>JAYKKI010000008.1:16077500-17301666 GCA_039881145.1 Druceiella hillmani | reverse complement strand
TCTCGCCCAATCCTCCCTCGTAATTAACATCTTATCACGCCACAGCAGCCAATGGACCACCCGCTCCTCTCCCTTCTGTCGCATCTCCTCTTTCGAACGTGTACTCCGTCGCCGGTGTCATACGATCTCATTAAATCATACTTCCTTTAACGTATTTATCTATGTGTCATACGGCCTTATTCGGCTCCCCCCGGGAAGAGCGAGTAGCGTCAGTCACATACAATGTATTCCCTTGGAACGATGCGCGTTTTGCATTTATTTTTTGGTATTGTTGATGGTCCCCTGAATTGTGTAGGTCTCTATATGTGTATGTTGAATTCTAGGTACGGTATCTTTAGCAATACTTTAGACTGTAAAATTATTTAAAATATTACTGCTGTTTTAATACATAGTTCGATGTATTAATACATTGCGGATTTATAATACCAGTATATAGAATAATAACAGTATATTAAAATGTAATTTCCATTATCATACTATGTTCATTAGCATAGTGCGGCATAAGTACCATAAGCATTTTGATACAATTTTTAGTTCATAAATAGCAGACCATCGGGTCATCGTCAATATTATACCACGTGGATGCCAATTAGGAATTCTTTGTCATTATTTATTGGTAAAATATTGCGAGAAACCTCACAAACTACAAAAAAATCGACTTCACCATAAGAACACTTCCTACTGTGTGGTTAAGGTTTTAATAGTGGATACTAACCTACATTCCTTAAAATGTCTGTACAAATAATAAAACTATAAACTTTGTACATCAGTACATTAAAAATAATTGCAAGAAATGATTAGGGGGATGAAGGGTAAGTGATAGAATGCATTAAACATTTTTTGGAATTGTTGTGTTTTTTTTTAAAACTACTAACCCACTTAAGATGGAGTTTCTAGAAAAAAAGAAATAACTTAATATAACATTAGGTTATTTCATTGCAATCGGTTCACACCACCATGAAGTATTTGGATTTAATATTTTGAAAAATTCATTTAAATTACATTAATACAACTACATAGAAGTATCTAGCTACTAAACGTGTAGTAATTACATAAATATATAATGTACCTCTGTACTTATATCATCAGAAGGCGCTGCGCGTATTATAAATCGCAGAATGAAGGTATCCACCCGTACATATATGGGCGAAATGGGCGTATTCAAAAGTGTAGAAGTACACTTATAAAAGAACGGCTTCGGTACGTTTTTAAGTGATCTTCGCGTACGAAGTCGCGGACAGCTAGTATGTTATATGTATATATTTTTTTTAATTCTTCATCATTAATTTCATACCTTTTCCCTTATCATAATTAGTCAAAATTTCCTCTTCATATTTGCAGACACCCAAGGTTTTTTGAACTCCCGACTCGCCATTTGTTTTTCCATCTCCTTTATTAACTTTGAAGCAGTCGATAAACAATATTTTACCTATGCTTCCTTCAATATAATACTTGTACTAAGTATAAATTAATTATCATTATTTGTATTTTTTCCCCATAATAAAATATAATTTTTCGAAAAAATGTATTATAGTGTGAACCACACCACAATAAATTATTTTTATTATAAAGGAAGAAATAAAAAACGAAAACTATAACATCAGAGTCGTATTACCGCGAATTCTACTGATATTACAGGTTCCATATATACTCAATTGCACATTTGAAATATTTACGATTATTGTTTTTATTTTTCACTGTAAAGTAAAATTAAAGTTAATAAGCGAAAGACGAGTAACTTGGTTGCTTATACCCTTTATAGTATTGATGAAATTTACATTGCATCAATAATTTAAACCGATATAATATTGAGGTACTTACTAAATGTCTTTATCCCAATTTTTCAGATATTTGAAATACGTATTTAAAAAGTCAAGAGGGTAAACCCTGCAAAATTGTTTAGGGTTTATTATTTACTTATTTCTTGCAAAGGACATGCCGTTTAAAAAATATTGCTAATGTTTTTCTATGACGTTTTAAAAGACCTTTTCAACGACGTTTCACTCGATGGGGTTGGAGAGAAAACAATTTTCTATCACCAAATTCGATACAATCTCTATTTGTTTTCATAATTCAATTCTGTCTTTCTGTAAAATTGCATCAAAATCGGTCTTAAACTAAAAGAGTAATATACGAACGGACAGACGGTCAGACATAACGAAATTAGAAGGGTTCAATTTTAACTACTTGGCTATGGGGCTCTTCTGACCAAGTATTATAATAGTAAACTCTACTTATGTTGGGAAATTTAATAAGCATATATAAAACACATACACGAGGTATGTTGCAGATGGAAAAAACATGATAATTAGTTTTTAAATTAACAAGAGTAAACATTCAAAATGATGTTTTACATACTTTCGAATGTTTGCACTTATTCGAATTGTTTATATATTCCGAATTGTTTATATATTTTGAATGTTTGCAATATGAGTATTTATTATAATCTGCTACATAACACGTGAAATAAATAACTTCACCAAATATTACAACCTCCAGTCCAACAGATTTTAATCATCAAAATTTACACACGTGTAGCACATTCACGTCCGTTGATTTTACAATTCAAAATTCCCTTTGATTATTTTTAAGACCTGATTTAAAATTTTTTTTTTATGTTTTTTATAACAAAAACCATGTACAATTGATTTAATATTTTTTAAACAACGTCAATAAAACAATATTTCGTTGTATTTTCTTTAAGCTTAACATATGCATTTCATGCAAAATGAATCTATTAACATCTCAAACTTTAATATGAAATCTAAATTTAACAAGTGTTTATAACGTAACTACGTTCTATCATTTTATATACATACAGGCAGATGCCAACTAGCGACCGATATCACATCGGCGCCAGCCAATTTTCCACATGGCTCCATTTTAAACATGGAGAAGACTCGGGCAACCGATATGAAAAGCACAAATTCGCCATTGGGCGGGCGAGCACAGGCATTGTGCCGGTATATCCTCCTTCAACGAGAGCACAATGGCCCCATTCATCTCTCTCCTTCATAGCGTGCTTGTTGCGAGAAAGAATAAGATGGAACACAGGATTGTTCGTTTGGTTGTCGGCGACATTGTTTCTGGTTATTGTCGCTGAGGGAGATCGCGCCGTGTCTGCTCACCGCGACATCGGCGGCGAGCGGAGAGTATCTCACCCCCGCCCGCCCACGCCGTGTTGCTCAGTACTCCGAAGAAAACGTTTGTTATGTACAACATAAATTAATAAATATGCGTTCATTATGAAATTAATAAAACTTATATCTAAGATTTTATTACCCTTAACCTTAATCGTATTTTTAATATTTGACAAATATAATTTAATTATTTTAAGTGCAGGTATTATTTCCTTAAGATTTAATAAATCACTACTTGTTTGCTTATATAATGCCATTTATTAAAACGTGAAAAGAAATTACATTAGATTGCTGTTTATAACTTATACAATGTTTTTTATATAATGAATAGCGGTCCTCGTTCATAACTTTATAGCAATATCCGCTAGATTATCATATATATATATATATATATATGAATGCATGAACAGCCAGAAAATCATTAAAATACTAAATTAAATATTATATTTACTTCCCCTTAACGATATTTTCTGTTTGAGGCAAGTGTACCAATAAAATAGTTATGGTTGTGTCAATGGCATCACAATGAAAAGTTTCGGTCCATTTAACTTTACGCTATCTGATTAGAAGTAAATATTCATTTCAGTTCCCACAATTTAGAGCTATTTTTTAAGTCAACTTTTAAAATCTTAAAAATGTGAAATATAAAATCAATACGCTACTTAAAATTAAAATAACTTTAAAAAAATTATAACCGAATTACTCTGTAGTAAGTCATAGAATATAATCGAGTGAAGGTTTTTTTACTATTCCTTGATTTTAATTAATTTTGAAATACATATAGAAGAGTATCAATACTGTACGCCGCTAATATTTTTTTAATTTGATCTAACGTCCACTTCTATAATATTCTACTATTTTATTAATTAATAACTGAAATAATTCCATTTCGTTATACCAACGCGATAAGTACGTCTAGTAGAACATCACGACACGACCCTGGTATTTGGTCGCGTAAGTGGGAGTCATTAAATGTGCAAGCATTGTGAACCACTTGTCCACCCCCCTTTAATCGCGATGTTTATATAACTGCTCTTTTGTAAAAACATTTTCATTATTCAAGTGCATAGTTTAGCTCGTACGTCGCATCTAATTTCCCGACCCGGCGGCCACTCGACCGACACTCCAACTCCCAGCTAATGACTAACTCCGCCGTACGAAATAACAAAAAATCTTCACTCGACTTCAATAATTGTCGAACGCACGTGCCGTAATGACGCCTCTGTATCCATTAACAGAGCACACCCATACAAAATAATTTCCTCTCGTGTGCTACGAGAACTCTATTATACAGTCACGATACAATGACAAAACAAGACAACTAACAATAGAGGGAAAGAGACGCGAGCGCCGCGCGCGGGAGAAGAAAGACTCGGGTTCTATCTCTGTCTATTCACTACGAAAAACCGGAGACACACATTGTGCTCAGAATCGGACAAAAATACTCTCTTCATTACTGTGAAAGCCCTTGCAGGCTCCACAATGCAGGGCGCAGGGCGGTGGAGGGGGCGGGCGTAAGACGAGAGCGCAGCCTCTGATACACCTACCGTGCTCAACCCCACGCCTGTTCTGCATACGATACCCGCTCTATGGAGAATCATTTGAAGTTTTAGCTAGTGTCGCACGAGGTAGCTTTTGTCACATAAGCTTTTGACTTGCCAAAGCTTTATGATTATGTTTTTCATCTTGTTTCTGTTGTAAAGCGTGGTCTTGTGTTGGGTTGTTGTCTGTTTTGTACGCGTACTTCAGTAGTCGCTTTCAATATTCATTTCACTCGTACCTAGTGAGAAAAATTGCAAAACAGTTAATGAATATATACATCGTAGTACTTTAGTTGTTTATTAATATATAATCACATGAGTTATGAACTAACCTAAATGAGTTTGATATTCTTAATATAGGTATTTTTCATTATAGCAGATAGTTTATGGTAGTAAAAGTGAATGAAATTTACTTATAATCAAATGTTTCATCTCTTAGCAATTCGTATACTTCAAAGGCGTATACTTATACAGTTTAATAAAAAAATAATTCAAATCTGCACATGAATTATAAACCACTAACTACATACCCTGGCGTAGTGCGGCTGAATATTTTATTTTGTTTCCGCAATGTGAATGCTTACAGCCAGGGCACTAAAATCAAATTCTTTTATGTAGTATTTTAAATATTTGCTATGCGTATACAATTGTAATGAATTCGTTTGTTGTATACAATTTTAATGAATTTTATTTAATTATACTGTACCTATATTAAATGTTCTCTCCATCACTTTTATCATTACATGGAAATTTTACAACGATATATCTTAAAGTTTTGATGCTAATCAAATGTAGTGCAAGACGTTTGCTATCTTTATTTATTTATTTGTCAACTTTCATCTAAAGTACATATGGTGGGATTATTGCTACAGGAGCAATCTCTTCCATTCAACCTTAATCCTTCTTACATTTACTGCAGAAAAAATAATGGATAGACTATCCGTCTCAGCATTCTCCATTTAGTCTTGCCCGGTCATTTTTATAATGGTCGGCGCGCAAAGTGGCGAATCGCTGTTGCTCATTTAGCATTACCCAGGGGACACGTGTGAAGATCACGGACGCAAGCAACTTTGTTTGATAACTGACTCTATCAGAGAAAAATATAACATACCACTACCAGAGCCAGCACCTTTTCCTCAGAGGTCAGATACTGTGTCCTGCTTGCCCCATGTGGAGCTTCGACTCATGAACCACAACTTGCCGAAACACCAATCAATTGATGTTGCCCTGAGAATGGCTGCCCTGGAGACTATCCACATCAGGTATCCCTCCCAGGACTGGTTGCATATTTACTGTGACGGCTCGTCGATGCCAAACACAGGGAATACCGGAGCAGGCTTCACATCTACAGTATTTGAGGGCTCTGTTGCCGTCGGTTCCCCGCTTACCAACTACGATGGAGAGATTGCAGCAATATACGAGGCCGCCGGGGAACTGGAGCGTCTTACAACATCACAAAGCGTGGTTTTTCTCATCGACTGCCAGGCAGCTATTCTGGCACTCTCCACCAACCGCTACACAGATTGTTCCAAAACCCAACTCTGTCGTGCCAGACTGTCCAACCTGGTGATTTCTGGCTTTCGACTTACTCTGCAGTGGATTCCGAGCCACGTCGGGATAGAGGGGAACGAAAAAGCCGACGTACTGGCAAAACACGGAACGACTCTACAGCAGCCCATCTGCTCTCCGTCATTTTCATCCTCTAAGTCGGCCGTCTGCAGAGCGATACATGCCTGGATCAAGTCTCGGCGCACACAGTCCGCCGTCGGAAAGAACTGGGCTTGTCTAATTGATTCGCCTATTCGACGCGACCTACCCAGAGCTGTCAGTGTCGCAGCTTTCCGGTGTGCCACGGGCCACGACTACCTGGCGTGCCACCTGAAACGTATTGGTGTCCTGGGGAGTGATGCCTGCCTGCTCTGTGGACGTCCAGGAATGTCTTTTGACCATCTCCACGTTTGCCCGAAGATGAAGCCCTACCTTGATGATTGGGAGAGGAGGGCGCCCCCTGATGATCACCCTGCCTACAAAACAGCTTTTCTCTACTGGTCGGCGCGCCACCTAATGGCAGACATGCCAAGGGGGGGCGTTGGCTAGTAGTAGTAGTAGTAGTCATTTTTATAATTTGATCTGTCTGTCTCTTAGTGGTCTTCCTACTTTCCTTTTACATTTTGGGTCATTCCATATTGTCATTATTTTAGTCCATTTCATGTTACTCATCCTCGTTCGTTTAAAGTTTCTAATTTTTGTTTTTTCTCTAATTACTCCGTTCCTTCTTTAGTCTAATCCTTTCAATTTTAACATACTCCCTCCATTGCTCTTTGGCATGTTTGGATTTTTATATAAGTATAATCATTATATATTCAAATTTGTGACAGGAAAGGCAAGCAATATACTGGAATATTATTTTTAATTTGATTTAAAAATTGGATTTGAGTATTTATTTGAAACTCAATAATTTGTTCCGTGTCATATTTAAGAGCTTATTTACTTTTTCAAGTTTCCTAGATTTTTTAAAAGCTATTTGTTTCTTTAGATATATATATATATATATATATATATATATATATATATATATATATTCTTCTACGTATTCTAACTTTTATTAACTAGTAAACATTTATCTACAATATTTGTCATTATTTTTTTAATGGTTTTGTGAGCAGTTCTAGACGTATTTTCATACACAAATTTTATATTTTATATATTAATTTTATTTTTTTATACACAATTAGCGGTAATAGGAGTATTTGAAAAGGTAGATTTTCGTTTTAGTCGTCATTTAACTAAACAAATTTTAAAGTTTGGAAAAAATTAATAATTCATTTCATAAATTATTATTTTACAAAATAAATTATATAACATTTTGTAATTAATTTTTCATTACGCAACATCGCAGGTATAATGTAAACGCTTATTTTAGCTCCGCACTATAAATATATTTTTTAAATTAACTTAAACTAGCTGTTAAACTAACTTAAAAAATAATAACAATTTTCATCGATTACTTAACTTTTGCCATCACCTAAGAAAGCAACTGCTTTTCTTTCTTCCTCTGCGACTAAGAGGAAAAACTAAACAATACAATCCCCATTAATGTTGAGAAACATATACAGTGAAAAGTAATAATTGTCATATATACCAATATTAACTTTGACGAAATGTAATATTAACAACCCAACTTACGGCAGGCGCGGAGTGGAAGCTGCTAACTGAAGATGAGAAGCGGCCGTTCATCGACGAGGCTAAGCGGCTGCGCGCGATGCACATGAAGGAGCACCCTGACTACAAGTATCGGCCGCGCCGTAAGCCCAAGACACTGCGTAAAGAGGGATACCCCTACTCTATACCCTACCCATCCGTGCCTATGGATGCGCTGAGGGCTGGTGAGTTTTTATTTGTAAATTTTCAAGTTTTTTGAGCCCATTTATCGTCAAGTAATATATGTACACTGAGTTATTTAGAATACATGTGTAATTATAATAAGCGAGTGACACATATATATATATATATATATATATATATATATATATATATATATATATATATACATATTACGTAAAAATAAACAAATCTGCCAAATGAAAGTTATACTTACACAATTGGTGTTCCGTGTCATTAGCTCTCAACTTAAATTATTAATAGTAATTAATGCATGTATAGTGGTAATCTCGACTTTGGATGCCAGCAAAAGTAAAACTCAGCATCCAAAGACGACACATTGCGTTACACATAGTCGGAGTGTGTTAATTAAAAAAAATTAAAAACGTGTAAGAACAAAAATTGTTCCTTACATCGCGAGAAAAATGTTATCTTAAAAAACTTTATCTCTGAAACCAATGATTCAACAGTTATAAGAAAATATACAATTAAGTTGTTTATGGCAATTATTCGTGCTAGAATTTTTCAATCCTGATAATTTTGATTCAGTCTATACACATTTTCAATGTTCATAATTTTTTTTACATTTTTCTGTGTGATCGTTTTATACATACGAGTGAGAAATTTTTAAGCGTTTTTCCCGTAAAAAAATACGTCATAAGTATTGCTGAATTCATGCTTCAATAAATTTTCATTCCATATCCTTTGCGAAACCCTTGAAATTTTTTTTTATTTTCAAATTTACCCCCAAAATCAAAAGTGAACGTTTTATATATCACATCTATAATTAGGCCACCATACTCTATCTCTGCACTAAATTTTTAATTTTTACGTCGATTAATTTGTGAGAAAAACCCGTAACAGACGGACACCAAAGTATTTTCATAAGCGTTCCATTCTGACAATTTTGCTATGGAACACTAATAATTAATTTATGAAGTAATTTTTCTCGTATATATTGCAAGAACGGATTCTTCTCAAACTGTAAATTTAAATATAGTCCAAAAATAGCTCAAAATGTAAGATTGCAAAATATTCGTGGAGAGCTCAATAGGCTTTAATGCGTCGTTAATGTATTTCATTCATTGCCCATCTATGATGAACGAACGTTCTCACAAACAACTCACGGCTATATTTACGTAATTATTTTTTCTATAATCCACAACTAAAGTAAAAGTAACTCCAAATCTCTCTAAAGTCGCCAATATATCACAGCCCATCATCGAACCGCACAACGGTACGCGCCAGCGTAGATATGCCACGCCGCCGTACGTGCATGCATTATTAATATCTCATCGTATGAAGACATGTCGGCGTTAATTATGCCCAACAATGATTCGGTAGTTCTCGAGAGACGCAAGCAAACATCTGCATCATCGCCCGTAATCACCGCGCGCCGCTCCGGTCGCGTGCGTCTGCTAGTCGTGCATCCCGCGATCTGTTTTCATACAAAACACTTACCCCTGTGTTTAAAGTAGTGCGCTGGGTGAAGGATAATAGACGCTCGCGGGTAATAGTGGTTTCGCGTAGCAGACTATGTCGTTGTTAGTGTAGCTATAATTTGCCAGCCTATTGCTTATTTGGGGTCATAATTTATATCACAACATTTCTCACGCTCCAACGTTTAATTAATGTTGCGTCTCAAATTTCACAACGTTCTCCTGACAATTTTGAAAACGATTGTAATTTAATGTTGTAGCAAGCGATAGAGATAGATAGATAGATAGATGATATAAACATGGATTCGAACAGAGTCCGGATAAAAGTCTTATATAATATTGACGTTGCAGACAACAAAATTTGAAATTATTAATTACCAGCCATTGGATACAAATGTCTCTGCTGATAAAAGTACACATGGTTATATCAAAATTTGAAATGCACATATAGAAGAGATTGAAATATTTATTTAAGCTTTTTGTTTATAAACAAGTAATTTGTTTATAATAAGTGAAATCGTAAATAAAATAAAAATGAGGACCTCAGTAATCATCTAGTGTTTTGTAGCCGTGTACTAGACTACAATTTTACCCCCATTCAAAAACTATAATCGGGGTAAAACTGATCCCCTGTATCCTTGTCTACAAGTGGTTATAATCTCTAATATTGTACAAGCTAGCACAACTGACGGTAAGTAGCATATATAAAGTAAAACACGTAATACTACCCCGTGGCTATTGTTTAATGAAATAGACATTTGAGGCACTTACCTACAAGGCAACCATACTTACCATTCGAGCTTACTGGGACAATTTGGTATAAATAGAAATCTATATATTAATACGTGAAAGGAAAATTTTATACCTATTTTTAAGCATATTGCGGGCACGGAGGAGAGTGAGATTTGATATAGTTAAAATTCATATGAAGAAGCAATTATAGTTCGATCATTCCAGCTTTTGTGTTTCCTTTTTCAGATTTTATATTTCCGATGGTAAAGGGCATTTAGAAACTGATGATAGAGTTTTTACCAAAAAACATCGTTTACACAGAAGTTCCGAATTGCTGAAAGTTGAAGTCCTAAAAGCGCGTTATTACTTTTGAAATATGGCTTAATCAAGATAAACTTAATTTTTCCTATATTTCGTGTTTTTCAAATAACTCAAAAATTGTTGCATAGAAAAAAAAATGTAGAAAATTAAACAAGCTTTGCAACAAATAATCTAGAAATAGTTTTCGAATTTGGCACCATACAAAAAAGTGGAATATAATTGAAAACAATATATCTTGTACTTCTATGGATGTCAAATCTCATGTTTATTAGCGTTTATTCGATTCAATAAAAATATGAAAAAATTAAAATTGATACTGAATTGTATCAAAAAATAAATACGAATACAAGTTGAAATTGTGTTTTTTCATCTTTTACTAACATTAAATTTTAAATTTCATGGGTATAGCAGGGAATTAAGGCAAACAAAACACGCTAACGACGTATTTGTACTCAGTATTTGTACTCGTATCTGTGTCTCAGCTGACGTAACAGAAAAAAAATTAAAATATCCAATGATTATAGAGGTATACTCTTTGACAAAAGAATCTTAATAACGTTCAAACTTAAAAAAATAATGAATTGCCTTCGAATTTCGAACACTGGGCAACCACTAGTAATGATTAATTCTTTCTCTTTATTCTAGATTTTTTCATATAATTTATACCTTCCGTTAAGCGATGCGTCCGACATTATCTTTCAAAACAAAACTTATCTATACATTTAAAGCATTGCGCTTAGTATACAGAATTGATTGTTCACGTTCTACAGTATTTCTACACGCATCTACATAAAATCGGGTCGTGCATACAAGAACGATATTTGAATAAATATTATTATTTACACTTTACTTTAACTTAAGTTTGCTGACGATTCTATCCGCGATGATTTAAAAACACGCTTAGCCAAAAATACGCTACTAAGTTTTTTATAGAAAACTTAGTAGCGCAAGTTCCACTCCCACTGAATAGGTATTTATTTAGCGCTAGAAGTTAAGAAGTGTATTACGTGGTATTTGATTCTTTTACCTAATGCGAATGAATTATATTTACTTTGACGTTATGTGAACTGGCATTGTGTACAAATTAACATATGTTTCATAATTTAATATCCAATGTACTTACTGGTATTTTAAAATATGTCAGCCTTACACTACGTTGTCATGGATATTCTTTTCATGAAATTGATTAGATTTTTTGATAAACAAAGAAATACAAATAAGTAAATAAAATAAATTTACCTTTTTTTAATTATTATTTCAGTTTTAATTGTATAATATAAATATATATATATATATATATATATATATATATATTTCATATTTTGTCATTCAAAATTTTAATGTCGAATTCATCTCTAGATACCGTGTAAGATATTCCTATTAATTTTTATTATTTTTGTTTAATAAGATGATTAAAATAGTTATCATCGAAATAAAGCCCATAATTAATTTCGTCGGTCCAGTTCATTCCGACGAATCGTTTTTTTTTATTGATACTATAAGTATAATGCATACTTAAACAGTTTCTTATATAAACGTGTCAGAGTGATTAATAATTAAATTGTAAATACATAAAACGTCCTTTACTTTCTACAATTGTATTTGTTATTTTATTAATATTTGTTTATTATCTTCTATACGTACATTGAAATCGTAAAAATACTGAGTCCGTATATTGAATATTTTTAAGTAAAACTAGGTTCTACCTATTAAAGACACGCTACTAAGCCTGTTGTCGCTTTGTCTGCTTGTCTGTGCGAACTTTCGCTGTGCACGCTCAGCAACGGCTGAACCGATTTAGATGCAGTTTTCAGTAACGTATTTAGATTAGCTTGGGCTAACATTTAGGCTTATACTTTCATTTCAATCGGTTCACAAATAAAAATGATACGTGAATCTTCAGTAAATGTTCGTTGCACACGCTGATATCGGAAGCGGCGGAACCGATTTGGCTGCTAGCGCCATCTATTAGCGTTTTAGTAAACTTTATGTTCATGGAGTTCTGAGAGAAAAAAAACAAAAAATTCTTAATAACTTTTCTTGCTCCGAATTACAAGGGAACGAAGTCGCGGGCATAGTTGGTATAAAATTACTAATTCATTATAATTCTTTCGATTACAAGTAGCGTCCGTGGATAAACCCATGAAACACGATTTGTGATTTTATTTAGATGCTCTAAAAACAACAGTAAATGATCGCGCGTGTGTCAGAATTTGCCAGTTTTCGTATCCTTTTGCACTACATTTGAAATTATTTCCGTATATTTTAGCTAAATAACAAAATAAACTTCCCCTTGGAATCAATATTTTCTACAAATATATTATAAAAATTGTGACAATTCAAACATTTTCTTAATTTCCTATGTCAGAATATACGTATTTTTCTATATGTTTTAATATACTCACTTTGACAGGAAATAACATTCAAATCAAACTAAAGATAACGCTGATAAATTCATAAATTTGTGAAGGACATTTTTTCAAAAGCAGAATCCATCCCACCATTTTTGTCCCAAATTTTTAATTTTTTGAAACCACTGGAAATATATATTTTCACAGGTTTTGATTATGAGGACATAGTTTATTCGAACTCTTAGTAATTTCTACGAAAATAATCGACATTCCAGAAGATACAAATTTTTATTTATTATGGATTTGATTCATTTGAAATATTTATTATAATATTGTTTTTAGTTGACTTTTTTGTTGTTCGACTCTTGACTCGCACACATCAACATTTATATGCAATTATTGTTTTTTTTATTTAAGCTGTTTATTTGTTTTTTATGTGACATGTTTACGTTTTTATTTTAATTTTTTAACATCCCCATCGCGTGAGATAATGGTTTGCAGATAAGCCGCACACAAAAAATAGCATTACTCTCGAATTGTCCGCCCAGTTCCGTCGCTAAGTGGCCGCGGTCGCGTGGCGGCGATGCGCCTCGTTGACCCCTCGTGCAACGTCATTTCCGATGCTACTTAGTCAGTTGTCGATCCAGCTTCCACTTTATTTATCTAGAATACGTACAGATCATGCTCATGACAATAGTGGTCTGTGTTCCCCGTTACTCTAAGAGGACAAATGAACAAAAAAAGAAAAAAAATTATATATATATATATATATATATATATATATATATATATATTTATATATGTATTCATATATTGACCGACTGATAGATCACTTCTCACACTCAACCATGAACCCTAGAAAAATGACTAGTTGAGACCAGAATAGAACGAATAGGTTTTTAAAATTCAACTCCTATAAGGGGTGAAAGGCGTATTTTTAAAATATTTAACAATTCCAGTCATCGTAATGGTCTGGGAAACGTGTAAATTGGAAGATATCTTTGTATTATAACGTAGGAATTTGATAAGTTTTTTTATAAAGGGGTGAAAATACGAAAATCAATTCTTTTCATAAACGTTTAGTAATTATATTAATTTAGTAAAGTTTTAGTAACCAAAATTCTGTTATTAAATAATAATTCTGCAATCAAGAAATTAGAACAACCAAATATCCAAATTTACTTCAACCGTCAACGGGAAATGACCAGTAGGTTGACATGCGTGGAAAGAATTTTGATCATGTGAACTGCAATATTTTATTGAACATTTCGTTGATAATGCGAAAATATTATTTAAAATTTGCCAAGCTGTATTACACTATAAAGCAGCGTTCTAGTCTATTAACATTGCATTTATTTTCGTTGTCACCTATGGAAATATGGTATACATATAACAATAAACACATAAATATCTTCAAAAAATTCTCCGAAAATCTAAACTGTTTCATGGACCTTAATATTGTGGTTGTAACAAAATGTTGAAAGTCCACGTCGACCACCGTAAAAAGCACTTCTTAGTAAACATCTATTTAACAGTCACTTTTATGGAAAGAAGTATGTATTATCAAAATTGTAATTTAACAAATTTTCCACAACTATTTTTTACAAAAAACTTTTGTTCATAGGAGTAACTGTTTTGGAAATACAGCGATCTACAAAAATGTAACGTACAGTGCATATTCCTTAACGGCACTTATGTGTTATTGGGCTATGAACCCGACTTAATCAGAGAATTTACTTTATTTCAGAGCTCACTGTAATATAAAGAACACGATTACACTATATTGTAGTATTGATAAAGAGATAATATGCCCCATAAAGTTTATTTTCATTGTCATGAACCTTGTGGAACATCTGCCTGCCACACTTTGTCGGCTCCTAAATTGCCTTACACGTGTTTCATGTTTTGGTTTATTATATTTAATGGAAGAATCTGACGTTAGTATTAAAAGATGCTTCCTTGTGAATGAGCGCGCTTGCTCAAAAGTTTAATTAATTCTTATTATTTAAGTTTAAAAAAAATTATTACTGAAGTTTATAAAAGCTTTTTCTTTTGCATTAAATCTTTGTTAAAGAGTAAAACTTGTTTTTGAACGCGAAAATAATAATTTTCGCGCTCTGAATGAAACAACGGGAATTAAGAAAACTAAGTCTTAATTCTGTGACAATTCATGTACAGCGCCATGAAGAATACGCTCGGATGTCTAGTATAATTGCATTAAAGAAACAGAGAAACGGAGTCCGTCTTTGCTTTCAAATAAATTTGTATTGTCGGGGTAAAATATGGAATAGAAGAAAAAAGGTAAAACAAAAAGGGAAAAAAACCCTGTCAAACACGAGTAGAACTTGCACTACCATGGTTTCATACATATTTAGTAATTATATATATATATATATATATATATATATATATATATATATATATATATATATATACATTTGAGGGTATGCTATGTATTCATTTCACAAAATATTGCCTACTATATTTTTCACAGGCGTGAAAAAATATCGTATAACAAATATGGATAATCGCTATAGTTTTCCTAGAATCTCCGCGTAAGCTTCTAAAAACGTTTGAAGTGAAAACATTTTTGGCTAACCTTTGAAAACATTTTTTTGATGAAAAAAAAATTTGCGATTTCACATCACGCCAAGAGCGTCTTCAGGTATACTCGGCGGCAGGCCGAATACAAAGGCCGAAGAGTTCGTTGAGTTTCGGGTATATAGGCCAATAGGCCGATTACGACCGGACGAGAAAGCGGCTGAGTTAAGTACATTTTTATTTCGCCACTTTTCCCAATGAGTATAATACTGGATTATGTACGGATGTCCAAAATAGAAACGCGATGTTTATGTTTTCGCCTTTTTTATTTTATTTTCGGAAGTAATATTCCTTTATTGAATTCAAATAAAAAAACACTTTTTTATCATACATTTTTCAAAAATTACTTAATTTCACGTCAGCCAATTTCCATTTTTCCTTTTGAGGTAAGGAACCTTAAAAAGAAATAATATTCGACAAGATTTAATGCATCCCTTTGAGGACTCCGTTTTTAAAGCACTAAAAAAGCTTAGTGATTATATTCGCAGACAAAATGGATTATTTGAGATTCCGTGGTTGACACCACGGAATCTCAATATTATTCAACAAACATTCCACGAAACCTATTAGATTAGTTAAGTTTGGTCACTCTAAAGATAACTAAATTTTATTAATATTAAGATATAATAATTTATGATATATATTAATTTATTGAGATTAATGAGAAGTTTTAGTTCACATTAAGTGAGTTAAAATTCTGTTGCAAATATTTATTTCCAGATGAGAGTATTATTAACAGTCAGCTAGTAGAAAAATACGGTAAAAAATCATTTTTACAAATAATAAAGCAAATTTTTCAGAATTATCTGATTACCTGCCAAATAGCGCGATGTTTTAAGCATAGGCGTAATATGAAAATAAGAAAAAATAATGAATCAGAACAATGTCGTTGAATTTTAGAAGCTACTGCAGCTATAATTCGCTTAGATATTAGATCAGTACTGAGTATATTGCGAAGATATGGATTGAAATACGTCTCTTTGCAAGAAAGAAACGCTTAATATTAACGTTGTTTCGTTCCCTTAATTCATAAAGCAGGTATAAGGAAATTAACCCTTAAGGTTTTACGGCAAGGGAAGGGAACTTCACTGTAACAAGGGAACTGCAGAGTAACATATATTTCTTTATTTCTATTCTGCCGATTAAGTCATATTCAAAGACGTATACGATCCAATGACTTAGGCATGCCATTAAGAAGTGGACACCATTCGTTACAAATTTGAAGATCACATTAAACTATGAACAGTTACTCTTACGAATAAAAATCATTACGTTTTTTGTAGGAAATTTTTTAAGCTGCAAGTTTGAAAATTTTTTTTTTCTTGCTGTAACTCTTAAAGAGATATTTTATTGGCATTCAGATGCATATAATTTTTCTATAATTTGTTTAAAAACACAATCATCAATCATTAGGGTCCATACTAAAATCCAACTTTCCGAAAACATTTCTTTCATAGAGTAACATGTCGTTTCCCTGAACACAAGCATCACAATACCATTTTAATTGTGCACGACAAAAACGGTAATATATGTACATATAATAATATCCACATCTATACGTATATATATATATATATATATATATATATATATATATATATATATATCATTATGGTATATCTTAACTCGTGCGAAGGGTACTTTGAAATCAATAAAAAACCTATAGCAAACTTTACAATCCAATTTTAATTATGCATGACAATAATGTTAATATAGGGATATATAATAACGTAGACATATATAAATGTGTATATGAAAAAATAATCATTATGGAGCATCTTAACACTGACGAAAATAAGTTTAAAATCTATTTACTCCTACGCAAACTTTACAATCTCATTTTATTTGTGCACGAGAAAAACGATGGGATTTACTGCCAAAATACGCCTCGCCCCCGTCCGCTAGTCTCGGCCTCTATCCAGCGCCGTCGCTGCCTGTCAATATTTTAATACACTCGCATAATTGAAAAAGTTCAATAAGTGAGAGCTGCAATAAGACGACAAAGGGCGGTCGCGCGAGCGGGGCGCGGACACAATACGCACGAGTCGATCCGGCTCCGCGGCGTCGCCCGTTCTGCATTCGACGCAGCACTTAACAGATTAATCGCCAGTAAAGGGGTTAGCTTTGTTCGCCGCCCAGTTTCGGAGCCCGTTCTGCGCATTGTCCTTCGGTCCGCCTCCAACCTACGACTCTATAGAACGGATCGGCATCGCTCTGAAGATTCTATTAACATATAAATGCGAATGATATTCGCTTGCCCATACGAACGATTTGTCCGAAGACGATTTCGGTAAGATCGCATAGGTATATTGGCTTATAGAAATAAAATTCGAATTCAAGAATTAATACACAGTTTCAAGTAAACTTCAGTTTTTTACACTTGAAATCGAATTATGAATCCTGTGAAATAGTACCAAATGCGACCAACTGAAATCAAGACGGTAAATTTCGTCTTTTACGAAGTCATAAATTACTTTCAAAATGTTATTGACGTTTCTAACGTTTCTAGGGACGTTTTGCTAAATTATGTAATCACGTTATTTGGACAATTTCAGTTAAGCTCAGAACTTATAACATTTACATTCAGCTAATATGAGTTGTAAACACATCTAAAAATCAACCATTATCAGTTTTTTTTCTCTAATTGCCCCAAACAATTTAGAACAAGTGAGAAAGTACGCTTTGAGTTTACCACAGATTTAAAATTCTACTAGTATTTCAAATCCGTGGATTTTACCTTTTTATTATAAATAAAGGATCCATATATGCAAACTTGCCAAGTTGAAGATATAGTAGTAAACAAGCAGTAACTTCTCTTTTTATACTATTTAAACAATGTTATATATTTCTATAAGTACATTTGAAGAAACTTTAATAGAACTTGACAGCCATTTAGATTTTATGTTTTAACCCATTTTCTCTTTGTAACGAACTTGACTTTTTTCGAATTTTAATTTTTTGTGTACTTTTGTAAAGTTTTTTAAGGCAGCTATCACCAAGATTCATACATCGTTTATAATAAAACATAAATAATAAAAGTCAAAGTTACATTGGATACGTAACTTACATTAGATAGGTAAGTGACATTAGACAGTTTCATACTTCATGTACAAAAGTAATCGCACCAGTAAATTTGTCTTCAATTATGATTATATAACACAATCGTGGTCTGCTTTCTGATTTTTTTCGTTTATACATGCACAATAACCTAATTCAGTATCAAGTTTCTAAGTCAATTGGAAGTGATTTAGGCGTTTAATGACTGAGTATGTCAAACTGAATCAATCACTATTAACAAGACCTCGGTAACTATTTGAACTTCTGTAAAATTTATTATTTATGAGTAATTTGAGGAGCATTATTGGACAAGTAATATACAGCAAGTCTGTAGGTCAAATACATTTTGAGTTGCAGGGGGGGGGGGTGGTCGAAAGCAGCGCAAAAAGGTATATGTAAAGGGTTCAAAACGGACCGTTTCACTTTTCTTCTCTGACTTTGACTGACACACAATAGCATCTCCAAGTAAATTCTTGGCCCAGCGGCAAAACTTTGCGGATGTGAACTCGCAAGACTGGATTCCAACCTAGAAACTAATATTTTCTTTTTCGTTCGTTTTTAGACTAAAATAAAACAAAAATCTCTAGTTTAAATTATAATTTAAGTGACTAAGAAAAACAAAAATACGTCATAAATTAGGAACAAATATAAATAACATTAATTCTTCGTTGAAATTAGAAAATTTGACATCCCGATGAAAAAAATGGTATCGGCTGTGCGCAATACACGAAAAACTACACTGTCCTTTGTCTTAAAACCCAAATACTGTAAATTTAAGAAATATTTTGAATATATTTATGAAATTCCATAAGATACATACCATATCTCAAATATTTTACTTTTGACATTTCTCTAATCTTGTATTTCTCTATAGATAAGTGACATTTATTTCCGGTTCAAATATTAAATCTCTAAATCTTAATGCATATGATATGTACGGTTTACGACCAAATTATTATGAAGATTATGTTTTTACTTTTATTGTATATTAATCTGAAAACGGTCCTTAATTCTTTACTTTTATACGTAAGAATAGTGTAAATTTTGTAATTAATAGGCATCGCTACCGTGTCACTAAATCGCAGCTAAAAAAGCCCCGATTATACGAGATTCGCGTCAGCTACCGATTCTCGATAGCAATTACTGCCTACCGCAGGTCCGCGGAGCTGTCATATGCAGACACTCAATGCCAGCCCGCCGCGTTCTAAACAAGACGCAGCGCTCTAAACTAGAACAGCGCGCGCCGCACTAGCGCGCCACCCGCCCTTTGTGCGATCACAAACCCTACCCACCTCCACGATGCAACCGCATGCATTTGATGGGCTTCAAATAAAACTTGTAAACATTGCATAATATTGTCATTGTTGAGTTACGGGGCGCCCTTTCGAGCCACCACGATAGCAAGCCATATAATTAAACTGGTTCCGTGTGTATTTGCTTTCACAGTTGTTGACTAAGTAAAATCTAACGTTTATTGTTCTACATCACATACTATGAAAATACAAATAAACAAAATAGCATATTATTTATTATCGGTCTGAAAGTAAATAGTATTTATTCAAATATAATGTTATATAATGCAATAGCCGTTTTTCACTACAATCTTTCAAAATATTTAAATTATTTTAATATAATACCAATTCGATTCTTTGTTTCAAGCGTAGTTTTTTTGTTTATTTATTTACATACTGACTTTAACATGTTATACATTTGGCGGACTTATTGCTTCATAAGTCAATATTTTATAGTCAACCAAAACACCAAGAAGTTGAGAACTTAGTACTATGGAAGACTTCAAAAGACCATCTACAAGACATTATATATAAGTGTTCTTTACAATATAACAATTAATAACATAACTATGTAATAAAGATTAACTTAGTAGTAACTGAATTATGAAATAATTTAGGTATCCACTTAGATAGAGCATATGCTTAGGGTGGAAGAAGAAGGAATAGGGTCCTAGTATGGAATTAAGATCGGAATATATTTTTCAAACGACTTTTCAAAACACAAATCGACGTAGTGTTTCAAATTTTAGGATCAACTTTATTTCAGAGTTTGACGAAAGAACATGCATGATTAAATTTTGTTAGTCTCGTATTTCTGCTCAGTTAAGACGTGATCTAATTTCGAAAATATGGTCATATTTTTTAAGAGAAATTAATAGTGAATATATAAATTTTTGGGGCGTTCCAGTTTACTTAACCGATCTTTAATGAGATCGAGATGGTAGAGATCTCCATATCTAAATAAGGACAGTAAAAGCGTTTAACACAAGTGGATTGTTGAAGACAATTAAAGAGGGTAATTTTCTGAAAATTCGGAAAGTAACATTGTTTACTTGAGACTACCAACTAAGATTTAGATAGAATAGTAAGTCTTTGGTAGTTGAAAAAAAAAATAATTGCACTACCGTTTAGTATTAACTGTGGTAAATTTGACAATTAAATTTGGATAGAAGCCTCGGAATCCCAATCAAAATAGTCTAGGATTTAGTGAGTTGATTAAGAAATCTATTTTTAGACCAGTGACTACGACAGAGTACTGAATTTACATTAGAGATAGCTTTAGAAATGATGATTAAAATGTATGCAACAAATTCCTAGTAGATGAACCCATGAAGATGTGTGAGTTCCTAGTAGATGAACCATTTTGTACCAGAAAGAGACGCATCTATTAGATCGTCTGTGCTCACTGGCAAGCTAGATGGTCTTAGCCGACTTCTAAAAGTAGTAGGTTATTCTTCCTGAGTATTTTTGAGCGGGAGAAGAAAACTTGGCACAAACCTATTTATTACATGTCCCAATTTTTTAGAGGACACGGCGCCTCCCGTTCGTGTTTGCACAGGTTCGTATTAAGAGATAGACCGACATGTACTTGTGGTTGCGAAATGCTGGACATTGATTATATATTTTTTCTTTGCGATGAACACGACGATGCACGTAGAGGTTTATTGGAGAAAATAGTAGAACCATGTGGCTTCTTAGGCCGTTAGGCTAGTGGTTCTTTTAGACATCGTGAGTTGTTTGAGAGTGGACAAATCTTTGAGTAATTCAAAATATTCACGAAAAGCGTTAAAATTGAGGTCGTAAATGGTTCATTGCAAAGCGAATGTCTTTAGCCCTCTAGGGTGAAAGCGTTTGATAATGGGCTCAAGACACTATTAGGGAATCTTCGAAGATCCACTTTTTTGCATGAGTTTAGGTTAAGGTTCCCGGTGGGGCTTTAAGACAACCTGGCTGGTGGTGGATATGGTGTATGCAGTAAATGATGATCAGAATGGATATTTTTGACGACAATATTTACAAATATTTAAAAATAATTTCTTAAATATAGTTCGGCATTCTAAAAAAGTTCAAAATTAAGTAATGTATCGCCTACATTCTAACTAGCAGATGACTATCTTCTTTCGTATCTAACCAGTAGAATGAAAGATGTATTATGACGTAATATATATTTGTTAGTGTTAAAAAGGCTCTAAAGTTGCCAAATATCATAACACAGCGAGACTTTCGAGGGTCAGTGCATAATCTGCATGTTTCAAAATGTTAATGTGACTTTCTCTCGCTACTTGTCCTCCTTCTGTTTCCCACCTTCATGACATGGAACCAAAAGCAAACCAAATATTTTGTTAAACCAATGTCGTTGGAAAATGTAAGTAATTTGTGCCCCATAAAGTAACATTACAAAAATGAAATAGTATTTAAATATTCAGCGACTAAGTAACTATTACAGATTTAAATATCGTTAAATTTAATTTTTGTAGTTTGAACTTCATATCGAGCAATATCCACAAAAAAATTATAGATAGACCTTCCGTGTTGTGGTTTGTGTTTTTAATACAGCAACTCTCCAACAAACCAAAGGCTGCTAAAAATTATTGGTCATGTATAAAAATGACTATACGTAAAACAGATAATAATATATTTTAACATGTATACCACAGTACTTAAACAGATATACTATCATGTTCAAATTTGAAAGTGAAGGATAACATTTACCACCATGTTATGCCAATGGAATAAGTTGCTAGTAAAAAGTAAGATACTACAAATCTCCCAATTAAACCGCACTTCCCCCACTCTGTCATATTCGTCAATTTAGCTGTTCTTATAACATAACAAAGTTATTGATAAATTCGCATTAATAACAACATTTAAGTTATAAATTGCAAAGAAATATATTTAAAACAATTTTTAATGATAAAAATCTTCAGTTAGCCTTACAATATTAGAAGGTCAACCGTTCTTAAAACTTATATATCTAGAATCAATGACAATTCCATAATACGAGGTGTCACAATAAATTATGGTCCAATTGAATAATTGATCATTACATTATTTACTGGTACGGTTACAAAATGGCGGGCAAACAGTGTGTGTAACAGCGCGCAGTTCATTACACAGCTGTGTTGGTCGCCGCACCCGTCCCTCGCCGCTCCAACGCGATAACAATTACCATAATAAAATTGTGTCCATTAATTACATTGTAAAACGCAATTGTTTTGTAGATGAATATCTACGGCGTCACATTTCCATTATGTTCGCCCGTATTGTAATACCATAAGGATTTTGAAAAGTTACATTGATTAAGAAAACTTTTAAAGAAAAGGGCTAAGAATAGGCGGATTGCGAGATCAATATCCATGATCGTGTTGACATTGCTTGAAAACTGTTGGAAAATTTCTTAATTACACGTGTAAATGCAGAAAATACTATCACTGAAAAGAATGAATTAATATTTACTTCATGCTATATATTGTAATTTGGTACATAAAAGGACTCCGTGTAAGCATAAAAATTCTTATTTATTGGAATTTTGTATGTATGATAAATCCTTTCAATACCACATAAATGGAGTTGTGGGTAATTAAATATTTCATAATTCGCTGGTTCAGTATTATACGTATTTGCTTGTTAAAATAAATATATTTTCATGTGTCTCAATTTAATTTTTTCTTTAACTTTCCGTTTCCATAGTGAAATAAGGCACCTTTATAATTTCACCGTGTACATCCATCTGCCACAGCCTCATAGTTTCTTTAGTAACAAACCAATGTGAATGAAAATTTAGAAGTATTTGCTACAGCTGGAAATCTTAATCAATTTGCAGCAAAATGTATAAAAAAAAATTATTTACTTCCTCGTATGTGAAAGTTGGTCCGGAAAATATTTTTTTCGCACATCCCATTGAACAAAGTGTCATTGAAAATGTCTTCAAAATGAAATTTAGATTCCATTTACTATTTTCCGTTTATAAACCCCGTTTGCGTTATATTATTGTTACATCATTTCGTTGTATATTGTACATGTTATTGACCATACTAGTTTATTCAAATAATATTGTTGTAAAACATATAAATAAATTATTATTTAAAATATTTCACGAGACTTATTCTAATAAGAATACATCGATTTGTCCTAATCTTTTCTGTTATATAAAGTGTTAATAGATCATATTTTGAAAAGCGTAAATGCATATCATACGAAACTGTTAAAAATTGTTAACGGCTAGCAACACGTCCCAACGCAAGATGAACAGCAGGTTGAGAGCGACATCCGTAGGTAAGTTCAATAGAACAATAGCCAAAAGATCTGTTAAACAAATGTAAAGATCCATTTTGAAAGAAATTATGCGCGGTTGAAGAACAACAATTATATAGTCCGTCTATGACCGTCTCAGTGTTTCCGATCGTCTCTTCACATTTAGACAATGGCCGGGCGATATGTAAATTGGTAAATTATAATATTGGTAATGAGTACGACAATTGGTCAAACAATGCTGTTCAAATATCACCACCTCGCGCTCAATAAGACGCCACAATAACAAGACAATCGACGGAGTCTTCTTCAAACTTTGCAATAACAAATTATCGGTACATAATGTAATATATTGTTTTTGGTTTATTTGAGCGTGTCATTGTTGGCGGCCAATACAGTGTTATTATTACATTATTTCTTGTCTTATTTATCTACTACCACATTGAGTCGGATAATATGTTTTGCGTTTTAAACTACTTTGAATTTCTGTAGTGCTTTGTTGGTGTGTAGCGTTGGTTAAATATGTTTAAAGTTTTTTTATCGTCTTTGTTTTTCGAAAGCTTATTTCCAATTAGTTACCCCTTAATTTTCTACGGATTTAAGTAATAGATGAATTTCAAATAACACATTTATAGATTTGTAGTCGCAATACAATTTTTTGTTGAAAGATGATTTCTTTTTATTTACTTTATATTATCTATACTTGTATTGTTTGTACGCACGTATGTATATGTATTTGTTTGTGTACACACACAGGCACGCACGCTCGCCAACAAACACACACACACGCGTATATATATATATATATATATATATATATATATATATATAAGGAGATAATTACTACGTCTTTGAATCTTAATACGAGTATATTAAAATATTTTAAAATAAGTTCTTTACCCTGGTTTCAAGAATTTTTCGAAATAAATTCATAATAATTAACAATTATTCCTAAAACGATGGAAATTACTCGCTTTTTTCAATCAAACAAACAAAACAAAAAGCTTTGGACAAGATGTTAACGAAACCACAATATATGCCTAGAATGAACGATGTGCTCAAACAATAATATTTATGATAAAATAAAAGCAAAAAAGACTTAAAAAATAAAATAATCATTGTAATGACACGATGATCAACGAATAAATTAAGATATAGATATGTCTAAGAAAAAAAATATTTTCAAAATGGCTTTTGACGTGTGAACTGAAACGATGTAAGTAAAATCACTTGTGTGGAAATATTGCCACTACAAACATTTCATACATATACGAAACACGCCAATGCCAATGGAAAACTAAATAGTAGCTATATATATATATATATATATATATATATATATATATATACACACACGAATGTAAATTGCTCAATAATTACCCCGATTCCTCTCAACCAACAGGACACGCGACTCTTCAAATCTAATTGCATAGAAGTTACCTATCTATGAATTCAATTGCCACGAACATTGATTGTACCTCATTATTGCGGGTGATGACAACCAACCCGATGCCTCTGGCACGTGGGTGGGAGTGGTTTGTATAGCCCCCTTCGTACTTTCTGCAACCAATTTGATGATCCCAATTGTTAATCAGGAGTTGTCGTTTTCAACGAAGTGTACTTCACCAATTTTATATACAAGTGTGTTGTGGAAATACTTTCCGTATTATTACTTTAGTAATCCTTTCTATTTGACAGCCACCATAAAATTTGTTTAACCGAAGAAAAACAAAGATTTTATATGAGTTTAAACTCAATTTATTAATAATTTCAATATATAGAGGAATGTAATGAAGTTGCTTTTTTAATGTTTCTTAATATTATCATTAAATTAACTTGAAAG
Source organism: Druceiella hillmani (assembly GCA_039881145.1). Classification (NCBI taxonomy): domain Eukaryota; kingdom Metazoa; phylum Arthropoda; class Insecta; order Lepidoptera; family Hepialidae; genus Druceiella; species Druceiella hillmani. The sequence continues at coordinate 17,275,717 of JAYKKI010000008.1, read as the reverse complement.
CTTGGAAGCTTCAACTTTGCAAATTAAGAAATTAAACAACTGATTGTACTAAAAAACACCGAGTAGTCTCAAAGATTTTTTTCTGATTTTTCAAATCACAGTTAAAAAACGAGAAGAGGATCTCGCGCGACATTTTGAAGCTTATTTTTTTAGAATAAGGGGCTTAAATGAGAGAAGGGGCTAAAAATGATAAATCATGCTTTAATTTAATTTTAAAACACCTATAAAGGTAATTATGCTTGAAAAAAAATTCGACTCCAATTTGTATGAACGAGAATTATAAATAAAATATTTATTATAATTGTTATCTCCATATAATACAAATTCTTGCAAAACTTAAATTACATAAACCTCACACTACAGAAATTATAGACTTGTGACAGACGAACAGACGGAAATGAAGAAACTATAAGGATTCTTTGCGTACGGAGTACTAAGAATCTTTTAATTACAAGTAGATATATTTAGAAATCTATAAATGTTTATATATTTAAGATTACATGGCATTTTTATTTAACAATTAAAATACAATTATCACTTTTTACTCTGTAAAACCATTATTTAGTTAACATTTTACAGGCATCATCAATTTACGCATATTTTCTAATGTCATAATTCAAATTATAATTGGAAAATTACAAATAATATTTTTACATCTCTTCTTAAAACACTCTTTTTAACGCATTTTTATGTACGTTAGTTATTTTTTTAGCATCACTTGTACATAGTGATGCTAAAAAAATAACTAACGTACATAAAAAATGTACATAGTTTTCTTATGCATTTCGAATTCAGCTCTGGTTTTAGGTTAACTGTTCAAATTTTATGCATATGGTGTTTACAGTTTAGAAACTGGGTGGAGGGGGCGGGGGCATGACAGTCGAACCGATGTACAACCGATCGAAAGTAACAAGTTACTCTCGCACGAAAACTTAACAATGATTTGGGTAACAAATGGAGAAAATTAGTTCAGAATTTTCTCTCTAATCGTAAGATTTATAAATACATGTGTATATGAAAACGCACACTCCAATACAAAAATAAAATTATACTCGTCACGAAACTTTCTTAATTCCATTCCTTAGGGACATTCGGATTCAAAATTAGGACAGACGACAGTTAAACTACTATTTACACAAATAGCCCCATGAATCGGTTGAACAAGTAAGTAACAGTTCACGTCACCATAATGACTGTATCCTCTTCCTTTTTCAAACACACTTGGCCGGGACAACAAAATGACTGTAAAATAGACAAAAGATTAAGATGATAGATTGACACAGGTGAAGGTAGTTCTGTATAATAAAGGTTTCATAAGTTATTACTGTCGAGTAAAACGATGGCTGAATGTATGCTCAGCTTGGCAATCAAAGGTGCCTGCCCTATACAGCTCGTTCACTTTTTTCACTTCCTCCGAGACATGTTTGTTCAATTGTCTTTCATCATCATAGGTTGCAACGTGTGTAGCGAGCAAGTAACTGCTCGAAACAACCGGATCAGTCCTTTTTATATTTTTGAAAATTTATTCGCCGTTATTTTATTTCAAATCTTAACGATATGTCATATAATCGAATTAAATAAAGAAATAAATTTGTTTTCAGCTCATTCGAAAAATATTTGAGTAATTTTTCTAAAAAAATAAATTAATAATCATCCATTAATGAATAATTTTTTTAATGAAAAATGGATATATTATAAAAAAGTATTTTAAACTGATTAATTACAACAAAGAACAGATGAAATCGTTTAACCATTGCAAACATAGCGAAAGATTTAACGGAGATGGTATCCGCAAGAACGTCCATAAAAAATAATCTAACTAATCTGACGCATTTGCCTTTTTATTAACAAAAATATGTAAATATGAAAATAGGCGTAATTAATTTTCCCTTTTTTAATTGTTTCTAGGTATAGATTAGTAAAATAGAAAATTACACGAAACTTCAGAAGAAAAAGAAATCGAAACGCCTTTATAGCGACATCTCATCTACATAAGACCTAATAGTTTTTGTGTACCTTTGAATGCCATAAAATGCTATCTACAAAAGACATGACATAAAAATGTTATCTACAAAACAAAAATATCCTATACGTGAAAAAAATTTTTAAAAAAAATGTATGGAAATAAAACAACGAATTCATGAAAAACAACAGATCAATGTTTAATCATGTCCCAACTCCCAATATTTCCAACGCGACAGAAAAAACGGGAACAATATCGCTTAAAGACCGCTCCCTTCAGTGAATCGGTAAGGAAGCGCATAATCAATTAACAGAACTGCAATAAAAATATTGACATCCGGCCGCCCGCCCTACGTTGAACACGCGCCGCCCAACCATTATGCTAATCGCGATTGGGAACAGCACCCGCCACTTCTTTCACCGTTACTCGATATAGCGTATAAATATGCTTAGCTATGTTACGACATGGATAATTGCAATTTTGTGTGGAATCCTTCTGCTTGTTTGTTCGAATTTATGATTAGACGGCGGAAATAATAGAGAAAATGATTTTTGAATTTGGTCGAGACTGCCGAAAATTAAATTTTTGCGTTATGATTATATATTCCATGTGATATTATGTCATGTTTATTAATTAAAGAAATTATATCATATTTATTGAGAAAGTTACAAAAGTATTTTTTTATTTTGGGTGTCACGATCTGTCATCTGTATTACTATTGTTCGCATATACCTATATCCACTTAAAACGCAACCAGCTGCCGCAGTAAGTATTGAAAGACCAATAAGAAATTGATCGAAATATGCAAATAAACAAATTTCAACTTTGGCAACTAATGGGAACTGGGGTTGAACAATCTATAATTTGCTCTATTTTATACTCATGCCAGTTGTCATAACAGCACAATACACATTCATTGTTGACATTTTCTTTTATTACATACTAATTTTCTTTTCCCTTTAATTTTTTGACATAAGAAATTAATTCTGAAATGTTTCGATACTTAAATGTGAAGTTATTTCATGTATATGTCTGGAAAAATCTTTAAAAAGAAAGTAATAAAGACATAAGGAAGGAATGTGGGATAAAAAAATTGGAATTTAAAAAAAAAATATGTAACATTTTGTAATGATTTTGGATTCGTAAAAAGATTAAAAAATAAATGAATGGCTTCAAGGATATATGGGACTAAAAGTATACGCATTCTGGGTAACTTTGTATGACTCATATTATACGTAAACCTTACATGTTTACGTTAAACGGCAGTGTTAAATGATTATTAATTACTATATAACCGTTATATTCATAAAAAAAAATGTCAGTCAATTGCTTTCTTTATCTGAATACATAATTTGATTACACAAACAATAAGACAAATCATGATTTCGCTTAATTATCTTTTTTTTCTGTTTGGAATTTACTCCTTAAGAAACGATTTTCATATATAGCGCATGGATGAAGTTTTATAAGGAGACAAATCAGAAGTTCAGAGCGTTAAAAAAGTTTAACCGTTAGGTGGCCTCTTCACGCAACATTTCTGCGCATGTTTATAGTGAGATATCGATATGTTCATTTTGCATTTTCTTATGGCGTAATAGCAATGACGGAGTGTGACACACATATTGGCATTTTCTTATGGCGTAATGGTAATGACGGTGTGTGACACACATAGTTTACTATCATTCGCTTATATCAAGATGTAATTGTTAAATTTCATTCAATTTTTCCGACATAAACAATATTGTTATATTTGTTACTCAATTATGCCTTCACTGCTTTATACAATTTCATGAAACTTGGTAAAACGTAATTCATGATCAAAATTTATACTTTTTATATAAGTTACTTTACGGAATTTCTACTTTTTATTAAAAGTAGAAATTGCGTAATTCCTATTGGATGCAACTTATTGTTTATAACACAATATTAACAATTTCGTACTACAACACCGTACATATCGATGGAGCAACGTATATATTTGATTTAAAAAATATTAAACGTTACTTGAAAAGTCCCTAAAATAGTCTTATCGGGTTTCTCAATTTCCCTTGTATTAATCGAAAATCCATGCAAATATGTCTATAGTTTAGAATATCTAGAGAAAATTAAAAGTGTTTACTTATTTCATATTATTTAAATAAATGTACCTAATATAAAAATAATATATGTAAAACGGTTTCAAATAATTCGATATTTTTTTCTAAATACGATTTTAGTGTTGTGTAAAGTTCACTCAAATGAGACAAATTTTTTCAATAATTTTATTGATTACTATACTATACTAACTCTAGTTAAATTCAACTCTAGTTAATCCAACCGTTCATGCAGCTATTATGCCATAATAAAGTAGGAGAAGAATTGTTCCTATCCAGTAATAATATATTACGTGATATTAATTTGGTACTATATTGGCCAATTCCATAAATCCTTTAAATTCATAGGACACACTTTTGTAAGTTTCGTTTAAATTGTTCTGAAATTATTATTTATGATAATCTTTAACAATTGTAATAAATAACATGTTTCAGAAACTGAAATATTTTATTTGAAAGTTGTAAAAAAAGTATACATGGTACATGACCGACTATCAAGACTTGCTTATCCTGAAAAATACATACAAGAGTTACAAAAATAATACTAAAAATAAAAAAACCTCAACTACCCTACTGCAGTTGCTTTATTTTATTTTGCCTTTCATTTTTTACACATTATAGTAAACATAAAATTGAGAATATGACATGACTTTTCGATACAATAGTAATAAAATAATAATAAAATAAAGCTATACGAGTATACTAGTGTACGGTTAAATAAAATCCTTCTCGAAAATTAACATCATCATTCATTTAGAACTTAGGTCATTGTAATGCAATCTTAAATAATCATTAATAGTGGATTACCACAAAAGGTTATTCAAATAACTGCAGTCGCCTTTGGGGATAAATAAGTCTCCTTTGTTTGAGGGAATCCGGCAAATATACCACCGATTTACTAGGCTGGCACAACATCACATTGAACATACAATACACGAGCGGATTAACCTCTGCGGATTTGGCCCCCACATCGACACAAGAATAAGTATACGTCTATATGGTAGGTATCCAAGTCGAATGTTCAACAGACCCAATCCGCTGTTCCTAATTTGCTTATATGTCGCGGCTGTCAAGGCATTCCACAAAATGGATACCCGCTATGAAGGCGGAGGTCGCGAGGGAGGAATTTGCCGCGCCCCGGCACTAATAGGTAGATTTTAGTTAGGTTTCACTTAACGATGTAGGAGTGACCACTATAGCCCTATTTAAAATAGACATAAATCTATAGACTTGTTGTGTGTCTTAGAAACTATTTCATGTTGCTGATTTTTATGTAACGGACAATTTTAACAACTTTTGAGTAACAAGTTCGTATAATTTAGTCTAGAATAATATATTTTTCCATAATTAAAGCATAAATGAATATTACGAGTACCGTACTTACCATTAACAACTAAATACAAAAGCGGAACATAATAAATCGCCAGAGAGATCTTGCATTAAACGGTTAGCAAATGGGCAAAGAATCGCGAAAACGTTAACCTACATGATACATGTAAAACGAATAATAAATCAATCAAGCACTCCTAGGAGCACTTTCCGTGCTGACACTCACCCCTCGCTAGCAAAAATCATAATGAAAATTGAACGCGAAAAACATTTCTCTCCGGAGAATAAAAGCATAGAATTCGACCATACGTATGAATAAACGTTGAGAAAAAAAATAAAAAAGAAGATATTGCAGAAAAAAACGAATTTAACGCCAAATCTCACGCATTTGAATATGTTTCGACGTCCGACCCCCGACCACTTATGGTCAAGGGTCTGCGTGTAAATAGCATTAATATTTCTTCCTTGACAGGTCCCCGCCTAGAGCGAGACGAAGAGATAGGCGCGGCGCATGGCGCGCTCCCTCGCACCTCGCTGCGAGCGCTTTCAATTCAATATTTGCATTCTAAACTCGGGCGCGAAGAAAGCTCACTTTTACTCGGAAAGCTCCCGCTCTCTGTTATCGCCCGGCGCGCATCAGAAACAGAACTTTACAAATATATAATGCAGATAAGGATATATTTATTATTCTTTGTGCGTGACAAAGGTCTGACAGGTGCGTGTTTGCCCAGGCGAATGTTAGTTTCGCTCGCGTAACGCTGAAAGTTTTTTGTGATTTTTCGCAAAGATATGGCGTCGTGTCGAACCAAAGACGCATCGGAGGTTGGCATCGACTGCCTTATTCAATGGGCCGAATTTAAATAGTTCGGGAAAAATTGTATTTAACTTTACCTACATGGAATATAAATGAGATCTTTTGAACGTGGCGAAACGCGTTACGAAATGTCAAAAGCAGTTTACATTATTAATGTTTATGTTGTTTTATCCATCTTTGAAATAATTTTATTAGTTGTCCCTTTCATAATTCGTAATTATTAGGATTTAAACTGTCATCAACAATTTACACAGACGAATCAGTTATAAGTTGAAAGTTCAACGAAAATATAATTAAATAAATTATTATAAATAACGTATATTTTAGTATAAAAACAGGTATCCACTTAATAGCAGTTGATGTTAGTACACGTTGTGTACCATTATTATCATGACATTTCTTAAATGAAAATATTTATTATTCAACTATTCATATTATGACTGAGGATACGGTATGATATCGTACTAATTATACATTAACACATCGACTGCAATCGTCTATCTAATAACATGTCAGACTCACGAGTGCTTGATCCTTAATTAAAATCGACGTAATCTATTAGCCTATTTCTACAATAAATAATAAATAAAAGCGATGCACAGACACACAACGGGTCAAGAGGGCGGTCGAGGGTGGCATTGTGCTTGTCTTGTCGGGCGGCGTGTTTATTATTATTACGGGGTTGAATTAGCGCTTTGTCTAATGGTGGAACAAAACATAGCACCCGGAGGCTGGGTCGCCCGGCTTTGTTTTTATATTCATTTCAATTAGCGGGTAAATGGATTGGTTCAGTGGTATGGTACTCGGAAATAAATCAGTCGTAAATGATAAGTCGGTTTTTGGTTTAAGTGGCTCCACTGAAATTTTTTTATAAACGTTCAATGAAAGAAAATGGGTGCATCTGCCTAACACCCTAATAGTTATAAGATATACTGATGGAAATGTGTTTTTGAGAACATTTTTGTTTATAACCACCATTCCAAATTGTTAGCTTGATCGGAGTTACTTAATTTTAAACGTTGCTAATTACATGATAATACGAAGTTCATATTTTACTAATTACGATTTTCTTTCCAAATTTTTTTATTAGCTATAGGAAGCTGAGTTATAGTATCCGATATTTGCCAACTGCCGTACACCCCCAAATCCCAACGTGCCGCTACTATACGGTTGGACGGACGCACCGCGGGCTCTTCTGTCAATCGTCACCCGTTCTGTGTGTGCGAAAAATTGATGTTTTATATTATGTTTAACGATTTACTCGGCTTTTTCTTGGACACTGTTATCCGTTTTTATTAGTGAGTCTGACTTTTCCTTGGACGTTTAAACAAAACGTGAGTTTAATTTAAGCGGATTGATGCAAATCCACGATTACATGTGAATGATTTTTCACATCTAACCGAACAAGATTCAGTTTGCTTGCGTTAGATTCTTATCATTTAAAGCTGGCTAAATCATACAGTACCGAACATCTTCAAAATGGTTTGTACTTTTTAGTATTGTAAATCTGTGGTTTAAACCTAATAGAGATATACAAAGAAAATTAACTTACAGACACTCCCTAGATATATGAAAAAAATTAAAACTGGTTTTTAACAGAACGGGTTCAGTGATGTCAAGTTAATACAAGAACTTATCATAGTAATATTTTAATAAGTCCCGCTAAAAATGGAAGAGCTAGCATTATTTCTCGTGCTTGACTGGAAGACGTAGGATTAGTAGTTACGCACATATTAAATCAACTGACGTTGCGGTTGAGTAAGACTGTAGCACATCTACAACATATCCATCTGTGCAAAACTTTTGAGGGACTCCCGAGCATACTTACTTGTCTTCTTATGGATTAATACAAAATACGTATTACAAGGGAGGAACTTTACCCCGAGTAAAAAAATAATATCGAATCTACCATCCAAGCCCAGTTGCCGCCAAAGCAACTTACACCGAATGCACCCCGTCGATCAGAGTTCCGCTTACAAATATCCCGTTCTTTCCAATCACGAGTCTTTCATAGTTTGCCAAATTATCTTGCATGAATACGTATAAACGCCAGAGAAACATAATACATATTGAATAACAAAAGACGAGGGATTGCAAGGGGAAGCTAGGTCACGAGGCTGAGATGGAATTGAATGAAAACATCATTTTCTCCGTAATCCACCCTCGGAGAGAGACGGGGTCCCGCACCCGCGTATGCAACCGAACTTTGGGATAACACAACGACTATAACGACTTTGACTACAATAAAAGTCTCTGTTGTGAAGAAAATCTAAACAGCATAGTAACGTATTTTTACGCGTAATTTAAAGTTATTACACTGTGAAATTTTAATAAAGTGTAGTTATACCCTTAGTAAATCAATAAATTCTTGATAACTAATAAAAACGCTACCGAGAACTTATCGGAAATTGTGATAAAGATAATTTTAAATGTATCTTTTCGGAATGGCGTATATTAGTGTTTAACTCAATTAAAATTTATGATATTTTAAATCATTTGTTTTCTGGTCATTCACGTGTAGTCATAATCTTCAGCAATTCTTGTTCTATCATAGTTTACGTATGTACATACCGGTAATTAAAAATTGAATTTAATTTATTACCTCCGAAAATGACACTTTTTATATAATTTACACGAAAACATATTCTTAAAATCAAAATATGATTAACAATCGAAGCTCAAACAAGAATATCCATATGTGGTTCATATCTAATTATAATAATGTGGTTCACATCTAAATATAATAATGTACATTGTTTTGAATGATACATGGATATGTGGTTCACATCTAAATATAATAATGTACATTCTTTTGAATGATACATGGATATGTGGTTCAAATCTAAATATAATAATGTATATTCTTTTGATACTTAAAACAAGAATTATTTTTGCATGACCGTAGCCAGTCTCTTTTTTCATATTATAAATCAAACTTTACCTGGTAAAATAATTTATATAATTTATTAGCGGAAAATATCTATATTTATCTCTATATTTCTAATTACCGACAACATATCTTCCGTGCTTTCAATTGTTAAGCGCTCCTTAGGATAAATGAATAATACTAACTATTAAAATGAAGCATATTATCAAAAACAAACAATTTTATGATTTGAAACAAGTATGATGAATAAAAGCAACTATTCTTTCTGAACTATATAATCATAATAATAATACGATAAATTATAAATACGTAATAACAATTTGTTTAAACAATTTAAGAAATGTAATTAAGTTTAAAAGCAAACAATTTTATGTGGTATGCGAATGATTAATTCCTTTATTGTACGTTATGTTGCGCATGCTTTATGAACTGTATTTAAAAATAATGTTTGGTCTTTTTTATTGATATAAGACGTTTTTTATTTCAATTTAGTGTTCGAATTATTTCGGTTAGTTTGAGGCACCGTACATTTTATATAATGTCCATTAATTGTCCTTTCAATTAATTATACTCAGCTGTAGTTCGTGTGTAGTGAGACAGGTATAGGAATTTATATTATATAAATTGGGATTGGTCAACGACAGCGAAAGTATTAATTAAGCATGTCAAAAGTAAATAGTAAGTAATTTATTCCAAAACATATCAAATAAGTAATAATATTTATTATCGGGGAAAACAGGAGTTCAGTCTTGTTTTAAAATCTACGGAAAACTGGCGGAATCAAAAACTGTTTAAGTTCATTTGTTCTAATAGGAAATTAATCCCAAATCCGTGATTCTAAACGTAATTTACAGTATTCAAAATTTCAGGTCAGTTGATTTAGTAGTTTTTCGTAATTGAGCAATAAATAAAGGGAAATACTTTTTATTACTACTGTTTATTCAGGTATGGCAGCATCACAGAGCATGGGCGGCGGATATTACGGAGCGGCGTACGGCCCGCTAGGTGCTTCCATGGCCGCCGCAGCAGCCGCCGCAGCGCAGCAGACCGCTATTTCAGCTGCGCTCACACCTACGCACCAGGTATGTCTACCGAGCTGCGAGTAGCATAAATCGGTACCAACTTTACATGCATCAGAATCATCACTTAATATTATGTTCATTAGAAAGAACATGCAAAGCATAATGCCGCCACAATATGAAAATAAAACTGTTGAAAACCGTCCAAATTCAATATTTAAACGATTTCATTTTATAAGCATTTACAGATATTATTTTGTACAGCACATAATAAATTTTATTACGTACTAGTTGTGCCGACGCGACTCCCTTCGAGTGGAATTCGGTATAAGAAGAGATATTATGAAGTATTTTTTTATTTTTCCCCCTAGAAATCTACCAGCATAAAATGTATTAAAACTATCAATAACGCTAATAGATACCATTGGCAGTACTAATATCGTAATATTCACCAAGTCACGATGTTTTTTATATCTGTAATATTCAAGTAAAAGGTATCCAGGTATTCTGTATGTTGCTCGAGGGTATAAACTATTATTATACTAAATTACATCAAAATTCGCGTAGTAGATTTTGCGTAATTAAAGAACAAATTAACACACAGAAAAGCGGACAAAAATTCTACAAACAGGTTTTCTGACCTACTCTTTCATTGTATATTCTAAATTAATCACTCTTTTTAAAATATTTTTCATGTACAGAGTTCACTCTTACAATTTCATTATAAGTATAGATTAGAACATAAACACTGATTTCAATTTTGACGTTCATATATCAGAGAGACCATCATTTTTCCTTCCAACACCAAACTTACCTTGTACCAAAAGTATGTACGGAATTGTAAATCAGATTGCAAAAACCAATTCGGGTTTAAAAATTCCAAATGACAAATGGATTCATTGAAATTCGTTAAACTTTTGACATAATATTTGTTTTTAAATGATGCCATTGCTTTAAATAATCGCCATATTAAAATAAATAGTGTTACTAAACGTCTCCCAATTAGCCATATCGCATATGCATATATGGCTAGTTGGAAGACGTTTAAGCTAGCCATATCGTATAACAAAGAATAAAGATAGGCAATTCAATATTAAAGACCTTAACAACTTATGTAAACTTGCGATGACCCCTCCAATCTTGCCAATCAATTCACCTCTTTTTGACTGATTGAAGGACTCAAATAAACACTTCGTCTGATCATATGCGCTCGCGTGCATTTATCTAGAGACGTGTCAGTTAACGACTTGCCCAACAATGGCATTATTCACATGAAGTTTTGAAACTGGGCTGGCGGCTGTTCAACGCAGGTTGTACCCTGACCTTAGTTAGGACGTCCCGAGCAATCTATATATAATGTTTTCCAAACAATATATTGTTTGTATAAAACATAATTCTTTGCGCATACGTCTCGTACGTTCTTATCTATATTAATGGATAGAAGTAAGTGAGCTTAATTTAAAATCTAAATACAAAAATTGAACGTGCGGTTCATTGATTTGTGATGAAAGTTCCATAGGCTTATGATATGTTGTGAACAAACCTATCTTTGATTGTTCAATATGCAACGATTATTAATATATAATGGTAAATCTTTGATTAAAGAAATAAATTTTGAACGAGGATTCAATTTGAATCTTAAATTTCAATGAGTGAAAATTTGATATAGGCAGAAAAATATCTTATTCGTTACAATTAAATATTTCTTACGAATACACATTTTCACTTAATAATTGAACTTAATTATACGATTATGGAATTATCATTATAACTTAATTATACGATTATGGAATTAATTGTTTCGATTACGTGGCAATAGTTTTCCGAAAATCGAAGCTCCTATTTTTATTCCACAATATATCCATTTAAAAAATGTTGCCAAGTTAAATAAAAAATAGCCATAATGTTAAGCTGGCAACTGATAAACCCGCCACTTATAGGTGTCTCTGTAAAGCAAAGTGCGGCATTCGATATTCTGTTCAGTCAGCAACTAAGTTTCAACTAATAAATAACAAGTAAAATGTAAAAAATTCACGAAGAAGACTCAGAGTGCACTTTCTTTATAAATTTAGTTTGAAAGTTAAGCAATTTTTATTTCCAGTTAAGGCAATTTAAAGCGAACGAAGCAACACGCCATTAATCCAAACTGATCGTGTTTAAGATGCAACTTAACATTGGTTGCAAAGGTTCAAAGTCAAAAAAAATTTAATCTTTCCTATAATATCCACCCAGGGTTAGTTTCTTTTTAAAAAAAATTATAAAGACATTGACATAGATCCCTGGTTAACCTTACGTTATCTGGTAGCGCTACTCTCGTGTTTTCATACTTCAATAGAAAATCACCTCCATGGTTTATGGAAGAGGCGGAAGTATTATATTTAACTACCACATGAAATAACACTGATGAATCGAGATGGTCGATTTATTAGTCGATAACCTAATATATAACATATGAAATATATCTCAAAATGTGTGTATAGATATATACATGCTAATAGTAATTTTATTATTCAATAGAAAAACAACTTCATGCTTTGTGGAAGAAACGGAAGTATTATGTTTAGCTGCCACATGAAATAACATTGGTGAACTGAGATGGTGGGTTAATAACCTAATATGTAGCACATAAAATTTACGTCAAAATATAATAGACACATGCGACCAGTAATTTTGTTATTCAATAGAAAAATAACTTCATGCTTTGTCAATGAGGTGAAAATATTATGTTTTGCTACCACATGAAATAGCATGATGAACTGAGATGGTAGGTTTATTAGTTGGTAACCTAATATGTAACACATAAAATTAAGTTAATTAGTTGGTAACCTAATATATAATACATAAAATATTCTTCAAAATTTAAGTACAGATACATACGAATAATAATTTTATTATTTCCTATAATAGATATAAGCGCGTCTTCTCAAATATTGTGTATTCAGCACTCATCGTCTACATCAGTTTACTAATATAACTATAGGCGTGTTGTTTTCGGATGATTATTATATTTTATTCATATAATTGCAGCCTATTTATTCCAATTAAGTCAGATATTCTTAAATTTACATTAAAGGTCGAAATTCTAGTTTACTTCGTAAAACTTTGAATTGAACATGAGTTTACATTGTGTAAATAAACGCATAAAATAAATAAAAGATTTCATCGACAGCATCACTCCTCGTTACCATACTTGACTTCAGATAAACACTATTATATGATAGGTATCGTATTGTGTACCAATCCAATATACTCAATAAACATCAAATGAATATCGAAGTTTAGATCCTCGCGATTGTTATGAAACTTGAACTGCAGACACGTTTAAATTACAACTTGGCCGTGCTGACTTTATAAATAATAATAAACTATTTATTGCTAACTGAGTAAAGATTTAAAAGATATTTATAGGAATGTAAGAACTTTGATTGACAGTAGAGAAAACGAAAGTTAAATGAAAGCGATAATATCGAACCGCCGCGTCCGTGTCGAATGTGTTATGATGATTGACTAAACAATCTCGTCCGTAATACGACTGTTACCGGACGATACCTCTGTCTATGCAATACACCTGTTGGTTCTATCTCGCATCGAATACGTACAATCGCCGGGTTACTTGGTTACTTAACCTTGTGGATCATTTAAAGTTTCCGCTTAATTTAGTTATTGATGAGCGATAGTCAGGTTGGGATCACCTTCGATTTTTACTTTTATTTTAATTTAGAATAGTTTTCTATCAATAAATAACATTTGTTAGCCAAATTTATTCTGCTCAAAATTTATTTTTCCTTTAGATAATAAAATAATACGAAAACGGTTAAAGAGGGTAAATGTAAATATAGGAAATTTTCAAATATAAAGAAAAATATTTTTCTCGGTATATGCTTGTATTCCATGACAAAATAAAACAAGTATAAATTTAGAACTCATCAGTTTAAGATTTTCATTCACTTGCTGGTTTTCCACAGTCATATTTGGTATTTGAGAATGCCTCTCAAACAAGATCTTAAAAATGTTTACAAACAATTATTTCTAGGCGAGAAAGTTCCTACCTATTAATTTCTCACTTGTTTGAACTTAAAAAATTGAAGAACTCAGTAAATATTAAAGAACCATTGTTGAATATATTTGGCGTTAATTTTGTAGAAATTCATTATTCACAATTAAAGGAAACTACGTGATGTAGTATTATTTCTACTTTCTTTAATTTCTTTACCACGATCTAGGTTTCGTTGTATTACAACATCTTCAGGTGGGCTATTAGCAAAACACGAAAATGTATAGTTTTGCTAGTAGCCCACCTGAAGATGTTGTAATACAACGAAACCAAGGTCGTGGTAAAGAACTTAAAGAAAGTAGAAATAATACTACATCACATAGTTTCATTTAATTGTGATTAAAGAACCATTAAGTGTTTACAAATAATATCCTTAGCTCAAATTTAATTGCACAATTTTACATTAATTTTAAGAGTCGGACACTGTACGTATCTTTAGCACCATAAAACCATTGGTTTTATGGTACTAAAGATATTTGATGTTGGTTTTCATGCAATAAAAACAAAAATAATATATTCATATAAGAAACTAACAAATTTGTCATATTTACGTTGATGTCTTTCCTACTGAGCAAAATATATTATATAATATATTTACGATTTTTTATATTCAGTCATTGCGTAAAACAATGACTCCAATTTTCACCTATAGCGAAGTAAGATTAAATTTACTTTCATAGAGATAATGCCAATTGTTAAACTATGGCGTTGATATAATAGCAATTATCTATAAATATATATATATATATATATATATATATATATATATATATATATATATATATATATATATATATATATATATATATATATAAGAATTATTAAACCGGAAGTCAAAAAATAGTAAATGCCGAGTAAATATTAAGACATATTACAAAAATCATTGATGTAAACAATTCAAAAATTAGATTTAATAAAATATAAAGTGTGAAATAAATTTCCCTAACTAGTAAACAAAGTTGCCATAAGTGAAAATATTAGGAAACATCATTCTTGTAACACATTTAGTAATCTTAACGATTACTCGAACAAATAATTATTGTTAAATCATCGAGTGAATGATTTTCTGACGTCAATGCACAATATTTCTCTCGACAATGTGTGAGTATACATCGCTTTATTTAAACGGTGCACATCAAAATATTAATGAGCACTAAAATCTTAATTATGGCTGCTGCACTTTATCAATGTAATTTAAGCAATCCTCTCCTTCTAAAGTCAAGTGGGCACTCACCTGAGCCCTTAAGTCACTTCTCTCGATCAACTGTTGGCTCAAACCGGTCCTCACTCTAAGGGCTATTAAATTAGGCAATCATTCACTTGAGTGTCATCTAACGGATACTTATGGCATGCTTCTATAGATATAAACTCATACTCCCACCGTAGAGGAAAATTTCCTCGCAGTATTAATTGGGCAATATGTCTAACGAAAGATTTTTGAATAAAAACTAAATAATTCTCTAGTATGATATTTTTAAAAAATTAAGTACAAGTTTCCCGAAGTTCCATTCCCAAGTTTTCTCCAAGATTCTCACAAAATAGTATGTTTTTTCAACAAGTTTGTAAAGAACTGTGAACATTAACTGAATAAAACAAATTACATTCCTTCCGCCGAATACTTACAAATACCTTTAAAAATATGATTAACCTTTTAAATTTTTACCCTGTTATTGAAATTTATGTAATATTTAAATAATTTTATCTTTTGCGAATCTTTCGTGACTCTGATTACCGACTATATAAATTTATTAATTATAAAATAATTAATTAATTAGGAAGACGCGATTGCATATCTCGTAAAATAAGCACGTGCAGCAGGTTCCCGCTAAAGAATATAATTGTTATTCTACTTTCATCACAAACACGCAGTAGCAACGATAAAGCGTACGCTAAACGCAATTATGAAAGTACAATTGATAGCATAAAAAACTAATTCTCTCCATCGTCAACCACTTCGTGGTTTAACAACACTGATCTTTATAAGGATAGTTTATCAAGATGCGAACTCCAAAACCGCGTCGATCATTGCTTGAATAAAAACACCGCTTATGGAACCGAACCTACTTCGTGACGATAAACTTTAATATTATCCACCGATGTCACGGCGGACGTCCATTTAGCGTTATCGAAACAATATTTAAGGGCACCTCTCTTCGAATAGTATCACTTTTCAAGATTCCGCTTTGAATTATTAAAATACCGCATCTCGTGATTCCTGAACTGTTATCGGTTTATCGACACGACGCCCACGACAAGGTGCAGCCGAGATGCCGATTGGCGATATCGATATCGATGGTTGGTCGCGTTAAAGAGTCGTGATCTCTAGCTTGAACAAAGCATTGATAAAAGGTTTCTTTGTGTAGATAAACGAGAATGTTATCATAACGGTTTTAACTTTGTTTAACCGGAGTGACAACCTTATACCATATTTAGCCAATTATACAACATTTAATATTTTATTCGACAATTTTTCGACAATAAAATGGGCGTTAATTTTAATAAGTATGGCCTGGCATATGTGAAAAATTTTAATTTTTTTGATTTTTTTCTGAAATATTTTAATTTCAACGAATTGAAAAGGAAAAAAAATTCGAAAATGTTAATTTAATTTCATTATTTTATTTTTATGAAATAATTTATGAAATTATTTCTTAACAATCTATTGTAAATATATTTTTAATTTTATAATTCTGTTAGCCGACAAGAGGCGAATCTGACCAAATCACACGTCGCGACGTACCATCAGAACGTTTTAACTCCCATCAAAATGCGCCACTAGATTTTCACATCAATCAGTGAACAAGCTGCACAAATTATGTATACTGAATGAACTCTTGCCATCGATTATTGGCCAATATGACATCACGCAAAACAAATATAAAATTTACAGCAGGTGCAGCTTTTATAGACTTTCAAATAAATACGTAATTAAGAAATTTAAATTTATGTCCAACAAGGTTAGATAAATGATAATAATTGAATTTAATGTTTTATAAAATAATACTTCAAATTTTATATTTAATCTCAATAACAAAGCCGTAATAAAATAACTTCGGGCGTATTATCTAAATGTATATTTCCGTTAAATGATTTTATAATAAACAATTCTTTCGTATTACTCATGATACAATGAAGGCCATTCACATTCAAGTTACGTAAAACTGTAATATAGGTAACCTAGTTGTTTCAGACATGCTCTCCGACTTATTATTTAACAATTCTGACATTAAACATCCCATATAATTCTGACAATGCTCTAATCACTCCTCACACATTCATCAGACAGACATCGCGCTTGACGCAACACACTTATATGGAGTGCTCCGCCTGTACTGGCACCACGTGACGGCGTGACTTGCAACAAGCCTCTGCCTCCGCCACCTCTCACGCCTCGTTAGCGTTTGTTTCGTCAGTTTGATGACGATGTCACCTGTCAAATCATCTCGTTGCAATAAATGTCAGCTTGCCTCACGTCTAATGATAGAGAAACAGTGGCTACCAAATCACCTGTTGGATGCCCAATTGCGTGACTTGGCTGGCGTGCAGAACATCGTTTAAGTCGCCAATAGACCTTTATCGCAATCGGCATCTCTCATATTGAATATTATGATTGTCGATTTGAAAAATTCAATAAAAAGTACCTCAACTTAATAGTTGGGAACCACAGGTATATTTATCTGAATTTATTACTGTAAAAATGTACCATCAAAAATAAAATTGATTTAACTACAAAAAGGTAATTTCCTTGTAATTATTTGATTTGCGACTAACGAAGATGCCATTTTTTCTGCGATTTTGGTATAAGAACTTCACTCTGAGAGAGTACATAAAAAGTTATATAAAAAGTCTTTTCAGTTAGCAAATAATATCGGCGAGAAAAACCAACTAAATATGAAAATTTCCAAGAGAACTTAGAATACTCTTGCTTCACGAATTCTTTTAGAGTGAAAAGCAAGCAAAGCAATGCTTATATTTAAAGGTAGACATAGACAAATCTCCCATGATACAGGCAAACATTGGTATCAAAGATTCAAAGAAGAAAATGTTGGTCTCTCCGATGATTCTCATCTAGGACAAGCTCCTTAAATTTAGAAACATTTAAAAAAAATCTTGAATAGATCCCAGGTTATATTTATGTTATTTAGCAGAGTTATCTCACGCTCCAACACTGCAACAGAAAAACAACTTCATGCTTTTGGGAAAAATTGGAAGTATTCTATTTTATTACTACATAAACTAACACTTGTGAAATGATATGACGGGTTTATCAGTACCCGATCTAATATTTTTTTTAATATTATTCTTTTTCAAAAACAGTTAAACCTGACACAACTAAGGCTACAATATTTTCCGAATTTCCCTGTCCCATTAGTTACTCTTTCCAATTTATGTTATTTTAATATTCAAATTCGTCTGCAAAACTCTCACCATAGAAAATTGTAACTAATTTATTGATTCCACATAACAAGACAGTAGACAGAAGGTAATAAATAGATAACCTTTAATAAATATTTGTGTAAAGTACATACAAAGTAATATCTCGTTTCTTCGCCATAACAATTATTTATGCAGAAATGAAATTTTCACATTTAGCGCTCTATTTTTTAGTATATGTGACAAAATGACACGTCAGTGAAACGAGCAAGAAAATGGTATAACTATACCATATTGCGGCCAGCTTTTAATAAATAATCCGAATATAAAAAATGTTTTAAAATTTGCGGTTTCCATTTTGTTAGTTACAGAAGTTAAATTGCTGCTAAAAACTTAGTAGCAACAAAGTCCTTTTAGCGAGTTGCTCTAATTTCAATTATTGGTCGAATTAAATGGGCACCTTTACTAAAATTTGAAAGCGAATTTTCTTTCGATCCCTATTTACATAATTAAATCAAACGTACCAACTTCTATTAACTAGCAGTTTTTAATACTCAGAGTTTCCAACATCCATGAAAATGGTCCATTTTTTACCAATTCAAATATATATGATAACAGACGTGCATATACAGTACACGCATGAGTTTGTAAATTAGTCTAAATATGAACGATTTCGCTTGGACTGCACGAATCGTTTAACGTCTATTCGCAAACGAGTTCGAACTGTGATAAAACATAGATACCTATATATAGACTCATTTTAATCGTCTTGCGGGTAGATATTGACACTGAACTGTAATCGCACACTCTACGAAATTAATCAGCTGTGTCATAATGGGCATTATTATGACGTGATAATGACTGGATGCCGCCAGGCGAGCGGGGCCGCGCTCCCCCGGGAGCGCCGGGAGCGCACTCGACGCCTCTTAACTAAATTGCATTAGCGCGGACTCGAATGCGACTCGTTTTAAATCTCTTCCAGCACCACTCGGTCGTAATCTTATTTACTCGCGAGTAGCGCCTACCTGCGCACCCTCTGGCTGTCTACCTAGTTCAAAACCGACCACTCATTTGTTATAACACCTGCAAATAAACGAGATCTTATTTATCGATTAGAGTGTTTGCCAGCATTTGTGGGTGTCAGCATTTCTTATTTCGTTTGAGATAAAAGTACCTTAATCATAAACTTTTAAAACATTTAATAAAATTTTATACGTGAAAAGAAATTAACATTTATGAAGGATAACAAATATATTCCTTAATAATAATAAATTGCAGTTAATCCTTGGAAATCGGAAATCCCCCGTTTTTCGACGTAAGTATGAAGTGGAAATATGCGAATTTTAGAACAAAATGATAACTAACTTTTCCGTTTAGTTATACACCCTTAGCCGTATTTGAATTTCAAATGGTGATTTCGTTTCATTCGTCACATCAAAATTATTGGTAAAATTAATTGTTAGTATAAATATATTTTCATTTTATTTATCGAACTTTACTGCAAGTTTAGAAAACTAAGTACACAGTGATGGACTTATTGCTACAAGAGAAATCTCTTACAACCAATCATAATGAATTGATTGATAAAAATAAGTCATGTGGTAGATTGTGATTTGTAAACACAAATAATTATACTTACAAAGTAAAGTAGATAATAATAAATTTTCATAATATTAATTGAAAACATACAGAATTAGTATAGCGTTGATTAAAATAAAAGGAAAACGACACTTTAGGGGTAAAGACGGAATAAAGCTGAGTTACAGAAAGGGTCTCGATCTGCGGACTATGATGGGTTAACACTTTGTATATTGGCTTTCAGATGATACCATAGTCTAGTAGCAAACCTATATGGTGAAAGATTATCTATATAATTCAGTTCTAAGCTGAGAATAAGAGAAATATATTTGTTTTTAGAACATAATTCAAGGTCGTGGGACGATAGGTTTTCGAATATATGAAGGTTTTATGGATTGAGGATTGAGAATATTATAAAAAAAAAACAGAACATAGGATATTATAAAAAAGTGTCAGTCATGAATCTTTAACCATTTAAGTCATGGCAGATGCTCAGATAAGCGTTCAATTTTTTAAGACCAAAAATGAATATACACAGGTTTTGAAGTCGTTCCAATTTCTTGAGTAAATGTTTGAGAATTCAGACTAATGTTATTTAATGAATTATAGCTTCAATTATTTGTACAGTGGAGCAGAGTTTTATTACAATTACCATGTTTTATTAGAGTATTATTATTAATATATTTGAAGCAACATACTCTCTTTCTAGAGAAAGCGTAGGCTTAAAACAGTAAAATGTATTCATACTTATTTGGGGTATCGCATACGGGGGGGGGGGTGAGTATCCATCCTTACGACAATATTGTTGTTTAGTTTTCACCTCGCACGGAGTCTACTTCGAAATGAATGCCGCCTCGATTGATTAAAACATTTTCTTGCCATAATATGTCACGACGCGTCCGTGCGACGTTCAATCATAGAGGCGCTGGTGTGCGCGAAGGAGGGGTGCGGGCGCGCGGGGCGCCCGTACTAAAGGTAAACATACACGGGCGCGAATCGCCGCGTCACTACGCGCGGGGCGGCCGTGATTATTAAATTCGTCGCACAATAAACACATTAACGGTGCGCGCGATGATAAATGGAGCGCGACACGAACGCACGGATTATGTCGTTGTGTGAACGTGGCGGTATCTACCACCGGCTGTCATTAGCGGCGTAAAGTGCATGTGGCGCTAGATCCCATCGATGTACATACCATTGTCGTGCAATACAGCCTCAAAACTACACCCCATGTACAAATCAGTACGTCACTAGAGATCATACATCGGAGTACATTTCCTTAATCGATACTTCGCTCTTTTCTTTGACGTATACATTTATGTCACTAAACAGATATTAACTTTACATTTGGTGACATTATGTCTATATTTAAGATACAAATTAATCTTTGAACTACTTTAATGTCAATATCGCGAAGGAACCTATATTAAAAGATCTTTAAAGATTATTTTAAAAGTGAAAACTTCTTTTAGCTCACCTTCCCAACTTTTTTTTGACGGGAAAAAAATTTGCGCGTTCGTGTCACGTCATGAACAAGACGAGCTTCTGGTATACTCGGCGGTGGGCCGAGTACTGTCTAACGGTTCGATACGCTTTGGGTATAATCGGCTGCATACCACCGAGTACGACCGAACGATAGGAACGTCGAGCGGCCGAATATACTATTGTCTACGGTCGAAGAAAAACTTCGAGTTCGCATCACACAACGTGACGCGCCTCACATCTATACCCGAACGAGGGAGTAGTCAGGCCATATATACGAGTATGTGTGTGTATATGTATATATATATATATATATATATATATATATATTTATAAGCATTATCATATTTTAATGTAACAATATGTTGTCAAAATGGATAAAACGTGATCGGTTCAATGTGCACTGCATTGTTTTCGCTTCTACTCTGTGGTCTGAGCCACGCTCAATTATTTTTTAGTAATTGCAGCATAATTTACTGTTAAAAACTTTTAATGTATGTTTGCTTAAATAGATTATGGCAAAAATATTCTTCAGCTTATCAAAATATCGCTCAATGAAAATTAATCCATACCATTGATACGAATGAGAAATAACGTGACAATAACAATGAGCTCCAGCATTCCACGTAAAAGAAGTTGAGATTAGATATAAAGCTCATTAAATCAAGAGTATCACATAAAATATATTGTATATTTAATCTTAGTTCTATTCAATTTTAAAGCGTCACATTGGCAAATAAACACCAAGACTCAACGTTGTCCGGCTTAGCCTTCTAAATATGCTCCATACGAGACGCGGCGACTCTCGACTACTCGAGCGTAAACGTTGAGTTTTGTTTTATAGCGCTTAAGTGTCACTCACTGGTGTTAAAATTAGTTCGGTGTTATTCGCGTTTAAAGGCAAAAAAGGGGGCGATCGTCACAACAATAGTTCGCCGCGGGCGCTCTAAACGGACCCGATCCATTATTCTCACTTAATTGAGTTTAGCTATCTGCCCGCAACAAGAGACGCGACTACTTTATTCATTTGCTAAATCCGCTTTATCTGTGGCGGGAGGGAACCTTCCGATGTCGAGTGCGTATTTGTGGAGCGGCGGCTGTTTGCTAGCAGTGTGCTCTTGAAGTCTCCGTTCACTTCAAGGGTCCGTTTTGTGCATATTTTTTACAAGGCAAATAATAACTATTATAGGCATACCTATATTTATTTAATACTCCGTTTCGTGCCTATTTTGTTGCAAGACCATTTGGAAAAACAGACACGTGCAGAAAATAAATTTATAAGCATACCCATATTTCTTCAAATTCCTCCGTTTTGTAGATGTCTTGTTGCAAGAATAATGGTCCACGTGCAAAATAATAACTGTACAGACACACAAATTTGTTCAAGGCTCTGTTTTGTGTACATTTTATTGCAAAACTTTTTGGACAAACAGCCATGCTCGAAGTAATCACATTATATGCATAAACATATTTGTTCGTAAATTACCTGAAGATTATTTGGAAATGCTTACCTAAAGATATTTTTTTTTCAAATTAAAAATTTCCACAAGTCTCTTTATCAATTACATAATAAATACGATTCTCGTCAATTTAATTTCTTTCTTAATTCGCGAAACACGAGTCACTTCTGAATAAAGTTATCGTCGTGCCGACAAACAGGCGACGTGGAGGAAGTTAAAATAACTTATGCCACAAATTACAATTCTTATTAAGAAACTTGCTACCGTCGCTATTGTCGAGCGGTTTCACGTAATTAATGTCTAATGTGTTTTGTAAGGCCTACGTGTATAGACCTACCATATTACGTACAATGGCACAAAGGCCATTTCAATACTCTCAATAATAGTTACAGCGCCATTCGTTATTATTCTTGACAGTGCCCACTAAACGCTTTCCACATTCTTAACAATGAGAGCTGACATTGACACATACCGATACGTACCTCCAACCTGTTATTCAAATCTGGACCTCACGAACCTACCTATTATTTAAGTATGGATACATTTATTAAAGCATTCATTTATTATAGAAATTATTTTTAAACATTACCAGTGGAATAATGGAAGGCTGCGTTGAAGTGTTTACAAGCAATCAGGTAGTGAGGGCACGTAGAACGCGGGCGCGCATTGTGGCGGCGCGGCTCGGTAATTACGGCGGTGCCGCGATCCACTTGCGTCTGTCAACAAGCTCCTATTAGTTAATGGAAATGTCTCCACATATTTAACGACACAACTAACCGAAACGACAGCTTCCGTGCGCGCTTCTCGACATGCCTTTGTACATCTAACGCTACGGAAGCAGTCTCGCCAAGTATTTGAAAAAATCATAGTAAGCAGTATAATTTAATTATCTTTAGTATTCGTAATTTAAATGTAGTTTATTGTAGTGAATCTCTAATATTGATTAAAAGAGACAATTAATTTTTTTTTATTACTGCTTAATGAGTGAATGGCAAAACAAAGTAACGTAAATAAACATTCCTCAAAAACAGTTACAAATTTAGACGTTGCAGACAATGTATTAACGTAGATCTATTTAACAAAACATAATTTAAAAGTTCACTCTCACGTCACGTTTCACGAACTTTAAACCCATGAACTTACAACATGTGCCTGAAAGCTAAATTGCCGCGAAACCTCTGACAAAATATCTATGTAAAAATAACCCGATAGCGATAAACATCTGAAAGAGATCGCCCCCTGCGCCGCGGGCCTCGGGATCGACAGGACAATGCGCCTTTGTTTCGCGCCGCCCCGCGCCGCCCGGCTAATCCTGATTTAAGGACACCCGCGCCCACTCGCGTCCACTCACACAATTACACGCCCCGCAGTAACTTAGCCCACTTTACTTTCATATTTATGACTTTTTAACGTGCCTCTTCAATGCCGTCGGACCGCTATATATTTCCAAGTTTAGTGTGTAGAACTAAATTGGGATTAAAATGTCTCGTAAAGGAGAATTCTGAACGGATTATCGATCCGCACGCGAGTTGTTCTGTGTGCCCGTTGACTTCGGACGGGATTTGTGTCAGTTGTTGAGTGAGAAAGTGGCCTCTGTTCGGGCGTGTTTATTTTACATTTCATTGTTTCATATTGTGTTTACTTTATTGCCAATATTTATATCTAAGCATAAAGGATACTTTCATTAACTGTATATCGGTATGAGCTCCTATTCCACTGTAAAGATATTTCGAATTTATTTATTTCAGTTTGGTATTGTAATAATAATAAATAAACTTATTCCAAACTATCTGAATATCTGCGTGTTGGTTCAATCGTCAGTAATAAACTTATGCGGTAATTAATTTTCCGTAGCAATATTACCAAAACGGAATACTTAAAAAATCACTTCAGTGTCCGTCGGTCCGTCTACCACAAGCTCGTTCAGACGGACGGACAAACACCGAAGTCCATAAGTCCCTCACAGACGATTCTCGGAAATTAATCGATGTAAAAACGTTAAACTTAACGGAGATATAATATATGGTTGCGTAGTAATTGTAAGCGCGAACCATAAAAATTAAATTTTGATTCTGGCGATTAATTTCAGGAGGAAATTGGGAAATAAAAAAAATCAAGGAACTGGTAAAAGATGTCAAATTAAAACTTATTGAAGCACGAATTCAACAAAACATATGATGTATTTTTAAAACGCTTAAAATTTTTATCCTCCACCTCATCATCAAAAAGATCGCTCAGAAAACTCTTGAAAGTTGAGAATTAGATATAGATTGAACCAAAATTATAAGGACTGAACAATTCTAATGCAATTAATTATTACATAAAAATTTAATTGTATATTTCCTAATGACTGCTGAACCTTGGTTTTAGAGGAAAAGTTTTTCAAATAGTCAGAATATATACTATTAATTAATAATTTATATATGGACCTGACGGCACTGGAAACTATAGTGCAACTATAGCTTGCATTCGACTGATCTTTTTTAAGATTTATTTTATTTTCTTTTCAAACATAAGAGCGTCCAACATAAATGGTAATTCGTGAGGCAAATATATTTTGTTTGTTGATAGTAAATAATTTTTTTTGTCTCGTTATACACATAACATACGCTACCAGACATATAGTACCACTAAACGACGACGTATATCAATCGTAGTCATGGCTCACTTCCGCTTTCTCAACTAAACCGCGTGCTGTTTTCTAACTCCATCCAAGACGTTTCACTCAAAATATAATTTATTGGCGCCCCATCCCCACACTGCGTCGCCTCCTCCGTGCTCCCCTGCGCCGATACTTTTCACGCAGCCTCCCTTGTTTACTCCTCGTGGCGCCGTTTAAGACATATTGTCGTCGACGTCATCTTGACAACCTTCTCGGCCGCCTATTTCATGTATTTTTTTTCTTTTCAATACATGTAAAAAATAACATGCGCCTAGTTCAGTTTGTATATAATGGGAAGTTATATAACAAGCAAAGTGATTAAATTAAATTATTATACATACCCACGCAATTGATAGACAGTAAATGTTTATGGGTAGACCTTTTACTGTTATTTATGTGTGCATAATTTTACTGTTATTTATGTGTGCTTAATTTTTTAATCACTCATTGTTTCATCAGTGGCCGGTACCGGTAGGTCTGATCAGATACGAAACGGATCACAAAATTAGCTATCTTGAATGTATTGTAATGCCAAAGACCTTTAATAGCAAGTACTGTAGCAGTTTTGATAGCAAGTACATACGACAAAGTCATATGCGAAGAGCGTATTCCCCATAAAATTCTGACGAGGACCATACGCAATCTTATATTTTCAACTAATTTATGAAATCGAGTTTAAATCTGGCAACATTACAATCTCTTCAAACGCGACTTATTTAATTACTTAAGACGATACTTGATATAACTTTTCTTAATTAAAAATATTTTTATATTCTTAGCGACGTAATTAACTACAATTATAAATAAAACGATTTGTTAAGAGTAAAAACCTTTGGAAAAAAATTAAAAGGTATATTTTATCTATAAAAGGCATATTTCATATATAAAGCTATGCTAAATTTTCCACCTTCCGTTTCTATACATGTACATTGAAGTGTCACAAAATTATCAGTATCGATTTATTAAAAGCATATAAAATTTGACCTCAAATAAATTCCATTTGCATTTAACTTATTTTCACCTTACATCGAAAGCATATCAGTGTAGGAAATTTGTCACTATTTTATTACAGTACTACATTTTTTTATTTCAATTAGGGGAGTAACACGATAAACAATTCAAATGCAAACGGAACGTAATTCAAAACATAAAAAGGTATGCAAAGCATACCCGACTGCAAAGTGTACACGACAAGTAACATGTAGAAGTCCATTAATATAGTAGTCAAGTATTTTATTAATATTTAACCGGTTAGCTATATTGGCTCCTTTATTAATTGTTTTTAACTTATTCTTATAAGGCTTAACATGTAACTGTAATAATCGGAATACGGTCCATTACTCTAAACCGAGCCGTTATCATTACATTGACAAGCCCTTCAACTTGACTTCAACAGCACTTTATACTCCCGGTTGTTGCGTAAGAGAACGACGTCATAGTTTATTTCACCTGCCTAGAGCGTGCACGAATGTCCTGCAGCATTCACCTGTATTTCGTGCTCTCGCATTGTTCGACACAGTATTTTAAGATGCTTTCAATCTTTTTATTTATTATTCTTGTAATACTTCCGCATGTTTAAATATTTTTCCAGTTTTAGGGAAATAATGTTGCGAAATGATGTTGTGTATTTAAGACTGGAAAAAAGCTAAGTTGGTAAAACAATTAACAATTTAATTTTTTGAGTTAAATCATCTGAAAAGAATACGAATTGTTTCCGAGTTAAAGTTTTCTCCACGACTTTGATGTATTTATCTTTAAAATCTTCATATCGTGGATGCCGAGGATATAATATGTATAATAAACTTTATTTGTAAACATATTTGCATTGTATCATTTATATTTTTCACCTGACCCTATTTTACATTATATACTATTCCACCAAAATAAAAAATTAATAAAATAAGTATAAAATGTAAACGTTTCTCATGTAATAGATAATGGTAACAAGTAAAGATCATAATTGATCTTGTTAATTTTATGTACATTCGAGTTTAAACGTTATTTATTTATATTTATCGCCACTTTCACATACTTTCATCAAAATTAAATACAATATTTTTATCGTAAAAAATATATGGAAAATTCGTTTTTACACTTATATTATATTTACGTTTATACACGTTTATATACATGGTATAAATAAAGTGCCAATTACAATTTTTTAACAAAAACAAACAAAACATGACTGTTGAATCAATCATGTTATTTTATTTACTAACTTTTTATATTTAGGCCATAAAAGCTAGTCGACAGATGACGTCAAGAAACATTTTACGTTCCAATAAATAGAAACGATTAGAGTATACGTCGACCGATCTTTATTTTATTTAACTATTTGCTTTGGTTATAAGTACATATAATCAACACGTTTTCATATTCTTTGGAAAGCGTTGCTTAGAAATGCTCTTGTAAGAAAATCCTTCCCGCGTGTTTAAAAAGTATGGGTTATTTATTCACTAGCCATGAAACGCCTCTCTAATTTATATGAAAGAACCAGCCAAATGCAAATCTGGCTCCTGCACTGTCAGTTCCGTACGTCGTTTGAAGTTAAATTATTTATCATAAGTCGCCACTAATATCTACTTCGCAACGCAATAAATATTTAATAATACCTAATATAATTAAATAGGGGGTCATAAATATTATCCTGAATATCTCAAAAATGTTGACTCCTAGATCATCTTTATAGTTTTCTTACAACCTTCGGATAGGCTTCAAAAAGACCCAGTTTTTTTGGTAATTTTAGGCTCAATAGCTTTTGAAATAACGGGGAGGGAATATACCTTTTCTGCATATTATTCACTACATCTCATAAAGATACACTACCTAAAATTACGAAAAAAAAATGTTAGACTCATATAACTGTCTCTTTCAAACACCCACGCCGTATATGGAATTATTTACTTTTTTCGAGTATTTAATTTGCCAACACCCGAAACTATACCTATAAGATGTGTACACTTAACCATTGAGGTATGTATGAGTTCATATTCTTTTTTACTCCGCCAAATTTTAAGTTTCTACGTCTTTCTACTTTCTACCAATTTCTGAAAAAGACAAAGACGTGATATTTATAAGGTTTCTTTTTTTTTCTGAAGTACGGAACCCTAAAAAACACGAAACTTAATTACATTGTGTACATTCCAAAGACTATTAATATTGTTCTCGCTTATGGCAGTGAGGCAATTTATGGTAAAATACTTCTCTCATTCGCTATAAGAAAATTTGCCTCTACCATTTAGATAACCCATTAAAATTAATATGTTTTCTAATAAACCCCCACCTATCTAGTTCTCGAATTACCTTTTAACAATTCTAGCTCGAGCTGAGAATCTTATATATAATTATAATATATATTATGAAATAAATTTTACTTCGACAAATGTTTGTCGAAGTAAAATTTATATTATAATAATCCACCGGGACAGTATAATGGAGCGAGCAATATATTCTGTCAAAGAGTTTCGCTTTAGAGCTGCTTGACAATACGCTCAATGCGAGCAATGGCATTTTAATAATGCGACAGTTACAATGAGTGATTTATCCATTCGTCCGCACATTCACTTTGTATTGATATTTCTGGCCTCGCCAATGGCTGGCGCTGATGCCGCATTGTCGCATTGAATGAGAGTACAAAATGCCTTTGCTTCGTAGTCGGAGGAGTGCACTTTGTTAACAACGGTACTTAACTTATTTGGTAACCTTCAAGATGATTAATATTTTTAAAATGGTTTACGTTTTGCAACAGAAACTGTAATTAATGCAAGCATTTCTTCTCTTGTTGAGTGGAAAAGTTTGTGCCGAGATGTTTTTAATTAATAAATTGTCTTATTTCTTTAAAAAATGTCGTATTCTATTAAGTTATATATTTCACATCATAGCCGCTGTTAGTTTTAGATGATTCCGGAGTACAGCAATTTATAATGTGACTATTTTTCATTCTTTTCCTTTCTTTGCAGCCAGTACAGTAAGGTTATTTTGATACAACTAACGCAACGCATACTTTGTTACAGGTAGCATCAACAATGGACGCAATGTCAAAATATTCGCTGGAGGCAGAGAAGTACCGCGGCGCATACAGCATGTACTCGGACCCGTCGCGACCTTATCTCGACTCAGCTGCGCTCTCGAAAGCGTACATGTTCGTGGAGCAACAGTCGCCGCGCGGCGGCTACCCAGTCGATCTGGGAAAGATGTACGCGGAGGCGGCTGCAGGCGCTTCACCGCGTTCACCCGCCGATTCGCCCGAACTACTCGCAAAGGCACTCGAACCGCCGCGCTCCGACGCCGGCTCTTCCGCCTCGTCCGCATCCACTGCCTCGCCCACCACGCTGCCCTACTACCAGCCGCCTGCTTCCTCGCTGCTCGCCATGCCGCAGTACCCGCCCCAGTACGCACAGTCCGCCCAGACTGGCGCCTCCGAGTTCCGCCGTCCACTCACCGTCATATTCTGACCTGATGCTATCTAGACTCTAGCCCAATTCTATACCGAGTAGAATCGAAATGCTGTCTTGTAAATGTACTTATTCAATTCCTTTCAAATGTTAGGTAGATATTGTAGGGCTCTTTCCGGTATTCATATCGGCAGTGGACGGTTCCCACTCTTCAAACATCGGCGCAAGGCCGACGTTCGGCCCGGTCCTATCGAACGTAACGGCGATGCGACGAGCTGAATTTCGCCAGACACATCCGATTCTCCACGGAACGGCGCGAGGATAATTTTGATTAGGCGCGGATCGTTATCGAGCGTCGATATAGGAGAAATTCGGTCGAAATCGCCCATCTTCTATAATTGGGAACGAGCGGTAAGTGCTCGTAATTGTTACCGATATCGGCGTCCGTCAGCGGGCCCGCTCCGGATCAAAGCGACCGTATTAAATCTCGCGTCACATTTTATCGGATCGATGCGTCTTGATTGCGCCTTTTAGAAGCCGCACGTTGTCGATGTATAATTGTGAGTAATTATGAGTGCGATTTGTGGAATGAGTGCACGTTATTCGCCAATTTGTGATTATGTTTAGAAAGCTCAATCTGCTGCTACAGACTTACCTTTACCGTATCGACTTGCACCCATCATGTTATCTTGCAGCGGGCGGTCTTAGTGTAGCGTTGTAGTTCTTTAGAGTACACATCACGCAATCGCAACTGTTACACAACTTACGGATTAAACGTTGTAAATATAATTTCAACACTGCCTTTAGCAGAGTGAACATTTGTTCTCTGCGATTTCAAGATGTTGTGTTTACATGTTCTAAGTATAAATACTCAATCTAGTTCAAGGGCCGTTATAATTGGTTTTGACAAAAAAAATGTTTTCGTTTAATAATGACAATGGTAAAAACTTAATTATGGTCACGTAAAATCAGATCGTCAAAAGTTGATATCCAGAATAGAGTGGCTGGCCTATTTTAATACGTTTATTCTGGACATAGACTTATGAAGAGGAGATCATGTCTGTGTTTCATGTATATATACCCAATGTATAACAGCAATTGAACTTAATTGCTATAACTTATTAATAAACTCTAGTTATTTTTGGTCATGGATTGTATTTTATTTACTCTCGAATACGATCATCGATCAGGTGCTACTGCTATATTATCGTTAGTACCTTCCCTGTTATATTTATAATTGTTAATTTTTGTTTTTTTTTTGGTAATAATCTCAAACCCTTATTCACTTTTTTTACGACGGTGATAATTAATTTAAAAAAAAAAAAGGTTTTTGCAGGTCGTAAAAAAATTTCTATATTTATGTTTACATAAAATACATCTAAATAATACTGTAGTCACGTGTACTCAAAGCTAAGTAAAAGTAATTGAATACGAGTATTGAAATTATGAAAGCGGAGTACATAGTTTACGGATAATCGTATTTCGAAATACGAGTAAAATGTAATGACTTAACATGCTTAAAAAGCAACATTTATAATTATTTATCGCCTTCTGAATTCGAATTATCACTCAACCACAATTATGGCCCCTTCAGACTTTGTTTGCTTGTATTGTGTGATTGTAATTGAATTTATAATAACACATAACATACTGACAGGCGACGTCGCTTCACAATGCGCGCTTTGTCCCAGACGGTTCTTCCTTGTTGTATTCGATGTTAGTTCTAGTGTAAGCTAAACCTTTACACTGAATCATAGACAAAGTACATTTCGTATGCTAAAATATTCCGCGTTTCATAAGCTTGTCGGCATAATTTATCCCGATATTTCTTATGTACCGTTTACTGGAACATTGAAAATTATATAAACACAATCAATACAGTGAAAACAAATTTTTGTTAAACGCCTTAAAATAGATTTGTAAAAAAGTGATGGACGTTCGCGAGTAATTTTTTTTTTAAATTAGCACTTCATATACAAGAAGTAAAATATATTAGCTGTGTCATCGACATATGGAATTAATGTTTTGTATATATTAAAACGAATAAATTTAAAATATTTGCGTTCAAATATAACTGTTACGTTACTTTCTTTATGGTTACTCGTTTATTGATCCAATTTGTAATTAGTTGTAAATATAATTATTCAAAATGGTAGATTTTTGAAGATATTTAATAGTTTAATTATTACAGTGAAATGAATTATCGGTTCATTAAACCGGTTAATACTGAACGATTTGTTCAAAATCGTTTTGATTTCTTTTTTGTCAGTTTATTTACAATATAATAAACATTTTTGATCTTTGTATGTACCTAATGTAAAATTAAAATATATTGTAAGCTCTAAGAATACATGTAAAATTTTAGATGATAAGTACGCTACGACTTTTAGTAAAAAGCGTTAAAATGCTTCTTTTCTGACTCAGACTTAAAGTAAAATACTTGCATTAATTACGAAAGGTACAAAGTAACTTATTTTCAGTACTTAGACGGATCTCATTAGATTGCGTACGCTTATTGGGATTAGACAACGTGTAGAGTACACTCGATGGCTGATCAGTATCGACAGTCGTAATCTCCGCTATGGAATGTGTACGATAAGAAAGGTTATGCACTATCTATTCCGACTACAAATAAGTTTAAGTAGTATTTAGTGTACGAGTATTTAATTTATTCAACGCAAATGGAATGTGTTATTATCCAGGTTTCTAATTAAATCGGATCGACGTTCGATCCTCAAAGTTCCTCTGTTGAAAAATTGGTAAAATGTGACACTTAAATGATAAATAACTTACCTAGATTTAACAAATTTGTTCTAGTGTGTAAATGTACATATTATTTACATAGTTCATAACATGATTGTTTATCGTAAACGAAGTCTGTATCGTTAAGTTATAAATAGAAACAATTAAAATATTATATACATACACATTTAATTTCTTTTATTTCCTAGTTTCCTGCAATGTAAAGTATTTATATTAAAGATAAAAAAACTAACAATTTAATTAAAGTATTACTATTTAAGATAAAAAAACTAACTTAAAATTATCTTAGCAAGATAGCCAATAATATTTTATCATTCATGTATGTTTATATACAGAGACTCAAATTCTGTCAAATATTTCATCCTTCGCACGAAAGGTAAATGCAATTTTTTTCTGCAGTTCCTGAAATATTTATGAATATATGCGAACATGTTACACTATGAAAAATAACGGAAAAAATATGAAAACTTATGTCTACCTCAGACAAACCAAAGTACTACAACATATTTTAATATTTGTGCTTTGTTTTCAATGTTCAAAGGAGAGACTAGTATAGAACGCTACTGGTTTACGTAATTCTGATTCACTGAAATTTCAAAATATAAAAAGAACCACCCGCACTTCCGTCGTTTTATGATTCAATGAACTACAGAGAGTAAATATTAAAGATATTTCTGTAAGAGAACCGACGTTTTCTTCCTACAAACAAATCTTGAAAAAAATTAAGTACTGCTCATTTCTCGAATGGATTATATTTTCTGGATTAATGCCTATGTATTAGTAATTGCTTGCCTATGATTTAGATGGCTATAAACTATAGTATACGATTTAATTCATCTTCCATTTTAGAACTAGGTCAGCGTAGCAACTTGTTCAATGAAATTTAATAACAATTTTCTAACTATTTTTTATGCTATTAATGAATTTAAACGTTGTAGATTCGTTCTGCTACAATAAATTACATTTAAAACCCAATTATATTCTATAAAATAAGCTATTTTTGTTTCATTAACAGAAGAAAAGATGGTAACCTAGCTTTTTTTAAAAGGTGATATTGAAGACAGCAATTATATCTTTTTGTGACAATTAAATAAGATTAAGTACTTTAGAGGTTTCTGGTGAATAGATACCAGTCACTGCTTCGTTAGTTTCGTTAATATTTATTTTTCATGGTTTTTAATATAAATTCGATATTTTTTATTATACTTAAAATAAAATAGAAGCTAAGTCTAACTGCATGTTTAAAGTAACTCTAAATATATAAAATACATATCTTGTACTAAAACAAAACAAAAACCCATTATAATTCTTGAAATATTTCATACATTTTTATATTTCAATTTAACCGAGCAAACACCACTCTCTATGGAGAGTGCATTAACAAATGGCTGATGTGAAAAAAAGTTAATAAAGGAAAAAAAATCTTGCTTTAATTTGTTTTAGGCAGGGAAGATTAATCACGATGACTCTAATTATATCCAGAATAGACCGTCATGATTGCTGGAATTGTTATATGTCGACCTGCTGATCGATATAGGAAAATGGCATGAATAATCATTAATTATATATCCACCTTTAGTTAGCAACTGGGAAAAGCATGTAGTTCCTATAAATCTTTCGTTTGCAATAAAATATACAAAGGACATAAATATATGAAATTGCTAGATGGGAATAGCTTATTTAAGTGTTACGTGACCGGTGTTGCCTGCAAACATTTAAACTATTTATTTTTAGGTCTGTTTACTAAGCATTTTACAAAACTTATTTGGAATAATTTATTTGGAAATTGACTGTTATTACTAAATATAATAATTCTTTAGAAACAAGCTTTTGAAATTAATGCAGAAAAATTATACTCCCATCGAGTCTACACTTATTGACATTATTCATATGAGACAAATTACTCTCCTGCACAATCATTGTTTCGTGACAAAATTCGTAGATCAAGTTGATATTTTGACGTTACATACAATTTACACTTTGATATAGTGACGTCGAGTTCGCATTTTTGCTACCACTGTAACTATCACAATTTATTAAATGCGACCTCTGTGATTATGACTATTGGCTGGTGGTTGATAAACCTCATTCTAATCTTACATTTTTCTACTACCAAAGTCATTTCATCTTTTAAAGGTTTCAGTATTTATAGTACATCGAATTTAGGTAATTTAATACAATACATAAATGGCGATGCATCAAGAACTTGGCATAATTTATCATAGGGACGCTCCATAGACAAGCGTATCGAATGTGTGTAAACTTGAGTTGATTACAGAACGGTACGAGTGGACGTCCGTACGGGCGGAATCCGTACTTCCGCCCGAACACAATGCGCCATATGTCGCGTCGCCAGCCCCACCGGTACACCACCCTCGCTACTGATTGAAAAATGCACTCACATAGTATATTGTGAAGGAAACGAACAGGTAAATTTAGGTGTAGATTGAGAAAGATTAAAACTGTCTAATGCAAATAGTTCAATGCACTACTCTAGAAACCCAAATAAAAAACATAATTTGAAGCAAGTTTTACTTATCATTTTTTAAGCCTTTACGTATGAATTCAACACTGCCTTCAATTATTACTGTGAATATTGTTTTCATTGCTTTATTTAATTAATGTTTGCGTATATATCAGCTGATAGCCTTGTAAACATTTATTTCACACGAGAAGTATTTTAACCACTATTCCCCATCCCAAGAAAGAATGAGTTGTGAAACGGATTAAGGTAGTATAGCCGTTACCGTTTATAAAATAGTATTCAAATTATTTTTTGTAAAAATCCTAAAATTTCGAAAAAAAAAAGAATGTGACCAACATTAAGTTAACATGGAAACCTAAAAATTGCGTCTTGTGATAATCCTAACCTCAAATTACTATTATGTTACATAAGAAACCAATATTAATTTGAAAAAGAATACAAATACTTTGTGATATATTTTAAAGAAAACAACAATTTATCGTGTAAGTAAAAGGCAATCAGAAACCTACGCTGTATTTTAAGGTCAACTATACTGTTTTCAAATAACAAAGTGAAAGAAATGAAAATCCACAAAACAGGTTTTCTTCTGAGATGCAAAATGTATTTAAAAATTAGGTTTACCACTAAAAAAATGTAGCTACAATCTAAACATCGATATTAACATTTGAACAGGGCGAAAGAGAACTGAATGAATGACATTAAAACAAACAGTAATCAAGTATTACAACTCTTCTTCGAAACGTTTCGAAACCCGAGAGAAAAATCACGACTATGATATAGTACTTAGAAAAAGGTCATAATGCTTTGTAATGTCTGAGATAGCACAAATATCCTAAAATCACAGTTATATGTGTACAAGGAGCCATCACGCGCGCATCAATTTTGCATTTGTAACACCAGCTACAAATCGGGCGATGAATCGGGCGGTGAATTGCAATTATTGTACCGAGTTGTTGTACCATACATTGTAGTTTTTTAAATATGCTGGCGTAAGTAGAGTAACATGATCTTTGTGAACAAATTGTGAATAATAGAGGCCTAATTCGCTCAAATTGTCCTGTAAGAGACTTCGCTTGCTTTATTTGCCCATGTTGCTGGCGAACTACCGTCATCCTGTGTTCTCTCTGACATTATAGATATTTCACGTAATTACCCGCTGCTGACGGTAGGTCATAATATTTATTTACCTTATACAATTTTATAAATCATTTCAAATGCCCTACAGAACTTTCATTGTAATAAGAATATTTGAACAGCATTTGGATTTTTAAGCCGTTTCGTGCATTTTAATTAGATTTGATACACAAAATATTCACACCAGATCTTATTCATATTTGCAGTAGAAAGTGAAATATAATGTAAAAATTTTACCCTTTCTGTACACGTATTTTTTTTATTAACAAGGCACAAAATACTCTAAAACATTCTTAAAAAATCTCTGGTGTTTTGTTTTGATATTAAAACAGTAAATATTATTTTTAAAATAAATTAACGCTATTCCACACAATTAAATGCGGTATTATTTCATCTTAATTCGTCGAATCATGCTTAATAAACGTTAGCATACCAACTAGCTAGATTTATTTGTTTTTAATATGAAAACAATCACGACACACATTGTGACAGATATATGTAATATGTGAAGACGCTTCTTAAACTCTTGAATAGAGAAGTGCGCCAACTTTACACAAAAACATCACATCACTCAAGTTTAAAAATATAGAAGATGAAAACGTTGATAGAATGAAAAAAAGTTATGAAAACTTTAAGCAAGTATGTTAAAGACTAGCTTAAATTTTAGCAAAACTCATTTGCATTTTCATCAATTTTTCTTAATTTATTATTAATGTTACGTTTACTATAAAATATTTAATGTGTTAAATTCGTCACTAATTATTTTATGGAACATACGCGAATGACTTTATCACATAAGGATACCATACTCGCTACTCCATTGAACATAAACAATACATTCAATTGTTTATACGCGATGCCAGTCTTTTTGAAGAAACTAATACATTTCTAAAGACTAAACAC
Organism: Druceiella hillmani; assembly: GCA_039881145.1. Taxonomy (NCBI): domain Eukaryota; kingdom Metazoa; phylum Arthropoda; class Insecta; order Lepidoptera; family Hepialidae; genus Druceiella; species Druceiella hillmani. The sequence continues at coordinate 17,238,323 of JAYKKI010000008.1, read as the reverse complement.
ATTCTCATATGGCGGTATCCAACGCGCAGATACAATAACGTACAAGAGGCGTAAAGAAGCCGCGAAAATGCGCCGTAGCCATAACGGATGCATGATTTATACAAAATGCGCCGTTTTATTAATTATGGCCAAGAAATAAACGGCAGTTTTTTTTTATTATTTTAATCGTGTGAAATCGACATGTCGGATGCCGCGCGTTAACACGATAATTATCAATTGGTTATTACGATATTGTACGCGACGAGAAATTCAGTCTAGAACAATTACTGCGTTAGACACACGGTCAAGAGACGCGTTACGAGCGGAGAGAGAAGCGAGGGAGGGCGGGGTGCGCCGCGGGGTCAACCTGTCAGTAGCTGAACGGGTGAAGGTGTGATATTTATCAGCTCGGCTGTTGGCTAGCTGTTCGTTTTTTTACGAATTAATCCGGCGAAGGAAAATATTTCAATTGACTGAATGCGTAAATTTACAAAAAATTTAATTGCCGACGAATTTGAAACCGATGTATGTTACATTAGAAACAAAAAGTAGAAAGGTGATTTAAATTCAGCTTAAAATGTGTCTTTACCCTTATAGTATACTTTGAATTAGGAATTGTTATTTCATATTCGTTATGTCATATTTCTTTGTAGGGAATTAAATAATACACTAAAACACTTTAATTGATAAACATGTTTTTATTAAGCCAACAACATCTAACATGTCAGTCAACGGACTGGAGAACTTGTGCTGCCCTCTGTTTAATTATTTATACAATATTCTACTTCGCTATACAAAATAAAAACAGGACTAGAACCTCTAAATAAGTATATATTTATTATATATCTAGACATGGATATTATATCTAGAATGATACCTTATAATAGGTATCTCTTATTCTAAATTTTGGCCACATTCAACAAATTTTATTGACATGTACGTTTCCACTGGAACCTATTCACTTCTACCACATAGGTTACACCTAGTCCAAACCTTTTTATTTCTTTTAATGGCCAAACCTTTTTATTTCTTTTAATGGCCAAACCTTTTTATTTCTTTTCGAGTCTTTCACCATCATTTTTTCTCCCACTGAAAATGTTTTATAATGCTCCTTACTATTTATCGTTAATTTCACTTGTTCAACATCTATCTTATTATTTACTGGATTTGGTCTCAATAATGAGAAAAGACATCAATTCTTGATTGTTTAGCGGTACATCTATAATAAAATAGGAACAAATTTAAAAAAATGTTTTACCACTATCTACTATTTTTATCACATGTGACTTCGACAACTCTACAAAATGTTCAACTAGTCCGTTTGTTGCTGGGACTGGGTAGTATGACGGAGTAAACGTCTGTTTTCCCACTATTTTACACGTGGGTCCATTATCAGTGAACAAATGTAAAGCATACCCATAACGAACAAAAATACTTTTAAACACTTCACTTGTTTTTTGTGCTGTTATATTACTCATAACAAATGCTTCGGGTCATTTAGAATAAACACCCACTATTACTAAAAAGATATTTGAGTATATAGAACTCAAAAACCATGTAATCTGTTGCAAACTGTTGGCAGTCAGACCACACTGTTCATTTAGTTTTTTCTGGATTTTTATGGTTTTGCAAACAGTTAATACAATTTTTTTTATTATGGCTTCTATTCCGCTATCTATGCCCAGTTACCAAAAATATCACCTTGATACTTCTTTCATGCCTGTTACACCTAAATGATTAGCGTCTACCTCACACATTACATTGTCTCTAATATTTATTGATATTATAACCCTATAAAAGACGTTCTTTTTCCACAATGATTTCATTTTTTCTTCTAAAATATAGTTCATAATTTTCACCTAGACCATTTTTTACTGGCCAGCCATCTGTACAATATCTTAAAATATTACATAATATTTTATCTTTGTTAGTTTTAATTGAAAGTAAAAGTTTGCCAGTTTAATGTGTTAAAGTCTGATTTATTTATATAATTAATAGTGTTACATTCAAAGCTTTCATCTAACATTTCAGTGTTTCTTAACTTGTCTTAACAATTCATGGCTACACGTGATAGTCTCCAGGTTTATTTTTGGATTTTATCTGCTGAATTTCATAATTAACCCCACTTAGAAAAATTGACCAATATCATTATCGCCTTGCTGCCATTTTTGGTAAACCATATTTTGGTCCTAATGTTTTGTCAATGCCTCGTTATAAGTTTATAAAATAAATTTATGACAAAATAAAAACTCATAAAATTTGCTCACTCCAAAACCAATTGCATACGCCTTTTTTTCCAAGATAGGATATTTCATTTGGGTATAATTCAAGTGTTTGCTTGCAAATTCTACTGTTTTTATAATATCATTACGGTCTTTTACAGATAACATAGCGGCTACCCCAGTATGTGGTGGATCACAAGCTAATATAATTGTAGAGTTTTGATCAAAATAAGATAAAGGGATTGTATTAGTAAGGGTTTTTTTTATTTCTTGGAATGATTTATCATATGCCTCTGTCCAGTTAAAGTTCTCTTTCTTTAAACAATCATATAATGGCGTTAATATTAGTGCCATATATTTTAAAAAATCGGTTATAACAATTTACTTTTCCTTGAAATTATTTAAGCATTTTCACGTTAACTGGCCGAAGCAACGACAATAAGTTTCAATTTTACTTTTTATAATTTGGACATTCATTTTGTTTACCTCAAATCCAAAAATATCCAGTTTTTCTTCAATCATTCCAAAATATCCAGTTTTTCTTTCAAACATTTACATTTTTTCAATTTTAATTGTAATCCTGACTCTTTGAGTCTGTTTTAATTTCTCATGTTTTTCCATATACATATATGTTATCGATGTACACTGTTATGTCTAATCCATTTAATTTTTGTGTAATTCATCTTTGGAATGAACCAGGACCGGTACTGGCACCAAAAGGTCCAATATTTGTAGATACCTTCTTCAGTAATTATTGTGACTAGTTCCTGAGATTCTTTGGCTAAAGGAGCCTGTGAATATGCCTCCTACAAGTTCAATTCACAAAAATAACTATTATATTTCATCAATATATTATTTATTGTAGATAATGGGTAATGATCAATCTGCTAATACTTATTTATTGTGATCCGAAAATCACACACAAACCGACTGTTCCATCTGGCTTAAAAACCACTGGAGTACCCCACTCTGAGTACTCCACTGGTTCAATCATTTTATTTGCAACTAATCGTTCAATTTCTTGTTAACTTTATCCTTTAATCCAAGTGTTTAATTTTTTATGCAACAATATTATATAGAGTATATATATGTTGCATTTTTTATGCAACAATATATATAGAGTATATATACAGTATGTGCATAATGCACATACTACTCTTTCGGATATCGTATACATTTTACGTACCATGTCAAATAAAATTTAATCAACTCTGATACTAAATAATGTTTCAGCCTAACTGAAAACAAAACAATCATATTATAACTAAGTCAGATAAAACCTACTGAAAAAGAATGAGCGTTTCATTATCGGCCTACCTTACATTGTTTCCAACATTTAAGGAATTGGAATACCCGCTGTTATGATTATACTACGCTGGTTATGATTTATTATGATGATGTGATTGTTAAAGAATCGAACAGTTTATGCTTTATACAGAATATTCTAAATACAGTAAATACAAATATTGAAAAAAAAGAACGCAATATAAGAAACAGTAAAGTGAATTTGTCCGGCAGTGAACGTATTTCAATTTAATTTAAAGTGACATATTTTAAATAAAACTAAAATATGAAACAATCAACACCGGCTTCGCAGACACCTTCCGCTGGAACAGGAGAACGGAATACTTCGTTGGCGCAGACAGTTTTGTTGCACAGTGCGGTTCCTCGTCACTCGGTTTAGCCAAAATTGGAATGATCTTACCCAAACTAAATAGTATTTCAATGATATTGGTTATGTAATAAAAACTAGAAAACTTTTAAAATTTTTCCGCCAGCTAACAAACTTATCAAATTAAAAAAATGTCATATATTTTTTGCACATATTTTACGCCAAGTCGAGCCCAAAAGGAGCATTCTTTTCTCGAAGCAATTCCGTAATTTTCAACTTTGGCACTGGATAACATGATGTGCATCAAAATCTGTATGGAAAGAAGTTACCGAGCTTAAGTAATGTAGCTATTTTCACTTGCATACATCGCTTACTTTTATTTAGTTATTTGACGCTAACGGACTGACCAATTATCATCAAAATTCTAGGGCATTTCCTGTAATTCTAGAAAATTGATGATGTTTAGCTGACTAATAAAGAAAAAAGTAACAATAAATCTGTGAGTTAACCCGTTTCAACCCTCCACTAGAGATATCGATTCGTATGGGTGAAAAAACATTGCATTAGTATTTTAAACAAAAAGGTAAAATTGCATTACATCATATTACATTAGCATATCATATCAACCCATGGAAAGTCGTAAAATTTTAATTAGATCCTACGTTACATAGTATTAAATAAATTTCCTGATTTAAATTTCATGAAATAATTGAAAAATGTAGTTTAGTACAAATTTAACCTCTTAGAGGGTAGTCAGTCTATAAAATGCACTACTAGTTTAATCTTGAAGTACTACAAATAAACCAACCTAATCAAATAAGGAATTATATAAAAGTAAGTGCCACTACCCTTTCCCTACTTTCCCTATTTCTACACAGTGGAAATAGGGAAATGTGCCAATAATGGCACATTTTCCTATTTCCGACTAAAATCTTAATTCCGACCGAAAAAAATGTTTTTAATGACTTTTTTAAATATATATATATATATATATATATATATATATATATATATATATATATATATATATACATGGCATAATAAATACAGTAATAGGGTAGTAATAGGATATTATAACCAAACTAGTTACCAATAGTTTGGCCACGTCCATTTTATGTCACAATCGTTTTACGAGCAAACTGTCAGAATTATAAGGACGAAATTTGACATGATTGTACACATAACGCGTATAAAGTTATGAAAGGTAAAAGAAAATATTGTAACCTATAGTGAAGTGGGAATCATTTTTTTTATTCGCATATCCTATCGTGTAAAGTACTATTGAATAGTTCATTCAAAAATATTTGGTGGTATATCATGAACACTTTTACGAAACAGGGATCCGTTTACGAAATATTAAGCTTTAAAATGGTAATTTTTGTTAGAAGTACGGACCCCCTTACCAGCTAAATCGCCATTTTTTTAATATCTGAAAAGTATTCTCAATAGTGTACTACTATTGCATTTATTATTCAATCAGATTAAAATCTAAATGTTTACAGCCAAGTAGGCCCTATTATTTTACGAGCCATAATCTACAAACTTTTGACTTGAGTTCCATAAAAAATACATAGAATCCCCATACAAATTAATTAAATCGACTGCAAACATAACTTTGTATTTTAAAACGTATTAATCTGAAGTGAGCTCTATACTATACTCTAATTTAGTGTGTGCATATGCATAAAATAAAGAAAAAAAATAAAATTACTTTAGCATATAGACAGTCGACTTTAACTCGACCATAGGGATGAGATTTGAAGTTGAAATGTAGACATAAGTTACTATTATTAGAAAATCCATTTCATACAAAGATGAATTTTTAATAAGACGAGATCGACTCGATTTTAAAACTACATTCTTTTATCACGTCTAATATCAATTAATTTAAGGATAAAGAACACTATCATAGGCGTGTCGGAAACACCCTTGGTCAGTTTTTATTTACTCAAATTTCCAAAGAAAAGTACATTTGGTAGCACATAAAGTAAAAATCTGATTTAATTTGGCTAGACTATTCTTAGAAAACTCGAAATTTTTAGACTGAGAAGAATATTTTTAGAAAACTCGCAATTGTCGTCACTGTGGTGTGTTGGGTTTGACCACAAGGCATTGACCGCGAGCCGCAACACGGGAACTGGGTTCGATTCCAGGCCACTCATCGAGCGGGGATGGACCGGTGTTCTGGTTGGCTGTAAGAGATAGCTCTTGTAGCAATAAATTCACCATACGTATCAATTAGATACATTAAAGTATTAAAATAAATAAATATTTTTTTTCCATTCCATTATTACATGTTTTCTCTTTTTTTTAGTCTAATATACAATATACAGCGTAATACGGTCTAAACATTTGAAATATTTTTAACCAAAGTCTTTTTTTATACTGAAAGAAACTAATTCTCGCAAATAATGTAAAGGATGGGTATTGTAGGGTATATGATTGATTCTACACGGGGCCTCTCACATTGTCATAGATTAACACATCTGAAATCTGGCCACATATTTACAAGAAATATTTTTGTTGAAACTATATTTACATACCGATGTTGTATTCCATCGTCTTACGGTGATCCCTTTTTTGCCGAAAACCGTGTGAGTTATATGTGAAATGTATATCATATTGCCGGCACATTATGGTGACTATTCTGGTCACAGATAGACTTTTACTTTCAACACTATATTTTTGGAATTAATCAAGACCGAATAAAAACTCTGAGCCAGACATGCCCCTTGAACCCTCACACTTTTACAATAGTCTACAACATACCAACACCTTAGTCTACAATTACTACTCCAAGGCTTTAGGACTACATTAATAAGTATCAGTCAAACATATCATAAAATTATTATCCATAAGTATTAAGATTATTGTCATGACAATTACACACCGGCAGAAGTATAGCTAAGTGGTAAGTAGACCTAAGGAATGGGTGTGAAATTCTAATCATAAAGGCTTCTAAATTACATCAAACCTAATTTAAGGACAAAAGTCTAATATTCCTTTGCTTTAGAATGAAATTAGGGATTGAAAGGGAATTTAGAAATTAGGGGAATTGAAATAGTGAAGTTGCTGTGAAAATAATAATATTTGTATAAAAAATCATCAGTACTTCTAACAATAAATATTACCTATGTATGTAGCCAATAATGTACAAATATTAAAGTAATAAATGTTCTGATAAATTTACTTATATGTTTAGTGATAACATATTGTTAATAAAATTTGGATATGTTTTTTTCACATGTACGTTATGATTCTTTTGTACCATTTTTTGCTATGGTTAAACTGCAAATAATAAAAAATAACACTTTAATTACTGTGACCAGACGAAACTTTTTTCAATGTCTCCTTTCAAGTCTCCATTTTTTTGTGGATTAGGGATCATTTGGATACGTTTTTTGAAGTTATACTTCTTTAGGCGCGTTATGAAAAAATGATGATAGTGAAATTTTAAGATTCGTCACACAAAAGTTACAGTATGAAGTTGCAGCGGTTGCAGTCTCGAAACAAAAGCTATTGGCACCATCGTCGCCTCTGTTCACTGTTTTCATATTCGTAGTATTTATCCACATGTTTCTAGTGTCTACATTCACACACGTGTTTTAGTTTCATATAAGTGCGATTTATATATGTGCTAATAAATTATATTCAGTAGTGATTTAAATTCAATATTTTGATTAATATATTTACTATTCGTAAATATTAGTGAAAAAATTGTGTTTATAGACTTTTTCAAGTGCTCCAATATAATTGAGGTTATCTATCCGTATGTATTATTTAATGATGCCAAAGAAGTATAACTTCTCACGCGCGTACGTAAGTACACGCACCCTTTTTTTTAAAATCTGGCACCCAAAATTTATGGACTTCTCTAATATAATGCAAATGAGAATAGAAATTTTAAAAATTGTACAAATATCGATAATAAAGAAACTTTTAACCAATAATGTACAAAGATTAAAATTCATAAAAAATAAGGATGCAATTTGATTACATATTCAATTTATCTCTAAGAAAAGAAAGTCCAAAATTTTGTCAAGTGTTCAGTGGGAAAAATCGACTTTTAATTTTCTCCGCTCTATTACAAATAGATTCGCATGTATATTATTAGGTCTAATGATCAATATTAAATACAAAGTAACCAAAAATTTGTAAAACAAAATCGTATTATGACAGAGTCATTATTCATTATTCATTTTTATAATTTTTTTCTATTAAATATCTAATTTCAACATATTTTTAGGGTTCCACACCTCAAACAGAAAAACGGAATCCTTATAAAATCACACACGTGTCTGTCGGTCCGCCCTTCGAAGCCATTTTCCTCAGAAAAGCGTGGCGTAGAAACGTGCGTATAATAATAAAACAAATCAACTTGCAAATATCTAACTAGGTAGTACTCGAAAATGTTTACATGGAAATTTTAGAGGGGCAGGGGGGGAAGTGTAGGAGGGCTCTCTAATTTTTTTCAAATTCAATGACGAGGATTTGAAATATCTAATAAAAAGCGCCTTAAAAATAATTCTTTTTAATTTTTAGGTAGTAAATCTTCAGAGATACGGAAAACTGAGTAAAAAAAATATGTACCCGCCACCTAATTTCCGAAACTTCTCAACAGAAAATTATGAAAAAATAAGGTAGAAGCCTAAGCAAAGGTTGCAGGAAAACTATAAGGGTTATTTTAAATTTTATAATTTTTGTAGTTGTTAGTAGTTTTAGTAATGTAGTTTTAGTGCGCCATATTTTTACGCATATGAAAAATATAGTAGGCAATGTTTTTAAAATTAATATTTATAAATAGTTCAACAGAAATACTATGTACCCTTATATGTTCATAAGTGCCGAAATGTGTACGGAACCCCCGTAGTGAGAGTGCTTGACAGGTTTTCATGTGGAACATCTAATGGCGCGTTTGGATGAGAGTTAAAACATTCTGGTGGCACGTTGCAACGTGCCAGCTTCGCGTCTTATCGGCTCTTTCCGGCTTAATTCGGCCAGCTTCGCATCTTGTCACCTAAAAATATTATAAAATTAAAAATATATTTTCAGTAGATTGTTAAGAAATATTTCTGTGATAAATTATTTCATAAAAATAAAACAATTAAATTAAAATAAAATGTTATTATTTACAACTATCTGAATGTTCTTTTTTCCGTTTTCAAATCGAGCCAATAAAAATATTTCAATATAAAAAAAATTAAATGTTTCACATCTGCCAGGCGTCCCTTGACGGCTCACAATTTTTTAAAATTTAGTTTTGACTGTTTTAAGTTACCAATCTAACTGTTAATACTTTGTTTCATGTGGATAAAAACATTTCCGCCATTTTGAATTAATTTGACAATTGAACATGTGCCCCGTCAGTGCGAATCGCGGCACCGCTCGGCTCCGCAAGTTGCCCGGCCACTCCATTATTTTCGATTTGTTTCGAGAGCAAACAGCGGAGGGGCGCCTTCGGCAGGCGACCTTATTTGTTTGTTCTAACGCGCCGCGCCCCGATTGCAACGCAAACACGCCGCGGAAGCAAACAGCCCGATTGAACGCCATTGTTCTCGCGCCGATGCATTTTTATGACTTGTTATCATTTCGTTTTATTTCACTCGCCGCGCCATCTGCCGCCGCGACTCGCCGCTGAATGGGTACAATGCATAATTTAATCGTATCATTATTATTTCAGTGCATTATAATAATAAAGGGCGACAATAATGCCGCGCAAAGATACAAGGTTACCGTAGCGTCGTGATTTGGTGTTTGCACAGCGGCGCTTAGTTAAGAGTGCTTAGATATTGCCACTCGTTTACTTTAGCATTTTTCATTGCAAATAAATAAAATCATAACATTTCAATTTTACGACTTTTTTAATTTCAAACTTACAATTTCGTAGCTATTCCAAAATATAGTCGTACATTAATATTTTCTTCTCAATGAATAGGTACTAATGCACCCGATAAGGATGTTGGTATAACGACTGCCGTTCAAGTTCTAACAGCCTTTGAGAAAAAAAACACTAAATCCATATCCATAAATCGGTAGGTTTAGTCAAAGATTTCCAACCTAGTTGATACAGTGAAGGAGAGGAATAGAAAAAGTAGTAACCGATAAAACTCAATCCGAGCTTCAAGTGATTTTGTTTTATCCACTAACGTATACATACAAATAAATATATAAGTTGGGATTATAAAGATTTGTATCAAAGAAAAGAAAATATATGTGAAGTCTTCTTTGAAGAAGTATTCCGCATAGATACGTGAAAATACGAAATTATATTTATGAAAGTAAGGCTTCGATTTTTTCACCATCAGGTATTATAATTGTGATCATTCTTCTTTCTTTCTCTTGCCTCCACATATTTTCTTATAAGCTGCTTTTACTTCTAGATGCTTTCAGTGCCGTGCGGTTGATGATGGAGGTTCAGATCGTTCACTTCACTCCTTTTTCAAATTCACTTATTCTTCAGTACATTCCAAAGCACTCATTCATTTATCCTCTGTCATGAAGAGTCGTCCTTTCTTAACAAGTCCCTTAACAAACTCCGCCGACAGATGGGCTCAGAATAAGCAACCCAATACATTTCTAACTTTGATGTCGTATGCTCTTCATTTATACATTTCCAAAATCGTTAGTTTAATCAAGAGTTTCATTTATTTATTATGGAATATTAATATTTTGCAATGATTTTTCTTGTATCAGACATGTAAATTATGTACATTCCTTCTTAATTTTCAAATACCCATGCGATTTTATTGACGCATCTGTTAATGTGTCGGTAAAACAGAAACAATGACATAATAAATTCTAACCTATACCTTCTTGTAAACTTAAAGCAATCCATTTTTTTCATCTCATCTTATTTTATCCAAGTGCCACTTTCTTTACACACACAATTTATTCCTGAAAAATCTCTATTCTGCAACAATATCTTCTGTAGATTATATTGAGTTACAGCGAGATCCAAGTCGATAAGAAAAGAAAATATATTGTTGCTTTTCTGCGAAATATATTATCATGTATTTATTAATGTAAATAATGACAGGGAAAGTTACAAATGTAAAGTTTTTAAGGATTCGTACCTTAAACGGAGAAACAAAACCTTACGAGATCATTAATTTCTCTGTTCTTTCGTCTGTTTTTCTCAGAAACTTAAAATTTGGTATAATAATAAAACATGTTAACCCGTACATTTTTTTACGGCTTAAATTCAAAATAATCATTTGGAAATGACAAATGAATATATTTTTTTTTATTAAATATCTGATTTCAACATATTTTTAGGGTTCCGCACCTCAAAAGGAATAACACATGTGTTATCTTATAAGAGTCAGTGTCTGTCAGTCCGTCCTTCAGAGCCGTTTCCTCAGAAAGGCTAACGTAAAATTTGGAAATTTCGCAAAGAAATAAAGCATATTAATCCGTACATAGCTCAATAGATATCACCCAAAAATATTTATGTGGAAATTTTAGGTAGTTAGGTAGGGGGGGGGGGCAAATTAAGTAATTTGTTTTTTTAAATTCAATGTAGGATCTGGAATATAATTTAATGGGATTAATTATAAAGGCCTCAAAAATATTTAAACTTCATAATTTTATTTTCAATTTCCCGTGAAACAAGTATCCTTCACAGACCAGGAACTCAATTGATTCAAAAGCACAGTCTTCTGAGGCAACACAAATTGAGATGACTATTGGGCAAGATCAAGAGGAACCAGTTTCTGAGCAGTACGAGGAGGAATTAATTTCGATGCAAAACGATGAGGAAGCTGTTACTGACCAAAACAAAGAGAATATTCCAATAACTGCATCAACTTCTGGACCTTGCAAAAGACCTTCTGGATCTGTACACAATTAAAGGAGACTAATTGGTTACAAAACGGAAAAAACTTTACGACAGTTCTAGTTCATCTCAAGATGAAAACATCCCACTTAATGAGATGAAGAAAAATAGCGCGAGTCTAACCTGTGCACTATTTGTAAATGTGATTACAACCACTATATTTCAACAAAAGAGTGAAACTGCTGCCTCACCTGTCTCCAGTGAGTATGTGGCATTTGTAACAGGGGGTCTAAAAATTAACTTACGAGTGTGAGCGATGTGAAGATACAGACTAATTTTCTACTTTTTATTTTTGTAAACAGTCATTAAGTTTAAATGTTACTAAAAGATTGTTATTAATAGGAAAAAGACTGTTAATTATTTGTGATAATTGATTTTCAAAAGAAGACTGATTATAAGGTCGTAACCAAAGCCAGGTTAATAAGAAAGAAATTATTTAAATAAATATCTGATTTTTCTACAAAAATAGTTTTTTGTTATATTTTTCCTTTTAAATAATTGTAAAACGTGAAATCATATATTTTTTTTATTTAAAAGGTGTCACACAAACCCCTACTACCCGTACTATAATTTCTATTCAAAATAATGCTGTGTCAGAGGAACCCCAAGATTAGTGGTTACTTTGACACCTTTAAAATATAAAAAATATATAAAAAATGAGAGTACAAAGGGTGCCATTTCTCACAGATGTTAAAGCCAAAGGTTCTATTGGTATGATAAGATATTGTAAGATCGAATTAATATCTTAATTTTTTGTAAAACTAAGGAAAACCTCTGAAACTATGTCAAAGTATTAACCCCGGTTTACGGTACTGAAAAATAGTTTTTAATAGCCTACGCAATGTTGTAGGAAAATTAAAGCGATGATTCCAGATATAATTTTTAAATATGTACCATGTTTGTACGCGTAACAAAGATATAGAAAGCAATATGTTACAAGTTGTTCTATATTCACAGCCTGTTTCCTCAGAAACCATGCAATAACGAAACTTGAAATTTTAACATAGTAATATATCTTACTAACTCGCATACGAATATTTTCCCCTAGCTAACTTTTTAAAAATATCCATATAAGAATTAAAGGGGGGTCAAATAAAGATACTAATTTTTTTTTTAATTTTATAAATTAAATGAAGGACTACTTGAAAGAGACTGTTTTAAAAAAATACATTTTTTTTCCTAATTTTATATTTCGTATTTAAGAAATATCCCACCAAATATGCAAAAATCTCTCCTTATCTCAAAAACTACTAAGCCATAAATCGTGAAAAAACAGGGCTGGTTAAATATAACTAGGAGAAAAAAACAATAGTTACCTTCCTGGTATATTTTTTTAAATATGGAACATGTTTTAAGCCCTAAGCCGTGTACGTTGTGATAAATTTTATTTAATTGTAAATAGTTTAATGAAAACCCTATGTATCCTTGAATTTTTATAAATACCTAACTGCATACAAAACGCTCGTTATTCTAGTTCTGCTCGCGCGTAATAGGTTATTTGCACACAAATACTGTTAAAAAATTATAATCCAAGCGAAATCTGAATCCATGCTGACATAACTACGCAACTACGTCAAAATACACCACATTAATGACTAGTAGCATATTAGTTAGAAACATAATCAAGCCAAGTAATCAGTTCATTGAAATTTTCTTTTTTTTTCGCTAAAATCATTTTGTTTTCTAGATGGATGTTGAAATTTATTTGGGACCTATAAGAATTCCACTTTATGAAAAATCGAAAATAACAGATGTTTTTGTTGAATACATCTTTCTTTAGACTTGTTTACACGGACGTGTTTAATACTAATGAAGAGACAAGCCGCTTAGTGACCAACAACTTTCTATAATACCGACGAAAACAAACGCGTGCTACGCAGCCAATTTGAACACTGCGCCAACACTAAGCCCAACAAAGGACTATTTGAGGAGTGACATAAGGCGAAGTGGGCTACCGAGCTCATTCTCGCCGGACAATGTCCGCACCGATGTTCCATTAGCAACAATACTCGCGAGCCGCTCTCAATAGGCGGAGAAAAATAAGAAAATGAACAAACATTAGAGGTCGCCGGACGCAGGGCGGGCGCCGTCGGCTTCCTGCCAGTGACGGCCGGTAATTGTCAATTACGGACACAATGCGCCGCCCGAGCCCAATAAGGAAAGTGTTGTCGCAAACAAAATCTTCAATAACATTGTATACCTGCACACTGTTGGTCCGCAAGACGTCTTTGTAACGGCGGACGGCTACTCTGCGCATCGATCATTGACACGTCTTATCAATTTCCTTTACTCTCGAATTTAGTTCTTCCTTACTGTATAGGTAAAAAAAATAAAAAATTGTCACGTCGATCCAAATGTCACTAGTATTAAGCATCATTTATTGTAGTTACATATTACGATTTGTAAGTCCTGTAGAAAAACACAATTTATTTTAGAACTGTGAAGGTAATTTACCAATATATGAAGTATTTATTGAATTTCCACTCGCCCCTTGATAAATTCATATTATATGAAGAAACTTGTTAAAAAAACCGAGTAAAATCGCACTACCTGGGTTTCTTAAGCGCATATAAATATTTAAAGTTACATGTAATTCTACTAAACTATTTTAAAATATTAATATTATTTTTAACTATGTAAATACCTGGCCCAGTATATCTTTCACTGACATTAAACTATCGTGAATTTCTGACCAACTATCGGATTAAAAATCATTGCTTAAGATTTTCAGTAAATTTTAGATAATCTTCGAATAATACTGTAGCACAAGCAACATACATATATATATATATATATATATATATATATATACATATATATATATATATATATATATATATATATATATATATATATATGTATATGAATAGATTAATATTCTTTATAACTGTGCCAAATTTCAAGTTTTTACATCAAACGGTTTGTGCATAAAACGGCGTAGATCTTTACAACAATTTCTGTAAGACGGACAGACGGATTGATACGTGAGTGATCTTATAAGGGATTCATTTTATTCCTTTCGAACTACGAAACCCTTACAAAGGCCATATCTTTCCCGGTCGCACCTAACTCTCTCGTTTCCTTCGTTTACAACTTTCTTAACTTTTCGCATATCCATGTAAATGTGCAGTTTGTAATGATATTTGTCGCGAAATGGCGAGATTACACAGAGTTAGCGTGAAACTGACAAGTCTTTAAAAGCAGATTCCTCAGATCCATCTTTATGGAGTGTTAGGTGCTTCTTTTTTTGCTTTCTCGGTATGTTCCCCACAAGTTTATCAGGGCAAAAGACCCATCCAATAAGCCTACTACCACTAGGATAAGCTTAAACTTGTCTCATAATAAAAACTAAGAGAAAATCAATTTGACTTTGGCAGCAATATGACTGTCATATAGGATTTTTGTGAGTATAATACAGATCTAGATTTCTCGAAAAAATAGTCATAACCAAAAAAGCTTAAAAAATCTATTACAATACATAATAACCCATATTCCAACCATCAATATCAAATATAATTATTGCTACTAGTGTCTGTTTTTATGTACTGATGGTTTTATTGATCTCAATTTTTTTTTAAATCGAAGAAATTTATATGTACTTTTATAATTTTGTACTCATAAAAACGAGGAAGGTGCCAAGCCAATCTGCACTTGCACACTGCATGCAAAGTAGATATTTCTAAGTTTTAATGAAAATCAGTGAACTAATTATTTTTCCCATTACGGTCCCGAGAGTTGTTGACATGTTAATTTTGGTCTAATAAATAACATCAAAGAAATTCCCTATTTACACATAATCGTTTATTTTTTATATGCACATTTGTATCATCAATAGTCTTCAATGTCGAGTGACAGTCGTGTCAAAAGGTCAGCCGGATAATTTAACTCACAAATGATACGCTAACAAAGTGTCAATATAAGCGTACTGAGTCTTGTGGAAGTCGACACCCTCCCCATAATAACACCAAGCATGCAGACAGGATAATTGCAATAGTGAAATGATCTATTTCCGTCGCATTTCCCACATGGAAGTGCACAATGATCGCTATATTATAGGTAAGTCCAACGTCTAACTTAATTATCGATAGAATGTGTTTATCACTTTAAATTACCAAAAAATTTATGTATATATTTATTTATTGATAATCATACCTATGTATTAAATAATACATTATAAAATACTAATTTATATTTTAAAGGTGTTATTTTTAAAAGCAATTTAAAAAAGGACCTTATTTGGACGGAACATATTTATTTCATGATGGGAAATAATTATCAAAATATAAAGAAAGGAAACGAAGGAATGTTATATAAACTCTAATGCACAATTAAATAATTTTAAAAAACACATTTATTAAATAACATGTAGATTCAGTAGAAAAATTATGACAAATCTACTATATTGATAAGTGCGAAAAATGGTGCAATGTATATATACAAGTTCATAACTCTTCTCAAACACAAGTAAATAAACTTCAATTGAACCGACTATTTTAATCTCTTCCCCATTTTTCTTCAAAATTTTCTTTAATAGGCAGTATAAAAGAATATATGTTTGAGAGAAAGTAACAAAGAAACCATTGAAATTATTTTGTTATGCCATTTCTCGATGACGGTTAAAAAGTGTTTTTTGTACTGATGGACAAACAAATTGATATTTTGCTAAAACTTTAAAACGTGTTGTCATAATATTTTCCAACATCCTTTATAGCCCATCCATCAGTCGCTACACCTAGTAAACAAATATTTAATATTACTTAAAAATATGTGTTTTCCTATTTACTTACGATTTTCTAACATAAATATATTAAAAAGACATCAATTAAATCTTTTGCCAAAGAAATAGATCTTTGTCAAGAACCACATCTTTTTCAAAAATTTAAAATAATACTGCATATTGAATATATTTGGCGTTAATTTTGTAGAAATTCATTATTCACAATTAAATGAAACTGCGTGATGTAGTATAATTTCTACTTTCTTTAATTTCTTTAACATCTTCAGTTGGTCTATTAGCAAAGATCTTTGCTAATATAGAGATATTTAGCAAATAGCTAATAAAGAATCTTACCTCTTAAGAAACCTAGGTCGTGGTAAAGAAATTAAAGCAAGTAGAAATAATACTACATCACGTAGCTTCATTTAATTGTAACACTGCACAAAATTCCGCACAGGTACAAGTTAATCTTTCATATTTTCATGTCGCCTCTAACCGAGATAAGATAAGTTATGAAGAAATTAATAGAATTTGAAAATAAACACGAACGTTCACACCAGACGCGCCGCCATACCATAAGGGTTCCTCTCGTGAAACCCTGGAATTTGGCTCACCTCTCACTCTTCAATGAAACTCTTGAAGATATTTAAAAATACCTCACTTTCCGCTACTAGTAATTTGTTTGCACATGGATAAATTCACAATTTAATTATTACATTACTTTTTGTAACACAGAGATAGCTATGGCATTTATTTACATAAAGATTAAATCATCGCAGACTTAAACGTCTCGCACGTAACAAACTTGTAAATTAATGAAATTCAGTAGTTAGTGAAATGAACAATAAAAATAACAAGAAAATATTATGTAATCATACCGAGTTAGGACTGACCTAGAACCGTTCATCATCATTACATAGCAAATTTCACTAGAGCTGCTACCCAAAAGAAATTATAAAAATTTACAGATACCATACAGAGTCCCGGAAATCGACGAGGTACTTAAAAGAGAACGTCAGGTAGCCTAAGGGACCCGAGGACTGTGCGACACGACCGAAGCCGAAGGTACGGTGTGCTACAGCGCGCACGTGCGACGGCCGACACGTGCGACCCAGCACGTGCGACTCTCACGGCACACTCCCAATTACTGAACTTTTACCGCATGTTACATAGACTTCACACTAAAGTTTTTGTATAACTTCGACAGGTTAAATAATTGCTTTTTTCGCCAAAAAAATTAATTAATATCTAATATAATTGCTAAATGCAATTTTTGATTCTGATGTGTTTTGTGCATTAAACACCTCGTTTTATATAGTCGTATACTTATAGTATATTGGATATCTACACATATTTTAAAAATATAATATAATAATTCAATGATGCACGCTCTAAATTTAAAAAAGCACTTATAAGTATTTATGTAATAATACTATTAAACTATTTAGAAAGATTAATTTTTAAATATATTGCGTATTATTTCTTTTCACACTCTTTTTTCTCTCTTTCACACTCGCAAGAAAAAGATCAAGATGCATATTTGAAAAATTGGGACATCTCTTATCATAGCTATAGTTTTCACAGGACCTTTTGTATACTTCTACCTTCCTTTTGTAAAACTCAATCTTTTTGATAGTCTCTATAATAGAGGGGTGGGTGATATTTCTTTGCATTTTTTCCAGTAAATTTCTGAAGGTATAATGCTTAAAATTAAGAAAAATAAATATGAGAATTCACCCCTTGAGATTCTTTGCTCCTAACATTTCCATATGAACATTTTTGATTGTTATATATTGAAATATGGGTGGATTAATATGCTTTATTACTGTGTCAAATTTCAAATTTCTACGTCATATAATTTATGAGAAAAATTACTGTACCAGATGGACAAATAGACACGAAATGTTATAAGTGCTCCGTTTTTCCTTTTGAGATACGGAGCCTTAAACAAATCTTCAACAAATTTAATTTAATATACAACATATAAAGAAATATAGGTAATAGATGCCAGTAATATACTTTTCGGAATATTGGAACACTTTTCTTACTTTGATAAATATAATAAAAGTGATCTTACTAACACAATCTTCGGTAAAAGTAGACAAATAATTTTCCTCCAGAGTGACACCGTAAAATGCATCACAAAATGATTTCATGAGGTCTAATAAATTAATTGATTTATTAAATCAAACATATTTATCTTTTCGATCTTAAGACAATATTTTTAATAAATGCAAATTTATTGTCTCTATTTAATATATACCAAATAATTTTTTACCTTATGTTACATATGGATTGTTAAAAACTTGCTATCTAGTCTAGACGCACAAATCGCAACATATTTTTAATACAGACGCTCAAAATTCCAACTCCATTGATTAACAACCGTTGAATAAGATTTGGTACGTCAGTTGTCGCCAGTTGTGTTTGGTACACCCTTTGTCTTCATTAACACAAACGGAAGTATAAAAAAATAAATGTGTATTTATGGACTTATAATCTGAAAAGCCTTTGAAATTGGATAAATTTAAATTTCTCATTTCAACGTTTTAAAACAATTAAAACGTTTTAACGTAGAAACCACTCTTTGATCTGAATGAGTATCAACTTCTCGGAGTCGACGCACCTTGACACATAACGTAATGTAAACAGATTTCTCTTAATCACAATATTGTGATGAAAATTTTGTTTGCAGCACGTTAGCATTTTTTAAAACATTCATAAAATATATTTTAACTAAATAATCAGTTAATTTCTATGAACATACGTAGAAATATAAAATAAATTCACTACGAAATAAGTTGAGGACTTTCTTTCATGACAACACATTCCTATAACAAGGAAACGACTTTTCACATTTCTTAATGAGAAATAATAAGTCAAATTTATGATTTTTGACAAAAAAAAACTGAACACATAATAACTGGTTTTATTGCATTTACTGCAGATAAATGACAGAAAATATGCAAACTTTAGAAACAACAGCAAGATCCGGTCCGTCTTTTCTTTACAGTTATATTTAGTCTTTTATTAAATGCCTGTACCTACCTGTGACTCTTTTAAGTTTTGAGAAAAGTTATCATTTTGGTAATCTCTCCAACACTATTCATATTTGTAATGGTGTGAAGCATGTGAAATAGTTTTAACAAGTTAGTTATTACATGAATTTTACAAATATCTTTACTCGTACGAAGTTTATGTCCCTGAGATGATTTCGTCGCAGAGAAGGTTATGCATACACCACCAACTTCGGAACCACATTTTCTATACCTCACCTCTACCTTTCTATATTAAGTTCACTTTAATTAGGAAACAACTCTAGAATAGAAACCAAAAAATAAAAGGAGACTATCAACATATGTGTATTTATAGATATTTCCTAATTAAAAATTACCAACCATATTTTAAAGATCGTGATTATATACATAGGTTGGTTAAGCGTTTAATTCATAACAGGACTTTGATATAATTATTGATAGTTAAAAATCCATACTTTAAGGAAGTGCTAAGCAACATGTAAATATATGATTACGCTGCACGTCCCTTTCTACTAAGGACGAGGGATATTTTCATAAGAAAATTTTCAGTGTTCACGAAAATTAACTATCTATGATGAGACTTATTAAGTCTTTAAACTTTGGAAGCCAAAATTACTTTATGCCTGAATTTTCGTGGCAGATATCGCTAGAAAATTACGCAAAAAATTAATGTTATTTAATGCCAAAGATTTTTATTTATTTTTACATTTAATTTACTATACACCTCTTCAGAGTAAAACAAGGTAAAAGTCGATTCAATTATAGATGACCTTAAGAGTTCAAATGCAATCTACTCATTGAACTGGACACATTCAAAAGACTTTCCTTTAATGTTTGCATATGATACGTGTACGGTTTATTCCTTTATCCGTCTTCTACCGATTTTCTTTTGAGCATGTGATATATACATTCTTTACCGCAGAGAAAAATTATTTCACTTAGGAAATTAATTTTTTGATGATTAAATAAAAATGTTATGCGCCTTGTGATATTGATAAGATTCTCGTTCTCCGTACATATTTAATTTCTTGCCCTTGCATAATTATAATCTTATCTGAATTCGGAATTACACGTAAATATAAAAAATGACATAAAATTCTAAAATTTCAAAATTACCTACTTTTTTGGGTGTTTAATTGCTCAATAATGCACAACCAAGAATGCACACACCCATTTTTTAATGTTTAATAAATAAGTAGTTCTAAGAAAAAATTAAAGATAAAAAGCTAAAAGAGAGCAAAGGGAAGAAGAAAGAAGATCCACAAGAAAAGGGAGTTTTTGTAAAAATTAATCCATTTGACAAATCATTGTGAAAATTAACAGGATTCTATTCTAATAGTTAACTAGTTGAACATTAGTTAACCAATAATGAATTAATTACTAATTAGTTAATATTAATTAACTAATTAAATTAAATAACTAAGTTAACTTATTAGTTAATTAATAGTTAACTAAACGAATAAAGAATCATCAAAAATGGGCCAGAGTTGCGTGATGTTGCGTGGCGACATGTAGCGTGTCCCCATAGATACATACGTACAGACCAATAGACGGAAACTCGTGTCAATGTTCACAGGCAAATTTATATCATAACAAAAAAATTCAAAATTTGGAAAGAAACTTAAACTGACGACTTATTTTACGATCATTTTCCTCTCAGCAAACTCAGGATCTTTTAACATTCCCCGACGAGGTCTTATCTAACTTATGTCACCGACGGAAGACTCAACCTCAAGTATCCTTCGAGTGATGTAATTGGCCATGCGCCATGTCGTCGCGCCATTGGCCATGCGCCTTATCACTGACGAGAGAGTTGCGCGTTGTCTCTTTGGCTCAAAGAAAGGTAACTTAATGAACAGTTCTTGCTTAAACTATTATTTTGAACGTTTTTGACACAATAGTTATTTCTTTTCCCATTTATATAGAGGTATATATATATATGTATATATATATATATATATATATATATATATATATAAATATATATGTATATATATAAATATATATATATATATATATATATATATATATATATTTATATACATAATAGAAATAAAAATATCGTGTCTCGCCCTGCAGGGGTTGCATATTCCTTACGTTAAATTAATCTACACATTAATTCGAATCGTGAACCATATCTGTACCATATTTAATGAGAATGCCTTCAACCATTTAGTCGTGATTAAGTAACAATCATCGAAACACACATTCCGTGGCTTAGTGTACTGTTCGAGCAATGCTGCCGGTTGTTAGGTCGCGAACCTATGCATTACTCCATCTCACGAACTATACGCATATGAAATTTGATGGTGATACATTATTTTGCAATAACTCTGCAATTATTAACATTATATTCTTAGTTTAGATTAGTTCAAATAAGTGTACGGCTTATAAATATAAAAAATATTCCATAAAAACGATTAGTTACACATTACTATATATGGAAATAAAACAATTAAACCGCATTAATTTCAAATACTCGTACATCGTGAAAGAGAAAGTTAAATGACGACTTAAAGCAAAAATTCTAGTCCGATATTTTTTTTGCCATCGTGATATGATTGTGTCATCAAACGAAACGTTAAACAAATATTTGCTGAGCTTTTTATTTTTTTTTGTTTTCTTATTCTTTTTCATCGAAGTTTCTCCTCTCTTTTCTTCCCTTTCCTTTCTTTAACGTGTTTCGTTTCCTTCATTTACGGTGTTTAAAGATTGAACATTAATTAGAGAGAATTGAATTGTATAAAAATGCGATGCAATTTCTGATTCTAAATAAGATTGAGTCTCATAAAATGCGATGTAATTCTACTGCAATACTCATCACTCTTTGACCTGCTCTAAAGCGGAACTTGATCATTACTAGTTCTAAAAAATAAGGTACATGTTTTACATTTAATTAAAACTAGGTGTATCCCACAGTTTCACTTAAAATCAACTCAAAATTACGTTATGTTAAATTATCAAAACTATTATTATTATTATCATCACTTATTGAATATATTTGGCCTCAATTTTGTAGAAATTCATTATTCACATTAAATGAAACTACGTGATGTAGTATTATTTCTACTTTCTTTCATTTCTTTACCACGACCTAGGTTTCGTTGTATTACATCTTCAGGTGGGATATTAGCCTAACGATGTTGTAATACAACGAAACCTAGGTCGTGGTAAAGAAATAAAAGAAAGTAGAAATAATACTACATCACGTAGTTTCATTTAATTGTGAGTAATTGTGGATTATTATCACTATTACTAAAAACGCTAATATATATATTTAGCAGTACCAATATCATAATATTCATCAAGTCGAAGGTTTTTTTATCAGTAATATCCAAATAAAAAGTAACATATATGTTGCTCGAGGGCATAAACTATTACCGTGCCATATTTAATAAAAATCTGTCCAATAGATTTTGCGTGATTGACGAACAAATTAACAAACAGACAGACAGACGATAACTGTAAAAACAGGTTTTCTAGTTTCTTTTATTATTATATACGCTAAATCACCCTTTTTATGATATTATTATTTCTATGTACAGAATTCACTCTGTTATAATTCTATTTTATGCATAGATTCTAGGCGAGCTTTTTTCCGATTCGTCAGATGATATTAACTACTACTAAAAGGACAAGGCACTAGCTAGACTTGAAAGAGCACACAATTTACTTTGTGACAGATTATTTTTGAAAGTTCCCACTGGAACCGGGATCCCTGCAAGCACTGATCATTTCGTAAAAACGGTTTTGAAACACATATGTTTGACACCGTCTTTTATCTGCATTAGTAACAGAATATGACGCAACAAGTAAATTGAATCTAATCAGACACATTAAAGTAAAAAGGCCAAGTCTGTCTTTAAAAAACCGTTGGAAAGATAAAATAAAAAGTCCCAAGTTCATGGAGAGTTTTGCTAGAGAAGTGTAGATGAGAGAGTTAAAGCTTTGTGTCCAGATTTATTGAAAATTATAGTTTTTCTAATATTGAATTATGTGACTGCTTTTTATGACTAACTGTTTAAACGTAATCCATAAACTAAATCCTTACCCCTACTGTGATGTTTTCGCTGAATTTTTACTTGTTTACGTCGAGTTTCTTTAAGGTTTGGTGATTAAAACATATTCAAGAATACTGTTCTTTTTTGCTTTTTGTTATCATATTAAATTTTAGCAATAGTTGATCGCATTACTCATTCACTGCGTTCAACTATCCGAATTTCTTCCCAATGATCTGCAACATAATATTTGTTCTGATTATAGAAATATATTCGATACATACGAATTAAATTATTCAACAAGCACCAGGTTTAAATACACCGAGTACTAATTCTTTATATAAAATACACCGAGTATTTAGTAATTTTCAATAATTTATTTTCAATAATTTAGAGTATTTAATCATTTAATCATTTTCAATAATTCTCATCTTCAATAATTTTTTCTTTATTTATCATATACACCTCTTATAAAAATGAACTAATTGCTTTCTTAAAAACAATATTCCATTCAAAGATATCTAATCAGTTTTTAGATGTTCGAAACCAAACTGTATAATATCATAAACGTTTCGTATAATAAAAATTCATTTTCAAAATCAAAGTGTTCATTTTTGAAATCAAATTACTATCACAGTTATGAAGTGTCATAAGCAACAAAAAGACTGACGTAATAGCCTACATGACAATACAACAGCAGGTTTAAAAAAATCAGTGCCTTTCTTGTCGAATTAATGTACTAAGGGAATGTATAATCGTTAATATCTGGTTTATTTATTAATTTAATATTTTACAGAAACATAAGCTCTTGTTGAAACATGTATATAAAGCCGTAGAAACTTGCAATTTAAGTATGAAACTTGATAGGTACACTAAAATAAACTTTATTTTCGTTTATAGCCAACAATTTCCAGACTAATGCGTTGGTTGCTTCCCCACCATTGGTATCCTGAACAATACACAAGTCCCGAATTTCACAATTCTAGCTCTTCTCAAAATAAACTTAGAATAAGCAATAGAGAAAATGTATTTGTCTTTCCATATGCTAAAAGCAAAAATTCTAGTTTTCCCTAATACGTTACTCAGTACTAGCAAAAACTTGACTTAACACGGGGATATCCAAACAACTGCAAAGTGATTTTTTGTGACGACCTTTGAAACTTGAAAGCTTGAAAAATAAATTAAGGATATTAAAATAAATTAGACTCCAAGTCCATAGAATAAAGTAAACACTAGCGTTATTCTACCCATGATTAATTAAAAATGTTGTATCTTAAATCATATTTTCAACACACTACACAGTAAAATCAGTCACTTTTTCATCAATAGGCAATATGTCAGGTATTGATTTAGACTATGATTTTACTTTAGGTTTTATCTCGTGAAATGATCTCTGTAAGTTTAATAAAAAATTATTCAGTATTGATTTAGTCAAATGGGTAATTTCTTGAAATGTAACATAAAAAAATTATTTCTAGATTAAATGTGATTTAAAATTTCATTCAGACTAAACAAATATTATCTATATTATTTCTATATCACAATTTGTTATATCACTCTAAAAATGCATTGAGTAACTTGAATTTACTCACAATTAGATTACAAATTTTAATTATCACTTAGGACAATCCGAAATACGTACTTAAAGTGTGATATCATTTTTATTTTAAAAAAATGGAGCTGCGAATATACAAAAAAAAACATTTAAAAAATCAGAGTCCCCAATTTATACATTGTTAACTATAATTCAAATATTGAACTTGAACAATACTTTGTTTGACAATTTATCATGTTATCATAAAACTGATCAGTTCCATGTCAATTAATATTCATGTCAGTATTTTTCATACATGCACAGTAATAATAGACAGGTTTCGCCGAGTAACACACTCCTATTCCTTCTGAAGGCGGAAACATCAATTTCACTTTAATACATTAGTGTTAATAAAATCTCAGGTATGCATGTTAAGTTAAAAGTATACTCCAAATGCGTTTCTCATTATACATATTTTAAACAGTGATAAAAACAAAACTAATATAACAATGGACCATTCCTTAACGACTTGACACTGGGTATGATGTAATTAACATCCAGATTCAAATCAGTGAGTGAAGCCGCTCTGTTATGAAATATTCAAGAACGTACAACCCATAACAAAAAGGCGAAGGGAAGTTAATGGTTGTGTCTTTACATAGAGGCAAGGAGATTAATATTATTAATGTAAGTGATGCTTTAGTCGTATCTCAAAAACAATTCGCAAAATGAATACGAAACTATCAAATTAAAACTGAATATATTTCAACAAGTCCTGGCTCTATACTCTTTTGCACTGACTGTACTACAAACAATAAGAGTATTAGAAAGTAAAAAAATAATGACTTGTTATATTACATTAAATCGGCGTCAATTCGATTGATTTTAAATATAAGTTTTTTTATATAGATATTTGATAAATAGCGGCTACTCTATTATGTAATTGCAATCAAACAAGTTGTTTTTATCTAAATTTCAATTTTATCTAAATTTCTCTTATGTAATTGCAATCAAACAAGTTGTTTTTATCTAAATTTTTCATAATCATTCCAAAAACTTACTGTAACTACCGCCAACTATACTACCCATATGCATCGTAATTCAACTTTCATAAAGATAACACATAAATGTTTGAAACACACAGGCCTATAACAACTCGAGACACTTTGGCAGGTCGACCTGTTCTCACACCAGAAATCAACTCATTGACATTTAGCTAATGGCCATTGAGAGACTATCTAATGGTTCATTAGGAAGAGGCGCGGTGTCGTCATCGATCAAATTTATAATTTGGTTTGTGTTTAACAATTCAGTAAGTGAGCGGAACAATGGTGCAGTGTGGTGGGACGCACCGCGCTCGTTACGGCCGCGGCGCGGCGCGTCAACTGTCCGAGCGTCTGAGAGGAGTCACCTTACGAATTGTAAAGCTCATCTTACACTTGTCGCTACAATATTACGCTTAGCTTTGATATAATCGCGACTACTAGTAACCCTCTTTGCGGCCAGAAAATATAAACCAAGCCGAACTTATGACTAATTGTAAAAATTATAAAAATAGTAAATGTGTTTACACAAATGAAAAGATGAAAAATATTGTTCACTACGAGAGCGATGCCACACTTTTATTTCTATAAATGCTTGAAAGTAATAAAGCTTGAAGGTATCACTCCAAAGGAATAAGGATTGAATCTTTAATTAATAATTTTCACTGCATTTTGTATCCCGAAAATTACAATTTAAATTAACAAACGTACGTGTCAATTAAACAAAAGGTATAAAGTCGTGTACCTTAACGTGTTAAGCAACGGTGGCAGTTACGTATCGAGCGATCCGCTCTTCTCAACGTTACGTAATAATATATTCTCATTCTAACTTATATTTTTTTGCTAGACTTTCACGTCTAGTATATCTATGTAGCAAAAATATTTTATTATCGGGGAGACAGGCGTCGTCGGTGAGAAATAATATTTAAACACTGCGTCAATTTTTAAGGCGGACAATGCCCTGATTACCAAAAGTAGAATTCTTATTGTTACAATGCTGAGCAAACATATACATATAAAAATTTACATTAATTTGAGAAAAATCCAGAATTTGTAAAGCATCAATTGTTTATTATACGACTAAGAAAGAAACTTATAGAACAATGGCAAATGTTGAATAGAATATTTTATATTATTTAATACACATCATAATCCTTCATAATCGCCGCGAATCGTACTTATTTAGAATAAGACATGAGAACATAAATGGAAAAATTATGCGAAATGTATTCTAACAAAGAAGAAGATAATTTTTTGACATGGAATAACCTAATTCTATGACATGAAACGTGTAATACAAAACACTTCAAACGTTATACATATTGGAAAAGCATTGAGACGAAATATAAGAAGAGAAATATCTATATCTCGAACCTTTTCTTATCGACAAGGTATTATTGTGTGGGTTTCTATAAATCAGGTTTATGATTTGAGGGATATTTCATATTACACGTAAATATCTGTAACCCTGATTTTGTTATAGATATTTACTCTAACTTCTAACTCATACTACATGTAAATATCTGTAACCCTGATATTGTTATAGATATTTACTCTAACTTCTAACTCATACTACATCTAAATATCTGTAACCCTGATATTGTTATAGATATTTCCTCTAACTTCTAACTCATACTACATCTAAATATCTGTAACCCTGATATTGTTATAGATATTTACTCTAACTTCTAACTCATACTACATCTAAATATATGTAACCCTGATATTGTTATAGATATTTCCTCTAACTTCTAACTCATACTACATCTAAATATCTGTAACCCTGATATTGTTATAGATATTTACTCTAACTTCGATATTTACTCTACTGTCTAAATGGAACAAATTTACCCTTACCATATCCTAAAAATTGTAATATATTACGAACAATAATACAAGCACTTTATGCAAATATTTGTATCTTAAACAACGATAATTTTTGGCCAAGGGCAAAAAACAGTTTTATTTAGTTTAAAATACAATATAGCGTAGTGTTATTTATAAATATATAAATTTTTTTTATTATAATTTTTTTTCTCCGATGTTTTATTTTTCTCTGACAATTGAGAAAACTGTATATTGTCGATTTACGAGATATATAATTTTGATGACTAAACATTCTAATTATCAAATATATCAAACGTTCGCTTGTAGTTGCTGCGTTAAACGTATTAAAATGAGTGCTCGAATAAAAATTACAGAGTGCATTGACATTAAGCATAACCGATAAAATATTTTTAGATATTGCAATTGTTAATTCCTTTCCAACATAAACTGCAAACCCTAGCACTTTTCTGTGAATACAATATTCCGAAAAAAATACCATTAACGTACTTTACAATACATATTCTTCTTGTCCTAATATCAAGGAACATATATTGACCACAAAGTGCATAAATATAATAGAGAAAAAACCTTTTGAATGATTATGGTTTTACAGTCTTTAAGTTTTGAAGTTCCAACTTTATTTTTACGTAATTTATTATTCCACCCTGCTAAGATTAATCGACTATTAACGGCTATAAGCATGCCAAAATGTTCTCATAATGTTATAAGTCAAAATATAAATTTTAAATGCTAAACCCACTCTTACAATTTCCGTATCAAGCGCGCATAGTTCTCAGCCAGACGTCTTCACTCACCTTACAGTTGCTCACGACTTGTCCACTTCAATGGATCCGTCATTTTTTCTCCTATTTGGTCATCATTAAGTCTGTATTGAAAACTATTTTGATGTGCTATGTTTCTATGCGAGTTGACTATCACGAAGATAAATATATGCTAGTGTACACTCATGACATTACACGCTACAATAATATATTCAGAAAAACAAAACTCCTTGATAAGTTTCTTTTTGAATTTCATATCAATATATGTTTCTTCTTTTTGGATAATTATTGTCGATTTTCGTTATTGAAGATGATTTTAAAGTTAAGGTATTGCCATAAATTAAAATTGTTATCGAAATAACATATAATATATAACCATGAATCGATAAACATTTAATAAACTTCTGACTATATTTTTTATATAACAAGTATGTGGTTTGTTGCATGTTTTTAAAAAAGTTATTAATGTATTGGGGATGGCATATCATTATACACTTTATCGAATAAGTTTTGTAATAAATAATATTATATATACGTTAATAACTTTATTGATGACGAAAAGTCAAATGTGTTGGTAAATGTTCTAATACTTAACTACTAATACTTTGATAAATAAAAAATATGAATACAGACCACAAATTACGCAACAGTGAAACTTGAGCGTTAATTTGAAAGGTTCACATTTTCTCATTTTTAATAACCTTTCTACATCACGTACAAATCATCATCGTATAACTCGGTAATAAAATATTACAAACGGAAGTCAAAATATCAATAACCAGAGCACATGGAGCGTCAAACGAAATAAAACTTTCCCATCGAACAATACCTCTTTCTTTAAGCGGCAGCGAGCCGTAACGAGCAATGAAGCAAAATGTTTTTAATTGACACGCGGCGTCACGTCCACACGTTACCTACCTGCGAGCGACACGAGTAGTCTAGAATAATATTTTCCAATAATTGAAGCCTCCCTGTCACTTATACGTCAATACGAACCATTATCGGGGCACGAGCGAGCATAATAATATTGAATTGAATAAAATATTCAGAACTGACATGCTACAGGGCGGGCGGATTTGGGGCCGCCGCCCGCCCGTCGCTTATTATAAACTTTACAGTGCCGAAAGGGAAGAATTTTAATGGTTTCGATTATTGGAAGTGAAAAGTATTTATTTTAAGACGCGAGGGATGCTCGTGAGCGGATATAATATCTGGCGCGGCGGGGGCGCGGCCATTATGTCACGTCTAAACCTGTTTTTCATATAAACAGCGGATTGTGGCGCCCTCCGCGCGAATCACAACAATGGCCGTCGCGGCGGTGCTGGATGTCATCCTGTATCTCGCGTCGTAGGGCGTTGAGCTTAATTTTGACACGAGGTACGTCGTGGGGAGCTGCTTCTTGCAAGCAATGGGAAGTCTACGAAGACGCATAAAAAGTCAACACCTATTGATTTCAGGTAAGGGATATTAAATTCTTCAAACTGATGTTATTATATTTTTCTAAAACATCGTAGATAATTACGAGATTATTTTCTTATATTAAATCTAGCCCTGGAAATATTAAACTATAAAACTATTTTAATTTTACAATTTAGTTTAGTATTAAAAATACTAAAGTAAAAAATCGTGTTCTCATGAAATAAGCATCCAAACAATGAGGATATTCCAACTAACATAAATAATAATGCAATATAAAAGTTCTTATTTTATTGATGAACTATTATTCAATTTAATATTAATAAATAAAACTTATAATAATTAGCCATAAATTAGCTATGTGGCAGTTATATTATAGCCGTATTAGTTTTACGCATTGCTATTCAGTGGAATTGGCTGAGGAGTAATCGATTAGTGTGAAGGTCGCGTTGATGTCATCGAAATATGATGCGTTGAAGACAGGATACTAAAAGATTCCACCGAAACGATTCCACTTAGATATATAAATGAATAATGTATAAGATTGCCACCAATCATATAATAAGAAGTTACTTTAAACTAGATGTGGTTTTATTTCATCTTCGATATATCAAGCAAATTTTAAAAGAATTGTTTAACTATAAGATTAATATCCGTTTTTAATGAATATAATTGCCCCTATTCTTGGTATGTCCCCATGTTATTGCTAACTCATCTAATTAATCCCGTTTTAAATTTCCTTGTATCCCCACTATACATACACTCATTAAAATTATCTTCCAAATTATTATTCTTCAGCTTAATCATTCCCTTATACTTGCCATTATGATTACTATTAAGAGATTTTGACTATCTAAATCTCAACGGCATATGTCAACATTTCTAATTCGGCGTCAACTGTGAAAATTAATTTTCAATGATTTTAATACAAAATCGATACCAAGAATAATGGTTGAAAGGTCAGTTTTTACAAAATATACATTTATTGGAAATAATCGTTTCGCACCAGCCTTTTTACCTCACACACAAATTGTGCGTACGTCACTAAGTTCATATTAAATAAATGTGTTACTTACCACCTTCTTCAAATTGTAATACAACTATCACCTGCACATTTGCCTAAGCTATTCATAGGAAAAGCAATAATTTACTAAACGATCGACGCAAAATACACCTGTCCCACGATAGTTACATTATGCCTGGACCTTGTCAAACCATTAAGCGACGTGGATGACTCTCCGGCAGGAAGGGATGCTTATTTAAGCCATTTTTTTCTTATTTCAAAACCCGTATAATAGAAGCTGGAATGTTGAAAAGGTAACAGCCTATCAAACAAACTGATACCATAAACTAACCGGAGAAGTAAAATTAAATAACTAACCGGGTGTTTACTTATATATAAACGCTACTTACATATATGATGAAACGAATGTACATTCATTCATAATGAGTTGTTGTAAAAAATAGAATTTATCATCAATTTAGTTTTTTTCAATGTAATTAATTAATTTGTAATTAATTTTTCTAATTCCTTTTTAAGGTTTAATTTCATTACAAGAACTTTCAATTGTAGTTCTAAAAACCTATCAAGTACGAGTAGAACCTATTTTCTATTTAACTATTTACAAATATTAATTTTTCACAACCTTGCAATATGTTATATCTGTCGCAGGCATGAAAACGTGTTGTATATTTCAATAATATTATTGCTAGCAATGTAAATACATGAATATATTGCTAGGATATCTTTCACAAATATAATGAATATACATTTTAAAATACAAATTTATTTTTACAAATGATTTAAGTCCCTTCTTTGCATGGAGTTTTTATGAACTTTTTTCAGACCCAACTACATCTCTTAAATTAGTCGTAAATTAATATAGCCTACTTAGCTATGATAATTTTCCTTTTAGTATAGTTACTGCTATCATCAATAATTTTCAAATATTAAAAAAAACGGTTTATTTGGAGTTTATTCGGTTTGTGTATCATTTTCAAGCTTAATATTTTGTAAACGGATTCCTGCATCGAAATGTATTGATGACATACCCCCAATATTTTTGAAAGACGTTTTCAGTGATACCAATACAATAGGGTATGTGAAAAAATTCACACCTACTTTACATATAAAGAATGTACCCTAAAAAACTTTTTAAAAGATTTTATTTCATAACATTGTTAACATTATAAATATGAACAACCATGCCAAGTTTGAGCTATTTTAGGGAGTAAAAAGAACATAAAGGCAGACAGGCAGACGAACGTGGCAAAACTTAAAAATTTAGTAGTTTGGCTAGCTGAAAACTAATCTTACCCTACCTAAATCTACCCTAAAAAGCGAAGTACACGGACTTGTACACCAAGTACTCTGTACCCTGGATAATTAATCAAAGTACTTTTGGGGACTACAAACAAACTGACAGATTTTGTGGGCTCCAAAAGTAGGTTGGCTAATTTATGCTGATAATTTTTTTTTCTTCAAAACTACAAATATCATTTTATTTTTTTGTGTAATCATTAAATGACCCTATATTTATGTAATTTAAAATTTATGTACACCAACTGCGGTGATGACGGGGCATACATGATTGCTAACATACAAATAATTACGCAAGCTGAATCTAAAATAAAAATAGTTTTAAAATTTGTTAAGAATGTCCTTTCATATATTATACTGGGCCTTATTAAAAATAATTAAATTTTGTGACCTAATTTCTCCTTCCAGATCCTTCGCGATGTCAAAATCTTAAATGTTTTTAAGATTTTGACACCACGAGTAGGATGAATAAGCAACTTACATAACTATGAAAAGTAATTATTTTCAAAACAATAGCATATGCAGTTCCTGGTAAAAATAGCCCTGACTATTATTGTCTATGTGACAGATAGAAACGAAATCTCGCCATATATCCCGACATTTTTATCTTTTTAATAACGGCGTCTAGCAATGAGGCAATATAGAAGTTATCGTTAAAAGTTGCATTCAAATACTCGGCGTTTTATTAACTACTCAAGCGAAAGTTGTTAACAAACGAACACGTACGATTTTAAAACTCCAAAACTATAAGTGGTAAATAAGTTTCGTGTCAAAAACAAGTATGAGGTTTGCAAAATTTCGACCCGACGACCTCAGCCCGCTATGTAACCCTGCCGCGTCTGTTATAATTATTATTATCGTCTGACGATTCGATTCAGAGAAAAGAGTATCGGTGTTAACTGCCAATTAGACTGTTATTAATTTGAATAAATTCGAACACAGCCAGAGCTAATACGACCATTAAGCTTACCAACTGGATTAGCTAAAGCGGTAATTACTATTTATAATTATTTTGGAATAAAAACGTCGACCAATATTTGAATGACTGCTTAATTACTTACGTTTAAACTGTGTAATTTCAAAATTCTGGTATTTTGTCTATAGTAAAAAACTAAGTTAATTGGATAAAGAAATTTGAAATTTCGAAGAGTTGGAATAGTAAAGGTCAAAACGGAATTTTTTACAAATATACGTGTACTAGCTGCCCGCCCCGGCCTTTCCCGGTTGCAAAGGAACCAAAGCTGCATTTCGTTTTAAAAATTTAATTAACCGCAAATATCAATAAGTTAATTATTTACGGTTAATTTTCAAAAGTTTAGTTGTTTATTTTGAGTTTTATTGAAGTGCAGAAGGCATGGCTCAATTTATAAGATAAATACGTTTATAGCACCTATAATTATTAATTGACCAAATATACCTATTTTTTTATAAATTTTGAAGTTATCTACAATATTTTTAAACACGATTTTAATAATATATCTATAGTAGGTTAAAGGTATAATGATAGTAAGTAATAGTATTTTAATATATATATATATATATATATATATATATATATATATATATATATATTGTAGTTTAAAGGCTTAACTCAAAAAATCGCCTACAGCATTCGACTCCCTTCGCTTAAATCAATATTACTCATTATCCACATACTATAAAAAAATATTATATTCTACAAGTTATACGGTGATGAAAGTTTTAGACCAATGGAATAAGCAGTTTAAGTGCCAATCAATCCCTAATAAAACTAGAAAAACTTTCCTCGTTATAAGATTGGTATGATATAGGAATGCAAAAGATTTTTATGAATACGTTAAGAGATTTAATATCAACCGAGTTAAAACCTTAATAAGAAAATGCTGAAATTTAAGAAGAAAGAAGATTAAACGTCAATTACATTTATACTCTTTATTTTATTATAATATAAGTATATGATCATAAATCAATATTGTTGTTGTGCCCAGAATAAGCTAATGTTATAAAAACTACTTCAAAAATGACACTCCTTTATCAGCAAACGACGCGATTAGGCTTCTGTAATTACGTATTCAACACCATCTGGTCTAAAAGTGTTCGAAAGATCCAAAATATTCATATTTATATTTTTCACTTCAATATGAAATATTATTTTCAATTCTTCAATTTGAAAATTAAAAAAATATCCGTATTGGCTATCCGCTATCCGCTGAAAACTAATCTTTTTTGACTTCACGTCTATATTAAAAAAATAAGGTCCCTAAATTTTAAAAGGACACGTTTAAAAGTCGTAAACATTGAGGGCTCGGACAAAAGTGACAAGCAAATACGGCTAAAAAAATTTAAACCGCGATTACATTTGTCTACAACGTAACCGTAACGTCGCCCGATTCACCACCTCAAACTCATTATTAAAAATTAAAAATAATAATAATAATAACAGGGTCACGCATCGACCCACGCTAACGCGGCCGTCTGAATTAAAAAGGGGATGAATGGAGCGTCATAAAGCGTTCATTCACGAGCAATATAATGGGGATAGGTGGGTTAGCCGACTCAGCTCGGGGCGGCACCTGAACTACCCCGCACACCCCTCCACCTTTGTCGCGTAAAAAATTAAAGTCGATTGAATGACTTCGGGAGACAATTCCTATTATTGCGGAGATGAATCTGGGCAAGTGGATGTTGCGGCCGCCTTTGTGGAGAGCCCACTATTGTGTACGGCGATTTACTATGGGCTCCTGTGAGAAGGGTCACTGCTTGTGTATTTGATTTGGAGTTGATTCGCGGCACATTTTTGTAAGTCGATATATACCTATCGTACTGTTTACCTTCAATTTGGTCAATTCAGAGGTTGCTATGGTTATATGCTGCACGAATATAAAATACTTTTATTTAATAACCGATTTGAATTTCGAATTATTGCATTCTATTTACATGTTTTTTATACTGAATCTACGGTATCTGTGCTATAATTATTGCATACATTTAAAGAAACAATACGTGACGCTAGGGGGTTTCTTCTTTGACACGTAAATAAAGTGGAACTCAATCATGGTGTTAAGTAGTGAATACTCAATGATCAAATTACAACTTCAGAGATTATGAATCATTTCTGGCGTACCATTTACTTCCTGCTTCACTTCGGTCGACAGCATCCCTCTTAATAACAATGAAACCTTTATTACTCTACTAAAACAAATTTGGTGGAACAGCAGGAATTGTAATCTACAAATCATTTGATTCCAATCTAATTTCTTTTAGAAGTTAACTTTAAATACAGAGTAAGCTCATTCAGTGACACATTCACACTTCAAATTTGTTATTTATAATAACACAACAAACCACAGAAGCACGCTTGACAAAATCGTAAAAGGCTTTAAAAATTTCATTTGCAATATACAAAAAGTACGCCATAATAAAAAATGTATAACCTTTCAAAGGGCGGGGGTTATATTCCTATGCCCTATTTTCACTATACGTGACGTCTTTAGGTAAAGTAAAGACAAAAGGACATTTTTCTACAAAGGGACAAAAACGAATTGCGGAAATGTCTACAGGCCATAACAAAGGCCAAAGTTCAAGCAATAAACGATTCTTTTAGCCCTTTTAACAGTCCAAAGCAAACTTTGCTAACTACCACGTGATAAGTTTAAATGTTAATATGAAAACAGCTCGATACTCTACAATTTCCATTTCATTAATATCGAAGTACTAACAACAAGTTCCTGATATCTAATTACTATATGAATCCCGCAATGATGTAGGAAACCTATTTTTTATTGTTCTAAAATTGAAAATGTACATACACCAAAATATTCAAAAATTTAAGTTATATTTCATTTGAAACAAGTTCCGTAAACATTTAAATAATTAATTTTTCTCAATATTAATATATTGCTAAGTACATCTTCCATAGGCGGAAAAATAACATTATTTCTCAATTTAAATAATAATCAAATTTTAAGTAATATTATATCTCACCATGTGAATATATTGCATAATGTATTTTTTCATATAAAGAGATACCCTAAACAACAAGGTATGCGAAAAAATAACCCCCTTTCCATGAAAGGAAAGTATCTTAAAAACTTTTTTTTAGTTTTTATTTCAAACTTTATAGGTTTTATAAATATGTATAACCATATCCGTTTCAGCTTTATAGCACTAATAATCTGAGAGTAAAACAGCTTTGACAGTTGACATAGAGGGAGGGATAGGTAGACGGACTTGGAAAAACCTATAAGGGTTTCTAATTTGGTTCCAACTTTAATGAAAGAAACCAGTCAGTTTTTGTCGATCCCGCTCCGAAAACTGAATTTTTAATTAAATAGAAAATATTCCTTCATTCATTGCTTTAATCACGTTGTCACTAATACTAGTTTTAATTATTGAATATATTTGGCGTTAATTTTGTAGAAATTCATTATTCACAATTAAATGAAACTATGTGATGTAGTATTATTTCTACTTTCTTAAATTTTTTTACCACGACCTAGGTTTCGTTGCATTACAACATCTTCAGGTGGGATATTAGCAAAGATCAAAAAATAATCTTTGCTAATATCCCACCTGAAGATGTAATACAACGAAACCTAGGTCGTGGTAAAGAAATTAAAGAAAGTAGAAATAATACTACATCACATAGTTTCATTTAATTGTGACTAGTTTTAATTATAATTATTAGTCTTAGCCTAATACACAATTTTTGTAAGAAATATTAAAGCACATTAAATTTGAATTTAATATTTTAATTGCAGGATTTCTCACGAGTCTTATAAATGGTGTTATATACTGTCTTATAAGTTATGCTTTTTTGTATAAAAATGAAATATGTTAATAACTTGAAAAGTTATTAAAATATAACAATAAAATATAAAATTTACATGAAAAGCAAAATATTTTTCATTAAATTTTACTTAATACACTTATCGTTGTACAGTATTATTCCAAATTTCTCAGTTTAAGTGTTTTGGAAGAAAAAACAAGACACAAATTTCCAGAGGCTTTTTGGATTGTTTTCGAAACACTGAACTGAACCGTTGAAAAAAAATTATATTTTTGGGGTTACCATACAAAACCTTTTTTTCGCTTTTAAATAAAACCCATATAATTTTAAGATTGATACAGATTTCAAAATATCGAAAATTAAATATCCCTAAAAATTACTATCGTACGACAGTACTGAATGTTCCTACATTTATATTTAATAAAAAATATATTTAATAAAAAAATTATAAAAAAATTAATTAAAAATTAGAAAATTTAACACTTTGATAATCCAATATGCCTGAATTTATCACTTGAATTTACAAATTGGCGATAATCTGACTACTAAGTGTGACGCGCCAAGATAAATTTAACACGGGAAAATATTCGTCTCATGGTTTTTTATGAACTTCATTGTGGTCTGAATCAACAATAAAGTTACGATTAACTTTGATTGGTAAATTATGATGAAGCCCCCTTCCCACGCTACTATTTGCAACTGATTTAACGAGATCAAGCATTGTCGATGCCAACCTCGGCGATGATCCAAGCGAGGATATCCCTCAACAGTGACAACTGAAGAAAATATCAATATTGTGCGGGTCATGATAAAGACTGATAAGAGAGTGACATACGTTAATAATTCCGCATGAATAGTTAGGCACCGTAAAGCTTTGTGGTACCCCATATTGTGACCGCAGCTTAAAACACGTCGCCTTGATTGACGCAGCGAAATATAAGAGAAATTTGACAGGGGTCACTCTCAAATGCTGTATTCGACGTCATTACGAATAATGATACTAGCTTTCATACATGTTGTTACGAAATTGAAATTTAGATGTAGCCTGCGCAATGGGCGTTTCCTTCTGAACAGTTGCTACAAAGGTAAAGAAAGGAAAAAGCTTTGGAAAAAAGAAGGTCGCGTTGTTCTTCGGACGGACGGATTATTATAAAAATATGGTACTACAAATAAAAGAACAGTTACGTTGTTTGGCGTTTATTCAAAAGCAACGTCTTCTTGGCATTAGATCCTCCTTCACCACGATTACACCCCTGCGCACTCAATTAGACGAACGACCCAATATTTTATTACTCCGTGTGTAAAAATTATGGATCATCGGCCATGCAGCTCCGACCTCGCATCATGCGATTTTTATTTATTCCCATGAACAAAAGATAAACTACGAGAAATACGATTCCTGGACTCTGAAAATTGGTGACAGCCTTGGAAAAGACAGTGAAAGAGATATCTAAGGAAGATTGGATTGGCTGCTTGTCTCAGAGGTTCCATCGAATAAAAGGATGCACTGTGTTTTGAAAATCAATAAATAAATTACAAGCTTTCTAATTGGTTCCATTTTTTATATTCTAAAATCTTCCAATGTTACTTCTCATTAGACCCATTCTCAGTGCAAATTCTATGCCTCTACATCAATTATTTAAAAAACTCGATATAAAAGCTCTCTTCTCACCTTTCTAATAGTTATAACACAGAATATTAGAATATAGTTATAATATAGTTATGTATACGCTTATTTTTTACCCTTTCAAATTTACTTGCTTTCATTCGCAATATTTAGGATATCGCACAGGGTATTTTGATTTTCATTGGTGTATAATTTAATATAAGGAATGCATGGAAATAACGGCGATTAAATCATTATAACGTGACAGCGATAGCGGCTTTGTCCTCGGGGCATCACCGTCGTAACTTATAAGCTACATTGTAAGCATTGCTACGAGCTACATTGTCTCGCACCTAGTTATGGTGCTAGTTGCACAATATTCTTAGTTGCTTTAAAAGCTCAACACATGTTCACGTAAATGTTAAATTTGTTCGGCAAGTTATAGTCATTTAACGAAATTTTATTTGTTGAATTTTAAGCCCTATATTATAAATACTATATATATAGATAACTAATATTATAGATTTTTGTTACAAGCGTGTTGTTACATATTGGACCGTGCAGTTCTGTAACAAACTAACACATTATAGTATATATTATAGTATAGTACACCAAAATATTGTTCGAAAAAATTTTACATAACAATGATGTCAATGACTAATATTGTAGATTTTTGTTACGACCGTATTTTTTGTATATCAGTATTGGACCGTACAGTTTTTTAACAAATTAAAGCGATATATTTATTACACCAAAATATTTATCGAAAGAAGTTTACTTGATAATAAATGTCCAAAAAAAATTCCGGGATAATAATAGCTAATATTATAGACTTTTGTTACGAGCGTGTTGTTTATATATAACAATATTGGACCGTACAGTTCTATAACAAATTAAAACGCTATAGTCATTACAACAAAATATTCTTCGAAAGAATTTTACGTGGCAATAAGTGTACAAAATGTTGTGGAATATTAATGTCTTATAATATAGATGTTATGAGCGCACAGTGGTTCCACCCACAAGTCATAAATCGAAAAATCAATATCTTCGATTTTCACTTCTAACTAACTAAAATAATAAATAAACTACCCAAAAACATATAAACACCAAGTCGATAATTGTTTTTCATTTGTTTTTTGACCTCTCAAATGAGCGCATCGCACGCGGCGTTGGAAACTCTTTAGTACGTCTTTATCAATGACTCAACTTTACGATAATATTTCCGGGCCTTTTTTGTTTATTTGTGTCAAGAATCTGAGGTCAAGATATGTATTGCAATGTATAGTACATTTTAATTTTATATATGTAGTACTTATAATATTTTAGTACTACGAAGGTTAATCATAATTTGAGATAAAAATTTATAATTTTGATTTCTCTTGATCCTACAATTTCTAGCATCGATGCGCAACTATTGCTATATATTTTTAAATATTGAAATATGTTCAGTCTAACGTAAA
The DNA here is from genome assembly GCA_039881145.1 of Druceiella hillmani. Classification (NCBI taxonomy): domain Eukaryota; kingdom Metazoa; phylum Arthropoda; class Insecta; order Lepidoptera; family Hepialidae; genus Druceiella; species Druceiella hillmani. The sequence continues at coordinate 17,198,164 of JAYKKI010000008.1, read as the reverse complement.
ATGTATAAACCAATATAGCCTGACAAAACTTGTAGTTGCTATGACCCTTTATGTTAACTTGTAGCACACATAAACTCTATATTTTTTTCTGTTAATTCGCTGGAGTACTCCTTTAACAAGAAGTATTTCTTTGAGTTCTGCGATTCAGTAAAAGAACATATTAAAAAAAATACGCACGTTTTTTATCAGCGCTGCTAGAAAACTTTGATATAATGTGGAGAATATAGACATTAGTCCTTTAGATAAACGTATACTTAATTTGTACACAAGTGTCGAGAAATAGTTTAAACTTATGATTTATAATAGGTCAAAAAGTTTAAAAACTAGAGTGACTAGTTTAATGCTACTGAGTGTATTGAATTAACAACAAATGATGAGCAATATAAATGTGAATGTGATTAAGCTAAACTTAGTATACTTTCCTCTGGTCGTTGTCGAACAAGGAAGGATATTAGTAATCTTAGGAAAAGATCAAAACGTAGACAGTTTGTTGGTAATTTGGTTCAAAATAAAAACTATTGAGATTTGTAGAAAACTTTGTACGTATATTTCGACACGTTACACAACCTTACAGAGGGGAAAAAAACTAGTGTACCAACATACATAAACAATAGAACACGAGTTCCGAAATACCGCGACAATTGATGTGGCTACGTTCTCAATTCCTAACACTCCCTCCAGAACGCAGACCCATCTTATTTATACAATACAAATGTTTTACAAGTGTATTGCCCTTAGTTAAGTTATCAGCCACCATATTACAACCATTCACAAATAAAAATTTTATTTTAAATTTAACTATGTTTTCTCTGAGGAAATGTAAACGAATGTCTATATATTTAGTTTTCGGTTTGTAACAGTCTGTTGATGCCAGTCTGACTGCAATTTGGTTGTCACAGTAAATGGTTAACGCACCGTCCACGTCTTGGCTAAGTTTTCCTTGTAGTTGATGAAGCCACAGAGCCTCCTGAGTCGCAGATGTCATCGCCATGTATTCAGCTTCTGCAATAGAGAGTGCCACAGTTGGTTTTTTGGTGAAATTCCAAGATATAACCGCATTCTGAAACAAAAAGTGTAACCTATTCACGATTTTCTGTCCAATGAATCACTGGCGCAGTAAGCATCACAATAACCAGTAATTTCTTTAGAGTCTTCTTTGACATAACATAGTTTTAGGCTCTTGGTACCTTGGAGATATCTCATCACTCATTTTATTCCAAGCCAGTGCTTATTTCCTGGATTTTTACAGAATTTTCTTAACTTATTGACTGTGTAGGAGATATCAGGTCGCGTATCATTTGCCAGATACATAAGATAACCCACTGCTTCCATGTATGGAATTATATTATTATTTTTGTCTTCAGGATCCTTGTCAAATTTTGCATTTACCTTTATCGGAGTATTAACTGGTTTGCATTCAGACGTGCCAAATCAACCCAAGGTATTTTTCCTGATCTATCACAATCACCCTCGCCACCCGATTTCGATTTATATCTATGCCAATGCGTTGCTTCACTTCATCCATATCTTTCATACTAGGTTCTTTTCTTAATTTTTCCTTAATTTCTCTGATTTTGTTCTCATCATTTGCAAAGATCAGGAAGTCATCTACCCATACTGCAATGAATATCATTATTGATTTATTTACTTAATAATAAAAACATGGTATAATTTTAGACCTTTTCAATAAAATGTTGTTCAATTTAAGATTCCACTGACGACTGACTTGCTTTAATCCGTGGATTGATTTATGCAAGCAACATACTTGAGCGTTTTCTTTGTAACATTCGGGTTGTACAATGTAAATCTCAGTGTCTATGTCACCCTGTAGAAATGCACTTATTGCGTCCTTTTTAGGACTGTGGGATATACAATGTATGTATATATATTGATCACATCTTTGAACATTTTCTAAAAACACAACATCTCTACTCTTGATTATTTTATTTGTCTTTTAATCAAGTATTCGATATCCCTTGGTCGATTCACAATAGCCAGCAAATATGTATTTACTGGATTTTCAATCCCATTTTTGACGTTTTTCTTTAGGTGTTTCAGTTATAATTTCAGAGTCAAAAATTTTAATATTTGATAAATTGAATTTCTTACCAGACCACATCTCCATGGGAATTTTATCATCAAATTATTTTGTGGGTGATCGGTTGATGACGTAGGCAGGTATAGCTAGCGCCTCTCCCCAGAACAGTTTCGACAATTGAGTATCAAAGAACATGCATTTCTCTCTTTCTACCGGGATCCTGTTCATTCTCTCTGCAAGACCATTCCGATGGAGCGAGTACGGAGTGGTTGTTTGAAGTTCAATTCCATGCCTACTTAAGAAGTTTTCAAACTCTTCGTTACAATATTCGTTTCTATTGTCTGAGCGAACAGCTTTTATCTTTCTTTCGAGTTCATATTCTACTTTACTTATATAATCTTTGAAAACTTCAACCACACTCATTTTATCTTTTAGAAAATAAACGTGAATTCTATTTGTGTAATCGTCTATAAGGTAATAAAATATTTCATACCTCCTAGCGACACTTGCTCCATAGGTCCACATAAATCAGTGTGGATGAGCTGCAATTGTTGTGAAACTCTTGAAGCAATATTGTTAAAAGACAATCGACTCTGTTTCACTCTGAGACGTGTGGTACATATAACATTGTCTTGAAATTGTTCAACTCCTTCAGTGCATTCTGATAACTTGCTAACATCTGAAAAATTCAAGTGTTTATGCCATAGGACCACATCATATAATTTGTCTAAACACGTAACGTTCGAAAATACTTCACTGTGAATGTTTAACAAATACAGGTTGTTTACTAATGTGGCTGAGTATAATAGTTTGCCATTTTGGTCATAAATATCACAACCTTTATCTCTAAAAATTACCTTATAGCCATTTTTCACCATAGCTCTGACTGACAAGAGATTGGCAAGCAAGATTAAGTTTAAGTATGTATATAACTTGTCTTACCTGAATTTTATTATCTTCATTACCATTAATTAATAAATAATTTTTCTCATACTTTCAACATGTAGCGGTGTCATATTGGCAACAGTTATGGTGGGTATCGGTGGATTAGTTACATCATACTTCTATTGGACATATACATGGGGCACCGGAGTCCACATACCACAGATATGGATTCATTACCTGCTGATAAGGTGCTGAAAATCCTGCAACAACACTTTTACAATCTTCTTTCTTCCGTAACTTTTTTTTAAAACTCGGCAGTTATTAGCATAATGTCCATGCTTATTTCAGTTATAACTACCCTTTATTGGCTTTTGTTACATTTTGATTCCATTGAGCGGCCCTTTTCTCTGTGAAGGACGCTGAGCTGCAGGAATTCCGTTTTAATTGTATCGGCGTTGATCTTGATGCCTGAGCTCTCTGAACCCATTATCATTGATTTGTAGTTTCATGTAAACCAGCCAACATCAGTGTCCCAAGCCATTAATTATTAATGTCAAACTTGATATTCCCCAGATCACGTGCAGTTGACATTATTTTATTCTCATGGTCAGCCAGGCTACGAGAAGATTCCAACGTGGTTGTTATGAGATCCCTCAATAATGCTACTCTTCTGTATAACCCGCTGTCATCAGAAGCCTGTTCCAAACTTTTCCAGACTTCTTTAATATAATAGCGCTCTGTACATATACATAGTTGACGGGTCTAACAATAAAATAAATTTTTATTTCGCCCTGATTTCCTTCTGTTCATGACACAGTTCCACAATTCTTCAAGTTCATAATAAGCTTGTACTGCGAATTTCCAACTTGCGTAGTTGTCCCTTCCAACGAGTCTATCAATATAAAAGGGGTTGTGGTGACCCGTGTTCGACAATGCGTTATATTGCGTATATACTTTATGTTAATACTAATTCTTGAATTTTATTTGTGGTATATTATATACTCGTAAAATTCTTGAATTGTAATGAATACGCGGCTCCGGAAAGATTAAGTCATACAGCAACGTCAAACTGTCAAAAATGTTTCCTTATAAAACTACGCCGGCAAGTTTTCTTGTTCTCACTCTATTTTTACTTCTTGCTTTAATCGGAACCACGCTCTGTACGTATATTTCGACACGTTACATAAGCTTACAGAAGGGAAAGAAACTAGTGTACCGGCATACATAAACAATAGAACATGCGTTCCAAAACACAACGACAATTTATGTAGCTGCGTTCTCAATTCCTAACATAGTTAACAGAATTATCTTAGGTTGACGATTCAGCAATTAGTGCATTACTCAATAGTTCGGATGAATCAATATAAACAAATATTAGTGCGGATGAAGTTTTATCACTTTTTGTGGAGGCTAAATTTACGAAATATCAATATGTGTTGATAATGAACTTTGTTAACAGTAAAACTTCTCGTAAAGTTTTACCATCGTATCAGAGTACTTTAAAAGCTAAGAAAAAGTGCTATTCTAGTAATATGGCAGTGATGGAATCAAAAGCCGAGATCCATTTGCAAAGTTTGTTAGATCACACAGCTTCGTGGATCGTATAGTCAAAGAAAATTATTTTAAATAGTATTTCAGTAGAGTTGGTTAATTTAACTTTAATTGGGAAATGAGGTTTTGACAATAGTGCAGGTCATAGCGATTACAGTCTTTCACGGATTCTAGTTTAGATGATAATTGTAGTCACTTGTAACTTCTTACATTCCTTTGTAGTTGGTAACAAATCCAGATAGTGAAATCACACAGTGACCTAGATACAGTAGAACTTTCCTTCCAATTTGTGAAGGAATATTATAAGAATAGGGAATCTCATTTTAAAGAAAAGATAGCTTCCTTGTATCCGACAATATTCACACTAGACGAACGAGTTTTCAACAGCTAGCATTCTTTGCAACTGACTATGGTCAACGGTAGTATCATCTGCTAGGTATTATATTTGTGAAGCAGCATATAAAGAAATCGACGACATAGATAAGTGCTTGCGAAATGAAAGCGAAGAAAATCGTTTTGTATTCGATTTGTCACCTCAACATTCGTGGATTCTTTTCTTTGAGTATTTCCTTCAACTTTCTTATAGAATAGATTTTAAAAAGTGGCAGGTTGGGTCAGACGACGATAAAAAAATATTACCTGATAAGAAATTATACGTTCAAAATAAGTTTAGGTCTCGATTACTTTAATTGGAAGCTTTATCTACGGGACATAATATCAATGTAGAGTCATTTAGTAAATTTCAGTTTAAAAACAACGTGACTTTTGGTAAAAAAAATTCCATGGTACAATATCCCAGCTTCCGTCCACAAAGTACAAATCAATAGCTCAGAAATTGTAAAGCATGCATTAGTATCTATCGGGGAATTATCTGAAGAGGCTGCCGCAGCTAAGAATAGTAATTTGAAGACATTTAGAGAAGACCATACTCAAAAATGGCTCGGGAACTTACTAATACCGATTTAATGAATAGACTCATGATAGAATCTGACCCCACATTAATTATTATTTCTTTTATAATTTTATTTTTATTTAAGGGTAGTAAAAATCACTGTCAGTTTACATAAGTACTATATCTTGCAATTAATAATACTTAATATTAAGTAACATAGACATTGTAATGTACCATTTTTCACATATGCTTAATTTTTTTTCTTATTGTTTGTAATCAAATTATTGTTAAATATCTTATGTAATGTAATACCTAAATTAAGTAAATAATACTTGATTTTATCATTTGAAACCATTTTAATACAAATATAATGATTTATTTCCGAGTTATTTATTTTTGATTGCCCGCCTTAGGGCTGTTTACCGCCGTGGAGTGTGTTATGTACAAACATAACAATATTGTTCAGTTCTGTAAAAAACTAAAACATTATAGTTATACCAAAATATTGTTCGTAAGAATTTTACATCACAATAAATGTATAAAACGTCCCAGGATAATATTATATATTATAATACTAATATTATAAATTTTTGCTACGTGCCTGTTGTTTGCACATAGCATTATTGAACCGTGCCGTTTTATAACAAACCAAAACGTTGTTGTTACACAAAAATATTGTTCGAAAGAATTTTACATGATAATAAATTTATAAAAAAATCCCAGGATGTCAATGGCTAATATTATAGTTTTTTATACGATCGCGTTGTTTGTATGTAACAATATTAAACCGAACAGTTCTGTACTCAACAAAGCTCAATATAAACCACTAAAAAGAAATAATTATTAAACTAACTAAATGCAATTGTGGTAGCTCTTTGGACAAAAGCTAGTATTTAATACAAGAGGAAGCTTCATTAGTTTATCAGAAGATATCAAGTTTAGTTCTGAAGTTAGCATAGATAGCTTTTTCCTGACATACTTAAAGATGTAAAATATACTATTTCATATTTATAATAATATTAAACCTAAACATTTGCTTAGAATCTTTTGACGCGATAAGATAAATTTATAAACTACGTCATGTGAATGTTTTTTCAATGAAAATATTCATTATCATAAATATAATATTAATAATATTGCAGTTTAATGTTTTTTGTTTTTAATTTGGTTTACATCTAATTTTAATCTATTGAAAAAAAACGGAATACGTTATTCATGGTTCCCATCTACTTATTACTCAAATTTGCTATTTAATTTATTTTAAAACCTAAACCCGACCTTAATACATCTACCAAGACCTAAATCTTTAATTATGCCAGTTTTTTCACGCTCAACTGATATCTGAACGAAAATAAGGATCACTTTCATTTTTAAGTGCAAAAGTACAATGTCCATATTAGTGAGCCGTGTAATAACATCCTATCACTAATCTATTTTGTGAACTTGAAAAGAACACGTGTTTTTTTTAAACCGACGAAAAATCTGTTTTCGACAGACGATACTAAACAATGCAAGAAAATTTTGCGATATTTTCATGCTCCATATATACATGTAGTTAAAATTGTTAAGTCTGCCGAACTGGGTAAATAAGATATCAACATACTCCCCATAATTCTGAAACTGAAATAGGCGCGAGTTGATATTAAAACTGGAAATACCATTTACCTTCATTTTCAATAATATAGTTTAAAACCTAACTTTACATATAAGCTACAAACGATTAGACCGAGGGAAAAAACCGCCGCGCAGGTAAAATCGAGTTCATAATTAATTACCTTCTACTAAATTTGTAGCGTCGCCTCGATTTAGGTTGTTAAAAAAGATGATAACCGAAAGGATACTCACCATGAAGTGATAATATAAACGAAGAACACGACCGTCCACACGGTCGCACCTCCGTCGTCGCGGCTGCATTCAATAACTCGCCAGTCGTAAAGCGCTATCGCAATAAGCCGCGGGCGAGCGGGATTACAAATATTTACGAGGATCGGTCATAACTCAGCACCGCACTCGCCGCTGCCATTATCCTGCGACGTAACTCCGCGTCGATGCGCGGATCAAAGCGCATTAAAATATTCCTCCTTTGCAGATTCGATTGTGAGGCGAAGTGTCGCCTCGGGGTAACTTCAATGATGCTCATTTGCAGTATGGACGGGTACGGTTAGCCAACTCTTGTACACTTGTTGAATAGCCTCTTATAGTGACAATATTAGACGACACGACGTAGGCAGTGCATACAGCGCATTCTGCGAATTCTTGTGGGAAACTGCCACACAGTCGCAAGGCTTCGAATTATTATTTCAATGCAACATACTACCTTTAAATAACTTCTCGATGCTTTGTCGAAAGTATATAGATAGATTTGTACTGCGATATTTAATATGAATACACTTCACGAATACAAATTACAGTTTAAATTTAAAAAGTTACCAAATTTACTTTATGAACAAGTTCTATTGCATTCCCATTTTTGGGGTTCCGTATCTAAAGGTAAAAATGGAGCCCTTATGGTGAAACTTCAGTGCCAGCTTACCCGCATACCGAGACTATTTTTCTGAGCACATACTATACTATCAACTTGAAATATAACACAGTTATAGAATCGGTTTTTCGCATTCACATCCAGTGAAAGAATTTTGGAAATATTTTTATTTAAAATGGAAACCAAAATTACGGGTCAAAATTGAAAAGTGAGGGCAGTAAAATCAGGTGAAAAGGAAAGGGTTTGAAAGGATTTTATTTACACATTCCATAACTATATTCCTTTTAATAAAAACCACATAGTTTTTGACTTATGACCAAAAATATGCGAAAAAATCATCCTCTCCCTAGATTATCCTAGGGAGGGGACGGCTACCCTATTTCCAAAGGTTGCAACCAAAAAAAATGTAAAATAATTTAAATTGATAGAATGTCTCGATGTATTAAAAAAAAATAAAACGAACTTTTTTCACCTCTGACCACATAATTTTGACACCATAATCATGTAAATATGTATCTATCGATAGAGTAAATATGAAAAAAAAAATTTATTAAAACCACTTACCCTGTAAATAAATTGTCATCCTAATAATTAATGATTTAGTTACCGAACTATTTTCGCACTAATTTACAGTGCTTTGTTGTTTTCAATATTTAAATACATTTTTTAAACTTTGCAATAAGCATAAAAATTAAATTTTATAAGTAAAAACCTTCAAAAAAACATTAATTTTTAGGTAAATCGTTAAATATTGCATCCTAAAATTATTGTACTGGCAGCAATGGACGCGAAAACTATCAATAACATAATACACATTTTATAAAATTAAAACAAAAAATCATTAAGTGGCCTTCAACCAATAAATAAGTCCTTATAACTTAACTGTGGAGAAAGATATTAAAATAACTCACTGGAGACTGATGAAGTCAAGCCATATTGGAATGGCACCGAATAATCTGTGACTGACAGCCTTGCTGCACTGAATTTCATCCGCTCAACCAGTATGTGAGCATACATCACTAAAAAAATTATCGTCACCTATCTGACTTCATAAATACAAATGTTACCAATGTGATAATGATTGTTAACCAAAACCTTTAATCAAAACAATTTTAATCAAAACTCACTCAAAGTAATTTTTACATTTTAACTTCATAGGATATTATATATTTTGGGATGATAATATGTATGAAAAAATTTAATGAACTACGAAACTAAAAAGTTTTAAAATACTCTACACTTATAGTACAATACTTTTATTAATAATTAATTTTAATGCTATAAAACATGAAATGGGAAATATGTCAACTTTGCTAATCGATAACATACGAAAACGTTAAATGAAACACACATCTATAAAATATGCATTAACACGTACTATCAATGCAAGATGCTTAAAGTAATAAAAAGAAATAAACAACTGGCACTTTCAAAAAGGTGTATACGAATTCGACAGATAAAATACGTTTTATATAAATTAGAAAATAACAAAACGAAATATGAACACGTGGCATTTAAAAGAGTTACGTCCAGGCAAACATTTCTTCGTGCGCATTAATAACGGATTCAATGCCTATCTTTCACAGTAAATCATGAATACATTACAATCCTGTCTTGTGGTAAATAATATTGCCGTAAACGTACATACGTGCGAGTACATATACACGAATATATAAGAAAGTGAAACCTTCAGTAGGTATGTAGAAAATGGTAATAGTGCTCGTTAGCTAAATTTATATAAGAGCGCTTATTTCAAAATTTTATAAATATTAACTAGTTACGATATCAAGTCGTATTTTGGAAATAAAACCCATCTATCAAAAAAACGTAAGACTGTCAAGTCCCAATGTTTGTCAGAAAAAACCCAGTCTTGTTATAATTAGAACACATGATTTAATAACATCTCACCTACCTATAACGACCTGTACCAACGGCCAGTGCCAGGGTAAACTACCACGGAGTTAATTAATCTCACATTTCTAACCTAAAAAGATGAATGGACAACGCACAAAAGCTTTGTACTCCCAAACAGGTCCTCAGGCATAATGCCCCACCGACATTAGGAATCGTGAAGCTTTCGACGCACTATTTATAGAGAGCTTTAATACCATTGTGACGGAAACTTTTCATAGAGTAGTAGCCGCCATTGTGAGCGGAGCCACGTTCGTCGGGAGCGCGATAATAGAGTTTCCTTCGCGGGACCGTAGACAACGGACTCGTTCTCATTAAACCCACGAAGCCTTTTCGCCGAATGACACAACAATATCCATCGAGCAACAATGGCGCGACTACAAACGAATTCATAGCCGAACGATGGCCTGAAACTGAGACTTTGTACGGTCACAAAGGAAGAAACGTTCTCGGGGTTCGTCGAAATGCTCTAAGTGCTTCCCCCGGCTTTGTGGGCGCGGGCCACTATTAATTGTGGCGCGGTGAGTCGGCGCGTTCGCCCTAATGAGTCAATTGATCGCGGCGCATCTGCGGCAGCTTTTTAATTGAATTACGAGAGCGGGCAGGTCGCGCCGGTGACGATGGCCCTCGTTACCGCCGACTCGCGCTTGTAGAAAACACGGTGACTAGTTCGTTGCGCTGATGCGTCTTTATTTACTTCGTTTAACACATGTATTTTTGATACATACGGGTATGGGCGACATACGGGCGATACGTATGAATATAGGGGAAGTGTCTGCGAGCTTTTTATTTATGTATCCATATGTACTTTGTTTAGTACGTCCTTAGAAATTAAAAATTTAATAACTTATTTATCGCAATACATAATGTCACTCGGTACTGTATCAACCTGAAAATATAGTGAAAAATGTGAGCTTACGTAATATTGGGTAAATATTTTTACAGAACTTTCCCATCCTATAGTCGCATTAATAACATTAGAAAATAAGCTTCTCGGGCCGACCTATTTTATTTATTACTCACTCAAATTTTTGGTGGCAATATTTTTAAATCTGTAAATTACTTTTCGTTATATTTAGTGGAAATTGGTTGAAGCTGTTCCAATGATAGAAATTCTCGTTGTATTCAAGACATATTTAAAATATAGATTATATTCAGATATATACGAATTAAGAGATATTATTGACCACATACAGCGACATTATTGTAATTATTTTTTAATTCTGTAAGTATATAAATAAACAGAATATCAATTTTGTGACACATAACTTTGGCAAATTATTAATTAGTATTTTAAATTGACTCCACAAGAATTCAATCGATTGAATTAAAAAAATATGTGCATGGAATTACTTCCTTGTTTCCTTGGTTACGATATTACTTGTATTTTCCTTGGTTACATTTTAGGTAGATTTTGTTACTAAATTAATCGTGAGCGACATTTATAGCTATTAAATATTTTGTTTTTATAAGCTTTCTTGAATTTAAAGAAAGAAAAATTGGGAAAAATCGCCTTTGATAAAATACACCAGTACCCTATGTGGCACATCGAATTACGTGTACCCATGAAGGTAATCCATTTATGCGTATGTCATATTAATAGTGTGAAAGTAAAAATTCTACGAATTAAAAGAAGAGTTAGACGAGACTGTCGTCACCGTGGTGTGTTGGGTTGATGGCAAGACATACGGCCGTTGAGTGCGCGGCGCACCGCGGAGACCCGGGTTCGATTCCCGGCCGCACATCAAGCGGGACTGGAGAAGTCCACCCTTTCGAGGCTCTGGCAACCATATTTCCATATGAGATCTTCTTCATCTCACGTGGACACGACAACAACAACAACCGACGACACTACAGTTTCTACTTCGGAAATATATAAAAATAAAAGTGTATTTTAGCATCAAACATTATAAATTGGTATAGAGATTATTTATTTTACTGTATTTGTATGTATTGTTTTATGTCTTTAGGTATATTTATAAGCACTGGTTATATAAGTATTGGCTGACCTTTATGTGAATTTCGCAGAATAACGCCTGTTGCGGAGATTTCGACTTTTAGGTGATTTCACTACCCAAGACAACAAATTCAAGGTCACCTTGAAAGTTTATGTAGTGTATTTATACAAAGGATGTTAATGAAATGTATATGGACCCAAATCTAGTTTGTAGATGAACAAAATTATCCCAGTACTTTTAAAGGTAAATAAATTCTATTAAAACCATCTTTCGACCAAAGTACATAAAATATTCATTGTTAAACTATCTATTAATTAATAACTACCAGTCTACTTATCGAACTACTTATAGGTGGTAAATGACATTTGTTTACTGTCTTCCTTACCTCCAATATCACAGACTTATTATAATACACGTATATACTTATTAAAGTCATTTTGTGAAATTATTCAAATAAATTTCATTGTTCCAAAAATGTTATTTAGTATAATTTCTTTTCCTTAATAGCATAATTGCTTAAACTAGATATTTCTCACTCAAAAATGAAATTAAAATTAACCCCTCATACCGTATACTACCAAAGCAAAATAATGCAATTTAAGTTATAACATTTTGACTTACAAAAAGATGGGGATAATCTGGGTTAGATTCCACGGCAAGGGCTCGGTGAATAGAGACTTCCTCCACCTAATCCCGACTGTCCACCCGGCCACTTACGACATTCTCCGGCGCGCCACTTGGCATTTTCTAAAGCTAACAAGTTAATAGGATTGTCTATTCCATAGTTATTTGTACTATTCGGGAAAGAGCAGGAGTTTGGGTACTTGTACTGTTTAGATATAACTATATCAGTGCAGTACTCATCATATTAAGTAAACTTAGTTTTGTAGTTACGGTTATATTTTATATTATACACTTATATGTTTAGTTTTAGTTCATAGTAAACATTAAAGAACTAAAATAGTTTTTTATAAAAAACATTATTACATATTTGAGGATGTTAAATGTTTCAGGACTTTTCGATAAAATAGATTTTTGGGTTAGGATTTGTTGATTTTTCCTTTTTTTTGGTTTGGGTGAACCAAAACTATATTTAGATTTCAAAATCGGCTCAAGTTCAGTAACAATATCATAAAGTGTCAATATATTCATATAATTATCTTTTATTAGAAGTCTACTTTATGTATGTGGAAATATTTTATATCTAGAATTGTTTTCTCTTTTAATTGTTTACGTAACTTTTATATGTTTGTAATGCTTCTGTCTTTTTAAGTTTTATTGGGCATCATCTGTAGTTTATCACCACATTTAGGTCTTGAAGTTTAATGAACATCCACTTAAAGACACAATGCATTTAAATTTTTTGTAATTTACCTTTTATATATATTTCGTTTAAGACGAATTTATGTAAAATTTATTCCAAGTCAAAATTTGCCTCCAAAATTGCTCAATAGAAACTAATAGATGAACCAACTAAAAATTACTTTCTGTCACGTTTTCAGTTTTCTGTGTACTTTATTACTTCACTCTTGTTTATCTTTCTGTCACACTTCAACGTCCCAAAGGATATCAATAAAGTTTTGCATGTAGATGATATAGACTCTAGATAAAAATATAGGCCATATATGATTATCCCCACCGATATAACAAAAGTGAAACATTGTCTGTTAATTTCTTTCTTTGTTTTTCTTTCCCACTCGAATGGCCTAACGGATGTCAGTGTAATTTTGCAAATACCAGGCTACATTTTAATGAGCGAGCAAATTTCATATAATGAAAATCAAATAATGAAAAAAACATAATTTTTAACTGTTCCTTTTTTGTGCTGTAAAAGTTAAAAAAATATGTTTTTTTTTCATCATATGATTTATTCACTGTTTTTTAATCACTCCTTGAAATTTGGTCACTAATCAAAATATAACCCAGTATTAGATGTATTATCATCCCCTAGATTAAAATATAGACTATGTATAATATAATAAAAGTTGAATATTATCTGTTTTTTTGTTTATAGCTTTCTACGGTACAAAGATACAACGAATTTTAATTAAATTTTGCCGATAGGTAATATATCCCCTAGAAAAAATAGATTTGAAGCGAGTACTTGACTTAAAGTAAGATCTAGAGATGTGATGTAGGATATAGAGGTCCAAAATAACTGGATAAATTTTGAACACAACACGAACTTTGCACACAACACGCCCAAGGAAGTTACACGACATGGGCTTTTATACATCCTAGACAGCGAAGGTTATACATGAAAGACGAGACAGAGTGTTACGACAGAGATGGATAGTCGATAAGCGAGAAAACGCACCGCATGAACGCATCACGCTCCGCAAATCTATAAATAAACCTGTGCCGAGCCCAGTTGCTTCTTTCGGCCATCGATTGCGATTGTATAACTTGGATGAAATGGAGCTCATACGCACGCCGCACTGAATATGAAGTGCCGTTTCGATGCACGCGCGTCTACTGATGACGACGTGTTGCTTAGAGCGGTGCTCTGGTGTAGCCATAGTTTACAGCGTGCTGATTTCATCCTTATAGAAACTGTCTTGAGTTCTATTATTTGATTGCCAAGCCACGTGTTTTTTGTTTGAGAATAGTCTCTATTATTTAGTTGTCGCCATTTGATAAAACAATGCAGTTGGTTGGTTGGTTGGTGTCGTACCCATATGAGATGAAAAAGCGGCTACAAAAATTCATGCGCAAAAATGACTAATTTGGCGATATTAATGATATTTTCAAAATGGAGGCTTCCATTCGTTGAAGGAGAACCCTCAAAAATCAAACAGAGATTTAAAAAGCGCAGGGCAGCTGAAGATATGGTTCGATCTGAGACGGACATTAAAGTTATTACAGCGACGATAGATTCTAATACCATCAGGATGGATTTTCATGTCTTGAAAGTGCCTAGTTCTAAGTCTTGATATGGTCTTGGTGAGCACACGATTAGCGTTAATTTGACAGATCTGATACTCTTCTTTGATGGGCTTTTCTCGTGAACAATACCTAGTATATGCATTTACGTCAGCAAGGGTAGTTCTAGTATTATTAAAATCACTAAGATCACAAACTTCATTTGTAAGCTTATCAGAAGATAACTAGTCCATTTGCGATGTTTCTATAATCTAGAGGGAGATATTCTTATATTGCCTTCAAAATTTCTCTTAATTAGTAGTACACGAAGTTTCTTTCTTCCATGTCAGTAGGATCTTTTTGTGCAGCACCTGACAAGGTTTAAATTTATTTTAGTGTTTTGAGGAATGATCAAGGAGAAAAAAGATTCTTCCAGTAATATCTGGTTGTCAGGACTTACATTGCCAAGGACGTGGAAAACATTGGTCATCATTCATATTGTGAGACCTGGGAAATCTACAGATGAGTGTAAAAACTATTTTAAACGTTCGATTGCCTTAACCAATATTTCATGTAAAATCACAAAACGTGTTATGCACACCAGATTCATAAAAGTTCTTGTAGAGCAAAAAGCACTAATTTTTTTATCAAAGAAACCATCAACCATAAACCATCAACCATAGTCTTCCTGGAAACCATCAACCATTATTGATGGTTTCCAGGAAGAATCACCAAAGAAAACTATTACTGTTTTCCTGGATATGACCTCTGCTTTTAATAATTTTTGGAGGCAAACATTGGTCTACACTGTACCCAGGCATGAGCTCAATGGGAGTGCGCTTATGTAGATTGCTGACTTCCTGAAGGATAGACAAATTTGAGTTAATTTTAATGGTGCCTTTCAAAAGAGAGAAATACTTGGGCTGGCGTACCTCAAGGGCTTTGTTTTTAACCCTTTACTATTTCTACTCTATGTTAACAAAATTCATTAACATTTACATCACAATACATGATTCGTCTGTTATGTAGACGACTTAATAATATGGCATACTTGATATTAAAAAATCAGCTTTTATACTAAACAATTCTCTTTGGAATATTCTTGTCTGGTCTCGAGACCTCAAACTAAATTTCAAACCACAAAAAAAGTTCTTCACGATTTTTTCCACAAATCAACGACACGTAAAACAATTCATACCAACAATTCTTATGGATAATATTCCCCTCGTACGGAAGGAAAATCCAAAATATCTGGGAGTTAGTCTCGATCCTGAACTGCTATTCACCGAACATATTAAAAATTGTGGACTCAAGATAGACATTTTATTATGTTTAGTTTATTAAGGGCAAACTAAAAATTATAAAACGTCTGTGTTGTACTGAATGGGGCGATGCCTCAATACATTTCAAACAACTTACACAACAATCATTATTAGACCACGTCTTGAATATGCTACCCCCATATGGGCAAATATTCAACTACAGCACTAAATTACTTAAAAAGTGTCGAGGACAAAACAGCAAGAATAATTAGTGGCGCTGTTTTCTCTACAAACAACGAAAACGGTGTGTGCGAATGTAGACTCGTTTCTCTTGAAAACAGGATAAAATAACATACCATTAGCTTTGTCAACAAAGCCAGAAGCCACTCCACTAATTACGTTTTACAAAGAAATTTATTTAATTGGTCCGGAAGAAACAGACTTAAGAGGTCGTCTACCATAAAATACGACTCTGAAATTAGAAGTGAAACTGATTTTGACGTAGCAGTTACGGGTTATATTTAATTATCTCTACCTAATATAATAATAATAAAACGTTGCCTTTTTATTTCTTTATCTTTTTTCACTCTTAAATGGTCCAACGGATTTCAATGACATGTTGCATATAGGTAATATATCACCTAGATTAAAAGTTAGGTTATATATAATGGTCGCTACGAATATACTAAAAGCGAAACATCGTCTGTTTATTTCTTTGTTTGTCTTTCTTTCGCGTTTAAACGGTCTAACGGATTTCAAATAAGTTTTGCATACAGATAAATGACTACATCTCCTAGGTTGAAATATGGCTATATATAATTATCTCTACTGATATAATAAAAGAAAAACGTTGTCCTTTTATATGTTTATATTTCTTTAACCCTTAAACGGCCCAACGAATTTCAATGAAGTTTTGCATATAGATAATATATGTATATTATCCATCCTAGATTAAAAGATATAATTATCTCTGCTGATATAATAACAGTAACATGTTGTCTGTTCAATTATTTGTCGGTCTTTCACACTTAAACAGTCAAACGGATTGCAATGAAATTTTATTGGTATAATAAAAGCGAAATATTGTCTGTTTATTTGTTTGCTTTTCTTTCTTTCATGTTTAAACGGTCCAATGGATTTTAATTTCTGCATATAAATAATATACATTCTAGATCAAAAGATAAGCTATGTATTATATATAGCTAAAATTTTAATAATTTACAGAAGTACGGCAGTGAATATAAAGTGAACGTAATTATAGCAATACTTTTAGTTCAAGTTACCATTCCAAAACTCACGTAAAGCGATGCACTGCACCACGACAAATTTTAAAATCAAGTCTCGAAAATTATGTTCAAAATAATGCTTATCCTCTATCTATATAACTAGCTTTATAGAAATCTATATCTATTTCTTTAAAAAAAACATTTTTGAAGTAAAACTTCTTTACGCACGCTTGACTTGGGGAGTAAGCTGGTGAATGCGTGACGAGAGCGTTACGAAAAGTGTGATCGGGCGAGGTGAACGGAAGTTGAGAGGCAGATATAAGTTAGTGAAGACAGAAAGAGAGAGAATTACGTTTCGTATATTACTTAGGGACAAGAGAGAGAGGTGCGAGTACACATTTTCTTTCTCTCTTTCTCTAATAGCCAGTTATGTTCCGTATATCTAAGACACAGTGCAAGAAAGAAAATGTGCGAGCGCACTGCTGTGCACTCGCACATTTTCTTTCTCTCTTCCTCTCATAGCCAGTGCATGAAATAAATATATATATATATGTGTGTGTGTGTGTGTATTTTGTTCAATACATTAAATATTCTATATTTAAAGTGACTAAAATTATAAATTCATTTTAAAGTTCATATTTTGTGAATTTGAAGTTTTACTTCAGTCGTGTGGTCTAAAGCACACTCGTTTTTTACATTTTGTGCACAATACCACTCCGGGTGACTCCGCGGTTAAAATGTTATGCTTCATATTACTCGTATTGATGCATTATCTTAAACATTATCCTAATATATCTACTTTACATATTACCTGCATTTGAAAGTTATTATTACCCTAAACACATGAAATATTTATTTACAGTAATAATAACTATCAAACGCATATAATTCTCAAACATGGTTTAATTTTTTTATTAATATTTCATAAAACTTAGGAGAAAATCTGAAAATTTCATTTGAATATTTTCAAAATATTTGATTCGTCAAATTGGAAGAGAATTACAGGTATATTTTAGCAAAGACTTGAAACCCTTGAATTACCAACTCGACTGAAAACTTGAATTACCAGTGTACATTAAAACTATTTTTACTACTTTTATGTTTTTTCGTTTACTTGCTGAATTTTGCATTCCTAAAAAATGTATTATTACTTTCGTCACATGAATAGGTAAGGTCTCACAAAACTTTAAAATTTAACAACACGCGTTTGCCAATTCGCTAATAATGAAGTTTAAGTCGACAAAAACCGACCAAAAAGTTTTGGGAAACAGTTTTGGGAAAACGTGGGCCTAAATTTTGATTCGCTTTACTTAGATCCTTTATCATTACGGTTAGACGATGGACATAATTTCAGTTTTCTCGTCACCCCTTCGACGAGACGTGCAACACTAGTCACGTGATTTGCAAATGAGTAAGGTTTCGCACGACTACGCAGCGACAATGACACATCTCGGTGAATAGTCGGCGGGTCCATCAGAGGGAGGAGCGGGAGGGAGCGAGCGAGGACAGGTGACGTACGCCGCCACGTGTGGCCGGCACAAAGCGGTATCCTTCCGAGCCATTCATCCTTTGTGCGTTTTCCCTCCTCGTTTTTCACGTGTATTTGAATATGATATTGGATCCGTCTGGTGAAGTCGCCGGAACTTCTTCTTATCGATAGTATACAAATTTTGGCTTAACAAATCAAATTCATCACGATTCGATTATTCACCAGAGGGAAAAGTTCAATTGCAACTAAATCAACGAACAATATCAAAGAGGTAACTTACTTTTATCACGATTCTAAACATTAGTAAATTCAATAGTAAAATCACCCTATGGTTATTTTATTCAATTTGCAATAGCCTATAAAAATAATAAATAAAAAAATTAGGAAATGAAAGAAGTTTTTATTTCTATTTCCTTGCAAGTTGTTATCCGCGACAGTGTTATTTTTTATAAAAAATCGTATAGTGAAAATATAAACATTATAAACAACTGATGAGTTTATAAGTTGCTTACTAAAACAATGCAATAATAGCCATCTGTTGGCACCTTAAGAAAGATTTTGAATTTTACCTTAAGGAACTGAGTGTTTTTCCTAAATGGAAATTGTCGTATATTTTAATCCTTAATACATCTTGCTAATATGCAATTTTGTAAGGATCAGTTGAATAGTTGAGACGTTAAACCGAGACAAACAAACAGACAAATAAAATTAATATCGCATTTATAATTTTAACTAGAATTAGGATTAGTATTGGATTAGTTAATTAATATAAACCTTGTAAATAATAAATTCTTTACACAGTAGCTATTTGAATGCCATTGTGGATTAAAAGTCAATACAACTCGTTGTAGTTCAAATCTTAGAATTTCCATATATTGTAGTCAGACGTAAAGGTCGACGTTCTCTTAACTCACATCACTATCAGTCGCCGAATCCTTTGTGCGTGCCCTTCCCTTATATCATTTCCAGCGGGCCATTGTACAGCCGGAGATCTCCTCAGTTCATGTGTCGGACACAATCCATGCCCCGCGCCCCCGCGGATTACTCTGTAATCGCGTTAGTGCGACACGAAAAGTACCGATCGATTGGGCGCTCTTGATAACTGAGCTAGACGTCGCTACTATATTAGGCAAGGTAATATTATAAGTTTCCAGTATTCAAAACAATTTAAATAAAATCCTAAAAATCGCGATAGTAGTATTCAGATAAGTATAATTACCCCAAATGCGGTTTGTCCTTTTTTTTTGAATTAAAAAAAATTTGGCCTTTAGCTTTATGTACCCATAATATAGAAATATGATGCGTTTATTATAGTTAAATTTTCCAATCTTCCTTTTCAATTTTCTTTCTGATATTAAAAAAAATTGAAAGCTGTTAATGACGTACAAATGAAGCAAAAAGACTTATACACATAGTATAGCCGCTGTAAAACTTGAAAATAATATTTGTGTAGAGAAGTACAAGCAATTCAAGTAAAATAAACATGCTTCAGTATTCTCCCACAATTAGTACTTGCAATTCAAAACACGGATAAAACATAAAAGCTGGTTTGACATATGGAAGCACGTCAGATCGTTGAGCTGAATACAAATACTGTCAAATAATTACTTAAATCGATTAAACGATAATATTGAATATTTTGACTATACTAGGTAATAAATGAATAAAACAGAAAAGGAAAAAGTAGAATTGAGGAGGTATGTTTATACGTGGCTGGGCATACGATATGTATAAGAATGTATATATATATATATATATATATATATATATATATATGTTTGTGTGGAGGTGAGCTTGGATGAGTGTATGTATTAATGTGCATAGTTATAGATTTAAGTGGCGCTACAGTTTTCTTGAGAAATAAGTATTACATTTTTGGATTTGTTTGGCAATTTTAATGCAACGTGGCATACACATGAGCGTGTCGAGGGCTAATTGAGCGATTGCATCCCAGAAACATACCAAGATAGAAAGAACGATAAAAATTATAATGCAATATAAAAGTTTTAAGTTGTTATTATACTTTCAAACAAAATGTAATAATCTATCGAGATTACACGCTGCTTTCCGTGGAACAGCAACGAAATTCTGCCTCTATTTTAAATTTGAATACAAATTCACACCAATTTAAAACCATATTTAATATTATTCTTTCATATTGAGTAAACTTTGAAAAATGTTTTTCTTAAAAATAAACATGAAACTAGTTTTATAGCGTCTCTTCCCATAGAGCAAGATGCGGAATGTATCACTCTTGTAAGCTATTAACCTGAGGCTAAGTCCCTATATGACGAATTAAATATGTTTAAGTTTATATTTAATTATTTATTGTAGGTATTGTAAAGACTTACAAAAAAAATTCGATAATTTATATGCTACAGTGTATTTCCAACAGCATCAAATATACAAATACCATTGGGAATAGTTTCTACATATCACTCGGTTTCTGTATATTGTAACTGTTGTACTATTGCAGCTATTCCATTGATATGATAAAGCCAAAAATAATGATTTTCTCAATCACAATTTTCACAAAAACGCTTGTCATATTTTATTCAATAGATATAATCCCCCTAAAATACCTGTTCATGGCTAGCATTACACTGCACTTGTAAATACTAGACATGTACAGGTATTTTAGGGAGAGTCACCATTATATATTGACACATCTACACAAATCTCACTGTCACAAGCAACTTGAGTGTCAAAGCCGGTGGTTGCTCTCCGTGTGAAAATGGGAAAAATAATTTGCGAGTTGGAATTTTATTTCTGTTACTATGAATTTAAAGAGGAGTCTTGTTAATACAGACTATAAAACAATTTTCTCAACGGCAACTATTTTTTTATTAATAAAGGAAAAATTACTTCCTGTGCCTTATATTTATTTAATATTTTTTGTTTCTATTTCCATTTCTAACTACGTACTAAAGTCACGAAAAGAGTGTGATGATTATTAAAGTGAGAACGACATTGTCAGGTCGCAATAAAATATGCGACGATACAAAATCATACATAAATACAGTATAGAATAAAAGTAGATATCTAAATATCGGCGTCCACGTGTAGACATTCGCCTATTACTGACGAATGAATAAAAGGCGTGCTTATTTCTTATTCGAAACACCCTTATGAAAAAAATAACAACTTCAACATATCTAGCGGCCTAAATATCATATTTTAGTAGCTGAACTAACAATTTTCAGTACTTTGTGGGTAGTAACTAAAGTTCGTAGACTATATCAACCCTAGTTAATGAAGTATAAACGACGTATTTATTCGAAAAACACACTTAACGATAATATTGGACATTAAATTAATATTGTATTGTCACTTTGTTTTCAAAAGATTGAATATAATATATTGTTTTTACAGAATCACATATTCGATCATATCATGCATGTGTTAGTGTATTTGTTTGTCGATCGTGTGAAAAAACACGTATATTTATTGCGATTACCTTCATTACATCATTTGAAAGATCTGTACTAGAATTATATTGCCATTCAGGAACCATGTACGAGTGTAAGGTAACTTAAGCCCGTGTTCACAGTGTTTGAAACTGGCTTAAGTTACCTTGTGTTTGAAAACAACAGTTTATATTTGTGTGGACAACATACAGAGATATGTGACCACTATTAATCTGTTGCTTTTAACTGCTAAGCCTGAATTAAAATAACAAGGGCCGCACTCTAGGTTGGGTGGCTCATTGGTAATAGACTAGTTTTATTGATATTATATCTAATTTATAAATATCTTTATAACATTTCGAAACTTAAGCAGTTTTAAAAATACTTACGTGTTTTCATATCTAAAAGATACCAGTATCGACGGCGTTACCGAAACTTGTCACGTGAAAATGTATTTACCTATGAACCTATCCATTACCTATTCTTTGCTAAACGTATAGTCAGAAATATTTAAAAATCTGAACAATCGCAATGTATTAATATAATAATTAGACGTTCTACAAATTAAAATACAAACGTTACAATGAATACTTACTTTAACAGAGTCGTCCAAATGGAGGTATCATGAAAATGTAAAAACACAAAAAACCTATATATCAACCTCAGATTTCATTGTCAACATTTTCCAACATACATTTTTACTTTCACGCAATCTTGTACCTGAACACACAGTTACAACAACACAAATATTTTCCCATTATATTGCAACACAAAAGAGTTTATTACATTTTCTTGTATGATTTAATATTCCATTACAATGGGAGCGTAGTAGTCCTCGGCGGGCGTACAAGACGGATTAACAAAATGTACGCATAATGGGAAACGTTATCGAATGATCGAGTGAGGCGGGCGGGCGGCGCCCACGCCCGTACTCTATATTCATGGCAACGCACGAAAGCGCGACACACAATGCTTTGCTACAATCAATATAAAAAGCTTATCAGAGCTTTTAGGGTGTATATATATGCGCGTTCTCTATATTTATTTTATTCGATAAATGAGAATAATGTGAAACAAGGAGTATTTCTTAATAAGTGTTTGTGAATAATATATTTTTTATGTCAAATATAAATTATTTATTAACTTCATTCTTGATTGTATTTCGGATGTTAGAATTGAATTTCTTTATATTCTGTCCTCGAAACGTACTTCTGCGCTCATTTATGTGTATATATATATATATATATATATATATATATATATATGTGTGTGTATATATATATATTTGTATATATAATTAATCTTCACCTTTAAAGTGATCGTCTTGTTTTTAACCTAAATCTCATAAAAGGAGTAGGATAGGATACGTAAAGAAATAAAAAAATAAGCCTAGAAAACATAACTCTTGTGCATTTATGAGGGTGTGTTGCTATGACAGCGGAAAGGGAAGTTGTCCAGCTACGGTTGTTTAATGGTGAACTTCTGTATAGCCGTTAACAATCATCTATAGCACAATTCAGTAGTAAAGGTCTGATCAGTGAATTCAGTAGTGAAGAATGAAGTTGTAGTGTATATCACCGGTAAGATTACCGGAACAGTGCCTGTCTTAGGTTACGTTTTCTCTACTATATTTTCTGTCTTAAACATTGCTTTATTTGGAAGAAATAAATTTAATCTTCACTTTTGCATTGGTTCAATAGCACTGGTGTTCTGCACTGATATTTTCAATGCGCAGTATCTTTCAATAGATCAATCCTCAGCTTATGGAATACCCATATTTAAGCTAGTCTATTTCATAAATTTATCGCAGATAAGTCAATATTGTTACCGTCATCAAATTTCGCTATTAGTGCAGCCATTATTAGAGAGGCAATCATAATATCCTTTAAGCAGAAAATTATTCAGGGTAATTGCCAAAATCATATTTAATTAATTACAATATTTATCTGATCTAATTTTTGACTTCTCTTCACGGTGAAAAGTGTACACCATAGATTACTCAAACACATATTTCTAGAATGGTAGGTGACAAAATTATGGTAATAGATAATGGTATTGACGATACTAAACGACAATGATAGAGACACAGAAAATAGTTCACTCAGTTTTAACCAATCTATGATAGTTATAAACTGACCGGTTAAATACCAACGTTACTTAAATACTATGAGATCTGGTTGAACCTTAACTTACGATAGAACAGAAAAGATAATCAGCCATTAGCAACAGAATTTTTGACATTTCAGTCCACCGTTTAATATATCTGTAAAGGTACGTTATCGATCTCTGGCACAGATTTTGAAAAATTATGTGCCAGAAGTCGAAACTTATAGAAATGAGTTCAGTGTAAATACACTTTTAAATGTCAATTAATGTCTTAAAAGAATCTACGTATTTGTAAATAATAAATATTTTTATGTATCCATTTCCAACATACGGCTGAACATCAACTTTTTTATCATCACTTACATGAAAGAACTGGCTAATGATAAATTTACACTTGATTTTATTTGTCCGACGACAGCCAATTTATGAAAAAGGTCTCAAAGTATGAAGAAGAATGAAGTTTATACATCATTTCATTTCTAAAATTTAAAAACCTGGAAATATTTATGTGGTAGCATCTTACTGGTTAGCTGGTAGGTCTCCGTAAATATAAATTTCATTTGTTTATTGCATCTAACCATCTAACTTTCCAAAAGATAGTGACGGCTCTTTAATTTTTGTCTAGTTGTTAATACCAATAAAGAGCAATTACATATCCTTTCAGTACCTAATACGGTACAATTATCGATTGAATAATTATCTATCGGTATATATGGTATCGATTGAATATTTGAAAATATAATTATTTGTTCTTTCATTTCGAATTTTACAACTTTCGTTAATCTCTTTTTCGTCTTTCGGCGCGTGTGTTTTAAAATAGGAATGTCACAAGTTACTTTGAGTTACGATATATAAGAATTAATACAAGTTACTTTCGAGGGTTTTCAACAACACATTAATAAATTATTATTGATGATTACATCTTAGCTTTTCTATCGTATATTTTCTTTTTGCTAGACTTTGTCAATTATTGTGGGTCGCAAAGACGACGGCAGTGCGGGCGCCGCCCTAGCGGCACTACATTGGCCGGGGCGCGTATCGATCCAACACTTCCGTGAGGCTTTTTACCACATCCTCGCGCGCTATGCGCAACGCTCCGCCGCCGCCCGCCGCCGTATTGTCCGCCGCGCCGAGCCTTCTTCCTCCGTGTTTCTTACACAAATATTCAATACATTTACTCCTTTGTGGTCCCTCTTGTGTGCCGCGCGCCGAATAGATATCTATAGAGCGGACGTTGTCGGAATATTTTTAATTTGAAATGGGGTGACTGTTGATTTATCAGAATAAGTGCCGCAGTTGTGGTGGGGCGATGCTTGATTGATATGACAACTTTTCAACATTTCTGCCACTTTTTAATATCCTCTTGTCGGGGCTTGTCTTGCACTAAGTGATATTTCAATTAAATCAATATATAGTGACGTGTGCCTGATGTCGATCTCGCTGTGTTCTCATAATAGGTATACGATTTCGGTATTTTTTGTAAATTGCTCGCATTTTTTATTTTACAAAATATTATATTTTTCAATCGCTGACTACAAATGAATTACATTTTTATTTTTAAATAGTTATTCGTATCGTAAAATACTTTAAATATAGCGCGTATGCTCTACAATCAATTTAAAGGAGTATACGATCTTATTATTTAAATCTAAATGAAATTCATAACGTCACAATAATTATGGTTTCTTAGGCCAAAGATTATTCTGAATGTAATGAAATAAATTTCGAAATGAGACTTGTTTACCTATTTTTTTGTTTTTAATTGATGATTTCTATAAAGTTTATATTGAAATTTAAGCTGGCGGAATAAAATATATGTTATATAGTATTTGTGACTCTTAATATTTGATAATTAACATGTCGATTTAAAATGTAGATATTGAAAATGTTGCTGTTCATAAGAAATAAAAGTTTAAAAAAATCTTCTAGTTATAACATAATTGAATTTTGTATAAAATTCTCATTATTGGAATGATATTATAAACGTAGTAAAATATTATTCCCCCCACTTTTATTTTATTTCATCCAATATCGAAATTTGGTTCACTTGATTTTCCGTATTGCGTACATATTTTCTTTGAATATTTGTGGGAATTCATGTGTTTTCAAATTAATTATTTAAGTACGAATTTATATATATTATATTATATACTGTCTTCAAGAGATATAAAATACATAAATATGTTATATATATTATAATTAGATAAGAAAAACTTATGTACATACACATTCTCATAGGTATCTGTCAACCGCGCGTACATAAATATACGTATCCACTAACCAACAATATACATGTAATCATTACTGGATTATCTTTTCAGGGAATCAAATAGATATAAGAAAAATGGTCAGAGCTTACAATAGGTTATTTTACATAATACTTATATATAGGAACTTTCTCACGTATGGAGAAACACCATACGTGAGGACCGAGACAGAGTAGCTATCAAGAGTAGCTATTTAGTAACAAGGTATCCATAACAATATTTAATGTTGAAAACAGACTAAAGTCAATATCATATAGAAAGTATATATACACATATGTGTGTGTGTGTGTGTGTGTGTGTATGTAATAAAGTTATAAAATCGGCAATAAACAGGTATATCGAAAATATTTACAAAAAAATTATTTAGAGAGACGCAATAAAAACAATAGAACACAAAAATAACTAGTTGATTCTCTAGTATATAGGTTTTATTTTATTACAATCAACTCATAAAAAAGAACACATGATAATTTAAAATTTAAATACAGAGCACACTTACTTCAAAAATAAACTTATAGACATACATATACTTACTAATATTTTCCAAAGGTCCTCCTAAACGAAGACTTAACACACACCGCATGAAGTAAATAATAAAGACTAAAATTTACAATGCCGGGAATCTCTTGGCAAACAACTGCTTCATTCAAAATCATTACCAAATTAAATAAACCGGAAACGCATTTCGAGTACAGCGTTTGAAAGCACATAGGCACAAACGTAACCTTCCTTTGTTCCCTGACCCTAAAGCTTTCTTCTAAATTTCGCCGTAAAATAGGTTCAGGTAATCGCAGGCTACTTAAACTATTTTGAGCCGTAATAGGCTCGCTTTCATGAGAAAAGAGTCGCCGGGGCGGATTGTCGCCGCCTATTAGCCGCTTCCGGACCGTCGAGCGAGCGAGGGCGCCGCCCAATGAAACCAATTTGCCTACCGAGTTCTATCGAGAATGCTTTGGTAAGAGGTGCCACTTGTCAACCGACTGCTTCACTTCAAATGTAAGTATTTTCATATTCCGTAATTCTGCTCGCCTCAGTCGCTCTCTATAAGTGAAAATATTGTGAGACGTGGGCGAAATGTAAAATGCTCGTTCGATTCTGTAGCCGCGGCCTTTGTTGATTGAAGTGTGGAGAGAAATATTACGTCAACAAGTTTGTGTTCAATATCGATCTACTCGTAATGCGTGACGAAACTGTGCATCATACCTAAGATATTGCTCTTTATATTACAACGGGTATTTATTTTCATTATATGTACAATTTTTTTCAAAATGAAGCAAATATCTATGTGTGTTATCATTATGCAACATGTCTTTATATTAATTTATTTTTCTCACATTACTTTCTCGCTATCTTAAATTGTTTATTTATTTAAAATTTAACATATTTCCATTATTTTCAAAGTTTCTTTTCAATGATAACCGTACCGTAATAAACTTTATTATTCCAAGATCATTGTGATAGGGGACATCGTATATCTTCTATTATGCGTTCGGCACAATTATGTTATTTTAGTTCAGTTAACTTAATCACAGCTTTAATGATTGATATTGTGAAATAATTTTAATCGAACAAGCGATTTTTTTTGTTTAAAGTTAAACTAATTTTAATTTGTATTAAGTCACAATATCACGTATTATTGAAGATTATCAAGCTTAAGGAAGTAATGGATCTGTTTAACTCATAAAATCAAGTAAACTCAAAACTTATTTAGAAAAACACATGTACATGTATATGTTTACCCAGAAACAATTTTATCCCATATGATCTTCTCCAAAAAGAGATTATGAGGAAATAAAAAGTGTTCTAAATTAGATAGGTGAAGATATCAAATCGAAATTGCTTGGTGCACTACCCTGCTATTATATTTTAATACACTTCCCACGTACCACCCACATACTTTATCAAATACTCTATCTAAAATTGGATACCAGATGAAATATTTACCGGACTTCCAACTGAGCGGCGAACAAGGTAAACGACTCGTCACACGCTTAACGATGCATCA
Source organism: Druceiella hillmani (assembly GCA_039881145.1). Classification (NCBI taxonomy): domain Eukaryota; kingdom Metazoa; phylum Arthropoda; class Insecta; order Lepidoptera; family Hepialidae; genus Druceiella; species Druceiella hillmani. The sequence goes on along the minus strand of JAYKKI010000008.1, from coordinate 17,169,823 downwards.
CTTCAGTCCAAAACACAAAGTTGATTTCTGTTACTTTTCCGATCGTGACTTATATATTTCACGAACGCCTTATAAAAAACAGTAAAACACATCATTATACTTACCCCATAATTTATTTGCGGTATAGTGATGTAATTTACAGGTTTTATATATAACTAATTTACGATAAGAACTATTTCTATTAATTTAAATTAATACAAAGTTATGTAATCTAGAAGAGAAAAAAAATAATATTTATTATGTCTAAATGTCGCATGAAAGTTAGATTTATTTTATTTGAAGACTTTAATGTACACAATTGCTATATATGGCGAAAATATTGCTAAGAAACCAATCTCTCACAGTCAATAACAGAACATCAATCGAGCCCCGCCCGACGATCAGCCTGGAATCGAACCCGGGATGCCGCGATGCGTCGCTCCGTCAAAGGCGGTAAGTAAACCTCTGACCAAACGAACACACCATGGCGACGGCTTCAGTAGTTTTTTAGAAATATTTGCTTAAGAAAATCAATTTCACCCTTTTTAAACATGTTAGTTAATGTGTGTTCGCTTTCTTAACTACAGTAAAAAAACCTACATCAGTACTAAAATGAAAACCTAATTCTGGTGTAATAATTTTGGATAAGAATAACGCTACATTGTTACAATCCAAATCGTTGGGTAGATATCTAATAGTTGCATAATTCTTTTAATTTTAATATTTCATAGAAATTGAACCAAATGAATCAATTTTTTGGGATCATTTGGCTCTTTAAGTTTTCATTCTTGTGACGTAACTCTCAACTCTGCGTGATACTAACTTAATGAATTGTATAAATGTAACTTAAAAAAAATACTCAATATATGCAACTGAATCAAAACAACTATTAGATGAATGGTAATCTTGCTGTCGAATTGGGTACATTCGCAAATTGTAAGAGGAATCTCACGTTTGATTTTTAAACGTTTATTCATATAAATCGCATGTATTTACCCATCTCCACAGTTCTAAGAATGAATGCTTCGCTGGGGCAGCGCGCACCACTCACGCGATCCGACCCGCGATAATAAGAAGTAAGTAGCAGACCGACTTAAAAAACAAAACGGGCCGAGTGCGATGGGCCAATGGCGTGTATCGGATACGCGGTGCGGGGGCGTGGCCTCCATTGTGCGCTCATTGTGCCCGCATTGTGCGTACACAATGGCACACAATGGGCTGCGGCACCGCTATGTGCGACCGCCCGCGCCTATGTACCGGCAGCGGGCGGCGATGCTGCCGGCGCCACCGATTGGTCTTCGTCCACCTTCGCGTAAGCATAACTATAAAACTACGTCTTTCATTCAAAGCTTAAAACACAATCATTATCGGTAATTTGTTCATTAAGTAAAAGGATAACGCAAAAATTCTGATTTCATTTCTTAATATGCAATAATAATACAAAAAACTCGCCAAGCACGAGTAGAACTCGTACTACGAGGGTTCCATAGACATTTAGCGACTTATAAACATTTAAGTTTGCATAATATTTCTATTCAACTATTTGCGATTATTAATTTTCGCAACGTAATACGTATTGTATAGGCGTAAAAATATGGCGGATTATTTCAAAAATTGTAAGCTCTAGGGTAATCGCTATAGTTGCCCTGGAAAGTTTGAGTAGGCTTCTAAAAACCATATTTTTTTTATAATGTTAGGTTGAATAATTTCAGAGATAATATGGGAGAACCCATGTTTTGTTAATTTAACCTAAAATTTTTTAAAAATATTTTTCATGTCCTTATTACTAGCCTTTTCTAACGATATGTCACACTATGAACGGAAATTAATTTAAAAAAATTATATACTCTTATATATTCTGAGCGTTACCTGTCAAGTGTGTAAGATATCTGTGGGTTAATATGTTTTAGTATCAGACATCAATGTCAAATTTCAAATTTCCACGTCAAGTGGTTTCTCATAAAAACGGGGTGTGACAGAGAAATGGACAGATATGTGAGTTAACTTATAAATTTTCCGGTTTTCCTTTTCAAGTACGGAAACATTCATTTTATTTTAAATGTACCCTATCACCCTTCTCTCTAATATAAAAAAATGAACTTCGCCGTGATTAAAGTTACGAGTCTTAGCAACGTTTTCTATAACCAATTTTATACTAAGCACGCCCTACCGCGCCTAAGAAAAATATTAACAAACCAATAATGTTAACAAAGAAAGGAGGTAGATAAAATATTTATTAAAAATGTTATCTACTTTATCTTGTATATTTTAGCAGTTTTTAGTGCCAATGTAGATATTCTCAACAAATAAAATATTAATACAAGATTCACCCTTACAATGGTATGACTGTACATTTACGAGTACGTTGTGTCCTTGTGCCCACATAACCTTGTAAACTTTAACCAATTGTAGTAACAATACAAATAATAATAATAAAAAAACACAAAATTCGCCCTTAAAATCGAACGACTGAATAAGTGTGTTGCCTTCTTGTGCCTACGTCACCTTGTAAATTTTAATTGTTAGCTGTGACAATACAAATATTCCCAACACAATAATAATATTTACACAAAATCCGCCCTTAATATCAAATGACTGAATAAATAGGTTGCTTCCTGATGCCTACACCACCTTGAAAACTTTAGCTTTTTGCACCGACAATATAAATATTAATAACAAATAATAACGTTAATACAATGTTCGTCCTTAAAATCGAATGACTGTCCCTACATCACCTTTCTTGTGCTTACATCACCTTGTAAACTTTATCTGTTTGCAATGACAATACATATATTCGCAATAAAAAAAATGTTGACACAAAGTTCACCCTTAAAATCAAATCACTTATTAAGTATGTTGCTTTCTTTTGCTTACGCCACCTTGTAAACTTTACCTGTTTTCAATGACAGTACATATATTCGCAATAATAAAAATGTTAACACAAAGTTCACCCATAAAATCAAATGACTTATTAAGTATGTTGCTTTATTTTGCTTACGCCACCTTGTAAACTTTACCTGTTTTCAATTACAATACATATATTCGCAATAAAAAAAATGTTAACACAAAGTTCACCCTTAAAATCAAATGACTTATTAAGTTTGTTGCTAACTTTTGCTTACGCCACCTTGTAAACTTTACCTGTTTTCAATGACAATACATATATTCGCAATAAAAAAAATGTTAACACAAAGTTCACTCTTAAAATCAAATGACTTATGATAATATATATGTTGCTTTCTTTTGCTTACGCCACCTTGTAAACTTTACCTGTTTTCAATGACAATACATATATTCGCAATAATAAAAATGTTGACACAAAGTTCACCCTTAAAATCAAATTACTTATTAAGTATGTTGCTTTCTTTTACTTACGCCACCTTGTAAACTTTACCTGTTTTCAATGACAATACATATATTCGCAATAATAAAAATGTTAACACAAAGTTCACTCTTAAAATCAAATGACTTATTAAGTATGTTGCTTACTTTTGCTTACGCCACCTTGTAAACTTTACCTGTTTTCAATGACAATACATATATTCGCAATAAAAAAAATGTTAACACAAAGTTCACCCTTAAAATCAAATACTTATTAAATAAGTTGCTTTCTTTTGCTTACGCCACCTTGTAAACTTTATCTGTTTGCATTGGCAATACAAATATTCGCAAGAAACAAAAATGTTAACACAACATTCGCCCTTAAAATGAAATGACTGGATAAGTATGTTGCTTTCTTGTGCCTACGTCACCTTGTAAACTTCAACTGTTACAAATATTTGCCACAAATAAAAATGATAATGCGTAATTCGCCGTTAACATCGAATCACTGAATAAATATGTTGCCTCCTTGTGTCTACGTCTCTTTGTATACTTTTTCTGAGTGCAGTGACTATATAAGTATTCGAAATAAATGAAAATATTAACACAAAATTACAACATAGATTTACATTAGGTAGGAAACCTAGAGTAGAGTGTTTTTTTTTAATCGGACGAAAGTAAAACGACTATTGGAAAACCTACAAGTAAATTAAAATAAAATATGTCAAATTAAAAAAATCTGTAAGTGCCAGATTTAATTAACTTTGACACCTCTACACATAGGCACATGCTATTAGTATGTGATTAAATGCACGTTTATAAACTCCTCGCTCCGTCCCGACCCCTAGTCCCGGGAGACGCAGGACGTGCCCGGAATGGACCCGACGTCAACCGACTCGATGACTCATAAAGTAATAAACGTGAAACTGAGCTTAGTTACCCAAAGCTCGTCGCACTTAAAGCTATCGAGTGTTTAATAACATTGAGAGCTTATATTAACGAACACCATCTACACATTATCTTAGCTGTAATGATAATAAGTATATAAAATAAAAAATAGCTACAAATATTTACAAGATCAAAATGCTTATACAATAAATATTGCTTTCACATACATGTTGGTGCACAATGTGCCTCTAATGAATTGCAATAAGTCAACTAAATCAAGTTTTATCTACAAAGCTTTAAGTCATGTACAGATCAATAATCATATGTGCTATAAATATACATCGTTTATTAGGTTATAACAAGTAAAGTCAGTAGTAAACCAGCGGTGAACATTTATTAATATTTCATATTTATTCAGATATTTTCCACTACTAAGTATTCCACAGAATTTCGGGTCCTTTTTGCCTCACATTCATATCAAATGTCAACCGCACAATTAATAACGTGAGCATCGTAGAAGATTCCATCACAAGAATCGATATAAACAGATAAATCGATACGAATGATATGTATATGTTTCTTGTATATGTACTTACCTACCGAAACTTCACGCCATATCTCACTACGATTGAATAGACAACATCGTCTAACCTAGTATATTTACTTCTAGCATATTTCCTAGCACACTTCCTACCACGTGACTAACACAACTGCAAGTGTTTACGCATGATCAATTGTTATGAAAAGTTTTATAATTGTGTTCAGTTAACAAATCTTAAATTTGGCCCACCCACATTTTAGAGCTTCAGCCAATTCAAGTGCTGATAAAAGCTCTAAAATGTGGTCGGTGCATAACTCTCTGTCAATTATACCCAACTAATTTGTTTTATGTGTCCGAACTATTTGTAAACGATCCAAGATTCACTTGCACAAATAATATTAGGCATTATGAATAACTTTGACGTACAGTTTGCTGTTTCTTGTCTTCCTTTATATTAATTACAATTATTAATGCATCTTTCAATATCGTAAACCTTTTACTGCTGCTACATATTAAAAAAGATTTTTTTCATTCCCCAATTATATGCCCCTTCCTTTGAAGCTAAGTAATAACTAGTTGGTTGAGAATGTTCGTCGTTAAAAACAAAACATAATACTTTTGTAAAATTACTGTAGGTACACTTATATTATAAAAATATATTGACCCCATATTTTGTTCTAATCAAATCATCTACTAGTTTTGACGATGATCGTACTGTTTATAAACGTGTTAATATTTAGCGAAAAATCAATAAAATGGCAATACGCAATATATTTTTACATTTTCCATTTTTCACGTGCGTCAAATAACGAAATTGTCAAAACAACATTTTTTTTTCATTTTTGACTAAAGCCCTGACAAACAAACTAAAGCTTTGACATATCCAGATAGGTATCAAATTTTCCATAAGGCTTTTAGAGCCACGAAGCCACAATAAAAATCTGTTTATATTGTTTATTGTCTCTTAATCATAGGGCGTTAAGTTCAATATATAGACTTTTAAGTGTAAAAAGCAGTAATTAATTATTATTAACCAAAAAAAATATTAATTTCATGTCAATTTACATTTATCTTTCCGACATGCCACCTTGTAAAAATTTAATGTACCTAAATCCAATAAAAAAGTTATTAAATATAAGCTTTTAAAATTGTTAGTAATAGCTTAGGTAGGTACGTGCTTAAAATTATATAGTGCCAGAATAAACTTGCTGCTAAATGTTGGTATTTACGATCAAAGCTAGGTCTAACTAGTTTCAAATCTATTTAAGTACGAGAAATATCGACAATTTCCCAATATTTAAAATATTATTAGTGCTACAATTTTGGTAACATTTATAATACTAATCCTGATGTAAAGTAAAAGTAAGCGAAGGGAGACTTGCCTACGTATCGCCTATAATTATAGAACTTTCTATTTACTAAAAACGCTGTCCTTCCATTTGCCATGCTTTATATAACATTATGTGCTCATCTAATATGAGAACACAATGGGTGAGATCTTTCAACCAATAACGAGACAATGGGACAAGAACAATGCCCAGGAAGCGAGAAGGATAGAGGAACACGCGTGCATAGGAACGAGATAGTGTTATTATGTGTACATATATTGATCCTGGCTTTGTGTGTAAAAGTTAAAGGAATATGCTTCTTATAAGTATCCTTTTGAAATGTATATGCGACGAGAATACAATGGAGCGAGTGGTATTTTACCGAATATTGTAGCAGCCTACTTATGTACGTATATAGTTGCGTACATGCTTGAGCATTCGACTCTTAGGTATTTTCCCCTGCGCATATGACTCTTTGGGCACGTGGCAACTAAGGAATATTTTCCAGTTTTTAATCTGTAAAAATATTTAACAATAAATGGAGGATACCTCTAAACAAAAAATAACCTTATATGAAAACAAGAGGAATCAAGTTTTAACGTCCACAAATAATACGAAAATTATGATAATCGGAATTTTATGTCGCTCGAACAAATGTATACGTTACCAACACTTTTTTAATAAAATAGGTGACTTATTTTTAGGGTCCCCTCGTAAAATATTATTTCGTCATGTCCGTCCATCGTCTGTCACAGCCTCAGAGTTTCTGTAGTTTTAGACCTATGTACATATTGAATATATTTGGCGTTAATTTTGTAGAAATTCATTATTCACAATTAAATGAAACTACGTGATGTAGTATTATTTCCTGAAGATGTTGTAATACAACGAAACCTAGGTCGTGGTAAAGAAATTAAAGAAAGTAGAAATAATACTACATCACGTAGTTTCATTTAATTGTGACCTATGTACATGATATTCTGCAAATAGATTTTCATATAGAGACTTCAACCATATGAAGTCCATAAACAAATATTAATGTTTTCTTAAAGAAGGGGAATGAAAAAATCTCCGCGATCCTACCGAGTGGGGCCTTACTGGAAAAGTCATTAAAACAAATTTAAGGTTTCATGTAGATACCATTTTTTAAAGTTCATGTGCATAATTTTAAGCTTCATTTGCAAAATATTAAACTTCATTTGCAAAATACTATACTTCATTTGCAAAACATTAAGCTTCATTTGCAAAATATTTACTTATATACTTATATAACTATATATTTACATATATAACTTTTCAGCAGTGTATTTGGAAAATCTAAAAAAATCTATTTGATTAGAAGTTTCAAATAAAATTGTTTTGGTCAACCTGCATAAACAATTCTTAGACTTGTGGACAACTATTGTACCTATTCTGAAACGCATTTAAGCGGTTTTATTGTATAAGGCAGTAATCTGTTTCATAACAGCACGATAATTGACATATTATTTTAAGTAAAAGATTGTTTTACTGACTATGGTAGAATAGCGGTAAAAGTTTACAGTACATAACACTCAGTCTTTATTCATTCTTTTTAAGAAAAATCATATTAAAAGAAGCATACACAAATAAATATGTAGCGCAAATTATGGAACAGTTGCTATGGAATATTATTGAACCATATTATAAATCAATTTTAAAGTAAATGTATTTCTATTTAATCATGCACACTTTCCGTCGGATTTAACCACATTAATCTTATTTTATTCTATTATATTTCAACTGTTAGTAAATAAATTTAAGCTTGTTATTTTACATAAGTTTAGGTACTTCAAGTTATTAACTCATTATTTTTGAACAATTAAAATGCTCGATGAAATTTCCCAAAATGCACGCTTGTCGTTTTTGCACATTGCTCAGTTCGTTCTTTGTGACTAATTTATATCTAAAAAGATATTACGTTAAAAACTGGGAATTAATCTGCTTTTAGTTTTAAACTTTACGCTAAAATGTATTTATTTTAATAATATATATTTTTTTCACAATTAAATGAAACTACGTGATGTAGTATTATTTCTATTTTCTTTAATTTCTTTACCACGACCAAAGTTTCGTTGTATTACAACATCTTCAGGTGAGATATTAGCAAATTTTCTACATCTTTGCTAATATCCCACCTGAAGATGTAATATAACGAAACCTAAGTCGTGGTAAAGAAATTAAATAAAGTAGAAATAATACTACATCACGTAGTTTCATTTAATTGTGAATAATTTCTACAAAATTAACGCCAAATATATTCAATAATATTTTTTTATTATTAAAACGCAGTAATTTAAAAGACAGTATCAATTAATAACCTTGCCCTTATTGTCATACTTATTACTCATATAGTTATAATATCATATAGTTATAGAATCATATAGTTAGGTATTTACATTTATGTATATATCTAACTTGGAAATATTTCATTTCAGAGTTAAATATCCTAAAAACAAAAAAATATGAGCCAGCTATTTGTTACAATGATTTTTTTTTCAGGAACCATTAATATATAAAGTCGAAGTTTAATATAGTCGTCAAGCAAGTAAAAATGTTCATATGGAAATTTTGAAGTGGGCAAATGAAATACTCGATTTTAAATTTCGTCTATCGTATAGGTATAAATTTTAAAAAAATTAAATAAGGATTATAACACTGTTTTTTTTTTAAATTTTGTCTGAAGTTATTCACGGGATGCTGCGAAAATGTCCACAAAGATATGCTGAAAGGCATAGTTTTTTGTCAACTTCAAAAGCATTATAGAAGTAGAGATTCGATTTTGAGTTTTCTTTTCAAATTTGCATAAAAAGTCGTGTTACTACCTAATTCTCACCCAAATAACATACACATATGTAGAACAATTTGAATAGTATTAAGGGGTTCGATTTATTAAAAAAAAACAGAATTAATGGGTTTAATTTAAAAACAAGTAATAGATTTTCTTCATGCTTTCACAGATTAGGCTCGTCAGAGCCGCTTAACGCAAACATTATATGAAACGGAGACATCTGTTGACAGTTTACGCATGTGTCCACCATAGTAAAGCTTTTATTCACGTCATATAAATTAAGAATATACTACAGAAAAGAAGTATAACATTTAATGTTAGCGTTACCTATGATTTATACGTTATATTAATGTTATTCTATGGTAACTCATGTTTTCTCTGCTGAATACACCCAAGATACATCATAGATATAAAAGCACACCTTAACATTGATAGCATATAATATTTTAACAATATTATTTTTTTTTTAAAACACAAATAAAGTAAATTATAACCACATAGGTTATAAGTAGATGTAGCATGCGTGCAGTAAGATTGCATTTTGCACCTCGCTCTATTTTACCGACTTATTCTGTGTTATTTGTTAGCCGTGCCAACAGATGGCACCAGGGTAGCTTTCATAAGAAAATAACCACAGAACAAATAATCACATATGCACTGTAGTAATAAGGCTGGGTGTTACATGGTTGTTTTATTACCAGTGTGTCCGCGATATTTTCTGAAAAAGTTATTCCTCAGAAAATATTACAAAACAATAAATGGTTTTCTAATATTAGTGGTTTGAACCCTTCTTGGCCACGTTTCGAATGTTTATACCACTAGACTACATTGATTACTTCTACTCTATAAAACCGTATCATTGTAAAAGAATAAATATATCAACTATTAGTAAATATGATATTAATAAATATATTAATATAGTTCTAAATACTATTTAAAATTCTTTCAAATGTTTTTGAATGACAGTCAGTTCACAACAGACGCCCGTTACCTACAGACTACTAGCATACCATACAGTGTGGGGTTCCTTAATGGATAATTAATTAAGTCTCTACAACAATGCTCTCCGTCTACGGATAAAACGTAATTTTCATATGTTTTATGTAATGTCGTTTAGCTGGATGTTAATAATGTGGATAAAAACTTAATTTTCTTTGAAATAAAAAAAGTTAAAATGATCCGGCAAGATAAAAGGTAAAATTGAACGATTTCATTTTCTATTTATTTTTGTATCATTTTAAACAAAAATGTGCGATATGAGAAATCGAAAATATTTCTTGTTTAGACAAAAAATATTTCCTGTGAATAACATTTTAAAAAATATGGAAAAATTTGTTCTCCTATAATGGAATATCAATCGAAATATAAATTTAGTGATATATAAGTACAGTGCTACTTTATTTAATGTGTATAGGTATCGAGTTTCTACAAAAAGCGAAAAAAAACGAAACCACAAATATTTTCAAAAGTTATGTTTTTATAAATAGCGTTAAAATCACTTGTACAAGTAGTATATTTAATTAAACTGACAATTTTTGGAAAGTTTCTGAAATTTTTGATTTTAACTTTTTTAATACAAAAATCAAATTTATATTCCTTAATAAAAGTGTTGGTGTTATACTTAAATATATTTTTGCTATAATGTGCAGCAAAATAAATTTATAATAGAGAATGTCCATTTATTCTATGCCAAAAATCATGTTTTTATTTATTATAACATACCCCACATTACATATATAGAGGAAATTTTGCAGGAGAATTTAATAACAGAAAAAAATATCGTATTCAATTACCTGTTTTCGGAGATTCCATTGTAAGACTGTAAAGATATTTAAAACTTTTGAGTCCTAATAAATGACAAATATAATTTAGTTTTTTATTTCTTATAACAGACTTCATTAACGTACATGAAATTTAGTCAGAAAAGTTAATTACAGAAAAAGTCACCAAAAGTATATAAAGTCATTCGCATTCACCGTAAAATAGCTGTCATATTGTTGCTATGGTGATATTATAATTTGACAGTTCGCATTGCAAATATTATTCTTGTAATGACTTTAGAATAGTATTTTAATATTGTTTTATATTGTTATTAAATATTATAGTCGTTATTAAATGAACCCGTTAGAACACATATGATATTTTAAACCAAAATTTAGATTGCATACTAAAATAGCATTAAAACAAAACTATCAAAAACATGTTAGTATTGAGTATCTTATATATATTTATTTATTTAACTTATAAATAAAATATGACTGCGGTACATACTGCGTGTTTAGCGATTCTAAGATATACACTAGATGATATATCAAATAGGAATGAAAAAACATTGCTTAAGCGTCAATTAGCATTGAACAAGATCAAATTTAAGCTTTCCTTAACGTCAATTGTTAATTATCCTCAAGAGTTAGAATCAAAATATTTTTTTTTTCAATTTATTGACAGGATATAACAAAATAAGTTAATTTTCATTGCAACACACTTACTTTTTATGCGATAATGGCTTCCATAGTGACATGAGCTATGTTCTTTTCTAAATCTTCAACAATCCATCTGAACTCGATAGGGTTCTTTGTAATTCTTGTAAATATTTCTTATGTAAAATTTAAAATTTGTTTGCCCTCAAATTTTTATTGTGAAATGAATAAACTCTTTACCCGACCACAATAAAATATTTGCTTTAATTATGACAAAAATCGCACTTAATATTTAAACTCTATCAGTTGAGTATAAATATTGAATTTAAATACTAAGTGAAAAAAATGTGCGTGTCTGCTCTGATGCACGACTGGAGTTACTCCTTAAATACGATTGTCTTTGAACTTAACTAACGGATAATTTCCGTCAAGACTAAAAACGCTTTGAACTTCGTACGATCAGAACCCAACACTCACTTTTTTGAACGCTCTGAACTTTGTACGCTCTGAACCCTCATAAAACTTCATACCGGACGCTGTATATGGAAATCGATTCTTAAGGTGTAAAAGGTTTTCAAATATTATAATAAAAAAAATTAATAAACAAAATGAGAAAACTTTGTTTCTTAAACGTTTGAAAAATAACTGCGATTGCTATGAAAAATAACTTGATTTGCGATTGCACTGCGTTGCAGTGGTTAGCTGCACGAGCTAACCACTGCAACGAGTTTTTGTTGAACATTTTGCTGCATTTATTCTCTTTTTGAGTCATACGACCCGCTACTAATCGGTACTTTTTAATTAACCACGGCATTTTTTTTTAAATTTATTATGCAGCCTTTAAGTTTGAGAAGCGGGAAGTGAAACAAACGTGGCACGAGTAACTTTCTGGCATCGAAACGGAATGACCATGGCTCCTCTCCTATTTTTACGTAATGGGCTTCCTTAATTAACAAAATAGCGCTTAATACTGCGTATTAATTTATTTATTTTATTAATAGTTTAAGAAATGCGTACGAATCCGAAAAAAAATTTAATTGTAAAGTAAATAGAGAGAGAGAACAATGTCAGCCTCACGTGAGTATTAACCAGCTTTAATTTCGAGTACTGACTGTTTAGAGCCGATATTAAATACTGGATTTTTTTAAAATACTGGTAAATCTGTACACGCTAATTCAGTGGTAAATTTAAACCAGGATTATGATTATTAAGCCAGTTTTAATTATTTGCTACCTACACATTTTAATGATAACATATTGTACCTGTTATTCAATTGATGTTCTATGTCTGTTGTTATTTGTGAATAACTGAAGGAAAGTATTTTTGGATTATTGTTTCCATTTTGAAATCCTTGAATTGCAAATTTACGCCATTAATATTGTTATTAATTTATGATTCCTGAAGAGGTGAAACTGTTTGTACTTAGATAAGCCTTTATTTTTATTAAGGTACAGAATTTCTAAGATATAAATGTGTGTCGTGTCTTAGAAACAAATTGATGATCTCCCTCTCTTATATCGACTGTTCCACTTGACATCACTTTATAGAGCCATGAAATCTGCGGATTCCAATTTTCGCTTCATTCGTCATTCCAGAAAAAGTTGAATACGTTGTAGTAAATAGACTTAGCCCAAACTCTTTAATTTGTTTTAAAAAAGTATACATTTAAAAAATTAATAGAAAACGTTGATCATTAAAAATTTGTTTTTCATAAAATAACGTTGATGAAGAGAAACATGCGTTTTTTTAATTGTCTTGGCCGTCAACATTTTTACTAATGTATCAAAAAGCCCCAGGAAATTCAAATTAAATTTACCTGGTTCCATTTACCTACGTTTAATTTTAAACAACCATTTTTTCGAGCTTCATTGGCATAAAAAGTAGATATATGGCAAATGTGGATATATATATATATATATATATATATATATATATATATATATACACACACACACACACACATATATATATATATATATACCATCCACTATTAATAAGGCTGCATCATCTGCGTGCATCAAACATGAGACACACGTCCATCATCAATCAATTCCTTTTCACAACTTTTGATATTTTAATTAAAGAGCCACTGAGATGTGATGCGTCTGCCTGTGACCAGACATTTATTGCTATTAAGACATTTTCTCAGAGACGGATTAGAAGAAATGTCTATCCAGTTAAAACATTCTCAATATTTCCCTTAATTCTTCTCTCTGAATTCTATCACAGGCATACGGAAAACTATAAAGGAAAGGTAGATTCTCTGTTCTTAACTATAAATCAGATATGTTTAATATCTAATATATAGTTAAGAACAATATTGGCGACTTTCTAAATTACAGTCACTTTCAATTGCAGCAGACAGATGCAGCTACACCGAATAGAAGTCGCTCATGTTTGTAATCAATTAAAGATATTGATGTTTCTAAAAACGATTAAAGGCCGTTAACTAAGAATTATTATTTTACGTGAGTAAACACAAAGACCATGTGTTGTAGTATTTATATAATTTATTTATACTTTACCTGAATATAGAAACTATAATCTTAAAGGAAATGTAAAGAAATATATTTTCTAGTGTAGCTATTTTGCTACGACCGAAATTACTTAATCATTCAATTTTCGTCTTTTAGCATGTCTTGACAGATACATATAAATATATATAATTTATATATTTATTAATATATATATATACATATATATATATATATATACGAATATAAATATTATGAAAAATATATATATAATTTATAAATAAGACGCACGCCTAAAGAGAAATGATACAAAATGTGCAGTGAGTGTCTTAAGTAAAATCAATACTGTTAAGAGAGCTGAACGTACTCTTGGAATTGAGCAAACTAACTTTAAAATTATTGAAAATTCCTTAAAAAAATTCGATTGATAAACTTATCTTGTAAGATGGATTGAAACATTATTTGACAAATTTTCGGTTTCTATCGAACTATAGTTATGATAGACATTGACAACCCATAAATTATTATTTTTACATTCCTACTTTTTTTTTCTGTTACGCGCTCTTATAGACATACCTTTTTTATATTCTTATACTCTGGCTTTTATAGTCTTTTAAGTGTAAGATTTTGTTTAACGTCATTTATCATAACTCTAAATGGATATTTGGAATGACGCTCAAAACAAGAGAATTTTATTAAAACATGAAACGTTCCCACAAAATTCCGGGACTATCACTAACTAATATTTTTTACTCATTCACATCACTCATGATGTAACATACCTTTAGTTATACGAAAGTTCATTCTTTTAATTAAATTCAATTTATATGCATATTACCGAGGCGTGCTGTTGCTAATCATATATTGAAGCATTTTAATCCAATAGTTTGCAAAACGGCCTAATAATAATTGGAGTAACACGCATATCCGCCAGATTATATCGGCTATAAATTAAATTGTTTATTACGATTTTTCTTAAATTTGAAAAACTTAGATATTAAACGAAACATACAGATTAAACTACGAACAATCTTATCAAGAGCTTTTCAGAAATGCCTACACTAAAGCTCATACCAGTTCTGCGCTCAAAACACAAATATCTTTGTTCATAAGTAATGAATTATTCATGAAATGGTATGATGAGAAATTGTTGTTAAATAAAATAAAAAAACAGAAGTTGATTTTTGCAATAAAAATGAGGTTGTGTTTCCGTAACCAACTTGGCCATGGTTTTAAACAATTTTATAGAGTTTTCTCCAACTGGATAGAAAAACGTAGGTTATCGTGCAGAAATCCAATAGATATAAAGTAAATGGAAAGACATCATTTTTGTGACGTCTAATTTACTGAAAGTATAAAAATATATTGGAAAGATTTAAGGCCAAAGTGCCATTTTGTGTCATTTTGCATCAAGTGAATTTTGAATTAAATTGAATAGAAATATTTTTTATCTATGTGTTAAATAGATTAATAAGTTTATATTATTATAGACGGTAAGAGTCTGACCCTAAAAACCTCAGTGCAAATATTCTCCAAAAATGCATGGAAAAAACTTTCCCAAATAATCAAATATCTTTGAAGCACACCATTTGATATGCAAAAGATTCTTCGAAGATTTCGATAAAAAAACATAAAATATCGTTCATAAATTAAAAAAAAGAGAAGCACAAAGTTATATTTATATTTTCAGAACACATTCGGAAAAGAAGTAAACCGACTAAAACTAATACAATAAAATAAGAAGGAAGAGTGAATAAAGAAACGCTGAACAAAAGAAAATAAATAGGTGTAAACATATTTATTTATTTGGCTAAGTATTTTCTACTCATTATCTTCTTATTTTATTATATTAATTTTATTCTGAAGTTATAAAAAGAAATAGTACGCTACATAAACAATTAATTTATGCTATTAAATATTACTGAATGTAATAAATTATACCAACGGTAGCTTAATTGTATATTAATTATACTTTTGCACCATATATTTTAAAACCACTGTCAATAGTAATTTGACAGGACTGTGGTCAACAGCGCTCTACTTGTACTTTCAATCACATTTAAAAAGATCCCAAAAGAACTTAAGTAATGAAAAACTTCATTTTTAAAAACCTTTTAGTATGTTTAGTTAATGATTAATGTGCATTTGTAAAAAGAGAAAACCGATCAAATTAATTTAATGTGGAAATTAAGAATAACATACAAAATTATTGATTTATAAATCTTTCTACAAAATCGTCTATTGTATAGTTTTATACTAGGTCTGTAAACTACTAGGGTCCAAATATTATTAATATACATGTATAAATATTTTAAAAAATATGATATATTACTAACATTTTAATAGTTTTTCATTGCTGCTTGAAAAACTACCGTTTTACCTTTACGAAGACATGAGCGTTGATTGAAATAATATAGGATGGTCCCGAATATATAAAACGTATCAAAATTATTATCTATGGGTGCATGATCACTCATGATAAAATATATGTACATGTGTGAAAATATTCGTTTCCCTCACACTCGGAAATATAGTATTGTTTCTTTCTCTTAGTGTCGACGCCATTTTGTAAACATTAAAAACACGCGTTTGTGTCTAAATAATACAAAGTAATTTAATATGTTAATGTAATTAGTGGTACGACGGGTGATGGTCATCAAATCTTACTGGGTCCTGTGTACTATTCTCTATTTACATACTACCACTCGCTACAGCTGCCCTTAAGCAACTGAATTGAACTGACGCCAGCTTTGGTATATTTAATAACTTTTGCCCCTAAAACTAACTTTAAAACCCCCTAACATCAAACCATTACACCAAGATACAATTGTAAATTTAAGTATGTATTGCCTCCTAATATGTATTTAATAAATATAAATTTATGTAAACAGATAAGATTCGTTGAAAAAACTTATTCCTTTAACAATCTACATTTTTTCACAGACCTTTCTATCAAAAAATTAAAAGTTGTAATAAAAATGTTCATATACAAAAATTACAATTATATTTCACGAATTACCGTAAATAGATTGAGGTTTGTTAATAAATCTACATCAATTTGAAACCCCTAGATATTTTAACCCCTATAATTACATTATTCCGTTTACTTTCTTCCTAAATTTATGGAAGTGCAAAAGGTAAGCCCCTAAGTTGGTTACACTGATTGCCGCTGAGTTGTGTGCATTGCATACGATCTTTTATGGACTTTTGTTTGTTTTATGTTTGGGCGGGCCCTATGTAATAAATTTATATCTTTGGATATAACGTGGCAGCGATTTACAAACAACTAGATGAGACAAATTTTCAATCAGCTCACGCCGAATAACCATTTCAATAAAGCCTTTGTGAATTAATAATTATTTAGCAATACAGTTGCCTGTCTTTAATATCCACCTACTTATGAATTATAAATTATTATTTAGTTTAAATAATTTAATTTGAAATACTTTTCGTCAATTTTGAAACTACAATAAAATCTACATTTAATATAGGTCATATCTACCATGTTGGAAATTGAAGTTAATAAAAAAAAAAAGGTTTATCATCACATGTATTTAAAATGAGACGGGTAATTTCAAAAATATCAATTCTTACGTGTAATTATAAGTAGATACTTGTGCAGCTTGCTTCCTACGCTAATGTAGTTAGCATTTCTATGTTAGCGTTTTAATATTTTCTAACGTATGAAAATATACGTGTAACGATTACTGACAACATCAGTAATCGTTACACGTATTTACCACGTGTTACCACGTATATTTTGATACGTAGTAGCATAGTAACTATTCCTTAACGTTCATGTATACATCATTTGCTCTGTTCACAGACACTATACAATACCAAAAAAATTGATTTCGTTCCAAAAAAACCTAAAACCTAATTATCACTTCGGCAGACAATTTGAACGCCCGCAAATTTTAGCACTTTATGATCGATTACATAAATTGAGAAAACGCAATTAATTTAAACTAAAAATAAACATTTCAATTATAGTAATTATTTAGCTACAGAAACAAAAAACATCACTGAAGAAAAACTACGAGATCCAATTATATTCTATTATAAAATTACTTCTTTGTAGTATGTGCCTACTTAAATTTCTATTTCAACAGAAATATTATAGATATATATGTCATCTTCCCTAATCCTGAATAAATTATGCATTGCAACCTAAAATAAAAGATAGATTTTAATTACAAATCGATAAATAAAATCCACATATTAATAAAAAAATAAATGCAACTGTCATTGAATTGAAAAATAATATAAACATGCAACAATTGAGAGCACTAACTCCTGAAGCGACATCTATTATCATGAACTTCCACATTCTTATGTAAGCTTGTTAAATATAAGGTGATAGAAATTTTGTGAGATGCCAATAGAGGGTGGTAGTAACTTTTGCTTTTTCTCATGCATAAAAAAATAATTTGATTAACTTGTTTATCAGCTTTGCAATTAATTTCGAAATATTTTATTTATGAACAAAAAAAATTATTTTTAAAATAGGTATTTATATATATATATATATATATATATATATATATATATATATACATATACATATATATATATATATATATATATATATATATACCAAAATGCAATTATATAATTGCCTACCTAGCAAATTTTCACAAATAAGTGTTTGTTAGAGTGGTCACGATATCGCTATTATATCGTATTTTTAAATATATCGTTGACGATACTAGTTGCGATACCGTTTTTTTAATTTTACATCGTCTTTTATCTTCGAGTATATTATTATCTGTTAGAAGAGCATCATTGGAAAAGATATAGAATATATTAATGTTCAAATGACCAATAATCAATTTAAAATACTATATTTTTGGCATCAGAAAATGTTCAGATCACAGCTCGCCTACTTAGCTGGCGCAATGGGGATTTGTAGCATAACTATTCTAGAGGGCGCTAGCGACGGTTAGTGTTTTAAATATAGATGAAAATATTTCCCTCTGTGCTCAAAAAATATCTTCAGTAGCACTACAAATGATCCAAATTAGAATTAACTGAGTATCAAAACTGCCAGTTATGCCCTTTTTAGTAATTATTTCACACAATAACGATTTTTTATTATTGTTCCCATTACAGTCTTTATATAACCATCCGAACAAATTTTAAACGATAATACGATAGTAAGTTGTAAACAATTAAATGATATGCCATTTAGACCACAAAACTCAGGAGATTCCAAATTTGTCTACTAGGGGCGCGCGTGTAACAAAAACGACACATTCGTAGCCGCAGGAAGATTTCCCCCACCTTCCGGATTTATCAACATTTCTTTTGGAAAATAATTTCAGAAACGCTTAACTGACAATTTGATCACGGAGCTACGAACATACACCGCAAAGCGGCGCGAACAGTTATTCGTCACTCCATGCTTTTTATACCTAATTCATTCTCATTCGAACCCTTATGGCGCCAATGGAGTTACTTATTAGTGCGTTGAAAAAAGTTCTTTTTATTGTGAAAAATGAGAAAAAATACTTATTTAAAATGAATTCGATTTGGAATATGGCCCAAAAGAATGTAGAATTAAAGGAGAATAAAGACTTCAGGGGAAAATATCTCCTCAAAAACTAATTTCTATATTTCTCTGGAATGCGTGCTAGTTTGGTAATGCAGGATTATTTTAATTTATGTTATTTAACTTTGTTAATAAAATTAGCGATTATCTATAGAAATTATATTTTTTATTACTCACATAAAATTTTAATGAATTTTATGTTTAGCTTCCTTATTACATTTATTATGTTAACTTTATTTATATTAAAGTTATTAAATAAGTTCCATTTAACTATTTTCTTTGTACTTTGATTGGTGGTCCAATACGCATTTAAAACCAAAAATAGCTATTTTTCAAAAATGTTTACGACATAATATTTAGTGTGTAGAAACTGTGAAATCGTTTCTTTATATCGCTCTCTGCCTAAGTTTTTAAAAGTTATACTTCTTTAGGCGCGTTATGAAATAATGATGAGAATGAAATTTTACTATGCGCATCCACAGTGCAACAAAAATCTACAAGTTCATACAACAAAAACCGACAGGGTGAAGTTGCTCACTAAATATATATTTACATACGTGTAGTGACTGACACTATATCCAAGATAGTTATTGAGGTATTTATAAATAAACAATACTTCTAGTCATATATATAGTTGCCAATTTCAACAAGGAATGCCTAACTGAAGACTAATGCCGAAATGAAGTCATTATAGATGATGAAGATTTTAAAACAAATTGTAATTAAGTATTTAAAATTTTCCAAAAATTTTCCGATCTCTGAAAGAGGGCAATAATATTTACATCAAAATATGGACTTTGATATAAATGATCAAAAATCATAAGATAAGACGAAATTATATTACAAGTGTACATGAGAATAAGTTTTGAAAAACTAAACACTATATTGCTTTAATAAAATATTTAAAAACTTTTGCGGAAAACAAATTTATTTACGATTATTGCATTAATTCATCATTTCATTTATGTGCTTTCCACGGTGTAAACACAGTGGCATTCAGGAATCTATAGAAGGATATTGGTGGATCTTCTTCTCTTGAATTTCAGTAGGTATTCGAATACCTTTTATGTGACACACTGTACCGTGTATCTATATATGTACATTGTCACTTTATTTTGAAGATATTTCTTATTACAATATTTGGCTGTAGGGACTTAGCTGATTTACTACCAGATGGCGCTGATGGCATTTTGCACAGTCTCTGTATGCATATTTTCCATCTTCATTATTCGCCGGGTGCGTATTATCAACACCTACTGCTAGACAGCTCTAGTAATCGGTGTTGGTATTACTCTCCATCCAGTACTCCGGAACCAAATGGACGACAATGCATGCGGATAGTTAAAGAAGGAAACAAAAACGCGCCCTTCTGCGTAAATATGTAAACATTCTGAAAGAAAGAGTGTATATAAATTTTGTAAATTTCCAAGAGCGGGTTGTAAATGTAATCAAAATGATAAATGGATAGCTACCCTAAAGAGAAAGTAATTCGTATATTAAATTAATTTCAATAATGTAGAAATAAAATTACTTTTAGTAATTAAAAACAAATGTATATTTAGAACTATGAATTTAGACGACATTGTTTTCGGTAGTTACAAACGTCTCCCATTCTCTGCTTCATAAAAAATCATGTATTGTAATATATTCCGACTTATTCCGTGTAAGTTACCTTTTTATAAAAAATTACAGCTTATAATTGTTTTTGGTATTTAATTGTTATTTTTTTGTTTTATTAAACAATAAATGTGCAAACATTGGCACAAATTTATAAATATATAACAAAACTTATAAAACGTCTGTAAAAATATGTTTGAAATTTAACGTTTTACAGACATTTGTCAGTAGCATTTATTAAATTAATTATGAGGGCAATTAATTTTGTCAAATATTTATTTTTTTGTTTATATCTCTGATATGACAAACAGACAACCAAAAGTTGGTATTTCCATCACTTATGACGCTGTGAATCTTAACTTCAGCGGCCTGTAGATTTCTTGCACAGCCTATCAATTTAAAGGTCCAACTTGTTTTACAAATCCATCAAAGTCGTCCAAATCGATTAAAAATGCTTTAAAATTTTCAGTTGTTATTAATTTCGATTTATTACGTTTTGATACACCCGGCTAACTGTATCTGCAAATATGTTGATGTAATTACTGATGAATGAAAAGAGAACGTTGAAATACGACGTTTTAGAAAGCATGTTTAAAAATATATTAAAAATAACTAGATCATTGAAAATTAAAATAATTAAAAAACAAAAAATAATGGTAACAATAAAAAAGCTTTACTAGTTATGTATTACAAGTTGATACACGAATTTGTTAGTATTATTTATTTTATATTTATCTCTCTTATTTGGGTAGTCTAAAAGCTAAATAATACCAAAAACCAAAATACCTTAAATCCTTAAGCTACGCTTAGACTACGACAATTTGGTGTATACGCGCAATGTATAAATTGAGTATCTGTATGTGAACACCACAGTCTGCACTTGCGACATTTATTGTGACACTTGGTTTAGTGTCGCACCGAGCATAGAGTAACCAATAAGAGGGCTCACCGGAAGTGAAAATTTGAAACGCTAATGTCGGATTCCTCAGCAGAGGGCGTTTAGACGTCTCTTCAACTTGCTGGTTTCCGGCTGGGCGCCATACTTTTTCTCGCCGTCTAGCGTATAACACACGCATGGCATTACTTCGTGTTGAAAAAGTACAATATTGAAAATTCTTTGTGGCCTCTCGCATATATTTTCTACGGAAAAATGTTATATTTAATAGTGTTTTTTATAAGTATTTTCCTATTCATTTACGTACCAATAAGTTATTTTTATTGTATTATAGTTCATAGTAATGGCGTGTATTGTAACCGGCTGGCATAACACTCAAAAAACTGCCAAATAATTCTCATTTTTCAAGCTTCCAAAATGTGAAACTCTGTAAGTACCGTTCGTAGTTTAATTTTGCATTACCAAATAAGATAAGAAAGTATTTTTTAAATTCCGTGAACGTAGTCAATTACACGTGTATAATTATTTTTATAGCCACAAATTATGTCGTAATTTTTGTTTGTTTATTATTATCAAATAATATAAGAAAGTATTTTTAAATTCCGTCAACGTGAACATTTACACCTGAATAACTATATTTATAACCACAAATTATGTCGTAATTTTTGTTTGTTTGTTATTATCAAATAATATAAGAAAGTATTTTTAAATTCCATCAACGTGAACATTTATACCTGAATAACATGTTTATAACCACAAATTATGTCGTAATTTTTGTTTGTTTATTATTATCAAATAATATAAGAAAGTATTTTTAAATTCCGTCAACGTGAACATTTACACCTGAATAACTATATTTATAACCACAAATTATGTCGTAATTTTAGTTTGTTTGTTATTATCAAATAATATAAGAAAGTTTTTTAAATTCCGTCAACGTGAACATCTACACCTGAATAACTATGTTTATAACCACAAATTATGTCGTAATTTTTGTTTTGTTCGCAGGGAATGAGTTGGCAGCCGGATTTCAAATCCACTGCTACAGAATTTGCGAGAATCATTTTATAATTCATGATTTTAAAACTATTTCACCTAGGAAATTGTTACAGGTGAATGCAAAGCCGAGTCTAAATTTGCCAACGTAGACCGAAGATGTTACAATGAGAGTGTTGGAACTGGACATGTTGGAACGACTGAGAGACCAGCCTTATACCAGGTTAGAGGCGGCAGAATTAAGCTATTCCTATAAAGGAATATCTAAGGTAAATTACATATGTGTTATTGGCGAAGAGTGGACACAAATTTAACTATTCAAGTTCTGTCAAATTGTTTTTAAGTTTGTTATAGAATAACCTACTGATTTTACCATAAACTTAACATTAATAATTATAATTCATACAATAGGCAATCTGTACAAAAAAGAATAACAGAGATTAGTAATAGCTCAAATTTTCAATATAGTAATTAGGTTAGTTATGAATGTAAAATGCTTAAGTTTTGAAGTTATTATTTGTAAATCTAATATTCAAGGATAAATTTTTAAAACTCCATTTAGGTCAATTTCAATACAAAACATTTTGATTGAACCAAGAATTTTGAACTTATTAAAAGAATAAGCCTTTCACGACAAACATTCTAATGTAAAAATTTTGACGAACCCTGGAGGAAATAATTTTAATAAAATATATACTGTAATATTGTAAGAATACCAACTTGAATTCGAAGCTTTAACGAAATTTGGAAATAAACTTTTTTCCATTGAGACATTCTAAGAAATAAACACTATAGAATAAGCATTAACATCCATATATGTATGTATTGTCCGTGTGTATTTTTCTACTTTCAGCTCTGCAGTAGAGGACATCCATAAACTATTATGGACACAGCGCTGCAAGCTTCTCAGATTATAATCTACCTGAAGAGCGTGAAAGTCAGAGACACCTTGAAGCATGCTTTTTGAAATCACTTGAGAATTCAAATATATTTTTGAAATAATTACCTATTAGAATACTATAATTGTAAAATCTCTGATATATGTTTTGTAAAATTTTAGTTACTCTAAAGTTTTAATAAAAATTTATGAAAATAAGAATGTTTTTTAATATATTGTTTAATAAATTCCAATTCAATGTTTTATCACAATGCCATCTATGGGTGATAATTCTATCTAGACAGCGCCATCTTTTGGTCTTGGTAATAATTGAAGCGCCACCTGGTGAGTCGGCTTCCAATTATCCATATAAAAGTAGACCACTTTTTTGTTATGTATTAGTCTGGGTGTGTCCGTTCTGTACCCTATTCTGTGGCACCGAGCACGAAGTTTAAAGTTGATATGTGGGTATTATTAGGTGGTGAATATGTATGTTCTCAATACATATTCACCACTTAATAGATCCTTAGATTAAAAAAGCTTGTATTTTGACCATTTAATTAAAATCGAACTTGAAGATTTATATTGCACATTTTATGTTACTGCATGATATAAATTATAATAGTCTAGATTACACAAATATAGGTGCTTAATTATATTTATATTATATACCTATAGTACTCAAGTTTTCAGTGGTAGTTTATTTGAATTTTTGCTTTTGGCAACTTAATAAAATTAAAATAACAACAATTTGGGTCTAGACTCGTTAGCAACTGTAAAGTATTGTGTCTTTTCCCCACCTCTAGAATTTCCCTATCTATATTTTTTTTAAATTTAAACGGGATTTGAGAAAGACGATTCTGTCAGAGGAACTAACTAACCTGTTTGGAGCTAACTTATAAGGTTTCCGTTTTATTTTTAATACATATTCTTTCATAGTCTTGAGGGTTCCTTTTGATTTTTACTAATTATTTTATTAGAAAAAGAGCTTAAAAATGGCTTAAAAATTATTAAATAATATGATTTGGGTCCTTCATGTCGTAATTCATTTAATAATTTATTATAAGCTCTCAATTCTCTTCTTCCTTGCATCTTTAGTAGGACCTATATTTTTCTATTTCGCGTACGTTGTTTCTTATTTGAAGCGTGCAAAATTACGACTGCCGCCGCACGTCGTTTCTCGATGGTGTCCAAGCGACATGAGACTTGTATGTAAATAGCCGAGATACTTGTGTAGCGACATGAATGTGTAGCGACACTTTGTGTAGCGACACTTTCTGTAACATCGAAACCGCCTTATGTGTGAACGACACAGACAATAGTGTCAGATATTTGTTTCGCAATGTAGAATATAAATTAGTATGGGCCTTTACTGTACGTCATAAATTAAACGCACCGCGACATCTTACGGACAGAACGTAATCTTTTCCTAACGTTCGGAATGAATTGTTTTAACCGTTGCATGTTTAAAAATATACATGAAAGGTATATATTTTTGAACAATAAAAATTATTAAGGTATATTTATTTCAATATACACAGAATTTTCTTCATATTTGAACTTTATTATGGTATTAACATATTGTGGTGCATTTCGCTCTTGAAGCTCATTAGCGCTCCTTAAAGTTTATCTGTGCCTCGGCACCGTTCGCACTGACCTTATTACGGCACTGTACTCGACTCATTTTTTTTAAAACACGTTATTAAATGTTATCATTTTACATGTGAAATAATGTATTCTTTATTATCTAATAGTAAAATATGAATTCTCAAAAATCATTATTCTACAGCTATCGTCCATCGCGCGCCATCTATCGTGCAATCTCATAATCACATTGAGATTAAAACCGAAGTTGTAATGGATAGATGGCGCAACCGTTAAAACATTAACGTTTTTAAAACAACTCGAGCTGTGTTCATTTAATAACCTAATAAAATTTGAACATATTTCTTATTATCTTTTATAAATTCATGAAGGGGTTATAAAATTAAATGTTCGTGAATAACCGTATAACTATCAATACAAGACGGGCGTCATTTTCTGCCGACGATACCAAAAGACAATAAATAATAAAAAAAAGAATTTTGCGTGATTCAAAATTTACATTCAATAATATCTATCTGTATGCAAAAAGTTTTCATATTCACGTAGATTATGTTTGACGGTCAAATAGCCAAAATAGGGTAATTCATTACTTGTAATTTGCTCTTTTTAGTAAAATATCATGAAAATATAGATTAATTAAAAACTTCACTACTAAGTGAAAAATTATAAAGATTGTTTAAAAAATAAGTGAGTCATGTGTTTTTAAACATAATGGTAGAGATATAGTGATTATATCTGAACGTTATGTTCCCTGCCTAAAGGTTATGTTTGAACTTTTATAACTCAACTCAGTTTTTAAAATTGTCAAAAAAATCACTCGTTGTCAATTTGCATTTGAAACTATAATGTTTTATGTTCATTTTACTTAATAATAAAAAAATATTTTTTCAGAAATAACTTCCAGGCTTACATATATCTAAAAAAGCTATTACTAATTGAATATAGTTGTCATTAATTTTGTAGATTTAGGTTATAATTTAATTTTTCACAACTAACACTTTTAGTTGTGAAAAATTAAATTATAAGGCTATTTAAATTAAATAAGCGGTCACGAAAAGAAAACGGATCAAAAAATAAGATTGGAAGGAAATTTATTTTTCTGAAGAACAAATTTTCAAGCCGTTTCATAAATAAAAGCAGTACAGAAATAATTATCAGATGGATTTCTGTTTTTCATTGTTTATATTTGATTTGCTGGCGTTTCTGTCTTTTTGTTTTTATTACCTTTACATGGAATTGTATTTTTTTTGGGACTTGTCATTTTTATTATTATATCATCAAACCTAAAAGAGTTTTTAAAAATAGGACAAAATGTGTTTCCTCTGACTTGATTACAACTATGACTAGTAAAATTAACGGCCTCGGAAAGACACATCCTTCTTATCCTTCTGAATCTATACAAGGTGAGTAAAAGATAAGTTATTCGCTTGTTATGGCGAGAACGAAGATCAGAACTCCAAATTAAGAAAGCGTCAAAAGAACAATAGAAGAGAAGTCGCGCTTGAAAGTATTGAAGAGGTACAAGTAGACCTTCGTACGAAACGATCAATTTCTGCCCTTTTCGCACAAAGGTTTTTTACAATTTTGTATATTCACAGTAAATATTGAAATTGGTTTTTCTCTCACACTCTGCACTCTTCCTTTAATAACCATATGAATATATTTAAATGGCAATATTTCTTATAAATATTTTTATTTAATTAATTTACAGTTAACTAAATAAATTATCCATATATGTTTACACGTTTCTTTAATGTTTAATTGGAAAAAAAATCAAAAAAATTGTCTATATTATTTATCTATATTGTGTATATGACATCTATACCAAAACCGCTCATACTTATATAATCAATGATATAATTAATTTATCTTAAGTCCACATAAACGTTAAAAAAATAAATAAATATATATTTCGCTATTTGCATACTCCATGCGAATAAAATATAAGTAATAAAAAATCATTTTTAAGATAGAGGATTTTAGGATTATATTAATATTTTAGTAATATACCATAGTGTGGTCATTTAAATCATGAGGAATAGTCTTGACAAACTTGTTACGTTTGGAGAATTATTCATGTTTGGAAAATTAAGTATATTTCTATTTTATGCCTTATTTTCGCTAGTACTCTTATCGTTTAGAAGTGTTTATAATGGAGGCATCCAATAAAGATGCCAATATAATTTGTACATTTGTTTTATTTAGGTATATAATGATTAAATCTTCAACCATCACTGCATCCAAAATAACATAGTCCGAAGAAAAGTAGTGTCTTTGGTGTTTCTGAAGTCTTTTAAAAATATCTACGTTTAAAACCAGCAACAAAAAGTTGAAACCAAAATAATCAGAAGTTATTTGTTTAATCAGTGTTTGACCAAGTGGATTGGAAGATGCAGCAAAACTTATAGAGAATATGTAGCAAAACATTTTAAAATTGTAAAAATTGTTTGCAGGCCTTTCGGAATGAAATTGAAATATAGGAGACTATGACACTTTGCTTTAGTCAGTGTTTGACCAAGTGGATTGGAAGGTGCAGCAAAACATATAGAGAATATGTAGCAAAACATTTTAAAAATGTAAAAATTGTTTACAGGCCTCTCGGAATGAAATTGAAATATAGGGGACTATGACACTTTCCTTTAATCAGTGTTTGACCAAGTGGATTGGAAGGTGCAGCAAAACATATAGAGAATATGTAGCAAAACATTTAAAAAATGTAAAAATTGTTTACAGGCCTTTCGGAATGAAATTGAAATATAGGGGACTATGACACTTTGCTTTAATCAGTGTTTGACCAAGTGGATTGGAAGGTGCAGCAAAATATATAGAGAATATGTAGCAAAACATTTTAAAAATGTAAATATTGTTTACAGGCCTTTGGGAATGAAATTGAATATTTGAAATATAGGGGACTATGACACTTTGCTTTAATCAGTGTTTGACCAAGTGGATTGGAAGATGCAGCGAAACATATAGAGAATATGTAGCAAAACATTTTAAAAATGTAAAAATTGTGTACAGGCCTTTCGGAATTAAATTGAAATTTAAGGGACTATAGCACTTTACTTTAAGCGTAGCAAAGCGTCTTTTTATATGAACTTGGTTGTTTTAAAGCTTTCAGTTAGAATTTTTAGTTTTCGCTTGGTGGTTTCATTCGGCAGTTCTTAAATAAAAGCATCTCCGTGCAAGTTAAGATTTAGACTCTTAATTTTTTGTTAAATTGGCAGTACTGAATGGTTAAACTACAGGCACAACTCCATTGATATGAAATAAATAATGAAGAAGATAATAATCTGCTGAATATTTTATTTGATTCGACGACGAAGTAAAAGGGGTCGTTTGCTTACAAGATCTTGTGACTGAAACATGTAAACCTCACGTAATGTTTTAAAATAAAATTGAATTTGAATTGAATTGCGTTTGATTTTAAAAGAGGTCGAATCTATTAAAAATCAGAAATCTTCTTATCTACATATTAACCATGGAAACAAAGTAACGCTTTAATATTTTTCAGGTTTTTAGGATTTGCAAATCTTTTTAGTATTGTGGAAAAATCTCACGGCCTAATACTTTCGACATGATCAATATTTTAAGAGACAAAAAACTTTCAACGTCATTGCGTCAAGGGCAATTAAGAGAAATTTTATTATGCCATTTAACAAACTGCATAAACAAAAAGTTTATTAATAAAAAAACATTTAATCAATAGACATGTCGAATACAAATGTGGTGAACTTACTTTTTAATGTTTTACAAAGATAACTTATCCTAGAAATCTAAACAATTTAAGACCACTTTAACACGACAAGTAGATAACTAATAACGTTGGAGAAAAATTTAGAGATTTCGTGTAAAACGTGTGACAACAGGTTTGTCTGACACGGGTGGGAGATAAATTTAACTGTCCATTTTGCAAAAAGAATGCAATAGAATATCTACAAAATGTTCTGTGGGAAAATTTAATGAACACACTTAATAGATATTGTTTTCTTCACACTGATGTGAAGGAATTGACAAACAAGGATCAGTCTTCTTTATTAACAGATATTTTCTACAAGATACTTAAAGAGATTAGCCGGCCCTTTATTTAAATATTTTACCTTAAAAGAAAAATGTCATGATTACATTAATTTTCCAATGAATTGCGAAGATTATTGAGCAATTAAACATTTACATCACGCATTTGAATCACGCAAAAGAGGGATTTCGTATGATGCTCGCACAATTACTGTTCCGGCACCATTTTATTTTATGTTTTGGAAAGTTAGATTTTGATTTTCCCCAAAAATAAGTTATTCTTCCGGATAACTGATTATTCTTCCGTTTCTCATATTTATTCACTACAAGTTTTGGCGTCTACGTTACCTCTAAATCCCACATTATGTAAATTGTTTTCGACTGACATTAATAAAAAAAAATGTTTGTATGTACACGATTACCTACGAGGTGAAAAAACTCAAAATTAGCTCTAACAAATGTATAAAACTTCAAGCTAAGGCCTCAACGAATGTCTACCGGGCACAACAGGCGTGCATGCATCTGCCGACTCATTTTGCGAGCCCTTTGCAATAATGAAATGACGTTTATCAGATTTCCCAACAAAAGGGGGGAAATAATAATAATAACCGTTAATTTTAACAAATTATCTCAAATTTACCACAGTCACTTCGCCATTTTGTAACTGTTGATATTAGATGGTATTCATTAAGATATACCATTTAATTATACTGATCGTAACATATCAATTATTTTATCTGAGTTTCATATGTATATATATGTATATATATATATACATACATATATATATATATATATATATATATATATATATATATATATCTTTATCGTGTTTTGAGGACCCAAGTAATAAAAATAAGAGAGGATTACACATTGCGCCTCGTTCGAAGTTTAATTTTTTGCAAACAGGGTTTAAAAATGGTAAATAAAACCATAACTTCAACACTTGTCCAATAATAATCTATGTACAAAAAGTGTTCGCAGTCCTATGTGTGAAAAAGTATATTCAACAATATTTTTCATTGTTTTTGACCATATTAATTGATGCATCTACTTGAAAAATTTCATATAGTTGGAAAATCTGTTTTCAATAGAAGTAATTGTTTTTTATTAAAAAAAAAAGAAACTTGAAATTTTTCTGACGTTTAATTTATTTTGTTTATTAGAATTTTACTTCTTAATTACTACAAATCGTGATAATAACTCATTGCACATTAATCTCTAATGTCTATTTGAAACAAAATGAGTAGATATAAAACTTCTAAACAAATCGATTTATTTCATCTTTGTTTACAAAACTTTTGAACGCTATTGTAATATGTTTTCTCGACCGTGATGTAAAGACTAAAAAGGTCTAAAATCATTTCTGCGTCGCAGAGTGCCGCCCGCGATGCAGCGCCCGTTTGGGCTAATTCCTTTTTATGTGCGGGGACGGCCCTGCGCCGCAAGATAGCTCCGCTGCGCACCCGGCCTACACCCCTTTACGAATTCATTTACAGAGGACAATAGTTATTTTTACATCATTTGTATATCGTATTAAACTACATAACTACCTGTATTACTTTCATACAAAGTCCAATGACAGTAGAGTGACTAGTAAGTGCATTATACGACAGTAAAGTGCATTTACACGAGAATCTGGTCCTACTAACATCTATCTTAAAAATATGTTTTAATAAAAATTATAACATGGCAATTCATTATGAACCTACATATAAGCCAATTAAAAATTTTCATTTTTACACTTGACCGCAATTAGATTTTACGCTTTCTAATAAATTGTTATTTAATCATAATGGCCTAAACGCACATCAAAATATGTACTCAAAGTATTATAATTATGGCCTAAACGCACATCAATCATTATGGCCTAAACGCACATCAAAATATGTACTCAAAGTATTATCATTATGGCCTAAACGCACATCAATCATTATGGCCTAAACGCACATCAAAATATGTACTCAAAGTATTATCATTATGGCCTAAACGCACATCAAAATATGTACTCAAAGTATTATCATTATGGCCTAAACGCACATCAAAATATGTACTCAATGTATTTAATCATTATGGCCTAAACGCACATCAAAATATGTACTCAAGTGCATTTATACGAGAATCTGGTCCTACCAACATCTGTCTTAAAAATATGTTTTAATAAAAATTATAACATGGCAATTTCATTATGAACCTACATGTAAGCCAATTAAAAATTTTCCTTTTTACACTTGACCGCAATTAGATTTTACGCTTTCTAATAAATTGCTATTTAATCATTATGGCCTAAAAGCACATCAAAATATGTACACAAAAAGGTTTATGAATATCTTGCATACAAAACGTCGTAATGTATATAAATTTGTAGCCTGTACTTTGATTGTTGCATTAATTTATAATAGAAAGATACTTTATCCCTTCCGAACACGTTTACTATCTATTGGATTAGCTTCTATCTTATTTTTAATCACTGTAAAAAATGCATATTTGTTGGGTCAATTTATATGAAACTAATTCAAATTTAACTTTAAAGTCTTTTGCACTTTATAGTAATTTATTTAGGCCTTAATAGTAAGACAAATAAAATACTTCATGCAGGTAAATAACACATAAAGTGGCATTAAAAAGTATCAACTCAATAAAATAAATAAACAAAACCCATTAAAATACGACAAAATATAATATAGAGGCGGTGAGGGCGGCGGCGCCGCAATTTTGCGGCGAGATTGAAAACGGCGGGCGGCGGGCGCGGGTGTAAGCTCTAACTTATTGTTATTGCGGGCGGGCGGGCGAGCTTTTATGTTTTAAATCATCTGGTGGGCGGGCCGCCTTGTACTTGACTTATCTGCGCGCACCCTCCGATAACTTGTGTTTTATGGCGGATAATTTATGTCGCTTACTTCGTCTACTCGTGCCCGTCTCGCGCTAATCCGCGAGGAAATATGGAGCCGGGTGCATATAATTTATTAAATTACCTTTTACATAGTCGACCGATGCGAATACAAATACCACAATAGCACAATTATTTAGAAAGTTGTATTTACCAACTTGAATAATAAAAGTTTAAAACAAATTCCTGAACGTAACTTTCAAAATAATTTCAAAAACTCGTAGTTATAAAACAGATTGGATTTCTAGCTTCAATTATTGAATTGAATTTGGTATTATTAAGAACTTATTAAATTATAAATATGACTGACTTCAGAAGCTATATCTCTGAAGTCAGTCATATTTATAATAAGTGAATAATAAGTAAATTAATTAATCCATAGAAAAAATCAATATCGTTATTCATTACATATATAAATTCTTTTTCTGATTTAAGTTTCAATTCACCTTTTGATTTATTTTAGTATGATACATAATTACCAAATTTGTTAGCGTTTGTATAATTTGAAGCTTTATGTAAATGATTTCATTCCTCTAATTCATCGATTCATATGTCCGGAAATAGAAATGAGGTTGCAAGTCATGCCTTAGTTATTTGGTGGTTTTGAAAAATTTAGTCACAAAATAAATATGTGTCGGCAGCAAATTATTCTTTGAAACATTCTTCTGAACGTGTGAGTTCAAAAAATTAAATTTACCAAACATGTATAGTTAATTCAATGTTCGGAGTATTCGTGTTGGAAGATAAAGACTTTATATTATTGGTTAATGTAAACGAATCTCCCTTTTTTAACTTAAAAGAAAATATACTTATTTTTATTGAAATAAGTTTAGATTGTCCACTAGTTTTAAATCTATCAACATCTTAAAAAATTAAAATATAAAGTGTGTCTTTACCTTGAACAACAATAAATCTGAATGTAACATGTCATAATATACAAATATTTTTCAGGATTAGGTGCGTCTTTTTTCTATCTGCCATGCCAGGTACAACTGGTACGGTTTCCATTGCTTAATGATCAACGCGAGGAACTAAAATGCATGAAAGTGATAAAGGTTAGCAGTTCAGTCAATTAGTCTCAGTCAGCCGGACCCAATTAGTCAATCTCTGTTAGTTTCAGCCATCAATCTCAGTCAGACTCGGTCAGTCAAAGTCAGACAGATAGTCTAAGTTTTCAATAAGCCTCTGTCGGCGAGCCCCAGTCAATCTCAGTCAGTTAGTTTTAGTAAGTCAGTCAGTCTCAGTCAGTCATTTCCCACAGTCAGTCTCAGTCAGTTATTTTCAGTCAATATCAGTTCATCTGACTCAACACCAGTAAAGTCTCGATCAGACTCAGTAAGTCTTATTCTGTACTAGGAAATCTTGGATAGTCCAACCCAATCGGTTTCTATCAGTCTCGGTCAAAATTAATCAATCTAAGTCGGTTCCAAACAGTCAGTCATTCCTAATTTGCAAAAAGCGATTAACTAAGTTATTGATGTTACTGAAACTGACTGACTCAAATATGTTACTGAAGCTGGCTGAATGAAATTGACTAAATAAGACTGACATGGTCAATTACAGGCAGCCATAGTAAATCTCAGCTAAACTTTGTCAGTCTTAGTCATAGTCAGTATGAGTCAGGCACAGCCAGTCTCAGTCAGTATGAGTCAGGCACAGCCAGTCTCAGTCAGTGAGTCAGTTTCAGTCAGTCGTAATTAATCTCAATTAACCAAATTTCAGTACCTGGTACCGTTTGATTTCTACTTCTTTATTCTTCTCTCCACAAATACTGTATACATGTTACACACATGTAACTGGTTTATTTTCAATTCTCTCAATTATTGTCCAAGTATCATTATTCTCATGAGCCTCCTTGTATATTTTACAATTTACGCTCTTTAATGTTTCCCCATGTCTGATTTGTGTGTTCTTTTCAACTAAGTTAACTTCTCTATTTCTATTTCGTCGTAACATCAATACCATGGTGAGAGACTGCTGCACGATCCTTGAATAATATAAAATATTGCACACATGATACTGAAGTTTTCACTATTGGTCTACATACTTCACTCTATACTATGTCACTTTGGATATTTTTTAGCAATCACCAAGGCAGTCTCACTGTTGTTATCATAAACTCGGCTTACCTCCACGTCATTTAAACGTGATATATAAGATTTTGGTTAGTCTAGTCAGTTAGGTCGAATTAAAATCAAGTTTTTTAAAAATAAGGTATGAGACTGGTTATGAATTTAGTATTCTGGTAATTATTGCAATATCACTCAATTTTTTGCCACATTACCCTAATTGGCTTGCTGAACTCACCACCTTTGCCACGTTTCGTGATATTTTCGACTCAGTAAAACCCATATCGATATAATTTTATACCCACTATCATTTTGTTACATTCAGATTTATCTTTCAATTTATCACAGTTTTCTATTAGAGAAATCTCATTTAGGCCTATTTATGACGTTGCGTCTACCTGATATTCAGATTTTGAGGTGTTTATGCTCATTCTTCTACTCTCCAAGTACATTCGACTTGAATTTTTAAAGTTTAGTATTAATGCCATCAATTTTTTTCATTTTCATCCAATTTGCGACTTCTGTATTTACCGTCTCCGCGTGTTTATGAATTTCTTAGTAATTATTTTGGTCCTTGGTCAAATTGTGCAGAAAAAATAGTAAAATTAAATAACCGTCGCTAGGGATTTATGTAACATCTGTGTATATCCGCGTCTAACCCACGCTAAATATATTAACTAAGTGAACTGTCATTTGGGGAGATCTTATGGACATCAAAACACAAATATTCGTCTGATCTGTGCCTTACAAATGAAATAGGGTAGTATAGAGGAATAATTTTGAGCACTAAATTTTGCGACGAATATGACTTTTTAGAACAGATTTTTCTGACAGTGACGAGAGGATGAGACTTAGAATGCCAAAAGGTATAATTATCAGATTTGGAAAAGATGGCCAGTTTTGAGAATATAGGATGGCTGGAGAATCTAATTGGTTCCAGGAAACACCGATCAGCTAAATATTGTCGAAGGCTCAAGACAATTCTCAGAGCTTGAGAATAAATACGGGTCATTATTCTCTGCGCAAATACCCATGTATATTTATATGTATATATATATATATATATATATATATATATATGTATATATATATATATATATATGTATATATATATATATATATATATATATATATATATTATATATATACATTTGTGGCGTATATACGGATATAGGTATATACGCCACAAATGTTCGACGGATGATTAACCTATCTAAAAAATAAGATAATATAGAAATTTCTAATCTTCTCTGGAATCCTCTGCTCTTCCAATATTTGCTTGAGGATAGGAAGGTTTACATCATAGTAGGTTTCGGAAAGATCAAGGAAGACAACTACAAGGGACTTTTGCGGGAGAATGCTAGTCGTACATCGGTGATAGAAATTATTGTCCACAGCACGATTAACTTTTCTGAATCCAAATTATTGGCGTGAGATAATACAGAGGCGTTCTTCAAAATAAAGTCTTTATCAAATATTCATGATCTTTGCTACATAATGAGATATGGATATGGGTCAATAATTTAAACCTACATTGGGGTCTTTGCGTGATCTAAGAATGAGGATAATTCTTTCAGATTCCTGAAACTTCAAATGAACATAGTGTTAAAAAGAAAAAGTAGATATCGACTAATAGGAGACTTGTCACCGTTGAGTATGTCATACCGTCAATACTAGAAACAGAATCTTGCAGGTGACACATAAAAGATAATTGCATATAATTATCTAAGCATGGAAGTTTATGTAAACTTTTTATTTTTCATTTTATAATATAGTTCAACTAATTTTCAGCAATTGATTTGAATAGATCAGGCTGAAAAATAGTCCGAAAACGTTTGATGTTAGTCCATACGATGGAAGGAAAAGTAGAAGGTGAGAGGGAGAAAACGAATTTCTTTCAAATCTTCCACTTATTTTTAAGAAGTATTTGTTTTATGTTTGTGTTTCAAAATAAAAGATAATTATCTACGTATATATTAGACTTATGTCTCGCTTCAGTCTCTTTACGTGATCTAACCGTCACTGGATGTAACCACACAGGATGTAATCGTAGAAATTGCGTCACCGAGCATTCTCCATTTCACCAAGGAAGGAGGACCTGTGGTGGTCAGAATTCCATATCAATGGGAGTTAGGTCAGTTAGGTCCATAAACTTTATGAGTGATGTCGACTAGCGGGAACCAGTTTGAGATGGTAATGATTTTTGTAGTATGTACTAATAGAGAGATACATTTCGACTTATTTACAGTCAGCGAGCAATTTTTCCTGAAAGGGCCTTTGCTACGTTGCAAGCAATGTTCGGAAGAAAGGCATTTCTGAGCTTCATGGATAAATTTACAGCATTTCAAGCATTGAATGGTAAAATATTTATATTTGAATACGAGTAGTGATGAGCATAGCATAAAAGTAGGATGGGTGCTGACATGGCCATCAAAAATGATGATCATAATCTCTATATTACGGACAGTCAACGGCAAGTTTTTTTCTTTAATTAAGTGGCGAACTTTGGTTACTGAACTCCACAAAACGTCCAATTTCTTTGACGAAATCCTGTTATGCCATAAACATGGAATTTTAACGGGGCCGAGCCAAATTTTTTTTCATGAAACGAGGAAACGTAATTGGGCTGAGATTATTTCCTCTGAACGTGGACTATGAGTGCACTATGAGTCCAACGTCATCGACACTATACAGGCAGCTTTCAGCAGAATTGGAAGCTTGGGAACGAAGAAGAATTACTTATTGTGAAGGGCGAGAAGTTTCCTTTTCCTTTGCTTCGGTTTTATATATTTGCTCGATGTTTTTATTTAAAGCAGTTTCGCAGTTCTTTATGCATACGAATCCGGCCAGGAAATAATGTTCGTGTAGAGAGATCATTGAGAAAAGACTAGGCCGGGTTCGGGGTCTTAGGGGGAATATTATAATCCATTAAAGCTACGAGCCGATTTTATTGGATAAAATACAAACACCAAAATATAAGATAACTAGAGACGAGGCACAGACTATATAGCAAGCGTAATCATTCACACCCATTACCACAAAACTTTATAGGTATTTTTAACAGATAAAATAACTTAAAAATATAACACTATTTGTCTGTGAACGGAAATGCTAATATACTTTATTTGAAAGTTCCAGCTGAAAGTCCAATTTCTGATTAAATACTATTTGTTTTCATCAAATTTTACTACTGATTATTTCAGTACCTTCTTTTGTATAACGATCTTGTTGAAGTTGTAATACCATTGTTGCGTAAATACGTAATTTAATAAAATCGATGTACTCTTTTTTATAACAATTAATAAGATTCTGTAGGAGTTTTGTTAGTCAAGTTCTCGATCGTTTCGCCTTTCTAAAGTGTAATAAACTAGCGACCTGTCTTGGCTTCGCATCGTTATGTTTTAAAGTAGATAAAAATATTGTCTAAAATATTTTTTTATAGAACACGTAAAGTCCCCTGATACTAAAATGATCCCTAGAAAGACTTTGTACGGGTACAATTAGGTTATTTCATTAAGATATTATAATATGCATCTTTTTGTCATGAACGTTGTCCTGCGCTTTATCTTAACATATAATAATTTACTACGACATGATCACCTTGTACCCATTTCCCCCTCCGTTCCCCATCTCCATGCGCGAATATATCGCATCGAACCTCAAAATGATCATTTCTACTGTTTTATTACTTTCAAAAACGTTTCATTTCTCTTAAACTACAAAACCAAGTTATGAAATATGAATAGTCAATTTGTTGTTGTTGTTGTTATCGTGTCCACATGAGATGAAGAAAATCTCATGTGGAAAATGGTTGCCAGAACCTCGAAAGGTTGGACTTTCTCCAGTCCCGCTTGATGAGCGGCCGGGAATCGAACCCGGGTCTTCTCGGTGCGCCGCGTACTCAACGGCCGTATGTCTTGCGATCAACCCAACACACCACGGTGACGACAATAGAAAATTTGTATCTATCGAAAATACCTTTAATTACCACACCTACAATTCCCCCACACTTATTATTAGCGTATGTGCAATAGTTTTGTCAGCGTTCGTAGAGGCTTTTACTTCGACTACGTTGACATTATTAAACGTATCTTTAAAAAAATTACTTTTATTATCCATGGAAATTTGAAAACTGTAAGTTTTTGCGTGACCTCTGAAAACAAACAAACTAAATTTTCCTCATTATTATATTAGCAGGATTATATAAATCTAGTCCATCTTCTTGATCAGAATAAAACAATAGATTCAAACATTTCTTTTGCAGGCATTGCGTGTTCCTTTACCACGAATCAATTCTAAAACATTCTAAGTAGCCCAAGTTAAAGCGACATATCGCCTGACTTAACTAAAAACAATAGTAAGGTGCAAAATTTGGAACTTACTATAGTTCATATTCATTTTATAAAGTTTCGACAGTAAAAACTGCATTAAAAATTATTGAAATTTTCATATTACTAATGTTTTCCATGTTACTCAATCTTTTTTATGTTTCCGTATTTCTTCCAAGAAATTCATTGTATATATTTTTTACCATGTTACGGTTCCCTAACTCTGTTACTTTAAAATTTTTAAACCTAAATTTTAAATAAAAGAAAAATTAACGAGAATAATAAAGTGAAGACTAATACTTTTTTATTAACATTTTTAATGTGTACATTTTAACTATGGTGAATATTGCTGTGAAAGTAACGTTATTCTTGACGGTAAATGTCACAATTACAAAAGAAAATCATTTAATAGCAGTTTTCGTTGGATGTTTTTCTTTTCTTTTATTATGTAGAGTGAATCAATTCAAACCAGCCATTTTTGAGCGACGCCTATTTTATTTATTGTTTACGTGAACATTCAAATTCTCATCACGGCAAGTGACATAAAGCCCTCCTCGATGCAGGCTCCGCGCCGTGGCCGCGGGCGTCGTCTCGCGCCGCGTCACGTCGCGCAGACGACGCCGCCGGCGCGCGCTCTATTGCTGTTTATCCGCTGAAATAAGACAGTTTTGTTCCATTTTCCGCCTCAATATCAAATCGATATACGTCTATTCCGTCTATTCCCGCCGTGACAATGGGATATTGTGCCGCGTCTGCGACTGTGCGTATAGTACTATTGTAGTGAATAGTGTGTTGTTACAGGACAAATCAATATAGCCCTTGGATGGAATGAAAGCGACGTTGTTTGGCAAGGATCCGGTCGGGATTGTGCCCACAAGCGCCAATAATTATGCGCCGTCGATATTTTCCTATGAGTTAATAGCGACATTCCTTGGATTTCCGACTGTCAACAAAAGAGGATAATGCATCACATTTCAATTCCATTCTATAAATATTACTCATAGATAAAGTTCACAGGCTTGTACAAAATGTAAATGGGGCTTACATTGCTACTTTTTGTGGAACATTTTTCTTCGAATGTTTTGTTCAGCTTTTACAACTTCGTAAATTCATAATCGGTAAACGTTATCATGGACGTAGCCAAGGTGGAACAAAAGGGGCTCTTATTTCCATAATAAATAACTTCCCTTAATAACTAACTTCCACATGGAATTAGAAATCGTTAATTTTTTTTCTTTTACATATGCTATAAGACCTCCTGGTATGGCGACTTTAAAAAATTATATGTGGACCAGAAGTAACCTATAGGTTTTCATGATCATTGAGTAAGAATATTGTATGAATTGAAAAAATACGCTTTAAAGGACCCTATCTTTTTATTGTGTGAACGAAAAAACTTGATTTTGCACTGCAATGTAAGACTATAGGCCTCAGTGCACGATACTAATTTTAACTTTACATTTCAAGCTGTTTCTGAGAAAAAGCGCTTTGATAGACAGACGGACGGGAGGACATTCATTTTTCCATTTTGAGGGACGAACCCTAAAAAAGTAACTCTTATTGTTTTGCAACAATCGTATGCAATGGTCTGGCATAGCCATAAAGCACTATTGAAACCTCTTGTATGCTGTTATGGATCAAAAGTTAGTTGGTATATGTTATAATTAACCGAATTAAAAGGCTATTGTATGCTTAGAGTATATAAAAATGAGTCTTTGAAAACAAACGCAAAAAAAATTACAAATTTGAAAAATCCAAGGAAAATTGGGGATACTTAATGTTCATTAAAATCTTTTGGGTCAATAAGGCTTTTAACGTGTTAAAAATAATCAATTAAGTAAAGACTGACCCAATTTTTGGGATTCGAATCTTTTGAGATTTGGAACATTACTGGGATTCGAACCTGCTCTCTTTTCGCGAACCATTTACTTACATTTCATGAGCAAAACTACAGCTTAACATATAATAATAATGAATTTTCCCTTTACTTAAATAATGACCCTACGAACCACTTAATACATAAACAAAATTACTTCCCTCGGGACTTCGCCATTCTGACCTGAGACAATTTGAACTTACCTCCACGAATTGTAATTAGTGATACATGGAACTAGACACCCGGCGTAGTCGTTGGGCGTACAGCCCCGGGCGGCAATATCCAGCTTGCGCCGCCGGTCTATTTACCGCCTTCGCATTGTGCTCCGCCTCCGTAACATCAGTCAACCGGCCCAGCTGTGCCTTGAGGACACCACATGTACAGTGCTCGCGGTTTATGAGATTTATAATTCACCAAAACACTGATTCAGTTGTAATAGGCCATATTAGATGCGCATCACAAAATCTAATTGATTATATAGCCAACACGAGTAGGAGTTGGGATTAATGGAATAACTTGGACCGATAGTGTTGTATACATCTACATAGCGCTCTGAAGTTGCGATATATGAATGTCAACATGTTTCACGACATGCATTTATTCATTTTTACTTGGCTTTTCCTAGAAGTTTTCGCGATATGCTTAATATTAATTTTTGAATTTAATGCAATTGTTTGAAAAAAAGTCTGCTATTTTTAAGATTTATGAAATATTACTATTTCATGAATAAATACTTTTTTGGATGATCATTGTAAGGTAGTTTAACCACTGTAATAATTTCTTCTTAGAGTTCTCCACTTTTATTCTACAAAAAAATAGGCATTACAATGTCTACGCCTTTCATGTACATAGAACTTCATTATGGCTCAATTTCATAACGATCTTAATGCGTACCTTTACAAAAAACCGTATCTCATAAAATACTTAAAATACTAAAAACTTATTTGCCATTTATACGCAGAGCAATTATCATTTTTATGATTTCCTAATCCTAACTATTATTTTATTGTTAGTATGAAATTCAGTTTTTTAATTTTTTCCCTGCTTCTTTGTATGTCTTGATTTCATGCCTCAACTAGTCAACCAATATTTATGAAATTTTGTCCGCATATAACCTGTGTTATGGATATAATCGTGGAGTCGCATTTCTTCATAATCAAAAAATCACCCCTTTAGAGATAACAGCGTGAACATAACTATTTATATGTTTTTACATATAGTGAATAGATAATATAATATTAATCTCACAAATAATTTTCAAATTATATTAAAACTTTCTTTTCCCCCTGAATTCAGCTACCGGTGAAAGGTAATATTTTTTTACATATATTTTTTTAAAATTTTAAAACCATTTTCTGTAAATATTTTAATTTAACAAAATTTATCTATATCTCGTTCCTTCACGTTGCTACCTTAAAATTATATAAATTATGAAACGGACCCGTAAAAACATAATTAAACGTTATAGATACGAAATATCAATAAACTCCAAACGATAATACATAAAAATTCAATTTAAGTATCATTTCACTCTAAATAGTCGTGAATTATTTCATTTTTGATGAGAAAATCGTTTCTTCCATATTTTCATTTTGCTGAATTTAAATGGAGAAACGACTTGATCTGAATATTTTACCACACAAAAAGGCTTTATGTATTCTAATTTTATGACTGCAAAAATTTAAACTTTTGAAATAATATTGTTAATAAACATTTTAAATTAAAATGGCGCGAAGTCTCTTTCTGGCTTTTGCTAGTAATTTAACAGAAAACGATATATATTTCTTCTTAATAGAAGTTTCAAAAAAAATGTAAATTTTAAAAAGGGACAACAATTTTATTTGTGAAAAATTGTAATTAAAATATTCCAATCGATTTTCAACTTTGTTAATGAAATTAGACGCCTTCTTAGGTCGCTTTCTAAGCGCCACCCACGACGCAAGGCGACCCCACTTCGTCTCCGCGACGTAAGAATACAAAGCATGGTTATTCACAGCGTCATATTAAGACATCATTACCACTGGAGACCATCCGAAAGGTTCACTCTACAATGGAGTGAGCTTGTGAGTCATGCGAGTAGCTACAATATGATTGTACGCCATTAGGCTCTATTCAATACGCGACTCTCTTATTTTGTCGACTTTCATACCTTATTGTACACATTTGATATCCATCTTCGTGAATTTGTATAGCTCATGTTCCATTTATAATAAGCATCGTCTACTAATAGTCCATACTAAGAGATCTCCAGCCAATAAACAGTTTCTACAGTATCCGAATCCACCGTGCTTCTATTATTAATTTTGTTTGCAATTTATCGTAGCTTATTCGAATAATTTCATATATTATTTAAGAAATCTGTATAAAACACATTTTTAAAGAAAGAAGTTACAAACTAAATTCGAAAGTGGTGATCGAGTTTCTCTACATACATATTTAGTTATCTATTCCATTTATCAGCAGTAGTAGTAGTAGGTATCTATATACCTAAATATGTATTGAGAGAAAAGCTACTCATACTTTTTTTTCTATCATTTGTTATTTGAAAAGATCCGTGTTGAAGCATTTATATAATTCTTATAATATGGGTATTAAAAAATTAACAAATTTATATTCCCAAGTAACCGAAAAAAATCATATCGAAATTCATTATGATCAGTTTCATAAATTTATTTTTCCGAACCAAATTTATGAAACCTTTATGAATATTTCTAATACTAAATATAAAAATATTTACTTATTTACTTCTTTAGAGATAATTATAAATATGTATATTTCATATACATATTTATAATTATCTATAAATGTCTATTTTGATTAAATTAATTATAATATAAATAAAGTACATTTTCATCGAGTAAGATTTTCTTTTACGAGTCAAACTCAACTTAAGTAAGACGCCATTATAAATGGTCGTAGATGTATTCATTTTAGTATATTTCTCAGAAATGAGGGAAACAGGAAGGAAAGCTTAGTGACATATTGCTCTATTTACATTTATTTTAAATTCGCCTAAGAGTCATAATTTTAAATTAAGTTTAATTTATTTCATAATTAATACTTATTCCTAAACCTTTTTCAAAGATATGAATGACAAGATCGTAAAATAAGCGACCACTCCTTTTTTGTTGATATAAGATCGATTTTACACTTTCTTACTTTTCATAATATACAATATAATCCATTATCCAACTCATAAATCATTCAACAAAAGTTTTCGTGTTAATAAGGCAGTAGCGATGGCTCCTCACGACCGCCTATCTTTATCCGCCACGATCCTCCCAGAACTCCACAATGGCACATTGCTGTCGACTAACGAGTAACTACTATACTCCTCCACATCGCCATGGTCATTCGTCTTAAATGACTATAATCGACCTCACACGCGTAACTTTGTAACGCTGATAAATAAGCGTTACAGAGTGACGCGATAAAGCTTTAAAGCGAATAAAGCTTTTTAAGTTTGTTACGCTGATAAATAGCGATAGAAGTGCACTATGCCAGAAATATTATAATTGGGTCTTCGCGTGTGAATTTGCCAATTTTTTATACTCTTTGCAAAAAAATTTGTTCTAATTCGTCGTTTGAATGGCAGTAAATTTAAGACACAGTCATAAAATTCAATTAAAATAGTAAATATGGACCTAAATTTAATTAATCAATATAAAACCTACATAAACATTTTGCATTCAATTCTTGCATACGGAATGGACTCTTAATAAGTTGTTAATAAGCAGTATAGAGCAATGCCTAACGTGCTCACTTCATTTACATTTCACAAAGAATATTAAATGA
The DNA here is from genome assembly GCA_039881145.1 of Druceiella hillmani. NCBI lineage: Eukaryota > Metazoa > Arthropoda > Insecta > Lepidoptera > Hepialidae > Druceiella > Druceiella hillmani. The sequence continues at coordinate 17,125,547 of JAYKKI010000008.1, read as the reverse complement.
TATAATGATCCTTCTGTTAATAATATTACAACTGCATTAATTCGAGAAATATGTAAAATGCATAAATATAAAGAAAGGTTTACCTACGTTCTATGAATATATTTTAACGTAAATTCGATATAAATGGCCATTGAAGAAATAATACCAAAATTAGTCGATAAAAACGTGGATGTTCTAAAAAAAGGACCACGATAATAATAACGACACTTAGAAATTGTCAGTAAAACCAAAAGTACGTGACCTACGTGACCCATAAGCCGGTTTATATAGTGCAACCTTTGCCGGTTTCATAAAATTATAGTGTTGTTTGTTGCATATTTATGAATTACTATAGCAAAAAGTGAAACGAAGGAAAAATTAAAGACTAAATTGATATTATTTTTTTCATTTACTTGATTTTGCCAATTAAAATTTAGCGAATTCTAATTTTTATTGAATATAGTTATTAATTTTTTTTAATGAAAATGATGTCATTCGTAGTAATTACTTTACAATCAAAATACCTAAATATATACAAGAATTCGCCGTCCAACTTGAGTCTAATAGAAATATTATCTACAGCAATGAAACAGCAAGATGTTGTATAAAGACCTTTAATGAAGCTCTTTTTCATTTCCGGAAGATATTCAGTATGCAAATCTTCAGAACCAGGTTGTAATCTGTGAAGTATTGCCTTAAACAAGCCATCGCGCATAATTCGATTTATCTCAACATTTAAACGATTTTAACGATTATCACAACATAAGAGTAATTTTATTTAATAAGGGTTTCTTGCAAAATATTATGTCAGAGAAGATAGTTATGAACACTAAACTTAGCTAGGGTAAACAATTTAAACAAAATTAAGGAGAGAAGATATGAGACAGAGATATAAAATAGGTCAAAGGGTAGTTTGAAAGTTAGTCAAAAACAGCGTGACAATGAGAAGCTTAAGATTAAAACTAATGTAAATATTGGGACTAGAAAAATGATTCCCAATAGTTTTATATATAAATCAACTAAAAATCGGAAACAAAATCAATTAATATTTAGTGACATGGAATATTATTATTTCACTAATGGAAAAGGAAAAAGAACCTATAAGAATATTCCTAGTTAAGCCAAGCGATGTTCCACCAAGACAGACCTGCATGAAAGGATCGACTGCTTCGAAAAAAGCTTCAGCATTTTGAAAGTCGAAAATTTAAAAAAACTTTAGGGAGACAAGATCGTCCTAATAAGAGAATCGTCCTAGAATAAGCCCCTAAAAGATATCGTCCTAGAATAAGCCCCTGAAGAAAGTCGAGCGCAATTAGGCTGTCGAATTTACTAAGAAAGAGCAGCAGTATAGAGTAATAAAATTACAAACCGTAAAAGGTACTTTACAAAACAAACTTTTGGCGTGAACTGAAAATTGTTAAGATCGGCGGTCGTAACCTCGAGTTGATTTTAAAGTATTCACAAAAAGAGATTGATTTAAAAGTATTCACAAAATTTAAAGTATTTACAAAATATAAAGTATTGCATTTTAAAGTATTCACAAAATTTAAAGTATTGCATTTTAAAATATTCACAAAATTTAAAATATTGCATTTTAAAGTATTCACAAACTTTAAAGTATACACAAAATTTGAAGTATTGAATTTTAAAGTATTCACAAAATTTAAAGTATTCACAAAATTTAAAGTATTGCATTTTAAAGTATTCACAAAATTTAAAGTATAACATTTTAAAGTATTCACAAAATTTAAAGTATTCACAAAATTTAAAGTATTGCATTTTAAAGTATTCACAAAATTTAAAGTATAACATTTTAAAGTATTCACAAAATTTAAAGTATTGCATTTTAAAGTATTCACAAAATTTAAAGTATTGCATTTTAAAGTAATCACAAAATTTAAAGTATCGCATTTTAAAGTATTCACAAAATTTAAAGTATTGCATTTTAAAGTATTCACAAAATATAAAGTATTGCATTTTAAGGTATTCACAAAATTTAAAGTATTGCATTTTAAAGTATTCACTAAATTTAAAGTATTGCATTTCAAAATATTCACAAAATTTAAAGTATTGCATTTTAAAGTATTCACAAAATTTAAAGTATTGCATTTTAAAATATTTACAAAGTTTGAAGTATTGCATTTTAAAGTATTCACAAAAGAGAGATATCGCAGTGTATGTTTACATTTTCTTCTGTTACTATCTTCATTATACGCTCACGATAAATAGTTTGCATAGAGATTCAGTGGTTGTGAAATAATTTATTCCATATTTATTTTCTTAACTTGTATTATATTACAATTGCAACGGGACTGGTGTTCTACTTTATAAAGAACGCATTGGGAAGGAGTTGCGAGTACAAAGGTTTAAATCTGTTAAAACCTGCAATATAAACATGTTGTTCGTTATTGGTCAGTGGTGTCAATTGTATTTTTTCACGCGAAAAAATGCTACGTTTATAAGGTACAACGTTTAAATGTGAGGTTTTTAGGAAAGATCACATGCCACGTTTGCGTGTTTCTGAATGGCACAAAATTTTCGTGAATAATATGAGAGCGTGAAAGATGATGAAAGTCTTTGGCTGGAAAATGGTAATTTTGTTTTGTAGCAGTGTGTGAAGAAGTAGGTTTATAGAAGGAGAAAAGTAACTAAACTTGTAATAAAATAAATGAGGTCGAGTCCTTTAATCAGTCACAATGCTTTGAAACATACTTTCTATATTTAACTTTCTAGGCTTGACAGACTTCTAAACATTCTTTTTCTCTCTAGCTGCCTCGACTTTTACTTTCACGATTTCGCTCGTTGATATATATATATATACATATATATATATATATATATATATATATATATATATATTACGGATACAAACTACGTACGCAATACTTCTTAGTAACCGTTCGACTAATTTGCATAAATACTGAAAAATATCGATTGCTCAACTCAGTTATAGTTTTGAATTTTATAAAAAAATGTCCACATTATAAATAAGTACATAACGAAACTCTTGGCCTTCAATCAATGCTTTATATCGGGTAATATACTGTGAAACAAAAGAATCGACTTGACGAAGTTACTGTTTATCCTTCATCACAATAATTGTTTAAATTTTAGTTATTTTTAAGGCCAATGTAATAAAATTTTCGGCTAATTATATATAATCGTTAAACGGATAACATCAAAAAATGTTCATGATTATGCATACAAAAATAACTAATTCGGGTTATATAGAACTGTGTAAAACCAAAACATCGCGAGATATTATTACAAAAATAGTACTTTGACAACTAATAAACCAGTCACTTTTCCAACAATTTACGGAATGTTATAAAAGTGTCTCCAATATCTCTGGTATGGTACATAAAGAGCATAGAGTTCGATAACTAACTGTACAGGAGTCAGTTAGCGAATGAGTTTCAGCAAGTAAAAAATAATTCTGCAAACAAGGGATATTAATCTTTACAAACGCACCGACGACAAATGATTAAGTAACGACGATATTTACATGATTGCAGATTGTTTTTTTTTTAATTACATTTAAAAAATAAAATAACTTTCTGAACTAAAGTGGCGGATTTACCACTTGTCAACCTGATATTATTGTACCAGCAATTGTAATCACTTTTCGCGAAGAAAAGTTGTGCTGTGTTACACTTTTTGAGCTCTTCAAAGTTTTTTTCTTCAAGATATACCGAGAAGAATGACACATGTAAATATGACTTACTCATAGAACTTTGATTATAAAAGGAACAAATGAAATACGAGGATGGATTGAAAATTTCGCGGCGTTCTAGCTTAATAAACTTCTTCCGTCTGGATTCTAAAGCGTAATATTACTTTTAAAAAAGGTTATCTTAAGGTATTAAAAATACGCGTTGATTTTAACGCGATTTTAAAAAGTAAAATAAAGGTCGACTTCTTCATTTGACATAAAATTTAATTTTAATGTAAATTTTTAATTGGGAAAAAGCTGAAAGTCAGGCGAAACTACACTAGGAAAATAATTCGGTACTAGGTCAGATAAATAAAGGAGGTGAGACAGTAATTCGAACCCACGATAACAAATGTTTGCCATTATTTCAAAAGATGTATGAGCACGTGCATCGACCTGACAAAGCAATGTTTTTTTGTTTAACATTCTTGGTCCTTTTTTTTCTTAATTATATCATGAAACCGACGTTAAAGAGTGCCGTAGTAAGTTTTTTTTTAAAGGAAATAAAATAATCCTGACATAGCGACAGATATACACTAAAGACCATTTTTACCTTTTATGTACGGAACACTGAAAACAGAAGTAAGTGTAAGTCAGGAGTTTTGTCAGGTATACGTACGTATGGATAAATAATGATGATCGAAATAAGTATTCAACAATTCAGAAACCAAATAAAATTTAATATTAAAGGATTTAAAAAAAACTTACTTTCCTAGACTATAGAAAGCGAATGAAACTGTGATCTCAAAAATAATAGAGTTGTAAAGAATTAGAAAAACTTCTACTTTCTGAAATATTTCTACCCCGCTAAAAGTATAAACAGTAAAAGACTAACAAAAGAATATGAGCCGTTATGGAGCGCCTGACAGATGTGAAACATTTAAATTTTTATTTTTCTCTCACTTTTACTAACACTGTAACTCATATTTTAAGTTAATAAACGCGTTTAATGTTTTAAGACAGTTTAATGCAATACACCGATATAAACGAGTAAAATTGTAAGCGTTAATAAATAAGAAACGAAGCTGATAAACACGTAAAATAGCGTGCGTGTAATGTAGCTAAGCCGAAAAGAGCTCACAAGACACGAAGTGGCACATCTATCGACATTCACATCAGAACGTTTATACACACGTTTATATCACATAACAACATACGATTAGACATCGACGTACCGTCAGTACGTTTTAACCCCATCAAAAAGCACTATTAGATATTTCACACCAAAAAATATGGGTGAAACAGGAATATTGAAGATAGGGTAATTTATAAAAATTACTAACTGTAAGCTCAAGCAAAATCAATGAGATGGACGAGGTATGTCAGAATAAAACAATATACAGAGGTACGTCAAATTTTCCTAAAAACATTTTGATAAATCTGACGCTTCGTTATGGGTAAATTTGCTAAAACGGCTATCGTTTAATAAAACTGATTACAAGTATACCAAGTAAATGTTCCACAAAAAATATCGAAATAAGTTATTACACAGGAGTGTGTTATAAAAAATGGAACTTATTATGGAATAGTAATGAGCGACGAAACTATACCAGCTTAATTTCAATTTCTACAAAATTATATTTGCATAAGAACGCTATATAGTAGTCATCGCCTAAAAACGAATAAAAAATACTTATTTCTTCTCTTACTAAAGTACGAAAACAAAATAATAAAGCAAACTCTCAAATGACGGGACGACGATAAGCGTGAGCTCGATTCGGAAACACGAAGTGGCGTACATCGCTATTTGCATAAGAGATTCTCGTCCTGCTGGCGGTTTTGTCTCCCAATCAGACACGGCATTGACACGTGAATGTGGCCTAATGGACGAACGGGGTGGGGTGAGCACACTGGCCGGCGACGCCTTGTCCCTCCCTGATCGTGCTTATTAACCGATCAGATTATAATATTCCGTAAAAGAAGTGCCTAATGTTGTAACACGCTCTTAAAGAGATTCGTTCGAGCTCGCTTTTAAAATAATTCAAAAGTATGTTCTTATTTATTACGCAATTTATCAATGTTAAGTTAAATATGATTAAGTATATTTATATACGTTAGTTCAAACAATTGGGTTAGCATAAAATACATTTAAGTATATAAATAAAACACTTTTCCAAAAAAAATGAAACGACTCCAAATAATCACTGCATAAGAAGCGTATTGCAATTTATTAAATAATGAATATAAAAATTTACCCGCATATATATATATATATATGTATATATATATATATATATATATATATATATATATATATATATATATATATACATATACAAGTGTACAGTGGCAGATTTCAATGTTTGAAAATTTGTAAAAAAGAACTACACCTCTAATACAAAGTAGGTTTATTTTAACTTTATAACAACAAATGCGGATTTCATTTTTTAAAAACCACGTTTTCCAAATGGCTAGCACGCATGTTTTCAAAAACGCGTTTGCAGAGCGACTGGGGTATCCTACTGACTTCGGCTCGAATATTTTCTTTAAGTTGTGTCACAGTGCTCGGATTTGTTTTGTAAACCGATTTTAAGTATCCCCATAAGAAAAAGTCACATGGGCTTAAATCGGGTGACCTAGGTGGCCACGGTACGGTACCGTTTCGGGATGTTTTTTTTCTGGAAATAACTGCCGCACTGCATTCATGGACACATTAGCAGTGTGAACTGTGGCCCCGTCCTGCTGGAACCATGTGTTTTGGTTGAAGGATGGACTATTCTGTAGTTCTACTCTGAAAAAGTCATTTAACATCTGGGCATATCTCTCCGAATTCACAGTTACAGTTTGGCCACGTTGATTTTCAAAGAAATAAGGCCCTGTGATTGCAGATGCAGACATGGCACACCAGACTGTTACTTTAGGCTTATGTAAAGGCTCTTGATGCATTTGTCTTGGGTTGTGGACGTCCCAGTAACAAAAGTTCTGCTTATTCACATATCCTCCAATGTGAAAGTGAGCTTCGTCACTAAAGAATATGTTGCCCATCCGGGTAGAAGTAAGAAATCTCAACAACATCACTCCCGCGTAAGTTTTTTTTAATTCAAAGTCAGAATCGTGTAAATCTTGAACAATTTGAATTTTATATGGATGGAACTTGAGCTTTTTTCACATTATTACCTGTAAAGTTGATTTCGGAATTCCCAATATCGATGAACGTGTACGCAGCGATAAACGGGGATTTTCAACGACAGAAACGATAACACGCTCGACATTTTCATCCGTGGCTACCAGTGGTGTAGGTCCTGGCCTGGGCCTATGTAATGTTGATCCTGTAGCTCTGAACCTTGCTACCCATGACTGAATGAGGTTGATCGATGGTCCATCACGTAATCGACGAATACTGTAACGATTATTAAATCGACGGCATGCTACAAACAGCGAAAATCCAGTCGAAATGTACGCCTCGACGGCAAAAGCGCGGTGCTCTCCACTCCATTGTTCCATGGCTACTTAAACATCCGCACCGCTTGCGCTTCTAACGACACCCACCGCGCCCCTCTTATGTGTTGCGTTCAAAAACTATGTTTGTTCAAACTTTGAAATCTGCCACTGGACACCTGTATATGCTGGGAAATTTATATATATAGCACATATATATATATATATATATATATATATATATATATATATACATATATTTTTTTTTTTTTTTTTCTGAACCAACAAATATCCGAAAAATGGAGCTGGTGCTATCATATAACATGGAGCTATCCATGTGAAACTATTGTCGTATTTCCACAAAATACAATGAACTCAATATGAACCAAAAACATATTTCATTCCTGTTTCCTTTTTTTCGTTTAACCTTAGATTTACCTTCCCTACCTACTTGCCAATCTCATTTTTGTATCCTATTTTATAAACTTACGACTAACTTTTCAAAACTTATAATTTATATGATAATGGACAGCCGGCAGAAAGCCTAGCGAATCATGCCTAATGTAAATGTCATTTTGGATAGGAGCTGCAAAAATTACGAAATTTCTTGTTTTTTGGCAAGCCTCGGAAAATATTACCATAACTTTGAGTATAAGCCAAGTGGCTAACATTTTGCTACTTGTCTACATATTCTTTCTCTATTGATAAATATTATCCGAAAATCCTCATGTTACTTCTCAGCTTCGCTTTAAATTTTACGATTTCGACACACTTTTTTGTGGCCAAACTGGTTAGTGTTTCTTTACCGTTGCTATTTATAGTAAAAACTTGACCTTGACACAAAATGTTTGTGTCAAGGTCAAGTTTTAGCTTGACTTCAAGGATTATCACATAAAATTAATACCTAAATTTTCCAGATTTGCCACTCTTCATCAACAGCCTTCTGTGTGCTTGTCGCTTAAAATAATATGGTTTCTTTAAGATCGACTGCACGATTTCGTCTTTAAAATAAGATTTATCAACAAAGATATTACTATAAAAAGAACCAAGTCTCTCTTTAAAAAGTTAGCCCTAACAAATAGCGAAATAAAAGCAGTAAAGTTTTCTTACAGCTTTGCTAGATAAGTGGAGCAAAATGAATTAGAATTTTACGTCTAGACTTATTTAATATGCTTACTTATATAATTTCGATAAATTCTTATCTGTATACGGCTTTGGTATATAATTTATAAAATCGCTATAATTATTTCTTTTATTTACCTGGTTGTTGTTTAGTTATTGGCGATAAACATCTGATAACTATTCATCGATCTACTTATACATGGCATGGCTTATACTTGGCATATAACCAGATATTCGTTTCCACAGTTCTTCAGAATCAGACTTCCGGCATTCGCTGCAATTGAATTAAGGAAATATGAAAATATCTGCGAAGCACTTCAGATAAAAGGTGCGGTGTCCCGTAGCGCGACTCGGAACTTGGTAGAACACTACCGTACACCCAGATCCATTGTCAAAAATCTAAACCAATTCAATTAACCAATGAACCTTCAAAGTTCCCGCATCACACAGCTAATGTGTCGTTAAATAAAGATACAAATATTGAATTAACAAAATTTTAATTCTGCATTCCAGTTAATTATTTTACACAAAGCTCATCGCTATTAAAACGTTTAATCAAATTCTATCGCTCTGTAGCAGGACTTAAATTGAAGCTGTATTAGCTTTCGGAAACAAGTTTATAATAACCACAATGATTTTTATTATTGATTATCAATTGTATTAAGTTAATTTTTTAAATGAGTTACCAACTGACTTACACATACCACTTAACTAGTAGTAAACCAAAAATTAAATAATAACCATATCAACAATCAAGTCTCCTTTTTACATTTTGAAATTAAATTTTCAATTTTTCCCTTTTGTGTTTCATAATTCATGAATGTAACATAAATCGTATGTACATTTTTCAGCAATAACGGTTAGAACTCTGTCGCATACGCATTCGTATAAAACACAATAACATTAAACATTTAGCTTATTTTAACTCTTATTTTATAATATAAGTTACGCAAATCTACGGAAAAATTATTTACTGAAACTTACCCTTAGTAAAGCTTAAATCCATCAAAATCGATGTGTTGCAACTAGCAGTCGATACTAGCGACCGGTCGGGCGTTGCCGCGGGCGGTAGGAGGCCGGCAGGCGTGGGCGGCGCAGGCGGCGGACGCGCTCAATAATGCAATCAGCGCCCCCCATTATCTCACTGTTAAACTAGTGTAAAATTGAAAGAGCATACTGCCGGCACTTCCGCGCGACGCCGCTAAATACTACCCGATCACAGTACACTGAGCCGCGCCAACGTTTACGTCAAAACACCGTTACAGGCTAGCACATGGTTTTTGTAACGTATTGTAGTATTGATATTATTGATTGTACCTAATATTTTTCTAAGATTTCTATAACTTAATTTATCATATAGCAATAAATAAATATTCAAAATTGTGTACCTTCCAAAACTATGCCTTATTAAGCCATTCCTTATTAAGGAAAGGTCACATTAACACTAAAATGGTTGATTGGATTAAATCGTGGAAGTAAAATAGATTAACAGAATATTTCGAGAGATTCGCTCCATTGTTGACGTCAATGGATTTGATTTCATCGCAGATGCCTAATAGTTTAATTTCTCGGTATGTTTTCTGTAACTTTTTTAGAATTCGAATATGAAAGGACCTTTTCTCTTGTATTTTTCTATATGAAGCGGTAGTCCTTCACAGCAGATTGTATTTATCATCAATCGAATTGAAGAAACTGAAATGGTTATCATAAGAAAAGACAAAAAAAATGAAGATACTAATTTTAATTTAATGTGTTAAATTTTACAATACTGTGAAAATAATAGAATCGGATAGTGGAATTGTAATATTGAACTGCAAAATGAAGACCACATGTAATTGAATCGGCTTACATCCTGATTATACAAACAATTTAAAAAAATTATATTTCCTTCATTTAAAAAATTTAAGATATTTTGGTGTAACTTAACATTTTAATATTCAAATGTTAAATACAGCCAAATAGATTATTTAAACCAAATTTTATGAAACCCTAAAAAAAATACTAATCACACAATACCAGCCACCTGGAGACCTATCGCGCTCAACTGTACCGTCGCTCCGTGTCAACCTTCATCCGACGTGTTTACACAATATCATGTTATGTTTCGTTTTCACGCTCAACGAGCCGCCCGAAGGCGAGCGATGCGGGGTAGGATGGGGCGCACGGGCGGTCATTAGCGGGGCCGCCCGCCCTGTTTGCGTTTAGTTCAATTCAATTAAGTAACAAGAAATGAGACTCGAGGAAAAATTATTTGAAATGACAATCCCAGCGACAACTTCAGGTCTACTGAGCTCCATACACGGTTCAGTGTCATCTCAAGCATATAACGTTCTCAGTAAATTCGCAATTTTTTTGGTTACGAAATTTTGCTAAATTTGATGAATTTAATTTTTTAAATTTAAAAAATTATATTATGAATATTTCAACTTATTCAGTTTTTGCCACGTATCAGAAAATTAATAACGATAAGATAATCAGCCCTAAAGGAGGTTTGTACCGTTTAATATCTACACAAGTTACGTAATTCTTTGAAGGCATATAAATTTTAAGCAAAGATATTTAAACAGCTTCCTAAAAAACCCTACTTGCTATTTTGCTTAATCTTTTTATCGTCATTCTTATACATTTGCTGTGATTACTTCTAGTTCAAGATAGAAGGTAAAAGTGAGATAGTTTCTCTAGGAGAATTCATGCCTTTGTTGCTATTTTAGGTACTTGTAAAATCAATGCGCACACAATATTTACTTTAAAAGAAAGCCCATCTGCGCTCTTTTGCCAGTTAGCATATACCGGTTAAAAAGACGGATTAGTGAGATGTGTGTCAAAAAAGTGATTACGCGCGGCCGAATTGCTGGATACAGATTATGCAATTTATTGTTACGCTTCGAACTTTTCATAGTTTAAGGTAAATGTATATTTTTTTGCATATTTTTTGCATTTTTTTTGCATATTTTTTTACATTTTTTTTGTATATGTTTTGCATTTACGATTATGTGTATTAAATTCAAAGCTTATAATGCTATTAAGATAAATTTAAATTGTATTTATTTTCAAAGTTTGAAGACAGTTGTCCCTATTAAAAAGGATAGATGACGCGATTTTTGTGGCTATAAGTGTTCTTACGGGCGTATATACCATGTTACTGTTTACAAACTGGTGATAGTTTAAAAGAAATTATGATGTAGATAGAAAACAATCTAGGTCCCTAAAAACAGAAATAAATATAATTCAATTACTCACATAATTTTTCATTTCATTTATTGAATTAATTAAGTTTTATCTTTTCTAGCCATGGCACACAATTATATTTAAGATGGTGCGCGACTCAGAGCCGTATAGAATGCAGAGGTAAAATAAAATAAACTGGGAATAGATGAGGTATCAAGAAGCGATTAGCGAAGCAAAACACGTGAAAAATTATTTTAATTCGGTAGTAGTTACATATATTCGACGTTCTGTTACTATTTTAGAAAAAATAATGGTGATCACCCACGTTATCTATTAATAACTGATATGACATTTCTGTTTTCCAGTAAAATATCCACTTCTGGGTTTTGATAATGTTGCACGATTCGTCAAACATATCCAAAAACTAGGGAGTCCTATAAAACAGTATATGTTTAGGTTTCGAGCAGCTACAAGCCCCAATGGTGTTTCCGAAATTAAAACATGCGTGATTTAGGCTATTTCAGAAATGTGTCTTGTATTTTCTCATAGGCCTTTTGGAAATGACGTCTGCTTGAACAGAAACAAGATACGGCTGGCGAATATTTTAGCTCTCCTGTTCCATCGTGCAGTATTTATAATATACCAAATCTATCTAATGATGTTCCTGTTAACCCAATTTTAACTCAAAGATTAAGTTCTTCACTATCAAAGCCAGATAATTTTGAGATTAATAGTAACCCAAGTATATTGAAACTATTTCCACCAAATTGTTTATTTGTATTTTCAAAGTCTAATGCTAACAACTAGCAAGTGTTTGAAAAATTATTCTCCATTACCAAAAAATTCATTTCTATTTTGCACGAGAAAGAAATAGTAACTGCAGTACTCACGATTAAGGAAAACATTACTGCCACAAAAATTAAGAATAAAATTATCCCAAACATACCATTCAAGAATCGTCGACGTCATTAAACTGAAATTCAAAAGACTGCAAAAGTTGTTATGAAAAGACTAGAGTAGCTTCAGAAGAAATAGTTGAGAGTTCAGAATAAGAAGAAGCAGAGATGAACGAGATAAGGGGTTTTTAAGAGTATGGGAGAATAAAATTAAAGTTGGATTGGATTCATTCCATTAGTCGCAAGTTTACCGGCTTAACTACAATAAATCTAGACGTACAAAGTATCGTATTCGTTTCGTATATGATTTCTTATTGTTTCATATGTATATGAAACAATAAGAAGTAATATTTTTTAGCTTAGAATTGTTTTCCTTTTATTCTTGGTTTTAAAAAGACTTAATTTCTTCAGTTACACTTTGAAGTAAAAATTAGGTTTAGTTCCAAAGATGATCATGCCATATTACAAGAAAATAATAAAAGAAAAAATAAAACATTATTTTATTGACTGCCTGCAGCAACTGTCCCATCAGTCAAAATAGCGTTAGGGCATCTAACCCGCAGACAAGGTATTTATCCTCGTTAATAGAGGTTCTAATTTTCATTTATAATTCAATAAATAAAATAAATAGTCTATTTTTTTCTTTACGACATCGACAATTACACTCAATACCACAAGTTACAATAAGTATCAGATTACTAAATGATTTTTTCTGTGGCAAAATTAAACAATTCAAAAAGTAGGATGACTATCACACTTTTTCCCTAATTAATCGTTAATGTCAAAATCATCGGTTATATTGGGTATGTACTTTGACGAGAGCTTTTCGATATTTCAATGCTTTTATTACCAACTTTAATAATACGTGAGTTACAATATTGACTTTTCAAGTTGTAAGTTTTTAATCTACACATATAATTCAAAAAGTAGCACTTAAGTCGCTAACTGCAAAAGCACAAAACGTGAAGTAAATGTACATTTTTTTTGCATGTTATCACGATTATTATAAACACGTTATAGACTCTTCACTTGTATCGGTATAAAAATTGTCTTGTATATTCATAAAAATGTATTTGCATTTTCATAAAAATGAGTCAAACACCCCACGGATCAAGCTTAGTCGCGTTGTCAGACTCAAACTGGAAAATATACAACCTTCAAACGTGCTTCGGTTTAGGATCATTTTGATCCTTACCCGCGCACCGTCTACGGGGTGAATTAATCGGCGCATCCTCGAAGCAGGCGGTGCGACTGCGAGCAAACACCTCGCGCGGCAGGTCGACGCGCCACCGCGGTCTAATCTCCGCGAGAGAAATCAATTACACGCGACTACAGTGCCCCGCCCAACAGTGGCGTGCGCTCCGTACAAACTTACAAACATTGCACATACAAAATTATAAAGTGAATAAAAAAACATTAACAAAAACGATAAAGAAAATCTATTTATCCTATTTAACAACGGATTTTTTTTAAATGAAGGTTTTATGTGTCAAATTGAACACCAGTGCTTTTAAAGGAACGTTGACGAAATTTCAAAGCGACGCCTTAAGAAAAATCTGCAGATATTTATCAAAATCGTTCTAATAGTTGAAGCACTAGATCGTCCGGTTGATACTAAAACAATATAGTTTTTTTATCTCTGTGTTTTTTATACTTTATTATTCAAGTAAATATGAATAAAATTCCAATGAAAATTCGATATGTGATTTTTTGACCATTAAAATATTTTCTTTATTGCTATTGTCTTACAGAAGTAAAAATCGATCATTTGATTTCATTAAAATTGAAGACTCCATTTGTTTACTTGAGAACATTCATCCATTTTATTGTTTTAACAATGATAAAAACAAAGTGTGTGTAGTATGCTAATAAGAAAACAATTTTTATACGGTTCGCTGAGAAACCTCGGCCTCAAAACGGGTAAAATAAATTCTAAAATTAAATAACATTATCAGAAACTGGGAGACGTGAACATTATAAAGCGACCAAGGCCTCTTTAGGGTCCGTAAGCGATTGGCAAAAAAACGGAACCCTTATAATTCATGTCTGTATGTCCGTCTATATGCCAGAGCATTATAACTTAAATTAATCGTTAACCTTTCAATGTGAGTCCAATCGTATTATCGTCTGATATTTTACAGAAGCGCGTAGGTTAATCACCCCAATCTGTAGTATATATTCGCCTCTACTACAGATACGAGTATACTATGCAATATATTTACATAGTAGAAGATATTATTAATAGGTTTAATTGTTCAATAAAAATACTAAATACCTTTAATCATTAATTTTTTTTTAGATTCCTAAATGGTTGCAGAATCTTAATAATGTGAGTTGAATATATATGTAACAACAAGTTTATTTATTCAACTTACCTAAATAATATATCGAAGTTTCACAATTAAATGAAACTACGTGATGTAGTATTATTTCTACTTTCTTTATGTTCTTTACCACGACCTAGGTTTCGTTGTATTACAACATCTTCAGATGGGCTATTAGCAAAGATTTTTGCTTCAAGATTTGATCTTTGCTAATAGACCACCTGAAGATGTTGTAATACAACGAAACCTAGGTCGTGGTAAAGAACATAAAGAAAGTAAAAATAATACTACATCAAGTAGTTTCATTTAATTGTGAATAATGAATTTCTACAAAATTAACGCCAAATATATTCAATATCGAAGTTTATCAATTACATTAAAACATTTTATTCTCCAAAAATTTTTATTCTGATCAATTCCAAAAGTATATGAGTTATCAACTTTCAAAATTTGACGGTGCGCTACTGCTTCTGAGGTATTATTGTCGATGTTCTCATTTAAATAGGCTTCGCTATCAAATCGACTGGAAAGTAATGTTACAAATGGAAAACGTTGATTTTATTTATTTTCTTAAATTGAAACGTTATTTGCTAACAAATGGTTTTGATGGTGCCAAATCAACTTTAGGCCGGTGGGTTTAAGGACACGAAACACGAATGATGTTTAACCTCGCCGAAAAACTCTATTGTCTAAATGTTTTAAAGACCTAAAGCGTTTCGATGTATTGCATATACGTAATTTATATCACTAAGGTCAGTTTTGTTTAAGTACAAATAAATTCAAATATAATCAGTTACTATTTTATGGTCGTACATCGTATTGATTCTAATTGTGTTAACTTCCAAGTTTTTTCGGGAATATGTCCTTTTTATTACTTTATATGACCTATATTTCGTAGTCGCCTATACAAATACATATATTTTGCAGATATTATATTAACTTATGCAACTTCGATTCCAATAATAAATTGTTAACTCACGGTGACAAAATTTAAAAACCAAACTGTTTACAATACATGGATATTTTTTTATGTCAGGATTAATGTAATAATTAGAAATTAACTGGCATCATTAAAATTAAAAAGTACTGATGTCTTCTATGAACTTAAAATTATCGACCGCTGAGCAGTATAATTTGAATACTTTTAACGTAAACCAAACTAAAAATAAAATTTCCTGGAAAATTTGTACTGTACACTCATGGCGGCCATTTTGCAGACGAAAGTCTTCGCCGCAAATCTAAAGCGATCTCTATTGAAACCGGATGATATTAGGGCGCTCTCGCTCGACGCTGGCCGGAAGGAGAGATGACCGGAAACGCCATACACCGTGCGCAAACTCAATTAGTCTCATAGCCAACGGAAATTCCGTTTTATTTTCTATTCGATTTTACCTTAATGGATTTGTTACAAGATTAGTTTAATAGAATAAACGACGAGAAATAAAATATTATCATTATGTTACAGTCACTTGTATATATATATATATATATATATATATATATATATATATATATATATGTATATATATATATATATATGTATATATATATATATATATATATATATATATATATATATATATACATACAGGTGACCGTAACATAATGAAAATATAACTATTTCCATATTTAATAGTAAAATTAACTCTAAAAACATAATGGAAATTGAGGAAATCCTGAGACCGAAGAGGAATCATGAGTCCGTGAGACGAAATTAAAATGAAGAGTAATAAACAGATTTTCTTAGTGTAAAAGAAGGCATTTGATTTAATGATTATTTTAAACCGGCACTCTGTAAGCTGGTATAGCTCACATCAACCATAACTCTGTGAGCTGGTGTACCTCGTACGGTATGTATCTTATAAGAACTGGGACTGAGTTTTTATTTTATTTTATGAAATTCTTAAATTACTTTTAGAAAGGAAGATATTTCTTCCTTTATTCATTACTTACCTGTTAATCGTTACACGTTAGCATGATATACAAGTAAGTAAATATAATAAATTTTATTAATGTGTTGCCCTAATATCCACAACATCTTCAATAGCAATTAGATATGAGCAGCTAAAATCGACCACTTGAAAAGTGCTGGCACCACTTTTGGGGCGATACGTATGTGTTCACTCACAGTATCGGCTACACGTATCTACGACGCACAGGTCCACGAGACAATCACTTGCAGCCGGCTGCGGTGCTTCATCGTAAACTTAATTAACGACTGACCAAAACGTGTTGCGTACCACGGACGAGGGCAGTAGCGCAGCGTTGCCACACGAGCGTTAGCGCTATTAGTTCCGTGGATGAATTGCTTTTCCGCTATGCTTTTTTACTATTCTTAATAAATGCTATAAAATTCAGAAGTGTGTTTATTTGTTATTTAATAAATGCAACCAAACAACGAATCGCTTATAAATTTGGTACGCTTATAGTTTACGTGTCGGAGATTCTGGCTTATTCATATTCATAATACATTATTTATTGTAATACTTATAGTATTTTTTCTTCTTCTTTCATCCCCAGCTGACGACCGGCGGAGAAAAGTAGTTCCTTAGTTATCGTGGGTACCACAAGGTTGGGAGACTCGTTGACGGTCTTCTTCCATAATTGAGAATTTTTGGCATCAGTTTTAGCTTCTTCGTAATTTAAACGTTGGTTCTGAAGATTTTTGCTAATGTGAGTAGTCAATATATTCTTTGGTATTGTGCATTAAACTTTCTAGGCCGTAAGTCTTTTCTTCAGAGAAGCTTGAATGTTAAACGATACGGATTTATCCGACGAACAAGCAAATATCACCGCTATATTAGGGATTTTTCGGGCAGTTGTCGACTGATTTTCACAGTCCAGCCGAATCTTTTCCTTCCGAATGCAGTGGCGGGCACTACAATAATTCATCGAAAAAAATGTACTTGAAAGACATCGATTTATTTTCAAATTCGAATTTAGCAACGTATAAGAATAGGCGGAACAGGCGTATCTTGGTCGTGAGCAAAATTCCCACCCAGGTTATCTCAAGGTCCTTTCAGGAATCGGTAACATCCCTCCCCATATAAAAGTAAAGAACCCTAGAAAAAGGATCCTCGACTCCTCTAATAGTGACACGTTACTACCATCAAATGCTCTATCCAATAGGGTTAAGTACTGTCCCTTCACAATGCGCCATTAAGCATCTTCATTTTTCCAAAAACGCTTTATGCAAAAGCTCTAAATGTCTTGATGAAAACATTACCATGCTTTCAGACAGAACTATTTGGGCGATGGGAACACTGCGGCCAACCCTGTTGTCGATCTGGTTGGTCTGAACTCCTGGATTTATGCCAGCTGAGCCTTCGAAATAGATTATTGCTTACGAACAGTTAAACCGTGATCTTATATGTCTACCTTCTAACCGTATAACTGGACGATGCTGGCGATTTGGTAGAAAATGGTCATTGCTTGAAGACACAAATCGGCAATAAATGAGTTGTCGTCGGAAAATATAGTTTATCGTACACCTCGTTCAGCATCAAATATTTTCCGCATGATGATGGTAACAAAGTTGAAGAGGAGAGTTGACTTGACGGGACCTTTGCGAACTCCGATTTTAAATGGGAACTACTCCGAAAGTTTATTTCAAATTCGGACACTATTTGTTAAACAGCAGTACGTCACCTCGATTATGCGGAGAAGCTTGAGTGGCTTGTGGTCAGCTTACAGTGTTTTCCATAAACAAATGAAAGCAATCGAATTAAAATCGATACGACAACCATAGTTCGCTTCCCACATAGGATCATTTCCTCGGCGAATTTGCAAAATGTTGGTCAACATAACCTCGATTCGGTCGGAAATTAGATTGCACTTCACGTCTGATATATTATCGATATTTTGAAAGCGCAATTGGACGATTTATATGAGTATTTTCTCAACTATGGAGAGGGCTACGGTGGAAGCTTTATATTTGCGGTTATCGACTTTCTTGAATTATGGCATGACCATGGCCTTCCTTCAAACCGAAAGGATTTTCTCGGCTTCCTGATCTTGAAGATAACCTAGTGAAATTGTTGTTTTAAGATTCCTTTGCCAGTTTTTATGTCCTCGGCTGGAATTTGATCGATTCCTGACATTTTCACATTTTTGAGTAATCTTATCACCCGTTTGACATCTTCCAACGTTCCTTCCTCCTCCAAAAATGGAACTTTGGTGGCAATATCCTCGGTGCTCCTACTTGGGGAAATATATATATATATATATATATATATATATATATATATATTGTGATTAATAGAAATCGTTCCACCGATGCAGGTGCTGATTGGACGGCTGTATGAAACTTCCGTCTGCATCATTGATTTGGTCATTGGACTGTATCGTCTTACTATCATCACTTAGCCATTTCACGCGTTCCATGTGAAAAATATAAATACCAAGCCACTTTTCAGAATTAATTTGCTGATATTAATAGTCATATAAAGAAGTAGTACTTGAAATAGATTAAAAATAAGCATTTATTTACATTTCAAACCTTACCCAGAGCGAAAGAAATAGTGGTAGAATAGAAATAGCTGTAAAAATAGGCTATGCATGTTTCGAGATACGTCTACTATAATCATCTAATCAGTCATTAAATATGTTGGTTTCCTTATTGTCAATTATAAACACATTATCTGGTATTATTAAAAATCGCGAACATAGTGTGGATAACACTATACAATATCAGAAAAATGAAAGGAAGATTAGGTCTAGTTAAATGGCCGAATTTGCACGTAAGATTTGAAAAGATTACTGGAAATATGATTTATATTGTTTTAATAACTAATAATCTTCAGTTCTATTAAATGCTGTTTGCTCTGAAAATTATATTTGTTTTTACTAGCGAACAACAAAAGTTGCAAAGAAGACAGATTTATTTAATTTATTATTCAAATATTATTTTTTGTCACATTAATATAATGTAACTAATTAAAAGCTGAAAAGATTGCTTTATTCAGAAGTTAATTTTAGATATAATGTTTTAATGTCACATATTATGTATTCTATCGGTCATTCTCACTTTTTCATAGCTTACTTGAGTTCATATTAAAACATGATAAAGATTTTATTTCTTAAACCAAATATCAAAGAGACAATGGCAGAAAATGAAAACTCTATACCAGTGTTGTGCCCGGGAGATGTAGATATCGTAACCGTTACTCCGAGTTGCAAGTATGAAGTTACTTGGAAGGGCGTATTATGTACTAAATTGATGTCAATAAGTCAGTCTATTAACAATGCCAATGGAGAGGTGTATAAAAAAAAGTGCTGCAATGTTTACAATAGAAAAATCCATTTGGTGGCTGTGGTAAATCAGATAGACGGCGTTTACAAGTTGGTCATAGAATATAAACAATGTTTGTTTACATCTCCATCTTCAGAGGCTGGAAGTCAAATATGGCATAGGTCATTTAAATACGAATGACCAGAATAAAATGAAGGATGGAGTAGTCACGTTAACAGGATACACAGATAAGTCAGTGATCAACAAGAATAAATACCCAGTTTGCTGTCAAGGAAAACAGTTACGCTTACAATTTGGTAGTGCACGAACAAGGAACAGTGAGCCATGATCCCATTAAAAGATATGTAACAACTAGTAGAGAAGGAATAGGTAGCTATGATGACATTAAAATATATGTAACAACTAGCAGAGATGTAACTATATTTAAAAAGATAAAAAGAAACAATATAAGTGATATGCAAGTAAAAACGGTTTCTGTTGGGGATATCTAAGCACAGGATACGGGCAGCTATATTGAAATAAAAGAGGAACATATTTTGAATCCTGTTGAACCAAATATTTCAGAACCAAAGGACCCGAGTCCGAAGAAGACTTGAGTTTTATATTACAACAGTTTAAAGAGCTTGAGGAAGAAGAAGAAACGGTGCCAAACTAGTAATCAACAAAGCAGCTCCTTCTTCATTGCCTGATGAGTTACTTTCACATAAAAATAAGTGCAGTGCAAGCGGGTATTTAAAAGAAAAATTAGCGATAACAGCAACTTTGGATTGAAAATAATATGTAGAGCAGTTACTAGATAAATTGAATATGTTAAATTGTAAAATTGGAAGTACTCTTATGGAATTGATATGTAATTTGGATATTGAAAAACCTGAAACTTGGGATATATATCATCCATGTCAAGAATTAATTGGAAATTTAATCTTATTATCGGTTCTTACGAGACCTGATATATCTTTTAGTGTTAGTTTTCTTAGTTGATTTAATAAATAGCACACAAATATTCCTTGGAGTTATCCTAAAAGAATACTGAGGTATCTCAAGAAAACTAAGAATTATTGTTTAAAGTATAAAAGCGATAAACACTGAACTAGTTGGTATGTAAATGTCGATTTGGCAAGTAATACGGTAGAGAGCAAATCATTTACAGGCCATTGCTTTATAATATCAGGATCAGCAAGTATTTGGGAGAGTAAAAAGCAAAGGACTGTTGCTCTTTCAAGTATGGAAGCTGAGTACATGTCAATAGCTGAGGCTTGTAAAGAAGCTATATATTTAAGATCTTTACTACGTGAACTGACTGGTAATTTATGTTCTGTGGGTTTATTTCATGATAGCCAAAGCGCGCAGAAATTGGTGACAAATTATGTGTATCATAGAAAAAGTAAACACATTGATATTAGATAATATTTCGTCAAGGATGTAGTTTACGATAAAATTATAAATTTAGAATATTTACCAAGAACTGCTATGCCTGCCGATGTTTTTACTAAAGCTTTAAATTCCATGAAATATTTTAAATGTACAAAGGAGATGGGGGTTAGTTAAATAGTGTTAAAAATATTGTTATTTTTAATATTTATTTCCACCATAATATAGTTGGGGTGTTATGATTATTTAAAAACTGGTAACATCAAATAAACAAATAGTGGCATCTCATGTCTTCATAGTACTCTATGGTTACGTACCTTTTTGTCTATGAACTTAATTTATGATTAGTTACGTGTAATATATTTTTATGTAATGTAGGTCGCGTTCGGTGAAAATGGAAAGTACGTCTTTGTCTACTTCATAAATCAACTGACGATTACTTAACCCTCAACCGGACGACTTTTCCCTTATACAGAATTTCAAAAAACAATTTCATTGTTCTCTATAGGACATCGAACAAAATTACCTGTTTAAGTCTTAGTCTGTGACTATGTCGTATTCAACTTTACACCTGTACACAGACACACACACGTGTATATATATATATATATATATATATATATATATATATATATATATATAAATCTATATATATATATATATATATATATAATATATATATATATATATATATATATATATATATATATATATATATATATATATACATATTTATGCACACATGAATATAGTGCTAGTGTATCTAGCCAGAAATAATTCGTTTGTCTCAGCACTTATGGAAGGTAAATTGTTCAACTGTGAATTGTAAATTCAAAGATTCTTATAGAAGATGTTACATATTTGTTCACGAAATTAGGCCGGTAAATTACATTGTTATTAGTAATAACTTTCACTCCGACTATGAGGTTGTGTCCTTATTTCACAAAAATATGTAAACCTTCAAAAATGTCTAAATAAAACAACACCTAACAATCCCAGAAAATTAAAGAAATTTTCAGAATAATTAATTAGGCGTTATTCTGGAGCAAAGTGACATCACGTATTTGAGCCGGTCGCTGGACAATCGATCATACTACACGCGGCTATGCCGTCGCGACCCGATGTGCTTGTGATCTTGCCACAAATATGCCCATTTCTAGTTTCAATCCCACATGACCGTGCGCGAATACCTCGCACTGAACGTCATCAAAATGTGCATTTCCATTTTTGTCTATTTTTAAAAAACGTTGTAATTCCTATTAAACTAATAGTAATTTTTGGCTACTAAAAACTGTTTAAACGTGTATGATATTTATTTTGATAAGTATTAATAAATCGAGCTAAACTTTATTTTCTTCTTTTTTCTTGAGTAAAACTTATTATATTTAAAACGGTTACTTTGACCTATTCATAAAAAAAAATATATAGATAGATATATATATAGTTATATATATATATATATATATATATATATACATATAAATATATTTGTACACACACACACACACACACATATATATATATATATATATATATATATGCATTTTCCCGCGGCTTTACTCGCGCAGAAGTCGACATCACATTACATTCCAATAAATCATGCAACTCTATTTTTACCCTATATGTATATTTAAACCAAAAGGAATAAAAAAATCATACAAATTTACATTTTCCATTTTATCCGCTTAGATTTTGAATTTTTAAAAATCCTTTTCTTTTAATACGGAAATATGAATAAAGCTACAGTACTTCCTTATAAACTACATTTTTTACTTATTTCGTAGTCGTTATCCCACGAAATTAATAAGACCAGGCTAA
Organism: Druceiella hillmani; assembly: GCA_039881145.1. Taxonomy (NCBI): domain Eukaryota; kingdom Metazoa; phylum Arthropoda; class Insecta; order Lepidoptera; family Hepialidae; genus Druceiella; species Druceiella hillmani. The sequence continues at coordinate 17,102,528 of JAYKKI010000008.1, read as the reverse complement.
GTGGAGCACTAACACGAAAGCAAGCCACATAAAATTGACCACTGGCAAACAACCCTCCTCTCTTAAATCACCCTAGCGAATTTAAGAGTCTGATTTTGTGATATATTTATATAAAAGCAGACATCCACTGGAAATTGAACTCTTTTAAATTCGAACGGTACGTCGTTGGGTATCAGAGAGATTCGGGGTACGAAAACCGTCTCTTCCACAGTGCACCCAGTCAATATAGTACGAGTAGCTTCTATTACCTTCCGATGTAAGACTTTGATTTGAAGCCCGGTTCCATTACAATTTTTTGGTGGCTTTACGTTCTTTAGCAACATAAAGGGTGTGAACATTGAATCTTTAACATCCGTACATCTACAACTCCTAAAAATTTAGTTATCGCATACGACTGTCAGCGACATCTGCCCTCACACGTCTGCCGCTTTCACCATTTCGCATTCACATTCACATTCACCATCCCCCCTTAGGGGTAGGATTTCCAAAATTGCTGCCTTAGTACTCACTTACGCAACGTAAAGACCCTATCTGAAAAATTTCAGGATTCTAGGTTCAGCGGTTTCCGGATCAGCCAGTCAGTTCAGACCTTAATCTTTTATATAAAAAGATTTATATATATATATATATATATATATATATATATATATATATATATATATATCGTCAACGTACCTTGTTATTTTAAAAATAGTCCTTCAATTATTATATCCAGAAACGAGGCTCTGCTTTATTCTTCTGCAGTCAAATAATAAGGATTTGTAAAATAAAATTTTAGTTACATTTTATATAAGGTAAAATTACATTTTAATAATTATAAATACATATATGGAAGAAGGAAAAAAATTGAAATTAAATTTTCCCGTATCCGTATAAAAAAACGGAAAAATATAGAAACAAAAATAAGAAAAGGGAAAAATATAGAAACATCAAGAGTGTAATTTAAAAATAATAATTTTATAAAAAATATGACATTATCATTGGAATGGTCAAGTATTTATATATGTACATGTATATTATATATTTTATGTTTACACTCTTATCCATAACGAGCTGATTTTTTTGATCACCAAAAAAAAATTATTTTATTTCGGTTTAAATTTCTATGTTTATTTCCATGATATAAAAATCATGCACACAAAATTTCACGGAGATTGATTAGTAGTCTTAAGGGTGAAAAAGTGATAAACGAACATATAAAAAGTAACAAACGAATAAATAAACTTGTTATTAAACATTTAATATTACTAGTTAGGGTTGTAAAGATAAATATACTTACATGAATCAATATTTACACACCGCCCGGTAGGCGCCTTATAACACAGTTAATTCGTTGGCTCTGCGCTAGAGTGAACCACTGAATTGCAGACAGAAAATCTAACATATATGGATGCACATCGTTATATGTTTTCTTATTAAACTTCAAGAGTCGCACAAAGCACACCTGTAACATTTAGCTACAATTTCCTCATTACATAATTCTAGCGATAATAAGTACACTAAATTGATCTCAATGACATCTTACGTATTATAACAAAAATGGTCAATGGTCATTTCAGAGTAACGTTTACGATAAAAAATGAGACTAAATTTAAATTCGCATTTAACGTGCTCATTTGATTAACAGATTATAATATTATTATTGCAAAGAAATGTTGTACACCAAACAAGCGACGAAAAGACGCACACAACAAGAAGAATGCAAGTTATTCAAAAATGCAAAGCCCAGAGGATATTTAAATGTCGGTTGCGTGTAAATTTACTTTTTACAACAATTCAACCAGCTATAGAAAGACTCCAATGCTGTAGAAGTATTTGTTAAATATTATTAAGCCTTTTTTTCAGTCTTGATGTAATTAGTTAAAAAAATATTGGATCATCAATCCAATATTTTTTTAAAACTAAGTACATCAAGATCCACCACTTGATGAGAAAAAAATTATCCCCGAGTTCGATAAAGCGGGATTACGCCTACTTCAAAAATTTTTTTTTCATTTCTACGTATTCTTTCTGTAAAATTTTATCACAGTTACTATTAAACTATGTTGCTGTATGACAGACGGACAAAAGGATAGGATGAAATTATAAGTCTCCTTTTTATATGTTTGTTACGTGACATTAATACTAATTATTTCTCATTTATCTATACTATGTATTCCTATAGTTTTACTCCAAGATATTTACCTTTTCTTCATGACTTACGGTATATAATTTTCAATGTAATTTAAAATTTATATTATTATGAATTATTTCACATTTTCTGCCAACAATTTAAAAAGATAATGCACACATACACACACATACACATACTAATAATTACGATAATTTGTAAGGTTTCAGTGGACTATTGTGACGTCACTTTTTTAATTTATATTTTTGCTGAACCTTTTTACAATTGTTATATTGAATTTGACTTTGCCGTTATTAAAACAACCTACTATAAAATTTCATATTAGAAATTAAACGAAATCACAACTTAAAACCGCTTCGAGGATTGAGATTTTCAAAACTTATATTTATATTTATAGATATCTCATCATGAAATTTAAACTAACAATATTACGAATAAAACTTTTAAAAAATAATTTTAAAAGTAATATTTTAATTTGAAAAGATAACATGTTTATATTAAAAATATTAATAATATATCTTAAAAAAAATTCTAAGATGCTCACATAATTATTAGATATTCTACGTATGTAAAGAACAACGTTTGACTGTCTGTATGTTTGCTTATAACCTGAGTTCTGTTGGATGGATTTTAATGCGATTTTCATTGGATGGATTTTAATGCGATTAACATTTTTTCTGGAAGATTTTAATTATGTTAATACACAAAACTATGATATTTGTGTCCTAAAAAATGGACACTCACGAAGCGATATGTAGATGCAACAATGGCGACAGGTCGCCATCGATGTCGTCACGTCTACGCTTCGATATGTTATGCTCGAGAATTTGGACCAGTCTGCTATCACACCGATCTCCCAAATGTAATGCAAATTCCAAACAAAAACGTGAATTTTCCTGTTGTAAGTACAAAACTCGTACGTTGTAATTGATAATTGAGAACAGTTTACTATATGGATTCTTAGCCACAAATATACTGTAACTTCTTGTTTTTACTATTCGGTTGTTTTTTTCGTAATAGAGTTTTTAATTTTTGTAATTATTTGATCGTTATTTGTATCCTTTGTAGTAACGACTTATAATTCATAAGATTTAAGTTTTTTAAAAGTTTTGTCTATAACGCACACCTAGTAATCAGTAGTGGATCCAGGGGGGAGGCTAAGGGACTCAGCCCCCCCCCCTCCTATAAAAGCACCTAGGTCTACCCGTGACAAGCCATATATTTTCATCGAGATTTATCTGGGTCAAATCCCATCCCCCCAAACTTAAATCCTGGATCGGCCAGTGTTAGTAATTATAGCAAAATTTATAGTGTGACTAAAGTGAACATGTAATCAAAATCTATAGATTTCTAAAGAGATTCAATTGATCGAATGTATTTATTGTAGATATCATATTTTGTTTTCTTTGATAGAGCCATATTTATTTTTTATCATAGCCAGAACATACATAATCTTTAATTGAATATGTCCATGTCCATGGAAGTTTCAATTTAATTATTAGTAATTTTAAGTGTTATTTTATTTTAACTTTGATCCAATATCTGGCCCAGTTATCCAATCTGAGAGCCTCAGGTTCAATTAAAGCAGTTGAACTTGTTTTTATTTTCCTTAATAACAAATTTCTTGTATCACCTAACAAGCATTTTAATAGCAAATTCCACTCATTAAAATTATTATAAAAATATTTGTAATGATGTGGTTCTGCTTCTATTTACAATGCGATTATGATTAAAAGACTAGCTATGAGAAATATAAGAGTTATTTTTCTTTTTCTGTTTAAAAAGGGTATAGGTACCGAATTAAATATTTCATTATTATTTCAAATAGGTGAGTTAATTTTTTCATCGGGTCTAAACTGCAACACCCCTCCACTGACGACCAAAGATGGCTATGAACACCGAGTCACGACAATCAACTGCCTCTAAGATTAAATATAGGGAAAAGCGTCGAAGTGATACTAAATGAGCAAATATGGACTCTTTACTATGAAGTCTGAGGAAAAGTTGGAAATAAAGATGTGTTGTGTCGAACAAACTGTGATAATAATTAATGATCGTCCAGATTGTCTCATCGTATGAAATGAATATATGAATGAGGTTGATAGAAATAGCGTACCGTTGTTCGCTGAATTAGAAACTAATTAAAAAGCGTAGGTAAAGAACCTACCAACTATTTACTGAGAAAGTAATAAGTAGATACCCAGGTAACTACGTATTATTTATAAGTACGTTTATATCTTTACATAAAAATATAGAGACGAATAAGTATTGATTTTTCTCTATATCTTTAGTTGTTTAAGTATGTTGATATATGTTATACATTAAAACTGTTTATAATATATTTACATGTAAGGCAACTTGTAAATGCACAAACATTATTAATTTGTCACAAACATAAAGCAATCCAGGAGTTAGGATTATGCTGATTAAAAACTAAGAAACCAATATGATCTCGAGCGAAATATGCACCGGCGGCTTTCCACATAAATTCTTATTTTTCTCCTCCACCTCGACGGTTGCAGTCTCCTCTTTGGATTTAATCTCACTAATAACGACATAAACAATCCCGCGCGGCCACCTGTAGCGCGCCGCCCGCCGACCAATGGGCGGCCGGCGCCCGCCCCCGCCTCGCCGTCATTGGCCGCACCGCTCCCCCCGCGCCGCCGGCCTCGCTCGCTCCTCCAGTCGGCGCCGAGACAGCTTTTAACGCGCTGCGATGAAGAAAAGCTCTCGCCGTTAAAGAGAATTTAGCTTTTCAATGACGCGCCGTCGCTCGAATGTCGCGGTCGGCAATCGTCGTAGCGCACATTAAATTGCAGTTTTGTCTAATGATTCTGAATTGAACATTCGATCGAGATAACTTGATAGTTTTTTTAAAGTTATTCACGAAATTATTGTGCAATTATATTCTTTTATTTGAAATTTTAGTTAAATCAATAACTAAACTCCGAGGCATTTCGAAACTTAAGTCATGTTGACATAGAAGATTTAAATCAAATATCGGCGCGTGAACTGGCGCGCTAACGAAAATGTCGTTGAACGGTAAGACGTCGTCGCAGCAAGAACACATCAAGCGGCCCATGAATGCCTTCATGGTGTGGTCACGCGGCCAACGCAGGAAGATGGCACAGGACAACCCCAAGATGCACAATTCGGAAATCTCGAAGCGGCTCGGCGCCGAGTGGAAGCTGCTGACTGAAATGGAGAAAAGACCCTTCATAGACGAAGCAAAACGGTTGAGGTATTTACTAATTATTAAATCTTTATTTATTTACGAAATTATTACTCGGTTAGTGGAAAGTTGGTATTTGTGATAAGATTATAACGTTATACGGCTTTATCGTAATCCGTTTAATTTGTTACACCTAGTATTTAACATTGTTATCTCAAACATTACAACAAACTGCAATGTAATATAACAAACGAATTATATTCCTTATAGACGCTCATCGGCTTTAATATAAATCAGGCTAATCCCAGAGTAATAAACCTAAATATAAAATCTAGCATCTGCACAATAAATTTATAGTTACTAGAAAGTATTTATGGTATAAATTATATATAAATGAAATTAGTACAAAAACTGACAAAAAATTAATTTTAAAACTTGGTGATTTTATTTTCTCTAAAGTCCTTATTCCATTTTTTCCATATAAATATGCAAACCAACAAATTAAAAAGATTCTTAAGTTACTATTTCGTACAATTACATTACTATTTGGATTTTATTGTACACCGTCGGGTGCGGAGCGCAGAATGATTCACAAAATCGACGAAATACACTAGGTGTACGTCATACCTAACTGCATAGTTATTTGATAAGTTACCGACAATTCCTTATCAAAATGCTATGATAAAATTATCTACGTTTACAAATTATGACAACCAAAGTATCGTGAACGCTTCTTTGTGGAAAAACTACTTAAACAGTATCTACCGATGAATTAATTACTAGCCTCGTAAAAAATCATAGACAAGTCCACTTGCTTAATTATTAAAGCGATCATAAAATACATTTGGTAATAAATGAAATTTTAATATTACGAATTTGCTTCTGTATCGTGTTTTGATTTAGAATTAAAACGTAATGAAATACTAAGTCCCAAATCCGGAATCCAAATATAACACTGCAATTAAATTTATCCACATTTCTGTAAATTGTGATCCATTCTCATTTTCATAATATAAAAGTATTGTTTCTTTATAAACAAAGAGTTAATTTTACTATTTGAATCAGTAAAATTAAATGGAGAAATATCCACCAATCACAAGGACAAAAAAATTTAAGAATGTTTCCTTCATTTTCCGTGATTTCCAAAATATCATGTTATCACGTCATTATTTACCCATTACTCTGTGTATCCATTGAATATGGTTTAAAGTTTAATTTTTAAGGTTCCGTAGCCAAATTAGAAAACTTTTGTATTTAATTTGGTGACGTCCGTTCATCTGGATCTAGCAGAATTAAAAATAGCTCCTTCAGTTTAAGATGGATAATGGTAAAATTTTAAAAGAAGGTGTAGTTAAATTACGTGAATACGTGGAAATAAAAAAAAATGTTTTATTAACCATTTCCAAAATTGCTCTCCATGCATTAAGGTATGATGCGAAACATTTTTTTCTTACAGTGGAGTGAGTTTTTATTGGAAAGATATTTTAAAATACAATAAAAAATTTAAAAACCTATTTTTTTGGAACGAATCTCTAGTGTTTTGTAATACCTCCCACAAGTTTCAACTACATACGCCAAAAATCTGAAAAAAGCAGAAACGACATTTGGCAAGAAATTCAATGCAATATTATGTTGGCCAATCTGCATAAATAAATTAAACAAGTATACTTTGACAAATAAGCTATTAGCCTTAGTCGCGAGAAATATATAGTAGGCAATTTATTTCCATAGTTTTAAATAATCGTATCCATAGTTTAATAGAAATACTATGTATACTTAAATATTTAATTTTTTCCATATACCTGAGTATATATAAACATTCGTAGAATCAGTTCCAATCGTACTTAAGAAGATGATTTATTGCAATTGGAAATATTCAAATCGATGTGAAATAAATTACACTACAATCTGGTTATTTTTATGAATTCTGCTTTAAAATTTTTATTGTCACCTTTCACACTACTTTTAATATTATTATTATCTTGTTATAAAAGTAATTTTAAATGCCACATGATTTATTATAAAACCTGTTTAACCACAGATTTGCGAATAATAAAGTAGTTATTATAAAAAAATTGTTTATCGTGGAATCAATAATCAAGTTATAAATGTTTCGTCTTTTTTATATTAGATAGGTACGTAGATTATATTATACTTTATGATTATATGGATACAGGTCATCATAAGTCATTAACATTTATAATTGAGTTAAATTTTTAGTAGTTCATTGCCATATCTTTTAATTAAACATTGTCATCCTCTTAAGAGTATTACCATATGGCGAAGATTTTCTTCGCACGTATAAGTGGCCAATAGAAGAGTTTTGGGGTCAGCTTCGGTAACGAAAATATAATAAATATTTTGACATCATTACTTCCTAAAGTGGTAATGATATCTGCAAAAAGTAAAATAAATAGAAATGAAACTTTGGAAATGGTCGTTTTCAAATGATGTCATTTTTTTGGAGCAGTAAATTGTGCAATAAAAGAGGTGATTTAACAATATTATTTAATTGTAATATTGTTTATGCAATATTGTTTGGCATGATACAATTTTTTTTAAAATGTATTTCTTTTCTTCAAAGATAAAATTAAGAAATATGTATAACGTTTTTTATTCCTTATACGAGTTCTGAATAAATTATTTTAACCAAAAATATTAATTTCAGTGTAACTCCATAAATTTTGTTTCACTATAAATCTAAACTAACATTAGCGTGACAATGTTTAAATACTGATCCTAATTTTCTTAACGATATTTAAATGTAACATCCCGTTTCTTTGTTATTTAATTTCACAAACCCTTAAATCAACAGACGTATACTTTTTAATATGTATATAAGTCACAAAATATTAAGCTAATACTTTTTTTCTCAATACATAGCGACCTAGATCGTACTATTATTTCTTTACTTGATAATTATGTACCTAACACTTTTTTGGTGACGAATTTGGAACATATTAAAAATATTTGTCATTTCAAATTTTTCATTAAATTCGTCGTCGTTAAGTTGTTTGCGAAAAAAGTCAAGAATTGGCTGCTCGGCAATTTTCTATCTATGGGTTGCTGGAGATAAAAATAAGCAGATTTTTTTTGTGTACGTAGCTTTACATTGACCAATTACGCAAAACCAATTTTAGCTCAGGCGGGACCTGATGAGAACGCTGATTGTTATTATACGTGTTGCGAATGTTTTAGGTGATTAATAAAGTGGACAGATTTTATTAAATATTCTATGGGTAAACGTATGCCGAGATAAAATGCTAAAACTAATTATATTTTTTAATTTTATTATAAAACTCTGACTGTATATTCTTAAGTTCAACATACTACTTTATTTTCTTTTCCAAGATTATATAAGTTTTGCTATTGATGTTTCAATCAAAAATTTGTATTAAATACATTAAGATAAAATTACTATTGAAGAATAAAATTCTTTATATTAAATGAATCGAACTTGATTTTGACATATTAATTTCATAATTGTAGATTATTTTAATCTTAAAATCATAATGTACCATGTAACCTAACTGTACTGTATTTGTTAAAGAAATATTTAGATAAATAGAAGAAATAATTAATAATTATTTAATATATCGTATAATCCGCCAATATTTTAAATGTTTCTAGAAATAAATTTTTAAGTATTTTTGGGGAAAAATTATATAGACAGAACAATTAAACGCGACTAAGGCATTTACCATATCTACAGGTCATTTTTCGAAAATAAAACGCGACTAATACATTTACCACATCTACAGGTCATTTTTCGAAAATAAAACGCGACTAATACATTTACCATATCTACAGGTCATTTTTCGAAAATAAAACGCGACTAATACATTTACCATATCTACAGGTAAGTTTTCGATAATAAAACGCGACTAATACATTTACCATATCTACAGGTCATTTTTCAATTGATTGTAATTCAATTAACTTCAATATATGTATGTGTAAAAAAATATAAATTACCTACAGAATATAAAAATTTTCTAACTTACTTCTCTTTATGTCCTAAGCTAATTTAATGGAGTTAAACAATTGGCATCCATAGTTCTTCACCATGCCAATCGATACTGAACATCACGTTTCCACCAGCATACCACCTTTCTTTGAATATTTCAATAAAAATCTTGTTTGGAAGCATGAATGTTTCCTCTTCTAAATTATATTTGTGGCATTTTAATTGACGCTCGATTTGAACTACCTTATTAAGTTGTAATAAGTCTTTATTATATAGCTTTTCTGGCCATAATATACGGAGAATATATCTAAATGCACAGTCACCAGAGAGAACTGGCTCTGAGTTTGAAATCGCGTTAATAAATTTGAAAATATAATATAGCAGCCGCACCATCCCTGCGTAATTTAAAAATCGTAAACAAATGAGACGCTAACGTTATGCATATACATCCCTCGCGAGGTGGAGAGTCCCCGTCGCGGGGTTGACCGAGCGCTCCGTGCCGTCATAATCCGCTCATTATTCCTCCAAATAATAGAAGCATTGTCAAGCGAATAGTGCCGCTCGCGATCCGCCTAAATTTATGAAGTGTAATCGCGCCGGCAGTTATCGGGGCCGCTCAGGGCCATAAAAGAGAGCTCAGGGCGCTAATTTCGGGGCGGGGCGGCGGCGCGCGCGCAAGTGCCCTTATCGAGACGCGGGACGAGGGCGGGTAATTGTCACTGCGGGGGTCGCGCCTTTATTGTTTATTGTGATTGGGTTAATGCCGTAGGTGGTTTTGTTGCGATTCCATTAGGTAGCATCGTTTCTGTTCGTACCTGACATAAGGAATGTGAACCGTCCTTTGGAATGACATTGTGAATATGAAGTAGCTTTATTAGAAGAGAAATCATAGGTGGCAATGTGATGCAAAATAAGGTATTATTTCTTATTCTAAATAAAGTTAAACTGTTCGCATAAACCGTCAAGAAACGAAATACAAAAGATAGAGGCGTAAATATTCTTTTCTATATTAAACTTTATAAACATCACTCCATTTTCAAGTTACAAAGATAAAACATAAACCTACATAGTTATAAAAAATATTGTTAATGTGATGCTACGGAGCATATCCAATCTAAAGTAATCTAAAGTATAATGAATATTAATAATAATAATAATTATAGATCAATATCATTATGGGCTAGGGCGGTAAAAGTCTTCTCCAAAGCTTCCATTCCTTTCTGTCCTTCACTTTCCTAGACCATAGTCTCCCTGCACTATTTATTAGGTGGTCACTGAGTGATCTAAGTGGTGAAGTTTTGAGTGGTTCTAATCTCATTTTCGCCGTGTATTATTCATATATATTGTCTAAAATTTCTCCCACAGGCGTCAAAATATAGGAAACATTTTAAAAAGCAAAAGACACAGTATCATCGCTATATTTTTCCGTTAGATTAGACAAAGTTCTAGAAAGGGTTAGTCTTCACCATAGTGAGTCGGATTGATCACAATGTATATGGCCTTTAACGGCACACCGCGGGATTCAATTCCCGGCCTCTCACCGAGCGGGTCTGGACTGGTGTTTTGGTTGTCAGAATACCAGTCCAGACCCACACCGGCAGAGACACCATTTAAGACATTGCTCTCTTAGCAATAAGTCCGCCATATTTATCAATTGTATGCATGAAAGTACATAAATTAATAAATAAACCTGTTGTATGTTTTTGAGTGCTATCACTCATATATACGGCTTAATATGTTTTATTGCTGTGCCAAAAGTCAAACTTTTACGCCAAATGGTTTCTAAGAAAAATTTCTTAGTTTTCCTTGGTGTTCCTTTTCAGCAATATGTCCAGAAATGTTATAAAAAAATATAAAATAAATAGTTTTAGAATCCTTAAATTTTCTCCTTAAATTAATAACCCGCACTTTATTTGCCTCGTTCAAATTTTTTATGTAAATATTCTGAATGTAAGTATATAAATATACTATTAATATGGCACATTTAAATTTTCTACCTCAAGGGCTCTCTGAGACAAACAGCAGTCAAAGACGGACAGACGGACGGATGTCAAAGACGGACAGACATATTAGTGATCTTGAAATGGTTCCTTTTTTTCCTTTTGGCATACGGTACCCTAAAATAAATTTTTCATGATACAGACAATTTTTTTTTGCAAAATGTTCACATAAATAGTTATATATGAAATATGTACACAAGTCTTTCGATAACCACACTTAAATGTCCCATTGTCTTTATCGCGTCCCGGCCGGTGCTACCGATATGTGTAAGAGTTATTATGCATCGACTGTGATAAAAATTGTGGAGTTATTTGCTGTGTTTCAAGGTGTGGATAAATAACGATTACCTGGTAACATATCAGAACGATTGATAAATTATAATGATATTTTACTTGCCAATTTTAAGACGATAACTGATATGACTACATAAGAAAAGTGTTTATCCAATTGCATCACTATTTCTGACTTAACCGACTTTACCCTTTAGACATAATACTTTCATTATAAATAATTGATAATAAAAATTAGTAACGTAAAACGCTACGAAGGTATTTGTAGATTTAATTTCCAAAGTTAAACATAGAAAACAGTCGTCACCGTGGTGTGTTGTGTCGATCACAAGGCATACGGCCTTTGACTGCACGGCGCACCGCGGGGACCCGGGTTCGATTGCCGGCCGCTCGTCGAACGGGGCTGGACTGGTGTTATGGTTGGCTGTAAGAAATTGCTCTCGTAGCAATAAGTCCGCCATACGTATCGATTAGATACATTAAAGTAGATAAATAAATAAATAATAGAAAATACATAGCCAGTGTCATTAAATGTCCGGGGCTAATGCAAATGCTAAGGCAAATGAAATAAATTATTTAATTAAATCTACATACATTAAATATAATCTTTAAGACAATATATATCTAGGAAAAGCTACTTTCTGCTTTTTCTTAATTTTGGGATACTTTTTTATGCCTGTAGAAATATAAAAATGAATTTTATTCAATAAATATTTTACGAATAAACTTAAATGTTAAAAAAAACATTTTAATCAGCAAAAATAAAAATATTTCTGAAACATTTAACTTTGATCGAATAAATTACGCAAAGAAGACCTATGTATTAGTGAGATAAATTCAGAATCCCAGGGTTAAACTAAAGTATACTTATGTAGAAATAATCCTCTGTTGTACAGCTTAACCTTGGCAGGGACATTGTCATCGCTCCACCCGATGCTCAAGTTCTCTCTCGACGTTATCGAGCTTGTGGTGTTGCCCTCTGCGCGAGTCCATCTCGCCCGAATATGACGGACACAACAAATATTTATCCGGATAAACAATACCATTGAGCCTCTCGTCGATACAAGGTGGTGACTAATATAATACTTTGATAAGTTACCCACAAGATATTACATAATAATACAATATTAAGACTTGTTTACTCAAATGACTGATTTCTGAATTTTAAAAAAATTATGGACAAACAATTTTAGGCATATTAAAAACAAAGTATTATCATTAGTATTAAATATTTATCTTCGGAGTTGTAAAATCAATTTACCTTGTAAATAACGTGCCCACCGAAACGTTGTCAAAATCAAAGCGAAGATGGTAGTATTATTCCTATTCAAGGCAAGTGAATTATTGTCTTTTCTTATCTGCTTCGATTGTTGACTTTTCTTTTATTTTTGACTACGCGTCTTTTTCTCGTCATATTAATTATCACCTAACAACAATACACAAATTACCTTAACGGTTGAAAACAGTAAGAAATTCAAGTATATTAGTTCTTGAAAGTAATTTTCGCGTAATATGAAAAATGCTTATTGTTTTAATATGTCGATAATAATATTAAGTTCTGGGTGACTTAAAATGGTGATACCATTTGTCCCATTTCACACCTTTGAACATGGCACCAGCTATTGAAAGTGTTTGCCGCTTTATAAATATTATTTATTGAAATTTTTACATTTTCAATCCCTTACGTAATTTTATATCAAATCTCTCTTAAGCTATATGTGACGTCTAGACAATATAAGGCAGTGCTGTGTTAGATCATATAGGTACTCATCTACGAGACGACAAAAATACAAAATTGACTACTCAACATACTTAGAAAATCGGAGTTTTACAAAATATCAAATTAACTTGTAACAGGAAACTTCATGCTTCATAATTATTTGGAATTCATGGATACTCGCTCTCCAATTTCTGGAATTTCGTCTACCGATAGCAATGACTCAATTCGCCTTTTATGTGAATGAATGGGTCATTAAATATAAATTTTTCCTGTTGATGCAAATTTACCAAATCGCTTATCAATACCAAAAACCATTTTTCTCGTCATATCGCAAAAAAATCAGTTCTTTTGTTAAATATTGATATTAAATTAAGCATGTCTGCTGGAAAGGATAAAAATTAATCTGAATTGTCGATTGGAACTGAGTAGGCAGTGATAAGCCTGTTCAGTGTAGCTCTCAGCGACCCCTTATCCGGCAAACACTTCACGCTCTCATGTTTGTTCAGTATATAACACAATCAGCAGCATACTACTATTATTATATTAATTGTACACTCCTTATAGAGGAAAATCTTCTCTCTTCAAGTAAATTGATATAAGCACATACAATGTAGTTATTTCGTAAAACGTAGAAAGTTTATTTAACTACTGATATTCGTTCCCGGTTTTGCCTTCGTTAATGTATGATACTCATCATACGATTTGTAACTGATAATGAAGAATTACTGAAGAATTTATAACGTAACTTCTAATATGTACTGCACCAGAGAAACAGACAACGTTAATGAAGTCTATTTCGATTTCGGATCAAGGTAAAGGAACATAAATAATAAGGCGGATTTTAATATTTAAAAACAAAAAAGACGAGAAAAAGATGGAAATTGAAAGATGAGATGTATATTATAAGACGACATTTTTTAAAAGACATACGTCGGAAGCGAAAATTTGTTTACGATCTTTTTTTCAAATTCGCTTCTGTTACGCTTACGTTTCCTTATTTTTTCATCAACAAATCCACATGCTGTATATGCAAATAATTGATTTATATGAATATATTTATAGTTTTATCAGATGATGTCGCTCGCTTTCTTTTTTTTACCATCTATATTAAAACTTTCTTAAAAAGTAAATTTCTTGTTTTTCTATAATTACCACATAAATCAAAGGTTAAAAACTGGGATTTTCCGTGAATTTGTGTGGAACTAACTATTTAGCGAGCATAACATTAAAAATTTATTTAGGAATTTTATTAACAACTAACAAATTCAAACTATTTGTAAAAAAAACTTCAATGCTAGCTGATAAGGATTACCCTTTTCGAAATACGATATCTACAATCTACCTTTCTGAACCAAATCGACTTGCGATAAAAATTTAATACTGTATCATTTAAAGAAAACTCTGTCAATAAATAAAATGTAATCAAATGCATCGAGCAATCATCATTACTTAATTTTAGGACAACTTATTAATCGATCTGCATATAAAAACACGCAATTAAATCAAATAAGTTTCCGTCCAGATTCCTTCTGTAACTTCCTGTAAACATTCCATTTAATTCCACGATCGTATACCTAGCGTTTCAATAAATATTTGCAGTGAAAAATATCCATAAATACGTACATACAAATAATTTTAAAAAAACCTTATATATGCCCACTAATATCAGTTAAATATATTAAAAAATATTCATGTAAAATCGTTTGGTTCTTTACATTGTCAATAGTGTGTTAGTAAACAAAACCGATTAGCTTTATAACTACTCTTGAATCGATTAAATGACATTATTTATAGCATACATTAAAGACATAGGTCCATGTATTACAATTATATACATTTGTAGTGAAGAGAAAAACAAAATGTAAACACGTCATAAGTATGCCAAACACTAGAGTATATTTACTGCCGCAGTAGCCAATTGAAGATACATTGTTTCATTATTAGTGGACCACCTTCCGAGCTGTGCCTTACAAAGATCCCGCTCTCGACCTTTAGTTAAATTATTTTCGGTGCAAAGTAGCAAGAAAATGCACGTATCAAATAAAAACCTCATATTAAACTGTTTTATAAAGCTCATGTTAAGTTGTGAGATTCACTTTTACCTTTTCTAAAACGTACATAAACCATGCCTTTATGACTAAAGATACATATGTTTTACGTAAAATAACTACGTTCATTGAACGCAGACTCTGCGCACACAAACAATTACCCACACGTGTTTTCCTAGACAGAGAGACGAGTCAGAACAAAATATTATTTTTGATAATGAAATCATTGGACCTCCCGCCGCCGATGCGAGGACACAAGCGGCCACATTGTTGATTGAGACTATCAAACGCACATTCAATATTTACCTTCAATATTTCCGCCAACCCCCGGCGCTATCGACGCCCGCCCGTCACCCGCTCTCTGTCTTCCTTTGTACGTACTTAAGATATGTTTTTTCTTCGATACTTTATCAGTTCTTGAAAGGTACACTGAATCGATGATACAAAAGTTCAAGCGCGCTTTGACTTAAAGGTTAGTTCACACGCTGTGTGTTTTGTTTTTCTAAAGATCCTATATACAAAGTTATTTAGATTCAATGTTGTTGAAGTGAAACTTTTTAGGTGGCAATTAATGTGGGATAAGTGGACGAGAATTGGGAGTAAAATTTGAAGGTCGCATCACGTTTAGGCACATTTCGTTACATGAGAAAGAGAGCTATATAAGCGCCATGAAAGTGGAGCAAAAGAGAGCGACCTATACAAAACGTTACAAAGCAATTGAATAAGATAGTGTCACGCTTGCGCGCGTTGTAGATGCACCCCTCAGACGCTACATATGAACAGCTAAGGTACCAAGAATACGTTGTATTATTAATATTTATCATTGTATTTTGTGATTATTTTAATTGACATTTGTCGATGTAAATTTATAGTAAGATTTTATTAGATATTTACGTCGATTTATAATGACATTTTATTAATGTTTCTGAATGTATAATATTCAAGACTTCTTACACAAATTGGTAAAATACATGAATTTACAGGTAGTATATTCTCCTTTTCTCTCTCCCTCTCTCTCTACTATTTTACCCTAACTATATTCTTGCAAATCGAAGTTGAAATCGCCAAAGAAGTGTCAATTCTATCACGTGTACAGAGTTGCACGCGATTCATTTTTTACAATCTACAAATTAAGCAGCTATTATATTTCACCTGATTCCTTGCAAAATAATCTGTAAATGTCAAACGTATTCGGGAAATTACTCTGTACTTAAAATATTAAGAATTTAACTAATATTATTCGCAAAATACGAATAACAACGTAAGTAAATATTTCTCAAACATATCTAGATGTACCTATGATTTGTTACAAATTAGCATAACTATTACAAAAAATAAATAGGAGAACATTTTCTCTGTTTATGGACTAAAGCAAAATTTTATTTATTTTGTAGAATTTTATAAATATTTACCGTAACGTATTAAATAACAGGATAGTGATAAAGTCAGAATTTATTCAGTTCTATTTATAATGTGTCTAAGTAATACATATTTTTTAAACAGAATTAAAAGTACACTTAATAAAATAAATGTTTTCGACAATATAGTTACGAGGAAATCATATATAGTTATAACTATTCTAAGAGTCATTTAATTGCTAAATAACTGTAAGTAATCGTCTTATTGCATATATGTTAATAAAGTAACTTAAATTACAAAATGTATTATTCCCCTATATTAATCATTTATAATATTTATATTTAATTTCAGCTGTCTCTTAAACGTTAGTCAATTACTGTCTGAGATTTCACATAGGTAACTGTAAACAAGCAACGCGAAAAGTAAATCCAAATTGAGTTAAAAAAATTTTAAGTGTGTTATATAGAAGGCTTATTTTTCTTATCTCTAGTATATAATAACAAATGTAATTACTTTATTAATGTGATAAATACCTACTTATAATAATCATATTTGCGTACGGCCGCTCGGTGTAAATAAACCTTTACAGCTATTGACGCGACAGCTATTAAGCTGCGATAAGGTTCGGTCGCCGCGCCCTCTTATCGTTCTTACATTTTGTTAAACAAACAATGCACGAATAGATTCTTCGTTGATAATACATAAAGTATAATGTAAAATGAGAAAATTGTAACTTTTTCTTTATAACAGTTCAATAACCTTTAAAATTTAAGTCGTAGCAAGGAGCAGCGGCTCTCAAACTTAGCTTCGAAATTTGCTACTCATAATTGTATTAGGTTATATTAGTCTGAAAATAATATTATGGATTTTATTTTTATTAACATTGGCGTCCATTAATTTATTGCTCGATATTCATGGTCAAATGAAATCATTCATTCTCAAAAAGGGTAAACAATTTTGTATGTTAAATATGATATAGCATATATATGTTAGGCTATTGTAATTGGTAATTGCTCATTTTTAATACTGTAATAAGCTGCATTTTTTGTATTTGGATCCTATATATGGAAAGAGAAATTCAAGTCCTCCGATGCAAATATGGTTTAAGTGTAATTAATATAATGTGGCGTTTTGCTGTCAGCATCCTCACGTCTCTCAATTCGAAGTTGAGTACTTTTGATGTTTACTCTCACTCAATTGACATTCGCAGGAGAACGAGTGCAAATTTTTTTGAGGATTTCACTATTGTAATCTTGTAACTTACTAATTTCCTCTTCGATTTGTGGTTGTCTGCTCCGAAGAATATATTTATGTGGTTTTTAATATCTATTAATAAAATTTGATTTGAAAATGGCTTTTGAAAATCATAGCGTAATAGTACATGTCATATAAAAGTACTATAGATATAAATTCAATACTTTTTATCGAGTGGTAAACGATAAATAAAGTTAAGAGAGAATTACTCTCTAGAATATGAATATATTCAAATATGTCACTCTGTTAGTCGCAGTAAATGTTTAAGTATCATCATAGTTAAACGCCAGTATTATATGGCGGCTTACTTAATTTATAGATACATTGCCTATGTATAATTTTTCATTTCTTTTAATTAAAAAATAACATTTGTAATTCCATAGTCTTCCACTTTAATTTTGATTTTGTAATCGCATAATTAAAAGTCCTCGTCCGTCGTAAAGTTTGGGCAGTACAGGCAGCGACACGCGGCCGGGTACCGCGAGTTGGTTTATAAGACGACCGATAGCGGAAGACGACGAATTATATTTAACCTTATCGCTGTTTAAATTTGTTGTATGATTGATTCGATATTGTGCACGCTCAATGAAATGGTGGCCTTATATAATGCGCGGTTGAGTGCGCCGTGTCTGATAACATGCTGGGTTGGTAAATTTTGTGTGTATTTAGGCAGGAATAAAGAAATTCGCTTATTATGACGAAGCAAAAATAAATTTTCATTTTATTAATACATATGTTCTTGAAAATACAGAAAAAATATTTTAAATCAAGGAAACAACACCTTGTGAGCTGTTGTTCCCTTGATTTATAATATACGACCAGTCAACCAAATATTTCTTTACCATATTGTAATACAGTTACATCATTTGAAATGTTAACTTTTTAAAAATGTTTATATCTCGCGTGTAAAATTTGTTATTATGTAAATAACAAGTTAATAAAAAAAGCAAACAATAGAAATACGCTTATGCAGTATTAATTAAAAAATTGTTATCCAAGATAAGAAAAGAATTGTCTTGATTTTCAATATTGATACAATTTTAATTTGGTACATTAGATAACGAAAAAAATTCTGTGCAAGTTAAGCGACAGTATTAAATCAAAATCATTTTTACGAAGAATCCCGATGATAAATGCTACGAAAATACTTAAATACCAAGCCACGCGCCACACAATCGCGAAGTCAAAACTCGATTGTAACAGCTAATGATATTTAGGAGACAAAATGACGCCAGTGACACATGTCTAAAATTTGTAAATACATCGGCAGTTCTGTTTAAAGAGAGCCGGCGGCGGCGGGCGGCGTGCGCCATTGTGTGCGCACAATGTGCAATAATCCGGCCATTGTGGGGCGGGCGGCAACGCCGCGCGAACAATCGACGCCTTTATTGCGTAAATAATAATGTTATTTTATTATTTGTCTGGTGTCGGGTTTGTTAGGTGCCTTTGTCAGTTCGACCTCCTCGCCGGGATAATGCGGGAGTATCCTAGCTAGCATACGAATACGTGTATCTAAGTGGCGTTTATAGAGGTCTGCTCTCTCATTGCAGGGCACTGCACATGAAGGAGCACCCCGACTACAAGTACCGGCCGCGGAGGAAACCGAAGGCGCTGATAAAAAAGGAGCCGAAGTTCGGGTTTTCGTTGAGCCCGCTGATGACACCGGTGCCTCGACTGCTGCCGCCGGCTACGCCGCACCCGCCGCCGCACCCGCTGCTCAACCCGGACGGCAAGTTCGAGATGCCACGCGCCTTCTTCCCGCCTTTTCCGTATCCCTTTTACCCGTTCGCGGGCAAAATGCCGGGCGAGAGTGCCACCGGCGACAAGCTAGCTGCAGAGCTGGCGCAACTGCAAGCGCTATACGGCGGCGCGCTGTACGCGCCGTGGGCGGCGTGCGGATGCCCGCCCGCACGGCCTTCGCCCTCACCGCCGCCCGCCGAGCGCGAGCGTCCCGTCGCCTACGTTCTCGTGAAGCCCGAGGAGCGTGAGCCGCCGCAGCACGTCATCTGAAGGCCGCTGCCGGTGCTCCCCGCGCGGGGGGCGCCCTTTTGGCCCCGCGCCCTCCACCGCCCGACCGACGCCGACGGCCTCTGAGCGGCCCAGAAGCTCTTTAAAACTAACTTTTTTCGGTCTGCCGCCTTTGATGAACGTTTATTGTGACGGGGGGATCGTAAATCGAATTTGGATCTGTATTATTGAAGCGGCATCCCCGACGAACCGAGTCGAGTAAAGTCGGACAAACTTGTATTATATTTGTAGATAAACTATTGCAAAGTTTTATAAAGTGACTTTAAATATATGGGTCTAACTAACCTACGAATTTATTTACCACTCATAGAAGCTTTTAAAGTTATTTCGATGCAAGGTCGAAACGATTTATGAGATTTACGCGATTTACTTTTAAACTGCTACATCATGCATTGTTTCATGTCATGTATAATGTAAATCAGCGTATAAATATGTTGTCATGTTCCGTAAAATAACTTACGATACAATTGATGATTCCAAAAACACTTATGCTGCGAATGTTTACTTCTAAGAATCATCCACTAACGAATAATCTGAAATTACTCATTAACATCATCACCCTGTTAACAATTTGTCTAATTCTAACCGAAAACATTTGTAACATATCAGTATCATAAAGTATAAAAAAAATGTAGGAACTCGTCTGTGTAGATGCATAAAATATGTTAAACAAGTATTCAATTTCGAGTATAATGTAATTATGTGTAAATTAAATGAATGGTCAATTTAAACATATAAACATATCTACTGTACAATACTAGTTATTATGTATATCTAATGTGTTATAAATGGCATTATTATAGATGACACAACTTTATTATTAAAATATAGCTAGTATAACAACTCTTATTTTTATTATTTAAGTTTAGATGTTTATGACATTTTGATTAAACAAAACGATGACGGGATATAGTTAATGTAGGTCTGTAGATACTAAATATCAATTACAATAAAGCGTATCATTAATAATATTAAACTCAAAGTTAAATTTGATCTATTAATTTTTATAAATTCTAAGAAATTATAAGAATTTTGTTAGTTCTATTTAAAATAAGCGACATCTTAACCAAAGTAAAAAAAGCGTTTGTGTGATTATAATTCCATTTGAATAAGAATACAGGAATTTAAGAAGAATTAAATTTAAATATAATATTAACAAAAATTTCTTTTGTACCTTTAGAGCACGAAAGTCTTTAGTTTTATCGCGTATTTAACATTGGATAGTGTCTGTATGTTAGTTTTGTTTGTATCTAATCGGAGTTTATGTTCGTGGAAAATAAAAATTAATTAAACTTCTTGTATTGAATTAGAATTGTTATTATCGTTTCATTTATTAATATTTTTTGCGTACAGGCTCTCTCAAATAATTGTAATGTAATTTAATATAACGGAAACTGTTGCGTGCAATTGTTTAAAAATTTTTATGTATATTTGTTTACTTAGTAGATAATTCGTTTAATTAATAAATTTAATTTTTGTGTCTAACTATTACAAAGAAACGGTGTTATTTTGATCCGATACGTCTTCCAAGAAATGAATTCTGTTTTGTTAAGTTGATTCAAATAATGTTAATTTGTTAGTTGTACAGTTAGGTGGCAGAACTTAGTTGGCCTTATTCATTAATTTGTTTGTGCGCACGTTTCTCAGAGTGTTTGAGTTATAATTGTATGACTTTATGCTTTTTATGAGAATTTAACATATAAAATAAAAAAATAGAATACAATTTATATGTTTAGCAAAATAGCTTAAAAAACATATTTGGTAATGTTATTTATCCCGAATGCCGTCATATGACTGAACCCCTCTATTCACTTACCTTCTTAAAATCGCACGTTCCATTTAGTCTATTACGTGTGTACTCCGTAACATTGATACTTGATTTTGGCTTTTCAATTCGACTTAATTGAAAAATTCCATGGTTTTAATTACTATAAATTACTGATGTTTTTTTTTATAGGCGATGCACTTAATCTAGTGATGTCCGATGGTGTTGGTATTTTACACATGTTTGTTGTTAAAAAAATTCATAGTTATTAAAGTAAAGTATTCCTTAAACAATATAAATGATATTTGCAAATTTTAATTTCACTTAAAAATGACAATAATTTTCGAATGAATGAGTACATTATTAGAAAATTGTACAAAAAGAGCTTTTTCAACAAAGTAGTTGTATGATTTTACAAAATTGATACTAAATCTATGACGGCCCTCTCAAATAAGTGTCTTCTCGAAATATATACTATTCTTCGTTCGATCATTTCTAATTTTGATGACGTTAATAATATAATATATTATCTAATTATGTTGTAATTTTTTGTTATAGTATTTTAAAAATATTATTTTCATTACAACTTGTGTTTTTCTGTTTTATTTTTTCTTCTATTATTAATGTTAAACATAACGAAAGATGGTTATCTGTAAACAAATTATTAAACACGTAATTCTATGGAAATAATAAATAGAATACATAATTTAATAAAAATGGTTTCATTTACTATTTTATTTATTTATTATACCTTGAATTATACTCGTACTATAAAACAAGTTCGGTCATGGAGCAGAGTCGCCTCCTGTACATTCTTGACGGTATAATATAGGGTAACCGCAACAACCTTCAAACCAACCGATTCATCTGGAACAGATAATATATACATTATTCAAGACTTCCTTATTTTACGAATGCAATTTGTATTATACATCGAGATTAACAAGTATATCATTGAATAATAATATTGTTATTAGTAATATCATTGTTACTAGGTGAGTCTTGCAGAGGAAGCGCTTTATGCTGACCGATTACCTTCAGTTTCTCACTGATCTCTCACATTCTTCGACTGACAAAGTAAAATACTATAGGTGGGAAGTGAAGTGAATAAATTGCGACTTAATCTGGGCAAGTAGCCAATAGTGTGCTATAAATGGGCTAGCGCTGATGAGCAACTTTATTATAGTGGTATATTTGATAACGACGTCGAATGGAAATGATCCATTTGGGTATAAAACTAATGGAAATGCTCTATTTGGATATAAAAACATACTTGACTTTCGTGATCACATTGTTGACGTATTCCATGTCTTCTTATACTTTCAAATATATTTTGTACGATACGTGATCTTATTGCGTTGCAGCTACTTGCCTAATGCCTAACTCCTCCATCATATAGAATTATCCTATCCAAAAAAACGTTGGTCCCGTTCTTGAAATAATTCCTAACCCTTTTTCTAATACTTGTATACAAAAAGTGTAACTTCCTTTCCCTTTTGAATATATATTTCTTTAATCTTTATTAAATATACATAATACAAATTGGTTTTAGCATTTAATAATGTCAATCAAGTAACAGCTCAAGAGTTTCATTATCAAGTTTCGAAAGTTAGATTTGTATTTTATCATATTTCTGTAATATATGATACTTAAAGGTTTACTTTTTTCTAGGCAATATAAATTCTTGAAAATATTCAAGGTTAATAAAATCTCTGAATCAAAATCTAAAAAAAAATCTAGGTGTGCCTTTCCAAAACTCTCAACTAAAGGAAGCTCGACGTAACCTTATCTGTAAAGTATTATCATCACAGCTATATTTTGTAAAATTCAACCGTATGTTTGTATATAGCTATAGTAATGTTGGCGATATTTGCAACATTCACGTGGTGTTTGCGAGCAAGCCACATCATAGGTCATTTCAGTAGCACCCTAATAATACAGACATTCAAACCCTGGTCATGAACATTTGGACAATAGACACCCAAAACATCAAGCTTAGTAACAGTCTTTGAATGTCTAGTAAAATTATAATCCACATTTTTACTATCAAATACGTCGATGTTTCAAAGACTCGTCGCTTCACGTCGGCTTTGAAAGATGAATTTATTGACTTCAATTCCTAATTTCAAATTCAACTCGAAGTCTTTTATTTTTGTATATTTGTATGTTTGCATGTATATTTGTTGTAAGTTTTGTATTTTTTACTTGAGTTTGCCATCTTGCTAATAAACACGTGACATAAAATGTATCAAACTGTTACTTTTAAATAACGAGAAAAACTTAAATAGCCGAATGATTAACTTAAATTTATTTTTTATTTACAGCCCACTTACGTAAATTATAAGGAACATATCAGTTTTACATGTAAACCCACTACAATATGTTCATTTTAGGCCAGTCTCAAATAAATTTCTACCCCAACACACATCTCTCTGGGGGAGTTTCTAAACCCTTTTGAGTTCAATTTGATATTATAAATTGTATAATGCATGCGCAGTTACATGGAGCATATGCATTGGAGAGGTGCGACGGGGGTTGGCCTCTTGAGAATGCAGCGGTGCGCGCCTTTAAACCGTCACGGGAGGTGGGTGGGTCGAAGCTGAAGATGATTGACGGAAAAATCGATATTAAAAAAATTAAAACCCCAAAACAAAATGTATAATACCAAAATTTTGTAATGTAAGAACAATTATTACATTTGAAAATGTAATTAATTTTCATTCAATTTCCTTACGGTCGTAAACTGTCTTTGATAAGCATATTTTATTACTAATAAGCATTTCACTTAAACACTTATTTATTTAGACAACATTAAATTTTATTAAAAATTATGCGTTTCGGCGTCTAGGATATAGTTTATAATTGGCTGCTAACATTTAATGCAAATCGAACCTTTACTGGGTATGACTTTAACAAAAGAACACAGTTTCGACAATTAACTCGTGACAAGATAATACTGGTAATAACAAAAATAAAATTGATGTTATACTTGGTCAGAATCGTTGAAGCCAGTTAATCAATACTTTCCTATTTTCATATTTATTTACCTGCACTGCAATTATGTTGAGGTTATAGTGTGTTTTTTTTGGTTATAACGAGATAAAGATCAACTTTATCTTGACTATGCTCGACTTCACCTAGAAACTTTAACTAGATTCATAAAATTCTTCAAATTTTAAGGAAAATCGTTTGTACGTGACCTACTGAATCAATGACGATATAATATTGCATAGAAGCGTCACACAAATTGCTTCTTTTACCGACATGTTGATCTGCACATATGTTAACCTTTTACAAACTAGGGTAACATCCTTCTAATGATTAGTGTTTCTAGTTCAATCATATCTTATGGTCCATCCAAATCTGCACATCTCTTTACTATAATAGATGCCAAGTGTTCTTGCGTTAAATAATTTTCTGTGTATCAAACCATCTCAACAATGTTTTTATACTTTTCCCGCTTATATTTTCCAGTTATCTCGTTGGTACGATTTTTACTTTTCCTTTATCATAACTATGTAAAAAAACTTAATACCATCGAAGAAATCCAGTATCAATATTCTACAAATTTATCTTTGCTTTTTCGATAATTATTTTTGCTTACCTTCATCACACCAACATCTTCACAAGATATCACACATTTCTCCTGTTCTGTAATGATATAAAATGTTTTTCTCTTTCTTCAAATATTTATTTACATTTCTGTGAACTCTTCTTTGCCTCAATTCCACTCGCATGTCACATTTTTAAAAACACACATTATCAACAAAATTAATTGTTAATTTATATTACGCACAAATAAAATTAAAAATAACTAATTTTTGTTCACTAAAATCCAAACAATGCAATACTAAATACCAAAAAGGAATATTAAAAACAAGACTACGTCTTTGAAGGATATCTTACGGGATCATTATTAGGGTGAATATCATCGATCCTTATTAAAATTTTGTTATACATAGAAAATATGATAATTTAAAGACGATTACTACTTGTACTTACGTACAGACAAATTTACCCAAGGTTTCTTGCAAATGAATTTTCAGAATTTTCAGACATTCAGATAAGTATTTCAGAATTTTAAGACGAGAATTTTGTAGACACTACTGACACATCAGACATGCAGACAAATCGACAACGAACTTTGAAAAACAACACGTTAGTTGTCGAGACATTGTTTTAACATTCCATAGTCGTAAGTCATTGGAAATAGTGCGAGGGTTATATGCTGGTATAATACACAGACAAAATTTTTTAATATGTACATGTCAAGTTCGACAAAATTATTCATAAGTTGCATTAAATATAATTCTAATTACTTCTTTTATTTGTACTTCATTTAAGATAACAATTGGTAATAAATTTACATTTCATTCGCACAATCGCACACATCAGCACAACACAAAAACATTTAATGTACACTCATTCTCAAAACATCGAAAGCTTGTCCGCAGCGGCTGAGAGCCGCATTTCAATAAGCGCTCTGGGTAAAGTGTAAAATCGACCAGCAGGGGTGCGAGCGCGTCCCGAGGGCAGCTTCACAATAAACACTTGATAAAGTATAATCACGAATAAAAACCGCCCCCTAAATAAATACGCACGCGGGGGATGAAATCTCGATCGCGGTGCATCAAACTATTCAATTATTACTTTTTGTAGATAAACTGCTGCACGGAATTGACGGTCGTTGTTGGGACACTGCGCGCGGCGGGTGCGGGTTCGATTTTCGCGGAGAGATTAGATAATTGTTATGTGTTCGTTGACTTTCAGAAATTGTATTTATAATGTTATATAATTGTTAATTATTTGTTAAAGTATCGAATACGTATAATCGTTTTTTCACTTGTGATAAATAAAATAAAATTTGTAAATTACCAATATTTAAAATGTATATTTGGGCCTTTTTAATTTTTGTTATGAACAATCAATTAGGAGCTCTTCCAACTGCTTTTTGTCACTAGTGAGATCAAGATAATTTTACTTCCACTGTTATTCATATCTTTATCGATGACTGAACTTGATGATTATAATCAACGTGATAAAAATATGAATCGCAGTGGAACTAAAATTACCTTGAACTCGCTTAGGATCGATTAAATAAATTAGAACGCTTTCATAATTTATATATTCGCCAATTATTTGGCTTAAGAAAATATAAACATATTTCTATGTTTAAATCACGGCTTATCTGAATGTAATACCAGCACAGTTTACAGCATTTTTGGAGCATCCAGGCAGTCCCTTTTACCTTAATTATTGATTCAAAACCTTAGGCGCTCATAACCTTGGATAACATTCTGAATCCCCCAAACTCTCTTTATGCTATTGTTATAACTCCTCTCATTTTCTATGAGTATTCTTTCACTGTACGTATTACGAAATACTGGAATAAATTCAATACGAAACACATCGTCAGTTTATATACTCAAAGGTAATCTGAAAAGTTAGTCCTATCTTATTTATTTATGTACTTTATCTTGTATCTAATTGATGCATATGACTGACTTATTTCTCCGAAAGCAATATCTTACAGCCAACCAGAAAACCAGTCCAGCCCCGTTCGAGAAGCGACCGGGAATCGACCCGGGTTCCCGCGGTGCGCAGCGCAAAGGTCGTATGTTTTATTGTCAACCCAATACACCACAGCAACTACAACAAGTAATGATAAGGAATTAAGATGGGGATAAATTTTAATTTTTGTTTCGCACAATCGCCCATCCTGTCCTATCACTTTTCCTTATTTTCTCCCTGGTACTTAACAAAATTATGAATTTTAATATATCACAAGACTACCATTTGTATAATTTCTCACAAAAATATATTGCAGTTGTCCACAGAAATAAATGTTTTCACAGAAATAAGTCTACTTCTACATTACTTCTTGGCTAAGCAGAAAAGTGCTAATATAACAAAGTTCTTTGTATACGTTTAAATCTATAGAAATAAAAATAAAAAAAATAAATTTATGTCTCTGCTCATTCATCACGTGAGTTCTCGCGCAGTGACAATAACGAATATTGCCTGCTTCTGAAGGTGTACATCGATTTTTCAATAGCAATAATGCCACTAGACAATAAGGTTACTATCAGACTCAGGATTGGGATTTTCATGAGGTAGATTCTTCAAAAGGTTACGTTTATTATATATTTATAATGTTGACGCAGCCATACATTAATCTTATAACTTTATTCATATCTGTACGGATGACACTTTCCGCGAAGAAAAGTGATCAGATTTAATTTAGCAGCATTGATATTAGATTAGGTTTAAACTCAAAGTTATTTGCTATTTTAAAACTTATTACGATTTGAAAAACGTTTTCTATACATATTGTATGCGAACTAAGTTAGGATTCTGATCAAAATAAATATCGTCATGGCATTCTTGCATAGCGCTTACCTCCGAAATATCGTTAGTAATTTTAATCATGTGTGACGTGCGCATTTAATTTGCAGATATATTCGCGGGTTATTTTAATGATTATTATTTTTTGCTGTGGCATACCATTTTTTTATATAAAAGCAGCACTAGCACACGGACTGTCAGTCCTAAAATTTCTTCATCAAACTTCATAAATTATTTTATTAGTGTATTACACCGAGGGCATCTAGTAGAAGTTCCTTATTTTTACTTTACAAAAAAGTCTTCATCAACGCAGATATTTGTCCAATATCACTGGAAGCTGGTTCAAATTATACCAGCCTTCCATTCTCAAACGCAATATATGTATAAGACTTTACTTATGGCCTTGTCCTTGTTTACTTTCTAATCTTAGCATAATCCAAAGTACCAATCTAGAGCCACTTCTATTTCTTTAAATGCTTTTTATCCACGAAGCGCCTTCTGTTTGCCGATGACCTTAAGGTCCTTTGTGTGTTCTCATTTGTTAATTACTTCAGAGTGATATCAACCATGTTTATTAATGAAGTCTGAGTAATATGAGTGTATCGTACGATAAACATTTCAGCCGTGCTAACCCACACTTCATTAACTGGTTCAGTGTTATTAAGACCAACGTTTATGCGAAATCCCGAGGTAGTTTGTGGATATTCAGTTCACTTCCTATGCTCATATTATAAACTATTTTATTACAATAATTTTGGTCGCGTGATTTCCTTATATATTTTCTGACAGATTTTCTGCTTCAATGAAAATAAAAGGAAAAAGTATTGCGCCCCTTTTGTATTGCGTTCTCGTCGTTGATTTCTCGAATTACAATGTTTTGATTAATTGTGTATTGATTTTAATTTTCAAACACCGAATAAAATATAAAACTGAATGCAAGCCAAGAGTATTACGTTTTAGACAGACGAAAACGAGAAGATAAAACTGAGTAAAATTGCAAAAACCGTGTACAACATTTCATTGCAAACAACATTTATAACATTAGACAGTATTTACACGATCTAATGGTATAAATATTAAGTTTATGTAGAAATTATTTATGATAACGCGCATTACTTTTTAAACTAAGAAATTACCGTCATTATTTATTATTACTATTTATTTTGCTAGTTTTATTGCATATGGAATTGCGGTCTTGCAAAGACAGAATATTGTCTTGATTTTAACCAATACGGTAGTTGACTCATTCTAAATTTTGATATTTTTCGTACAATATTGCGAAATATAAGTTAATTAAAAACCAGTCTTGAAAAAAAATAAAAATTTTTTTCAAAAATAAGCCAGTTGTAGGCTTCTAAGGATGGATCTCCAAGTTTTCAATTATTTCAACAAGTTTTCGTAATTTTTATAAAAACATTTTTTAATTTAATTCTATCTCTTGAATATCAATCTATAGCCGAAGCAGTGACGCTATGTGGCAAAGGCATTTAGATTTCTGGGTTACAATTAGTGCAAAACATGTTTGAAAAAATGGATGAGGACGGTAATGACATGTATTACTTGGTAATGATTTTTTTGTTACTGGCAATGATTTTTTGTTGGTAGGAATGACGAAATAATAAAATATTTTTATTTGAATTGTTAATTTATTATAAAATAATTAAACTTGTACGAACTCTCATAAATCAGTCTCAAATAATCAACAGTAAAAAAAAAGAAACGAACAATCATAATCCTTATAAAAATTCACACTTCAAATTGCAATTAAATGTCTCGCACATCGTTTTGACATTTTTAAACTGGTATCTAAAAAATCAAAAAACGCCTTTCCATCTTAAAACTTAACTAAATTGGTCTTCCGTAATAGTCTTTTGATTTAAAATAGTCCTAAAATCACATTTTTATTCGCATCTTTTTAGGAATCATCTTGTAAGAATTTTTATAAATCAGTTTGAAATAATCAATAAAAAATGTTGTTTCGACATTTATTAGAAAATCTCTGAAAGATCTACAAAACACCTTGCTATCTTAAAAGTAAAATTCAGTAAATTGGACTTCCATATTAGTTCTTTCATTTTAAAATCACATTTTAATTATCATTTCTTATTAGTTAGTACTTATTTCTTCTTCTTTTTAAAAGGTTGATTGCTAAAATCTTGGGTATAAATCACTGCTGTATGCAAGGCCACTTGAGAGCGACTGCCACCAAAATGGAAGCTCTGAACTTCTTGGCCATACTTCAACGCATAATTTTCGGAAAAATCGACGTGTAACATAGCTTCATCAAAACGTCTTTCTCTTTGGACGTCAATTGTTTTTTCTTTATGCCTTTGCTCGTCGTGATTTCTTTAGCCACCCTTTTCCATTCGTAATATGTTACTGGTAAATCATCACGAAATACCTTATATGCAGGAACTTTTCTTTCACAAGCAGCACAGGTTCTTTCTAAGCATTCTGGGTTTCAAATGTCGCAACACAGAGTTTCCAATAATTCATTAGAATTCTTTTCTTTAAGAATACGCGCCTTGTATAATGCTTCTATTAGCAGATCCATATTGGTATGTTGCATGCATAGGCATTTGTTATCTTTGTCTTGCTGCACTGGGAATAATACCCAAAAGGGTCTTTTTTGCTGAAAAATGAGTAGGAGACGTGAATATTTTTTTCCTTGATATATTTCTTGTAGAGCTCTTTCAAAGGTACAGTCAAAAAACGCTTTTGGTGCTTGACTTTATTTTTCGTAATGTATTCTTTTTTTCCAGCTCTGATGACACTATTAATATCATCGTTATAAAAGCAATGAATAGATTCAACGTCGTCAGTCTTTGCAGTCTGTAGCACTTTTATGTTCATTCTTTTTAATGTTTCTGTGTTTTTTTATCAATTTTTGTGTTTTTTTATTAATTTTTTTGTTACTCGCCATCAATTGGAAATCACCATCGTCATTGATAATAGGCCTTTTTTTCCGCAACTCTTGACGTCTATGTTCTCTCATTCGGTACATGGCATTTTGTTGTTTAAGTTTTTTAATAATATCAATCATTTTTATTTGTTTATTCTGTTCTTTGTAACGTATTTTTCTGACGATCAGTGAAACTTCATGGGATGTGTATATACGATCACTTAACAGCTGTTCTTGCTCATTGTCTCCTTTGTTTTCTGGTACTGCTTCTACTCTTATGGGATCTGGTAATTTTGTTTATTTTCGTCAGTCTTCCTCTGCCTGTATTGTTTAGAATTTTTCTTCCATTTCATTCTTTGTGTTTTCTGTAATGTTTTGTTTTTTTCTGTAATGCTAGTGATTTTTTTCGAAGCTTTCCTTTTTAAATATCTCATTCTTTGCTTTTCTTTTTCTATAATATATAATTCAGGATCACTTTTAATTTCCGCATAGCGGCGCCTTTTGCAGAGCCTTTGTTGAGCTAGGCGGTCTTCTTTACATTTTTTTTTATTTTTGCCATAATACCTACAACAAAGAATATAATATATTTAATAAAACTGACTGCATAAACTTATGAACTATTTTATGTCAACCATTTAGGCTACAGCAAAGAAATCAACATAATATGGTATCTGCCACCATTTCAGGGAACGAACTATTTTTACTTTTTTCACGAAAATTGGCTGTTTCCATGGTACATTAGCCAATTTCTAGATTTTTCCCAGCGTTTGGGCTGAAAGATCTAAACTCGAGTCAAATCATGAGTTTCTAGCTTATTTAGAAATGACCATTATAGGTTTTGATATATTCGTATTCTTGAAAAAATGCTTAAACAAACCAGTTATTATATTTTTTCCTATATTTGTGCTGTAAGATCGACATTTTGGCCACTTTTAAAGTTTCTTACTCATTTGTAAGTGACTTTCTCATTTTGAAATATTTTTTGAAAAAGTTGTATTTCTCCGAGAGTACATTAACAATTTTCAAATTGGATGTATTGTATCTTAGATTCAAGTGATATTACCTACCTACTGACATTCTCCGTTAGGCTAAAGGCGCTCTGCAATTTACCCGTTACTAGGAAATATCATTACACTCAACACATTTCATTACCCTACATAAGAAAGTTCTTGCATTACATCATTCGTCATTACCATCAACATAAAATTACCCGGCAATGATGTTGCTGGCAATGACGAATTTGAAAAAAAAACATGTCGCGACATGTTCAATTCTTGTTATTAAAAGTCACATTTAAGCCAATCTAAACTATGTTATTTTGCGTAATTTAGAGTAGTAAAAGATATATTAAGACAGTGATACTTACTCGGCAACCCAGGATTCGGGGGAATGTCGCTCGGCGCGATAAGCGTAATTAGTGTTACTTTTCACTGATTTTTATTCCTGTTTCGGTTAATGACGATATTTGGTCAACATTTTTTTAATCATCTGAATATCAAGGTACATTTGTTAGAATAAAATAATCCTACATGTTAATCCAGAGCAACTATTACTGTTATAAAAAATATTCCAATTATATCAAATATTTATGTTCCGTTTTTTAAATATGTGTGTTCCATTAAGTACATATATGGTATGAACGTGGAAGGCAATGACGAATCACTAAATTTTTATATCATAAAATGAACATAAATACACTTATTTTGACAATTTAAGTTGCAACTTTTGAGAAGACCTTTTTATCGACTTTTACCATAGTTTTAAATATTATTAGTGATTGGGGCTCAAATAGCAGTCCAAGAACCTGATTTTTCTGCTGTTTTGGAGATTCACCCCTAAATTTGAACATACGGATAGAGTTGGGTATATCCCTGTCTCTTTTCCTCTCAGAGAATATAATGTGCAATATTAAATATTACCTCAAAACACAGTATTACTGTCCTTCTCTAAAGGTTAAATTTAAACTTTTAGAACTCGGTTAATTTTAAAGATTATCAAAAAAAATTTTCACTCTTCATCAGCTTATACCGTGGAATTATGATTAATGAAATAAAAAAAAATTAGTCAAATACCCAATTCAATTTTTGTCAGTAGCCTAACTTTTTTCTTTCTTTATTGCACAACTTTCCTTCATCGTATCCAGATTAAATTCATGTTAGTTTTTATCGTTGACTCAATATGACAGTTACAACATTAAAACACCGTGAGATTTTGCTCAATAATTTTTACTTAATGCGATTACAAATAAACGAATAAACTGACATTATTACTCATATTTTCGATAGCATATTATAATATAATATACATTCATATCATATTCCTTTGAATATTTTAAACCCAACAATTTAAATCTTTAGCAAATTTATGTTATAGTGTTTACGCGATGTGTACAAACAAGCGTTCAAAAAACATAAGGGAACAAGTTTAGACATCGTTTTTTCCCCATACTTGTGGACTCGCGATCTTATTGTTCTTTTTTTCAATATTTTTATATTCAAATTGTTTGCCTGATAGTATACCTGATCCTTGTATAATTCTTGGACCAGTAGGAGGCCGCATCTTCCAAAAGAATGCGGCCGAAGTTCTGCCGCATTCTTTTGTATCATTCATGCTGTGACGTTACATACATTGGTGTCGAAATTTGAGTTAAATTTTTATTTTCCCGACTCGGTGACACCCTCAGGAATGGGATTATAAGGAATTCACAATCTATTCCAGTGCCATAATTTATTAATTATCCGTGAGTGTGTCTGATTTTCGACTAATAATGCTTTTTTTGTGAATAACTAACTTGTACAACATTTTTATAGCACTGCAAAACTAATTTAAACTATTGTTTGAATAATTAAGCTTAGCTAAACTACGACAATTTGTAAATAAAAGTAATATAAAGCTATTTGCTAACATAAATACAGAGTTACATTATCGAAGAAATAAATTTTTACTGTATACAAAAAAAATCGACAAAACAAAAACGAGCATACATTATCGACTACACTCTTATTAACTTAGAAATTGGCTTTAAAAACATACTTGCTAAGATGTCTATAATTTTAATTTCCACTGAAAAGGCACTATTTGTTTAATAAATCCGGTTATAACGTTTTTGCCACAAATCTATGCAAGTAGTGACACACGCAAAGGACACACACAGAAAACCGCATTCTCTCATGTGCCTGCGCACACATGTGTCAATAGCGCACTCTAAAGCAGTGAGTGCCGTGAATAAAACTCGCCCTAATCCCCTTGAAGGACCGCGAGAGGACCATCCCTCCCTCGCTTCATTATGAATCGGAGACACATCCTGCATACAAACACTACATTGACTTACAACTAGCCACCGCCTCTATGAAATGTAAGTATAATACGAAACATTAAAAGGGTTAACTGTAATGACGTTGGTAATATCTTAAGATTTATGCAAATACACAAATACATTTCACGTATTCATTAAATAAAGAAACAAACCTTGAAAATACAAAATCAACTAAAAAATTTAAAGATATATTTTCACAGTAAATTCAGGAATAAAATGATGATAATTACTTATGGAACTGAATAGGTATATTGTGCGGTCTATGTTCAAAATTGTTTATTAAAATTTATGCACATTTCATATATTTGTTACCCAGAAAAGCAAATTTTGCAAATATGAAACTGATTAAAACCATCTAGAGATATAATTCCATAGTAAATTCAATAAAAAAAGTCTATCCTTCCAATAAAGACAAATGAGTCTGAATAGATATTGTTTTTACTGTTTATCTGGAAAAATAATTACTGAACACTTATTGTGTGTGGTCTAACATACACATGGTCACTTTCAGGTTTCCGTAGTGAAAGACTCCGCCTCTTCGGAACGTAATTCAAGTCTTTCGGTGCCTAGATTAAGATAAAATAAGCATAAAGTAAACATAAAATAAAATTTAAATATTTTCTTTATTTAAATATTATCTCCAAAAGTTTTTTACCACTTTTAAAACTACCAGGGAAAAGGCTCATCTATCGGATATAAACTGTTCATCTATAGTCAGGATCTGAACACATTGATATTTATGATAGGATTGGAGTATTTTTCGATTAAAATACTTACTAGAGCAGAGATTCTCAACATTTTTTTGCGTTGAGCCTGCCCGGATTATAAGAAAATATATTCCATTTAATTTTTTTTCATTTCATTTTCACGGCATTTATTTCTCAATCAAAAGCATAATTAAATAAATTGCAATTATGGTATTCACTTTTAAAAAATGATTAAGTATAATTATATAATAAAATTTTATTAATGCTATGTTTGAGCCCTCAAAACGGACCGAATGAATTATTGAGTGGATTCAAGACTTCGAATGGATTTTTCTTTAAAATGTCCGAACACATTAGGTCCCTCTTATGATGTCTTTGCCCCCACCTGGGGAGGCGCACCCCACTAGTTGCCTAGTCCTGAACGAGAATAATCACTCAATAAAGTAGCAATTATATGTAAGAATTCATCATAAGAAACTGTATTATAGTAATTTTAAGTGTAGCGCACGAATGGATAGAGAGAATCGCAAAACTATTTCACTATAAAAAGTGGCTAGATCAAATCTACAAGATACTGACAACTTGACAACAAACAACCAAGTCTCAGTGAAAAAAAATTAAATAAGTAAAGCCGTCAATGTCGATATTCATCATCGCCGTCTGTTTTTCTTCGATAGGAGGCGGTGGCAGACTATAAATCGATAAATAAAAAAGTGAAGTCCATAGTCAAAAAATACTATGAAATTCATTTGTATAAACATAGTGACCCGCATTGGATAACAGCAGTCTGAGTTGTTCTGCCCCGAACGAAAAATAAATACTAGATAGTAGCGAAATGAGGGAAGAGAAGGCGCGCGACGCCGCCGCTCGCGCCCTTTCCTATTCCTTATCGCGCCTTATTTGTTCTCGTTTTTATTATGGCGCGGCCGGAAATAAGCTCCTTTGTATCTGATTATCGTTTTACGTCAACCGTTCCCTTTATGCGGCGGCCATTGTTGCCTACTTTGTGCTTATTTGTTCTATCAACTTATGTAAATAATATAAGTTCGTACTGCGACCGCTCGAGGAAAATATTTCGCAATATATTACGACTACGAATGAAGTCGTCAGATTTCTTTTTACATGGTTTGTAGAGAAATCGTTGCGTCATATTGCTTTAAAATCAGCGGAAATGATCAGATCGAAGTGGATTTTATCGTGATTAGATTGACCCAAAATAAATAAAGCCTATAATTATTACAGATTGCCTGTCAAATAAAATCTGTTGTATTTTGATATTAAATTCAGATATGTTGTATATTTACAGATTAATCTAATGAGTTTTCCCGAAGAATAAAACGATCCTCGTAGTGTAACTAATATAACTAAGTAGATAAAGAAAATAAAAAAAACATCCCGTTATGTTGGTAACACTGAATATTTTACATCAGTTACTCGCACTTATATGTAGTACATACATTTACAAGATCTTAAGTGTTTATTATGTTTACCACATCCATACGTGGTAAAGATCACATTTTGATTTTTCACTAATCCAATGAAAATTAAGTTTTTTAAATGTTTTGACATTATTTTATGTTCATTTTTATAATTATAAAACTTTACCTCTCAGTTTAGTTTCAAATTAACATAGTTTTGTGGTCATGCATATATTTGCGCTTAGGTCGTTACGGCGAACGCACGCATTGGTTTACATAGATGCGTAATTGACATTGTTAGCAGATTTTTTTTAAATCTAAGCCAAAACTGATGGTACGCAAACAGACCTGGAAATAGCATTTAATTTATGTTTTATTTAATTCCTAATACGAAAACTAACGAGACATAACTTTATTTTAAGAAAATTTTAACAGTTCCGAGTTATGTAATAGACTGATCTAGTCTACATATATATTTTTATTTCACACGACACTTCACATAAATTTAAGCAAACTTGACAAAGTTAAAACGAAATCTTTCTAAATATTTTTCAATTTTAATTTAAACGATCAATAATACTAAGAATATTTTGAAATATCATCGCAATCAGAACCGAGCACTCAAATGAGAAATAATGTCAATTCGATTAAAAACAGAAAATAAATAAATGAAACTACATTTATAGATACAAAAGTAAAGAAAAAATAATCAAAAAGGAACTCTTGTAATTTTGTTTATATATTAGTACAACTGGAAACAAAAACTAATAATATATTATTAATAATAAATAAGTGCTACACGAAGACGAATACCTCGCTTTTTAATCAAAATTAGCAAAAGCAAAATTAAAAGTACTTAACCGAATTGAAAAGCTAAATTAACTTCTGGATTAATACAAAATATAATTTTCTGAGCCAGTAGTTTAACTGCGTCTTTAGATAAACATAAGCAAAGTAGGTACCGAGTTGTCGACAGTTAGCACCGCGGTTGAATTGGTCCATTGTTTCGTGAATAGGAAGGGTTAACGCGTTAGCACCGTCCGTATTTGCCCATCACATTTGCTTGTATTATGTTAAGAGTACTTAATTCAAAATTACAAAACGTGTGCTTTGTGTTGATTATTTGAAGCTAAAATTGTTATTGGCAGAGCGTTATTTTTTAGGATTCCGTACCTCATGAGGAAAAATAGAACTCTTATAACATCACTCATATCCGTCTGTCGCAGCCCTTAATTTCAAAACTTGAAAATTGTCACAGTAATAAAACATATTAATCCGCATGTATCTCAACAGGTAACACTCAAAAATATTCATATGAAAATTGTAGGAGCGGCAAATTACGTACTTGAGAAAACTGTCAGACACGAATAGAATTCGCACTGCGAGGGTTCGGTAAGCATTTAGGCAATTGCGAAATATTTAATGGTGAATAATATTAAACTATTTGCAAAATGTTTATTTTACAGAACGTAAATATAAAAAAAATATTGTCGAACATATCTTTCACAGGCGCGTATTTAAAAAATAACGTATAATTACACAAACAAATATAAATTGCTGATTTTTTGAATATTTCGGATTATAGGTTAACCAGCAGTACTCGTTAGGTTTTGATAATCAATAAGTAAGACTATGATAAAAATAAAGAAAAAAATCTTTGACAGACAGGTGGACGGATAACCAAGTGACGCTGTGAGGGACCTTTTTTCATTTTGAGGGACGGAACTCTATAGGGTTTTCAGAAACCTATGCAAAGGTTGTAGGAAATTTATAACGATTATACTAGATCTTGTAATTTTTTTAAATAAGCATCGTGTTTTTACGCCTGTTAAAGATTTAAATTGCGAAAAATTTTATATATTTAGCACCAGAGTAACACATTGGACTAGCATTTATGCCTCAGAGTATTTTTAATAGAATTAATACAGCAGAAGTTCTGAAATTATGAGATGAAATTCTCCTAAATCATTGAGCCTAAAAAGCTCAAACTAAGATTAAGACTAAAATAATAATTTAAAAATTCAACTTACAACCTTATTTCAATTTCAAACTTATCAACTTAACGAGTATATTGAACCTGGCGAAAGCTTCAAATAATAAATAATGTCAATTCTATGTAATGAAAAGTACCCTTGCAATTTTCTTTCGTTCGCTTAAATTATGTAAAAATATACAACATGAAAAAATTACAGTTCACTTTCGAGGAAAACGACACGAAGAAAACTTAATTCTGGTGAACAAAATGCAAGACAAACCCATGTAAAATATACGAAATTCATAAATTATTCGAATTGAAATTATGTTACGAAAATATATAATCACAAAGAATTAATGTCGTTATTTAAATCTTTATTTCCAAATAGTATAGTTTTTCGTTTGTAGGTAAAATAATTTGTGCCGACGTAAATTTTAAGTTTTATTTTGTTACAAATAATTTCACACCTTGCAAATGTTTATTACATCCGATGATTCAATTCTAGCACTACAATAATTATGAATTACATATATATATACATATATATATATATATATATATATATATATATATATATATATATATATATCCGTTTTAGTGTCACGGTTTTTTACTCATGTATACTTAAAAATGCCAAAGAAATCTTTTGTCTTTGATGTCATTTACCCTTGTCTCGAAAAAAAAACTGTATCTCGTCCAAAAATTATCTAATTTTAATAATTTTTTCGGTGTTTTCTTAATAAAAACTTGTACAAGGATAATAAAATACCAAGAAAATTATGGAAATTATATTTTGAACAAAAATTATAACAAAAACTGAAATCAAGGTCACACCGTATTTTCGCAGTCCGGTACATCCTCCGTATCAGCAAAATAATTCTTATCGTCACTATTATCACTATCACTCAAAATTTGTATTACGCCAAATTGTGAGCGAACCACAATGTCACTCCCACTATCACTTTCTTTACAACTTGTAAAACGATCATTTTCACTCGAATTATTTTCATATTCCGACATTATGGGTTAAACATTTTCTTTGTATATTGTAATTACTACTAATATTATAATTTGAACTTTTTAAAACACGTAGAAAGATAAAAAAAATTAGCGATGCGTGCGAACGACCTCCCCTACCGCGCGCTAAACAGCAACTGATTCCGCGAGCGCCATCGCGCTCGTGGCAAATTTAGTTAGTAGTCGGCACTCAAACGGATATATATATATATATATATATACATATATACATATATATATATATATATATATATATATATAATCATTTTTCCAATGAAATAAGTTTAGAGTAAGTTAGTGTCGTTATTAGTTTCAGGAATAATATCTTGCTGAACGCCACGTTTCGTGTAAATTGACGTGTCCTCCCGATTCATCGCTCCGTTATCTAACCCATCCAACGCCACACACGTAACCATTTTTAAAAAAAGGGTGGATACGATTCAGGCGTCGCGTTACCAGCCGTGACACCTTTAAGATTTTCATTTCATTTCCCGTCTCTGATCAAAGTGTCCCGCCACAATGGCGGGGCGGGCAGCGGCCGGCGACATGCGCGTCACGCGCGCCGCCGCCGCGCACAAAGCGCACAAATTTGCACGTCGTTTACTCCCATCTCGCATTCATTCGGCTCTGTGTACGAAAAATTGGTATTATACGCGGGCGGCGCCGCCCGCGCGGCCCGCCTGATCGGCGCATTGTCGTCTTGTTGCCGGCCTATTCTGATGCTAATTTCGATATTTTTTGTCTTTGATTTCGGGTTGCGTTCGTTATTGGGCACGTGACAAGTGTATGTAACGTCAATCGGAGAATTGTGCAAAGGGCGAAGAGTTCTTTCCGTACTATTACACGAATTTATTTAATCTTCAATATAAATTTCAATATAAAGTAATCGAAATGTAAACTATCACTAATCAGGAATAAAGACAAGAATAGACATAAGGGATGTGAAGCCAGCTGTGATATTTTTGAGAAAATTTAGTATTACCCACATTTTTTCTATAGATTAATCAGGGTGTATAATTTAAGTATATAGTTCATATTTGTCGCAAAATATTTTTTTGCTTCAAATTTATATATTTCTTTTCATTCTAAGCCTAACACAAATATCAGAAATTAAATACTTTAAAAAAAATGCAAGTCACTTTTAAGAAAAGTGCTAATGTCACAAACAGCACGGCAGTAAGCAATAAAATAATATTTTAATGAAATATAAGTAATTGAAAATCTAAAATTTTCCAACAGAATACGAACGATGCAAGGTCATATTTTAAAACTAACTTGCAACTCTGACCTCAAGGAAGTTGCGGTGTTAGCACTTCAGTCTTATTTTGTAATAGTGTTGTGTTTAAATTATTTATTTATATCGATATCTAAATAGTTATAATTGAAATTAGTGTATTATTTTTTTAGTGCATGTACTGGTCTCACTAGCTGCCACACCGCGTAATTCCCTGAACCATTTTTCGCTCGCTTTTATTGTTAAAGCATTCATTACATTTTTGTATTTAATTCAATGCTACTGCTTACTAATACTACATTTTTTTCCAATATGCCGAATTTTTTAATACAGCCTTCCTAATAGCTACTGTCACATCCGAAAGAATCAAATTCACTTCATCGTTGTTCATCTATTTTTCTGTTTTATGTTTTTATCGCCTAAGAGATACCTACATGAAAAATCGACGTCTTGCGGTACGACCCAACTAAATGAATATTTTGCACGGCATCAACATTTACTCTCTGCTTCGGGTGCATAAAAATTGATAAAACTAGAGGAATGATAAACTCAGGATTCTTTGGAGGCTTTGTTTGATCGTTTATAAATACCGATGGACTGAATCAGTCATTGGTCACCGGAATGAAATCTTTAGTTCCTGGACTGAAGTTACACAGAAAGACGTGCAAGTAAATATAACTTAAATGCCATAATCAGTGTCTGTGTATGCTATTATAATCCTTTTTTGTTGTTGCTCACATTATCTGAATTTATTCCACGTTGCACTTTACTGTGACAAAACAATAATAAATAGGTGAAACTGATTTTAATCGAAATTTTGGGTATGTGGGGGGTCGATTTGCATTTTTTAAATTACGAAACCTGCTTACCTAGCTTAAGAGCTAATATGCGCCTTTGCGTCAAACATATCTAAAAACCATCCTGCAATAAACAAATACTTATAAAAAAGTTTTAAATTAATAAACACATTAACTTTTACCTTCCACTAAAACTCGCATTTTTCAATTTAATTTGAGCTCTTGATTGTTTTCAATTTTATTTTGCTCAAGCTCGTTTGAAAGTGTCACTTTAATTTATATACTTTCTTTGAATGAGATGAAATATTACATATTACTCTCAACAAAACCATTAGCTAAAATCGAAAAGCTCAGTCGTTACGGTATTCTTTGACTTTGTCTTCCCGAATAGGTACTTTTTATTACCTGTATCTAGTGTAATAACGTAAATATTTACTTTAATTTCAGGTACGTTTATGAATTTTTTAATACAGTCTTCATAGTATCATATATTAGTAGTATTCCGTAATTTATGAATATTTGTGCGTACAAATAATAGTATTTTATTTCGTGGTTTCGGGTTTAAAACTTAATTCGGTTAAAATTAATGTAAAACAAAATTGATGAAGCTATGTGACAACACGTCGTGTAATCACACAGCGAGGGAGGGCGCTGCTCATCTCGTATTGTAACGCTAGACCACAGCCCCCATCTCCTCTTTTTGTATACGGATGGCATATCCCTGCAAAGTGTATTAATGTTATAACACACTAAAATTTTTGAAACTGCAAACTTTCTCAAAATTAATTTTGCAGAAGTTGAGTTATGAGCGAACAGATCGAAAGACAGGCAGTAAATAGAAAATGTGGTTCACAATTTTCCCAACTCGTATGGTAACGATGTTATGGCCGTAATGTTTATTTTTAAAACGTCTTATCTAATTAATGCTACGTGTGTAAATTAATTTTTTTTTATATTTTGATGACACCCGCATTTTTCGTATCCTACTCATGAAATAAATGAACCGAATTTTATAGTGAAAACCACAACGTATTTTACAGATTAATGTGTTAATCAAAAAATATAATCAAAATAAAATATTAAGGAAAATAGTTCCTCAATATTTTATTTTTCTTAATACTTTTGTATAAAATTGTAAAAACGGATTAAACCTGCGGAAAAGGTAATTTGAATAATTATTCCCCCCTATTCTATAAGAAATATTTTTTATAACATAGTAATTTTTAATATTAGCAGATAGATGAAAAAAATACTAAATTATTTTCAAACATTATGATGACTTCTTGATTAGATTAATTAGCTCTGTCTATAGCACCGTTGCTGTTTTGTACAATTATAATGTTTATTAACTGCTTTTTTTATAGCAGTAACTATCCCTTTTGTAACCGACTGTAGTGCATAAAGCTACTATATTAACCCAAGTTTTAGACATATTAGACCTAAGCAATGACAACAAGCCAAAGTTGTCTTTTGCGATTAGGATCCAATCTGATTGTTTTAATGTTAATAACTGTCGCCAGTTAAGACAAATATTTATGTAAAATATTTCCAGAGTGGGTAATTTTTTCAATGTTAAGTTTTATTATAAACTTGTTTCACAGGTCCTTGTTAGTCATATTTGTGTGTGTGTGTGTGTATATATATATATATATATATATATATATATATATATATATATATATATATACATATATAATAAAACCGTAAAAAATGTGAGTGTATATTAAATATTTTTAAGTAAAAGAAAGTGCTACCTACTAAAACACCAACTAAGCCTAAAACAACAGTTTTCAAAATGTTGGTTAATCTGTACGCACCTTCGTTGTGCACGCTATTCTCGGCAACGGCTGAACCGGGATTGGATGCAGTTTTCAGTCATGTTAATGCTAATCTAAATAGCTTGAGCTAACATTTGGATTTCATTTCAGTCGGTTTGCAGATAAAAAACGAAACCTCAATCTTTAGTATACGTTCGTCGTGCACACCCATATCAGAACCGACAGAGCCGACTTGGCTGCCATCGCTATCTACTTGCGTTTTTAGAAAACTTTATGCTCATAGAGTTCTGAGAGGAAAAAGAAAAAAAAACACAAAAAATTGCTAATAAATTTTCTTACGCCGAATTCCACGGAAACAAAGTCGCGGACACAGCTAGTCATTAATATCATCTTAAATATGATCCTTGTCTGTAAATATTCCTTTTATATAGTATTAATTTTAAAAATATAAAAAATAAGTATTAAAAGAATATATTGAAAACCTCACCGAATAATATAAAGAGCTGAAATTGAAATAACAGGTCAATTATTAAAAAAAATATTTTTTTATACTAAATTCAAGCACGTATGAATTCAAATAAATATCATAGAAAATCATTATGATATAAGATATATTCCGTACACCAGGTATATGTATAATACTTTTAAATACAAATATATACGATAATAAATGCATGATATAAGAATTAGTCAACAATCTCCTTCTCCAACAATTGGCCTGTCGTCCGAATCCAGATCCTAAAGCACTAGGAGCCGCAAACGCGGCGGAAGCGAGCACAAGGAGCCTCTGCCGCATCCGACCTCTTCCGGTCGGCACACGCTCTGGCCGGGCGCGACCGCCACATTACCGCGCATTGTGTCTGGTCGA
The DNA here is from genome assembly GCA_039881145.1 of Druceiella hillmani. Lineage (NCBI taxonomy): Eukaryota > Metazoa > Arthropoda > Insecta > Lepidoptera > Hepialidae > Druceiella > Druceiella hillmani. The sequence continues at coordinate 17,058,436 of JAYKKI010000008.1, read as the reverse complement.
CAGGGCTATTCCAACGAGAAGCCTCCTTTACCTCACCTCGGATATAGGGTTCAAATTACTAGCGGTCAGTATTTCACTCCCAATCATAGGTTGACAGGTACAGTTGTGTTTAGAGAATTTGATTATTAAAATTGAGTCGCATTAATTTTCTTTAGCATATAATATCATGCTGTCCACCTTTTATTTGAATCTATTCAACACGAGAGATAGCCTGAGGTGTAGATTTACTCTCTGCTCACGTGTAACTTAACCATTTCTGAAAATTTAGAGTTCTTCTAGAAGTAGTATGTTAAGTTTAGCTATTTTTTTAATATCTCCCAGATACGACTCAAAAATGTTATTTACTCATTTTAGTTAATTCGTTCGCCACAAAAAAAATTGAAAAATGAGACTTCATTTAAGCACAATGATTATTTTACAGTTTTAAAGATCTTAAAACTATTTGTTTTTTTTATTCTCTATCCCTGAAAGGTATTACAGAAATTTAACCATGGAAATGTACGAAGCAACTTAGAAATAGCATTGTTTTATATATAAACATGGCGCAAGATACAACTAACCTGCCTGCTGCGGACTTCGTTCAGTGAATACTACATGAAAGGCGGTCTTTATGGGCATCATTTATTGAGTAAAACTGACACGAGGAACTTATATGATCGTTTTCACTGTGCGCGTCGTTTCCTGTCTAGGAATCATCTAAAGAAAATCATTACATAGATGATCTCTTAAATGAAATATCACGGATATTGAGCGGAATGTTTATCGAAATAATAAAAATGGTAATCGATAAATCTCATTTTTATACATAATAAAAATAATTATATATAAACACAAAAAAAACGGATAATATAATTTTTTTTTCTTTTTTAAAATTTAGGATATTTTTTTATTCTTATAGGCTGATGTTTTCGGATATAATTTTTAAACTGTTGGAAAACAACAAACAAAATTATAAAAATTACATTTATTTTGTTAAATCTTATATTTCACGCTTTTCATCGAATAGGAAATATATCTAAGAAAATATATTTGAAAGTACTCAAATTTGTACAAATTTGTTTCCATTACGTTTTTTTTTCATTATTAAACACCGTTTTCGAAATATTAAGCTTAAAAGTTCCACCACCAACTTATTTTTCACCATTAAAAGAAATCCATATATATTTCGTAGCAATTTTACAAAATTTAACGTGATTATCCGATTAAGCTTACACTACATAGTAAGTGTACTGGTTACATAACAATTTCTTTATCCTCCAAATTCTCTAAATTTGCACTTATATACATATATAATTTTCAATATTGAATAAAGTTACAATAACGAATTGTGTCTTAATTTGGGAAACGGTTTATACCACAACTTTAGACCAATTGAAATTACACATTTTGTCAAAAATAAGTTATATACGTGAAATTGAATACGTAGTTTCAACAATCATTTTTCTTCGTAAACAATAAACTTATGTATTATTAAGTGACAGAAACCACCTAACATTCTGATTAATAATATACTGAAAGTAGATAATATTGTGACAAACAATGTGTGAACAGTGACCGTTGAAAAGGGGTCCCACTGTAATATTTTCAAATAAAAAAATCGAACACAAGTCAAAAAAAATAAAGATCCCTTTCTTCCCCGTCACTTCCACCTTGATCGACTCTTCCTCGTCGGTATAAGCGAGAATGTTTTTAATAACGACGGCCCCATTCATTATGAATTTCATTAGAGCGAGCGCTCTGCACTCGACGTGTGCTGAGGACCTCTGAACGAATCGAGTATATTAGCCTTGTAGCGTTATTAAAATTATAATAATTGGGTTATTTATACCGAGCGGCACTAGATACAGCGCCTGACGAACGCCTCCGTGAATTTCAAGAAGTTTTGGGAAATTATATTAGAATGTGTTCCTTGATTGTGATTTAAAATTGTTAAGAGTTATTTGTACTATAAAAATATACAAACCTCTATTAATTAATATTTAATTAACGGACTTATTAAGTATTAAATATATTTTTTTCTATTTATGGTTTAGGGAAATTGTAAGTAATTGGAAACCACGCAATGTAGAGCCTATATTACAAGCTGGCATCCTGTTAATAACCCGTTACAATACAAGCAAAGAGTAATGTTAAATAAATACATCAAGGACTTACATAAAATGAGAATCCGTAGTTACCTTTATCTCTTGAAATTATTGATACTAAATTTTAATCAAACTTTTTAATTTGCAAAATGCATGTTCGAAGCAACGGCCGTCATAGTTGTAGAGAATTATGTCCGGCCACGCCCATTATGAATTCGGAAGGGAATAAATAAGGATAATGTCCATACATTTTGTGAGACAAAAGCCAGTTTAACTTTTTTAATATTTTTCTCCAGCATGAGAATATAAGTAGCACATGATAGATCAAATGATTGCATTCGATTCCAGAATACTAGGGACCAATGTGTTAAATAAAACAACGATACATTCGACATCATGAAATTCATGAGAATGCCATATGATAAATCCTAGTACCTTGTAGGTTTTCTGAGAGGTTTCTATTACATAACTGTGAAAGGTGGATGATGATCCATAATTACATCGAGATCCCAGACAGATTCTCTTTAGAGGGTGGTTCTGCCTAGTTCATAACTACGCACAAACGGATTACGTAACCAAGAGTATGTCATCATTGCATATTTTCTTATATTAAAATGTAGTGTACTGCACGGATTCCATCGGAATACTGAGTCGATATCATGTTGGAACAGCTCACTATCAAATCAGCTATTGATACTTAAGAAGAGTTGAACAGAAGAAAACGACTAGTGCTGATAACTGAAGGAAGTTATTTATCATAATGAGAAACAGAAATGGACCTAAATTACTACTTTAAGTGATACCAGATTGAGTAACATAAGGCCGAGATTCGAAATTTCCAACAGGACGTATTTTTTGCAAGCCGATAAATTTTACTAGATTGTGAACATAGCTATCAAAACCTTGACGCACGAGTACGATTCGTACTTAACTGTTTTTAAATTCAATTAAAAAAAAAGTTTTATACGTTTAACCCGTAAATTAAAACTTGCTTATAGCCAGAATGTTTAGGAAATTGCTAATGTTAATAAAAGAACACGTTTGCATGGAAATAGATAGAGTTTTGTATGTATATTTATGCATTTGTAAAAGAAATTATACTTAATTATGCAACTTCGAATATTATCTTTAAGCCAAGCAGCTTTAAAGTAGTGGTGATTACCAACCCCGTCCACCACCACCGCATCGCCACGCCTCGCTCTATTAATGCGAGCAATTTGCTTTAATTTTGTACCAATCCTAAAAATGTTTTCCGGGGAAAACGAGTTATGATATAATATTTGACTTAGGAAGTACTAACAATAGCAAAATTTCGGAAAAATCGTTCGAGCCACATTTAAGTGGAAAAAAATTAATTTTGTTTAATGGAACGTATATACATTTATACCTATTAAAAATAAAAAAAACAACCAACAATTTTAAATTGAATGGCTATTTTTTAACGGTATGTATCCGAAATTTAGGAGTTTCAAAGATAAAAAAGTCTAAAGATATTTATGAAAAACTTCTAACAGCTAATTTTATGGAAATCATAACAGCGGTTTAGGCACTAAACCATATAGACACATACTTGCAGAATTTTTTTTTTATTTTTGTGTTTTTTGTGCTCTATTACTGAGCCCACTCTAATTAAGTATCTACTTTAATTGTCTTAACACCAGTTCTTTTCAAAAATTGCTGCCACTTGCTAGTAAGAGCATATACTACAAGTTTCACCAACGAATTTATGGTAATTTTACGCTCTTCACATTTCCTTTATGTGTATATCATCTGAGCCACTTTGTTTAAATTTGAACGAATATTTTTTTTTTAAAGCTCTTCATATATTAGAATTCTATTCCACTAATGGTTGCATTAAATTCCTCAATAAGCACAATTTTCTTCTTCAAGTTATCGCTCGTAATAACGTACAAACATTAATATAACCTAAAAATAGATCAAAATGTATCTTTTAACTGTGAAAGACAAATTAAAAAAAAATAATTGACATTCTCACAACTAAATGAAACTAATTGCCCACCTGAAGATGTTATCATACAACGAAACCTAGGTCGTGGAAAAGAATTTAAATAAAGTAGAAATAATACTACATCACGTAGTTTCATTTGGTTATGAGATATAAATGTAAATTATTTTTTTTAATATGTAAATTGTTTGCACTTTGCATTAAGGTTAAATATGAAATTAAACGAAACGAGACGATTGTATAACATTCGACTCTCGATGTCAATATTGGAATCTTTAAAAGAGATTTCTTAATCGAAATAAGATATAATCACTACACGTGTTACTCACGAAGCTCGTCTATTACAAGTACAGATTTGCTTGCATAAACATGAGAAAACATTGACGTAACCAATTCTCTGTAGAAACGCTGTATAAAGTGAAAAATACGACATCTTATCCGCTTAGCTCAGCGGACACATGGAGCTTTTTTATGCCATTCATCTCTCAGAGAAAAGCCACACAAAGGCAACTGACGCGAGGAGCTTTCCGCCTACAATTAGAATATTATAATCGGATCAGGGCGGGCGACATTCATGCCGAAACGCTCGCTCACAATGGCCGAATAAATATTATGGGAATGTTTTGAATATCGACTCAGCGGGACTAAGATATTGGTTTGAAAGAGTACCACTAGATGTTTTGCGATATCGTATATTTTTTAATTCACAAAGGGATATTTGCGTGGCTTTCGGCGAATTGTCAAGGATTTTATTGCAAGTATTTTACATATTTTATTTCAATGAAATCGTATAATATTTTTAAATGCCAAATCAAAGCTACGACAAAATTTTTAAAAATATATTGTCGAATATTTTGATAAAATTTCACAATAATTTAACTGATAAATATATGCAAAACAAAGAGTTTTAATATAAATATGTAAATATTAACTAGTTTTAATTTTATTATTGAATTATTTTAAATATATGTAGAAACCAAATTCAACTATAAATATAATTATAAACAAAAAGAAATGTTAATTACATCTTTATTTTCGAAATTAGGGTGTTTCTAACTTGCATTCCATCCCTAGTGTCTCATCTATCTAATCAAATTTAACAAACATATATACTCCTCGTCGATACCTCCAAACGAGACAGTCAAAGAGTTCAACCATACTAAATAATAGCTGCCAATAAATAAGAATAAAATATTATTGAAAAGTGTCAAAGCATAGAAAAAGTGTGGTGAACGTGGGGCGGGCTGCGAGTGTATCGCCGACACTTCCGGTTTCGGTCGGCGGATATACGAATATCCCCACCTCGCGCCCGCGGACATATTGATTCCTTTCACAGTTCCTTTATTTTTATTTTGCTCCTCTTACGAGCATTTTGTTTTGCGTTGTAGCGAAAGGGGTTGTGTAATATATTCGGCGGCGGTTTCGCTTTATCGCTTGATTTGAAACGGGAAGTGACCGCTTGTTAGTTCTGCTTGCGCGAGAAATGCTCTAAATATAACTTCGATGCAGTATTTCCATATATGAAGCGAATGCCTTGTGAAGAAAAAAATATATGAAATATGCATATTCGTCTTGATGAAAATTAATTATACTTATTTAGAAACACCAAGTTTTTCTAAATATGTGCAACCTTTATAAGCACCAAGACCAGAGAAATGTACATTGAAAATTTAATTTTGGTTAATCAAATTACAGCGTATTATACAAAATATTATTTTTTTATTGTTTTGCTGTAATTTAAATTTCGTAAACTATATTTTATAAAATTTAAAAAATATAACCTTCATGTCAATTTTAACATAATTTTCAAACATTTCACCATTATTAAGATACACAAATTTATAACTCACTATATGTAGCTATAATAAAAACTAAAGTACCATTATTTGCGACTTTAGTAATTATATATATGCTAAAATGTGTGTAAATTTTTTGCACAAATTTAATAATGTGTGTGTGTGTGTGTGTGAGGGCGCGCGCGCGCACACACACGCACACGCACGCACACACGCACGCAAGTACGTTAAGCAGATCGTTAATTGTAAATTACGTCCATAGAATACAAATATCCGGTAAACGGAATGTACCCAAGCGAATTTAGCAATTAAGGGTAAATGAACCAAAATTGTATTTTGTATTTTAAAATGTTGGAATTCGAATTGCAGGGGATTTTTAATAGTTGTTATCAATTTTGAAGCCTGATGTTAGTGCGAATACGGTTAGAGACCAGCGCTGTGGCCCAATACCCAAATGAAATAGTGCACAGCTAGAAGACTGAGCACGCTTAATAAACATTTTTAACATTATAACTTTTTCTTTCTTTAGTAATTAGGGGAACTAAGAATGTTACGTTCTATAATATTAAGTATATTTTCGTGATTTATACATTTTATTTTTTACAATAGTATCGATATCTTGGCAACATCGTGAAGAGATCGCTCCAAAAATATTTTTTTCACAATGACACTGGCCGCCAACAATATTAACTCTTGTACTTAATGCCGAACGCGTGTTCCAAAGGTTTTGTAACAGTTAGCTATCAAGTTGATAAATGTCCAATATGTATCACAATTTGTTAACTTGTTACTTTTAAAATTACAATATTATCCCACAAAAAGTTGTCATTATCACGGTGAATGTAATACAAGTACAAATACAAATAAAGCATTAGTACGAATGCAACTAAAATTTTCAAATACAATCCACGATAAATTTACTAAAATTATTCAAATCACATTAAATTTCGTGTGAGTATTTTTACTTTAATGTCAATTTAATTGTCAATATTTGCAGATATCTAGAAATATTTATTAAAGTCCATTAATATTTGATCAAATACAAGTTAATGTATTAAACATGGTAAGGCTAAAACTGATAGTTCATAATGTACTTTATATTATTTTATACTCGAGTTTAAGTTATAACAACGTAAAAATAAAAAATAGATAAAAAATAGCGAATACAAATAATCGAAATTGAATTATTTATTAAATTCATACTCCCATATGCATGCAGAAATGTATGCGCAGAAAATATTACCGCAAAATACCGGCCACGACTAGTACACCATATTTTAAGAATAAATAAAAATCTCCAGCACCGGCTACATCGGCACGATCGTCATAATGATAATGGCGAGCGCCGAGACCGCGCGGGATTTGAAATTGAAAGCAAATAGGCGTCAAATGACGGCGCCGCCTAATGACGTTTGTCACTCATCGCGATGCAGTGCGCCTGCAAGCGCGTCGCATTTCTCGGGCGGCTGCACGCCCACCGTGCACTCGCTAAATGCCGTTCGCCATTTTGTGTTGTGTTGTTTATTGATGCGAATTACGGTCGCGTGAGATTGATGATATGGAAGAAGCTATGGCATATTCGTAATATTATATAAACAGCTAAATGAAATAATTAAAAATTAACAGGACAAAGCAAATTGATTCACGAAGTTATATCTTGTTCATGTTGTTTTATGAATGACGGAAAACGTCTGTTGTCAAAACAATCATTGAGGAACAATTACATTAAACCCAGTAATAATTATGCAAATTAACGTGATGCAAATAAAAAAAACAAATGCTATGAACTACCTTATTTTTTCTATCATTTGGTATTCTCAAATAAATTATAAAGAGTTTTATTATATAAATTACTTCAAAAGAATAAAGGATTTTTAACAAAAGGATCCAATTATCGTAATCGAAAAAAGTAATATTTTTACAAACCCGTGTATATATATATATATATATATATATATATATATATATATACATATATTTACATTGTTCAGTATTTATCGCCTTCTTAAAAGAAAATCCCTAAATTCAAATCATATTTTTAATTTCCTTGACAGTAGAACTTCATACATAATCGAGAGCTAACCTGTCTATTATAATTCAATAATTATCACTTATTTAAGAGATCAATCCTTCAAAGTCCTATTTATTGCATCTACTTTTCTTACATCGACGAAACCTTCATTCACCCCTGCGTTGCAGGACTATAACAACAAGGACTACAAGCCAAAACGGCCATTAAATACCAATTCATCGAAGGAGCTTTGACAATAAGGCGTATTAATACTGAGTAAATGGTAAAAAAGTGAAAGCGACCGCGTTAGGGTATTGAAGAGCGCCGCGGAGAGACTCGACGACGGCTTGTCACATTTAAATCGCGACAATAAATATCGATTTGTAGGGAATAGTGCGTGCGGGCGCGACGGAAGAGGCCTTCATCTATAAATAACGTTTATGTTCGTGAAAATAAAGTTTTTCTCGTTCGGTATTATCGGCGAATATTGAGTTAGAGCGGCGTTGGGCTAAATATTTATTTTCTGGTCCTCGCCTCGCCGACGGGCCCATGTCTGATATTTTCTTTTACCGCTCACACCAAATTTGATTTAGGGCACACATAGTATTACTCTTGAATAAATTGTGCCCTATTCAATTTAACGTATACGTTTTTATATAACGCGATATAATATATCGTAAAAGTTACGTCGAGTCATGTTTTGTCGGGTGTGAAAGATTTATTATTATTTTAGATGACGATATCGAACCTTTATTATATTTTAATGGATATCCAGCGTTATTTATTTCTTATTTATTTCCTTTCTTATTGATATATAATCAATTTACAGAATCATCGCGGTTCGGGAAAATTTTGATATTTTCACGAGATAAGTACCATGTATCCTCTTGGTATGTTGAATGTGATAAATCGTAGTAATAGATTAAACGGAGAAAGTCTTACATATCGACAAGATATTTAATAGTTCCATTTACATTAAATACAGTGATACTTGGAAATTGTTCTCGTTACATAAAAAGTTGTCATGAAATTTGAATTTGAAATGAGATACATCTTTCATCTATAATTCATTGATGAGATATCGATATCTAAGTAACTGAGAGTATTATCATAAAACATCTTAGTAAAACTTGAAATTCCTAATAATTTTTTATCATTTTCTCGCATTTTCGTGAAATTTCGAAGATACATATCAATGTTAATAGTGTTGTATAATTTTGATTATTATATTGTCACAGTGTATGTTATATTGTCACAGGTCACCGGCATTTTTCCGATCCAATCATTTTTACTTAACATCAACGTGATATAAAAAAAGGAAAATTAATTATGCCAAATAAAGAAAACTAACTACGTGTAGAAACGGAATTAAATTAAATGTAACCCTATCGAAACCCCCAACTGAGTTCTTATAAAGATATAAATTGTTTATTAACTGTAATGTTTTCCACTCAACTTAATGAAAAACTTTACATTATCGTCGAGTCAATCACGACTGATTGTCAAACGGTGCGATTTTGCCCCATCGAAGCAGGCACTTCAACAGAACAATGCGCCGGCCCGCTAATGAATTACATCGAATCACATAACGCAATCTACAATAATCAACCATATCAAGTAATTGTTACCTTCACGTAATCTTTGATTGACCATTTCAATTTAGTTTAACGTTTATTTGAACTACTGAAAGACACATATGTACATTTTATTATATTACGAAAGTCGGAGTAGATACTAAGTGATGAATAAGTAATAAATGTTAAATAATTAGTTTCACGTTTTATATTTGGTTATTAAGCAGGTAAACTAATTCAAAATGTTACTTTAATTTATAAATTTTCAGCGCAAATCAGAACTGTAGACGTATGATATGTACTCTTACTATTTTATTATGATTGTTAGTATGAGGAAATAATTGACACAGATTCGTAGTATAAGATCACGAAATTAACACAATTTTGCTTAACGCCTAAGACGGATTAGTAATTTTTTTATGAAAAATGGATATAAATAAGTACGAGAACAATATGTGAAAATAACTCTTTGATGAATATCTTTGTGATATTTATCAAAGAGTTATTTTTAATGTTTCGTGGCTGACTGACTAAATCGAAACCTTTTTAAATTCATCAACTTTGTCTATCCGTCCGTTTGTCACAGTATCATAACTTTTTCAATTTAAAATCGATTGTAACGAGATTTTATAAAAAAATTATTAATTTACGTAAATACATAAAGTTCAGAATTATTTTTAATTTTTTGTATGCGAACTGTAGGGAAATGTACGAGAACGTCGACCTTCGAGCGGTGTGACATTGAAGAGGCCGCCATCGAGTGGGGTATCATTGAAGAGGTCCATTCAAATGCCATCGAAATGACGGCATTTAAGTTCAGCTTTGCAAAATTGTTAAATATGTGACCCGATGTGCACAAGTTATCAAATTTAAAAATTAATTTTTTACTTGACAGTGAATAACTCCATTAAAAATAACCATAGAAAAGTTTGTAAGAAATATTCAAGAAAATTGCGTGAACTTGTTTTTATAAAAGAAAAAACAACTCCGGGAGACGTTTTAAAATTGGAGAATAGTTTTACTGTTTTTGTATTATTATTCTTTTATACTATATTTTTTTTTGAGAATTACAAAATTTTAATATTACAACATTTCAATGTGTTCAATTATGTGAACTTGTTTTTATAAAAGAAAAAAAACACTTAAACTCCGGGCGACGTTTTAAAATTGGGTAATAGTTTTATGGTTTTTGAATTATTATTCTTTTACCCGTAACTTTATCGAAGTTTTTATAAAAAAATATTTAGTTTGAAATAATAATTTATTTCTTAATTTAAACCAGATGTTTTACGCGAAATTACAGTTATTTAAAAATAACCGAAAATTTTTCAAAATAATCGATAATCTTTTAATTTTAGTGTATAGTGTAGTTTATTACCTAACTGTAAGATCGTAGAGTATTAAATTAACAGTTGAACATTTTCTGCGATATCAAGTTGATGTACCAAGTTAAAATATGATATACTATGGCCTAAAGCCTTACATTACTGTAAAAATATCAAGTTCTTTTGGTTCACACAACAAAAAGATGTGGTCCTTTGAAGCGTATTTATCTTTATTTTTACCATAGTCGGCATGGTGAGAGATCTTATAGCAGAAGTAAAAAGAAAAATTTTCAGTGTGGACCCGCACATTTTTTTATATGCGCCTTTTCTTATTCTGTGTGGAACTGCACATTTTTTATATGTGCTTTTTCTAATTCTGTGTGGAACTGCACATTTTTTTATATGCGCCTTTCCTAATTCTGTGTGGAACTGAACCTTTTTTTTTATATGCGCCTTCTCTAACTCCGTGTGGAACTGCACATTTTTTTTATAAGCGCCTTTTCTAACTCTGTGAAACTACACATTTTTTTTATATGTGCCTTTTCTAATTCTATGTGGAACTGCACATTTTTTTATATGCACCTTTTATAACTATGTGTGGAACTGAACATTTTTTTTATATACGCCTTTTCTAACTCTATGAAACTGCACATTTTTTTATATGCGCCTTCTCTAACTCTGTGTGGAACTGCACATTTTTTTATATGCGCCTTCTCTAACTCTGTGTGGAACTGCACATTTTTTTATATGCGCCTTCTCTAACTCTGTGTGGAACTGCACATTTTTTTATATGCGCCTTCTCTAACTCTGTGTGGAACTGCATATTTTTTTATATGCGCCTTTTCTAATTCTATGTGAAACTGCAGATTTTTTTTATATGCGCCTTTTCTAACTCTATGTGTCTTAATAATTAAAATGTCATTTAATTATTAATCTCTTTACTATAATGGTTAGACAGAGTAGTTTAACGGAACTGCGCGGGACGCTGCATGCCCGATGGGTCAGCCACTTAACGTGCGTGGTTTTATCATTTTCTTTTCGACGCTGACGTAGTTCTCACATTTATCCAGCCCTGGACTTTTTAAGTCCAAGAAGGATTCCTTTTGATTTGTGCTTTCCTCTGATTTTCGTTTTCAATCATTTCGAGGATAGTTATGATTCATATGTGACGACATATTTAATTTTTCTTATAATTTTCCATTTAATACCGATTTTTCCTTATATTCCGGAGAATATTTTTATTGTCTCACTAGTAATGCTCCGCAAGCTCTTTATAATGACACCCTAATCAACATCCTAACTAAACACGTTTTCACGGTGCACTAATTTATAACTTTACCCAATGCTAATTCAAAACAATCACGTGCATGCACCTAGATTAGTGCGATGATGTCACAGGCAAAACAAATACTGCACGACAAACACGTACAGATATGTTCTATGTATTGAGGGCTCAACATTGTAAACTAACCAATACCTTATTAGCGATTGAAATCTGACGGTATTTTGTAACATAAGAAAGTTCGACCGGCTATTACGTCAAAATAATAACAGTTTTACAAACTGTAATATCTAATATTATTGTGTTCTTATAATCACTTATATTTAACAAATATGCATATTATTACCAGAACACTGGAAATAACCCCTTCACAAAATTTTAATTAACAGTACTTTTTGTATACTACCCGTATAATTTTTCACAGATAAAAAGACAATACATACAAAAATTAGTCGTTCAAACCTATTTCTGAAAAATGACTGTGATAAGTAAATTATGACTTCAAAAATATGTAGTTTTCTTGTTCTCCAAAATTGTCAATTTTCTAATTGGATAATTTTTTTAAAGTTTTCATCTATTTTTAAACTGTATTTCATCATATCGTTACGTAATAAATATAATTCTTGAAAAAAATAAATATAGCTAAAAATGAAAATTTCAGAGACATAATCGTATGTTTAATAGTAATATATTGTAAGAAATGTTTCAAAAATAATATTACCCAGATTTATACCTACGAAACAGTATAATATAGTCTTATTGGTACACGCATGTTAAAAATACCAGAAGAATAGTTAATGAGCACCGCTTAGGAAAAAAAGTAATCGGTCATTAATATTAATCATACTCATGCTTCTAAAATAAATAAATCTAACATAGCTGCAAATATTAATTGTTCTTAAATATATTTTTATTAAAGCTATCAAATATAATGTAACATGGTCTGTGTAAACACTTTTTAAACATTAGCTTAAAAAAGTAACCAAGTGCTTATTACATTGAAAAATATTCCGTTAATATTGCAAAAATTTAATTTTAAATTACTTAAAAGTTATTAATACGGGTAAATATAAGTTAAGGGGAACTGAAAAAAGTTTGCAATGAAAATGAGATTAATAAAATAATATTCACAATAAAACATATCTACTTATGTTTTTTTTTTATTTTGATACTTTAAACCTAATCAAGTATGTTTTACGTACGTTTTCACAAGAAATTACAAATTATTTTTTTTGTTCGATATTATCGATTTTAAGGCCAATATTATAAGCGATGGCATATTCAAGATAAACAATCTTTCTCGCAAAACGCAAGTCATACAGTTTATAATTATTCTATAACATTTTATTTGCAGATTTATAAAATACTTATATCACAGGGCTCATAAGCGCTAATCAATATAGCGTCGCACACCTCCCACCACGCCCTACACTCGTTGAACGAAGAAAAAATTACTTCATTTTTGTATGACAGGTACCCTTATCCAATTTTTGGCATAAAAACAATTTCATGTCACGTTAGTTGATTTATTAAATACCAACAATATGGATAATTTAAAGAATTTCCTTTTAAAAAAAAAGTTGTAAAGAGAATTTATTTTAATATGTTTTTAACCGAAGACAAATACTCGAAACTTCAAAGTAAAAAAAATATTTAAAAACACATCAGAAGACGTTTACAAACAAACTTCTAAATATCTGTCATTGAAATCAGCTCAGCGGTTTAGACGCAGAACCGTGCTCCGATACTCTCGCACGCAAACGTTAATCATTTTCGTATATTTTTTGTTCCAATAACATTTAAAGGTTTCGCCCGCACTTGGACTCAAATAATAGAGACAAGTTTGAAAACTTGGCGATTGAAGGCAATTAGAGTCAGATATTGAGAAAAACTAAATTATGTTTGCCCATTGTTTTTAATCTCCTGTTTTAATCACGGTGCTCGAATTTGTCCTGTCTACAGGCAAATAAATTTTAATATTTTTAGAAAGTAAAATATATTGCCTACTGTATGTTTCACAGGCGCATCTTTGAAAAAAATGTATAATTCCACATAGAATTAAAAATAACTGATTTTTCGATTTTTTCCAAATTTATATTATAAAACTTGTGGAAGCTATTAGACCTGGAATTATGCCAATTTCTAAAATCGTAGGTCGATGTTAATTTCAACTTAACCATTCAAACCGATCCTGAGAAAAAAGACTGTGACAGACGGACGAACAACAAAGTGATCCTATAAGGGAAACACGGAAGTGAATTAAAACATGGAATTAAAACACGGTAGTGTTTTCATTTTGATGAACGGAACCCTAAAAAGAAAAAAGCCATTATAAACAAAGTACACGAATACATCGTATTTACTTTTTGTTATACGTAGATAATTACTAAGACACTACTCCCATCATTCCACCCGGGTTGCCTCAGGGCCCCTCCTCGGATCGGTAACATTCCGCCTCATACAAAAGAGGGGACCTTCGATGATCCCCTAATAGTGTCCCGTAACTACGATCTCAGCCCTTCCACCCAACACGGTTAGAGTCTATCCCTTCTAAATGAATCATTCAGGATCTCCATCTTTTCAAGAACGCACTTGGCGAACGCTCGAAACAAAACTCTACGCGCATCATCGTGCTCACTGCAGTGGAACAAAACGTGATTCATGTCCTGCGTCTCGAAACCGCAGGTACACGCCGGACTATCATTTAAAACGAATCTGTACAAGCTGGCACGGGATGCGCCATGTCTCGTTAAAAACAGCGAAGTAGAAAAATCAGTGACGCGCTAGTTTTTACGTAACTGCCATTACTACGACAGTCGTTTTTTGCAAAAAATTTCGTAATATGATTTTTTGACACTTTTTTAAAATTTATACTTTAAAAGTTATGAAAATCTTATGATCAGAGTTTTTGTAATTTAGCTTCTCTCGTCTTTTCCTTTACAACTAATTAAATAAAGGTTAAATCATAGCACTTACCGGGTCAAATACTTTTGCTTGCGAGATTCACAGTTTGCGATCGAAACTAACAAAATAACCAGCTATAAATATACAATGTATATTTTTTTGCTCCCATAATTTCGTAGAAAATATTTTATAGCAAGGCTTGAAAGTGTAACTTTTACAATTGTTATAAAAACGGTTTGAACTTAGCTTAGAAGCAGTCACTAAATTTCAGAATGTTTCCAATTTCACTGTGATAGTTTCTCAGTTCTAGTACTGTATGGCAACATAGACTAAAGAGATGCAAGTTAATTTAACTACGACTGTACTGAGTGTGTAAAAGACGCACGGACACTCTAGAAACTTTTAATTTTTTTTTTATAAATTTTCCTGTGAACTGTCTCTTTAAACGGACAACAAATTGTTGGTTACATAGAAAAGGCTTCATGTTTTATTAGACAAGTCGTTGAACTAAAAACCAAAATTTCCTCGGATCTACCATACATTTATTACTAGCATCGTCATATCCTTTCCTCCAACACCGTTTCTGCATATAAAAAATTATGCTGTAAAATAATTCGGCAATAACTCTAAAATTCCATAAAATAAACCTTTTAAAAACGTAAACATTTAATTTCCCACAAAACGTCAACGCATTTATCTGATGCGACTAATAAAAAAGCTCTCTCGCTGCTCAATCCGCGAGACGAATTTCCATAAAGAAAAAATGAAATAACGTCAATCGCGCTATTATTCGGAGGCATAACTCGCAAAAGTTAATATCCAACTCTCTTTTATGATGATGAAACGCCAATAAGACGAAAGCTCCGCGCCCGCAAAATATAGCAATTACCCGACCATTATGTAACTCAACACATTTCTTCCAAGAGTTCGCGCCCGATAACGGCGCCCCCCAGCGCCATAAAACCGAGATAAAAGACGAACGTTCTATTATTTTTCCCACAAAGAAAAGTCACAAATGAATCGTTATCTCTTTCCTCCGCGCGACGCCGGAGAACGCGCCCATCCCGCTCGCCCGCGCCACCGCCACAATGTAAAAACAAAAATAACCTTTAAGCATCTCAATATTGCTACGTGCAGTGAAAAAAGCGGGTACTTACGACGTAGCGGGGGCGGAGGCGATAGGAGAGGCGGCGAGGGGGAGCGTATAGTTCCATTCTTCGTCGCATAAAAGACGACGGCGCCTCTTTAGAGCGGAGAGAAAAGCGCGCGCTTTATCGGCCTCTCGGCGCCATTATGCGCGGCTTATCAGGAGCGACTTCCTGCGCAATTCCCGCCCGCGCGCCGCCTGCGCCCCGGCCCGCCGCGGACTTAATATTTTCCGTGCTTGTGCGCGAAAATATTCGTCTGCTATTGTCGTAGTTCGCTGTAGATGCATCTCTTGTATTTGTCATATGTTCGCCATTTACTACGAGAATTGTTTTCTAAATAAGGTGGCGCGTTTGTAATCCCTTAAATGTTGATTCGATGAGTATTTCATGATTTACCTATACATAAGGTCCTACTCATATTATTATTAGCATTATTATAATTTATTACGTCGTTTTACAACAATATGAATTTGAATTAAAATAAAATGTCATTTTTCATGTTGCGTAAACACCGAGTAACGACGTTTAGTTTTCTAAATACAAATTATGTCAATTTTATTAATATCACCAAAATAGATTGATTATAAATTAAAATATTTCTATGTTTTCGCAGTTACATATATCAAAACAGATGACTAGTTTGTCCATATGGTAATATGTCTGTCGTCTTTCGAATCATCGGCCATTAGAACCATAGTTACAAATTTTAATAGAGAAACTAATTTTGCTAAACTACAGACAGTTGTTACACCTAATTAAAATTGGTCATACAAATTTTAATTTATTTATAACTATTGTTCATAAAAAAATGTCCTGATGAGAGACTCAAAGACTTTTCTTTCAAATATAATCAATAATTGACTTACAATTAGTTTTTTAAAGACAATCCTTTTTTCTCAAAGTCCGTATATTCCTTGTTTTCTTTCAAATATAATCAATAAATTGACTTACAATTAGTTTTTTAAAGACAATCCTTTTTTCTCAAAGTCCGTATATTCCTTGTTTTCTTTCAAACATAATCAATAAATTGACTTACAATTAGTTTTTTAAAGACAATCCTTTTTTCTCAAAGTCCGTATATTCCGTTCTTTTCTTTCAAACATAATCAATAAATTGACTTACAATTAGTTTTTTAAAGACAATCCTTTTTTCTCAAAGTCCGTATATTCCGTTCTTTTCTTTCAAACAATCAATAAATTGACTTACAATTAGTTTTTTAATGACAATTCTTTTTTTTTCTCAAAGTCCGCATATTCTGTTCTTTTCTTTCAAACGTTCAAGTTAGTATTAACGTTTGGATGCGTTATATTACAGTTACATACTAAAAAAAATCTATACCCTACTACTAGACTTAACTATTTTTGTGTAAGTATGATTAAACTGTTGGATACAAATTTTTACTAAAATATTTTTTGAACCAATCTCTTAGATACTCGGAATACTCAGAAACTACCATTGATAAGTAGACAGTGAATATTCGAATATACAATAGTAGTGTTATGGATATCATAGATTTATTAGAGTATCTTATAGAGAAAAATATATTAAATAGATAACTTACTTTACTTCAATATTACTACATTAGTCGAAACATAATTATTGGAAAAAAAAATCCATGTCGTCATTTTTGTGTTTTGTTTTTAGTGAGTATATCTTGTACCAACTTAATGATTGATTTCCAAATGTACGTTGCAAAAAAATTAATTCTTATTCTGCGATTTACTTGTCCGATATTACAATGCCGCAAATTACTATTATTGAAACCTGTTTTGCGTAATGTACACCTTTAAGTTTACTTTAAATCTTAAAAATATTTTGTTTGGAATAAAAGTAATAAGTGTAAGTTCCTAAGTGTCGAAATTTCAGAATCCTGTTGGTGTATGTCTTAAGAAATTATTCAATTAACAATCAATATATGACTAAACAAATATATTCTGTGTGTCAATAAAAAGAAGAAATCATAATAAAGTTTGCAAATATTTCCAATACGTACATAATACAAAGAATATTTTGGAAAAAGTAAACTAAATCCAAAGGACTCCAAATATCGTTATTGTCATTCGCAAAAGTCATGTATTATTTATATCCTTAGTAATAGAAATTTCCATATTCTTCGAAATTTTCTTAGACATTTTCTGTTAAATGACATTCGAGACATTCATGACTTCAATATTTTATGGAACCTATATAATGTAAAGTTTATTAAGAAGTCACTTTTTTCTTAAAACTAAACTCACAACTAACTAATTGCAATGATGTGCATTATCGATTTCCTCTTGGCCTTTTGAAAATTGCTATTATTAATTAAAATAAAGGTAAATACATTTAAACTACAAAGTATAGAAAGGGGAGAGTAGGGTAATTTCGAGCGTGAGGTAACTCCAAAGGAGTCCGATGCAGAGTCCACATTCAATTCACATATACAATTGTGTAGTGAGGCCACGCTCATTTGTACTGAGGTGAACGCTAATTAAGGAACGCATATTTAATAAAATCATAATAACGAACGGCAGTATATTATACCTTGTCGGATTCAACATTTTTTATATAGTACAAGTTTATGCAAGCATTTAACCTGTTTTTTCATACCTTTTCATTTATTGGAAGTTGTGGATTTTTATATTAACAATATGAGTTAATTAATGCAGAAAATATTTTCTTTATCACTGACATTATTAAAATACAATTTTTCCCAAACAATCAGTAAGGAAATTTTCTATAAACTGCAATTTTTTTAAAAAATGGCATTTTATTCCATCTATTGAATATATTCTTATGGATATTTTAGGTAACAAAATCCCTCCAATATCTAATAATAACAATCCGCCCCCGCTTTGTACGGGTATATTTTCAAATAGACAAATATAGGGTCTAGAATGTTAAACATCACGTTAAGTATCTTTCCCCCACTTGCCAAAACGACCCGTACGAAGACTTCGTAAGGATACAATTAAACTATTTGTTTCAGATTTTTTTATACGTATTCTTCTTTCCTAAACGTAGCTCTGTGCTTCATTTTAACAAAAATATAATAATGTACTGCGACAAGACACCTTGTGCCCATCAAAACCTACACCCCCACCGTTTTCCCTCTCCACACGAAAATACACAGCACCAAACGTTATCAAAATGCGTATTTCTACTTTTATTTCCTTTCAAAATTCTTTCCATTTATCGTAAATTACTAATCCAAATTATAAATATCTAAATGTCAATTTTTCTCTATCGAAAATGCTTGAAATAACTGTGACACTCATTGTAATGGGGAGTAATGAATTGCCACTTTTGTACCACGCACTTTTTACTTTAAAAATAGTTAACATGGCTAACCTATAAAATGTACATAAATATTATCACGGACTTTCCTTTACACCTTTTTAATACCTAACATTCCTTTCCACATATTATTAGTGTATCTGTAATAGTTTTTCCAGCTTTCGTCCCGAAAACGCCTAGACCAGCCACTTTTTTTCCGACTATTTCACGTTATTAATTATATCTAAAAAATTATACAACATAAGTGCATATTATATAGTCTATCACAATCTAGAAACTATAAGCTATCTTAATATGATGGTTGTATGTCGATGGCATTACTATATTTTGCACGAATCTCTAAGAAACAAACAAAGAACTGTTCTCATTATTATATCATTAGTGTTAGGATGACATCAATCAGGGTATACGTAGCGCACTGCCAACTTCTGAACCGCACTACTGGAGACTGCAATGCTATTTTGACACCCCATAGATCAGCTCCAATAAATACTGCAAGTTCGACTAAGCAGGTTGGAAATTCAATACCTGATTATGACTTATCCTAAATATCAGGTTTGCATTTACAGGGGTTTTAGAAATATTTTACATAAAAAATAATCAATTCCATAGTTTACCCACCCACTCCTTCCCTCACATATTATCAAAATCTATAGGTATTTTCCAAAAGTGTTAATAACTTGATACGTTATGTAGGTATACGTAGATTTTAGGATACCAATAATAGAAAGAAATCTGAAATCTAGAAATTGTGGCTGTAGTTTATGTTCGTGTACGTATCTGTGTAACTACATACGTCGTAGTCCCTGCGGTTCTATACATTATCATAACAACAGTTGTGTTTCTAGAATTGATAAATAATCAGTAAAAAAATCATATATTTACCTATTCAGTATTATATATTCGCTTATTATATAAACTGGTAATTGATGACTAATGTGATTTTTTTTTTAACTAGACGTTTTATAACTACTATAGCGATTTTACTTTAAAACTGACACATGACAGTATTGAACGGAATTTTGTCTTTAAGAAAGTAATTGATACATTTTTTTAATACTACAAAAGTAGATGTAAATAATAAAAAAAATTACCTAATATAGATAGTCTATCGAGGAAGAGCGTTTATCGAGTTTTTACATCTGCATGTTGGTTAGTTGTGTGCCCATTGGACAATTCACCTGCTGCGTGGTGTTTATTTTATGCTATTCCTTATTCTGTATACGAAGTGTTGAGTTCCCTTCTGGAGTCAGAGTTCACTTCTGGAACATTTTGCAGCATGTAGTAGATCATTAGAAAGGACTTCAAGTTTAAACATATAACGAACGGGGTCAAAATTATACTAACACCCTAGTTTATACTGGCTTTTTGCTCCGTGCCGCTGTGAATAGTTTTCTGATATTTATTGCTTTAATAACCAGAGTTGTTTGTAAAAAGAATATTTTAATGATTTTGTAGACATTATAAAGAAAATAAGAACAAGAATTTAAAGCAGCCGACCTCAATGTTCTGATAGATATACCTAATATTCAATCAATCTACGCTCACTCTTCTACACTCCTACACTTTTTATGTTTAAATCTTAAGGAGAACCTTAGTTCCTTTTTGCAGTAAAAAGATTACTGTAAAATAGATCATTTTTTTTAAATAAAACTGTTCAAACACCTAGAGTGTGTAAAAGACGCACGGACACTCCAGAAACTTTTAATTTTTTTTTCTTATAAACTTTCCTGTGAACTATTCCTTTAAAATAAACAATCACTCAAAAGTGTGTAACCTACAT
Source organism: Druceiella hillmani (assembly GCA_039881145.1). Taxonomy (NCBI): domain Eukaryota; kingdom Metazoa; phylum Arthropoda; class Insecta; order Lepidoptera; family Hepialidae; genus Druceiella; species Druceiella hillmani. Next base: position 17,037,287 of record JAYKKI010000008.1, on the reverse strand, counting down.
AATATATCGATTGTGTCATCATTCTGACTTCGACTAAAAAAAAGTGATATAATGAAAGTCCCGATGAATGTTTCTTGTAATAAATAAAATAAACTGGATGAATTTCGTTAAATATAAGAATGAGATAATTATTTTTACTAACTTTATAAAAAAAAATTTTCATTATATTTTTTATATATAAATTTCCGTTTAACCAACCTTCATTCATATACAAAAATCGGCGAAATGGTGGGAATATGTAGCAAGTAAAGTTGATATAAATTAATCAAAACTAAGCATAAGTTAACCTTAGATTAGCCATAACTAATTTATAATATGATTATCCTATAACATGTTTCCTAATATTTTGTGAGTTTATTTGTCCTTTAAATTTTATTCACATTTTCCGAAATACAAAATGTAATATTTTTGTTATTGTTATTATTGTAATTGGAAGCATTATATGAAACTATAAAAGAAAGGAAATATAGAATTCGTTGAGCAAAGTAGTCACAGGATTAAGGCGGAAGTGGGGCAAATTCGGCTCAGTTTGTCCGTTTAATTTTCCCACTGACCCTAAGCCGAATTACTTACTGAATAGCAGTACTTTCGAACAAAAAAATGCACGCTTGATTAGGGCGGCAGCGAGTGCGGCTGGTGCTAATTCGCACCACAAAAGTCTCCTCCATAACAAAAGTTAATTCTCTCACATTTCAACATCGCATGAATAGCTTAATTACTCGCCATTGCGCGAGAAAAATGAGCGAAAACACCGTCTGAAAGGAAAAATAAAAAGAAAAAGCGGAAAGAAACAAAATGATCCCTCCCGCTCTATCCGTCTCCGCTCTCTTTCCTTCTCACCTGCTCGGTAATGTAATTTACTCCAAGGAGGCGGCTGAGCCTGGCCGTGAATGGCCGCTAACAAACGTCTTCCAATTGAAATGGTAAAAAAGAAAAACTGTAAGATCATAATTATGCTCGAAAGAATATCGGGCGGCAAACAAGAGGTCCTGATTTCACTTTTCATTTCGACAATTTGATTTTGTTTTCGAACGCGGCGTAAATAAATAAATAATTGCTGTTGATTGGATTGCTCTAGTTTATTTTTATTCAATTTTCATCTTTAGATTGTAATTGAATTTTCTTCACTTTAATCAACATATAAAGAATATAAAGTCTAAAACTAAAAAGATCTCTATAATTGTGTACGTTGTAGGCACAATTATAGAATTATTGCTCCGTGGTATCAAAACCGAACGTGTAAAACGGTACAAAATAATTTATAATAGCAATTGTTTTAATGTAATATTTTAGTTGCACAAAAATGCAAGACCTCATTTTTAAAGAAAATAGTTTCAATATATATTTGTGAAAAAAATTTTGAATAAACGAATTACCTAAGAACTCCATAACCATGAATTTGTGTGTTTACATCTCGCGGTAAAACGAGCAAAAGCCATGTGTAATATGTATTATTTGTTTAATGTTATTTCGTAGCTGCCTGCTACGAAGTTCCTCTAGAGTCTACTACACTTAACAACATAGTTGTTTATATCTCTTTAATTTATTAATGTAAGTTGACCGATACAATTTTGAATTAAAATACTTATGCAGTAAATACCGTCATTATTATATTTTTTTTGACAACCGCCTATTAACATTAGAGGGAAAGTACATTACGAGACAATTTACAGTCTAATATCTCGCGAACGAGATGTTTTGTCAGAAAATATTAAAATATATTTTCGGTTGCATTTTATAAAACCTTTTCAACGAAACCTTGCTTGACAGGGACTTAGGAAACAATTTTTAGTCCCAAGTACTATTTATTATTGCTTAAAAAAACTGATCTATTGACGTAGCTCAACTATACCTTCAGCTAAAATTTCATCACAATTGGTTTTAAACTTAGAGAGTGATGACGCTGTGACCTTAGGACGGACAAAAAAATTATAATAGTATCGTTTTTTTACGATTTGTTTATGGGCCCCCAAAAATCAAGGACACCCTTCATTTTTGAATTTGCATGCATATCAAATACCGTGTAAATACTATTTTTATACAAAATATCCCTATTTTATAAAAAGCTACGCGTTACTACCCTCAACAAGTAAATAGACTTTCATTAAGAGTAATAGATTTTCAACAACTGGGGTAGTTGTTTCAAATATTTTGTTGAACTTTCTTGAATATCGTTTACAATTTAATGACCACAGGATTTGGTACATATAACTATTAACGACGAAAAAATACACGTACAATTTAACAACATAGCAACATAAGAAGTTGCATTTCATTTTTATTTTTTCATCAATTATTTATAATCTAGGTGTAATTAAGCATTAATTTGCATTATTTAATGCAAATTCGTGCATCCACTTTCTACGCCCACTGCGTCTGTATTAAGGCGTAATGTATTCCAATTTTCTCTTGGAAGTAACTTCATTCGATTTTTCAAATAAAAATAATTTACGATCGTGAAGGCAAGAATTTAAGGAGAGAGTATACGCCCATACTTCGCGTGAAGAAAGTGTCAAGCTTTGACATAATGTCTGGAAGTGAACGCATTTTATCGGCATTTCAACGTCAGTCGAGTTGTGAGAAAAGACGCTTCCTCTTTATGAAATATATTCATTTTTGTTAAAAAATGGTTACATGGTCTCTCAAAAAATGCAAAAATATAGCGAAAAGACACGTGTCTTTGCGCTATACTTAAAACTTAATAATTATGTTACTTATCTTAAGTCCTTTTTTATTTAATTTTTGTAATTTTAAATTAATGGAATATTTAATGGCGTACATTATATCGATAAATTTAAACTAAAATAGGATATAATTTAGTATTCGGTATTGATAATTTAGATTGTAAAAATTGTTTATTACATTAATTTCAAACAATAATTTGATCAGTATGCATAATCGATATAATGTGGCCATTACAAATTTTGATGTGGTTTATTCAATGCTCTTAATATTTTTTGTTAATGATATTAATTAGATTACTGAAAACGACTTAGTTCAATTCCGTGTTATTAAACTTTTTCTAGAATTATAACAGTGAATTAAATTTTCTTTGGAAATATGTCTCAAACACAATATTTTCGTATTTAATGGCGTGTCAGTCAAAACATCAAATGAAAATTTACAAAATATCTCCCATTATACCAGGCAATCAATGCATTTATATTTTTATAATTGTGAATTTTCCCCTTTAGTTTTTCATTGTAGTGTCTTTAAATTGTTTTTTTTTTATTTTCGAGTGTTTCTAAATTACTTTCAAATACGACATTTTCTTAACCCTTTTATCTGTATAATAATATTTTATTTGTATAATCTTTATATTTTCCGAAAAGAAGCATTTCGAGAAAAATGAGTAAACGTTTTAAGATGTAATACTAAAAACTGGCTACAAATAAGAAAGGATACCGTTTGTTTGCAACATTTCACAGCTGACTACTTTCTGATTTACGATACAAACGAGTTTTTAATGGTTAATAATATATATATATATATATATATATATATATATATATATATATATATATATATATATATATATATATATATATATATATTAGGGTGTCCCTTATATCACCATAACGCATACCCTCTAATTCTTTTTATAGTACTACCTTCGTGCAATTTCATCGTCATACGACAATGGCAACCCGTGCCGACAAGGCATCATTGTTTTTCTAAACAACGGTTTTAGAAGACTTAGTTGCATGTAAGCTATATTATGATTAAAATACATATTTTATAATAGAAAACAGGGGAAGATTAATTTAGGTTATGTATTTATTTATAAAATAGAAAAAGATATATAATTCAGGATTCAGGATACTTTTTTTTAAAGTATCTTTCTTGCAATCTGGGTACAACTTTCTGTGTTCTTGTACACAACGTAACAAGAACTGTTTTTGTTCTTCTGCAGCAGTTATTAATCCATGAAAATCTTGCATGAGCTTCACGCCTCTCTCTGCTGTGTCATTGACTGCCTTCAAGTGCATAACTTTTTTTTTAGCTTCCTGAAAGGAAGGGATTTGTTCCCATGAAGAGGCGTCTTCTTGGACAAAAGCGTTATCAATTTTTAACCGCGATAATAAATTTGTGCTCCTGATGGTCACGAAATCACTCAAACGTTTTCCTGAAACAATGAAAGAAATATATTAACAAAATTATCACATTTTCTAATGACAAAATGAAAAAAAACACTTATTCAACTCACCGTACAAAGAAGCAGATATTTTTTCCTTCGATGGAATATATCTCTTCCCAAAATCATACAAACTTTCCCTTTGTAAATTCCACACGATATCAGCTTTGGTTTGTGTATCAACTTCATCATCAAATAATGAAAATAAAACTATTTCTTCTGATAAATACCACAAGTGTTGGCTGAACTTGGTCAGAGCTGCTTTAGAAATCACTTGGTCGACTGTTTCGTAGTTTTTCAATGTTTTTAAGAAACATAAATCTTGATTCGGGGCTTTTACCGCCAAATTGCACTCAAGCCAGGGCTTTACATAAGCCATTGCAATAAATAAGCAAACATCTTGCAGTACTCGTTTGTCCTTAGCACTCATTTTAAACTGTGATTGCAGCAAACATATCTTTAAAGAGTAAATAGCTCTTACCATCCATCTTGCCTGATGCATGGCGGCAGGTGGTCTGATTTTAAATTTCTTTTCATTATCTCCCCCCAAAAACACTATACACAGTTCAATCAACTCCCGATAATCGTCACGTATAATAGATTTCAGTAGTTCTTTTTTATAATAAATAATAAGTTCGTTAATCATCGTTTCACAAAAATATTTCTTTACGAAATCAGTACATGTTTCGGTAGCAGTTGCATTAACGTTCTTCCGATTGTCTCTAAATTTTTTAAATAACGGGATATCGGGACTGCTAGTAACTTGATGGATCTTTGATTCAAACACACATTTCAGTACTAGTTCATACATATGATGGCGGCAAGCAAAAAGTAACAATTCCCTTTCTAATTTTTGCTCCAAGAGCACACAAGCCCCATTTAAGCGGCCTATATTAGAAGCCGTTGTGTCGCAGCACATAATCTGTACCTTGTCATTGAGATCCCAATCAGAAAGTGCATTTAAAACAGCTTCAGCTTGATCTTTGCCAGTAGAACTATCGAGTTTTGGCACTGCTAGAAGTTGGCCTTTTTCTCCGAATGAAATGAGAATTGGCAGGCGTTCTTCTTTTGAACCTGTCACATTTAAACCGGGCAATATCTTTCCATCCCAATGAATAGTTACAATTTTAGGTACCTTGTTCTGAAAATCAGTTTTTATCGATTCTGCTCTCTCTGTTTTTATCGATTTTTATCGATCTCTATTTTCTCATTTGGGTCCGAATTCGTTGAATAGAAGACTTGTTGATAGGAAAGTCTTCACAACTGAGACCAAGTGCTTCTACAATAGCCTGAAGTATGTAAACAGAATTCCTTACACTTAGTTGACATCTATCTAAAGCTGCAACTAGTTTAAGGGTAATAAAACACGTCCTTTCTTTTTTGTAGCAGATAGCGAAGTCACGGATTGCAATTGCGAGGTGGAAGGTAAATTTTCTTCCAAACTTTCGTCAGAACTGGTAGACTGTTCGTGAAGATCTTGAGGTGGGATAGAGGTGTCTGAAGTCAATAAATTCTTATTAGTCAAATGCTTTAGTCTTTTTTCCTCTTCTCCTAGTTTTCTCTGCCTTACTCTTTCTTCTTTCTCAACTAACTTTTTGCCAACACCCGCTAAGCAACTAGAACGCCCTGGCTCTCTTTGTTTTTGTAAAAATATTTTGTCTTCCTCTATTTCGATTCTTTGTAGAGCATCAGCCTACGTGATATCAAATAAATTATCTAAATCTTTTTGGAACTACTCCTCGCGGTGCTTATAAACGTCCTGTGTTTTTTTACAGTTTATTGTAGCTCTCTCCAAACATGGTAAAGATCCACAAGTTTTTTCACACAATTAGGTACAGCTCTGGTAGGTATTCTAGCTTTTTCCCAAAATATGATGCACTCACGAATTACAAGATTTGCACTTTCATTAACAGTCAATTTTACCTCGCGAATATTAAAAAGCAGAACTGAGAGAACTTGACGATTAGACGGCAACTTTGCACCCGTTATTTGGTGATTTATCTCACCAACCAAGAAAATATTTTTCTTATTACTTCTAAGTTCCACTGACATCTTGAAAATAAAGTATTATGCACGTTAATTAAGCGATACGCCGGTGAAAACTCGGAAACAAATGACTACAAGAGCGAGTACGCGCCGGTCATCCGCGTTAATTGTATGCGCTCAACTCGGCACGGGTTGCGGTGCTTCAAATAAGATAAATATTTATTTCCGAGTGTTTTATAGCCAAATGAAAAAAATTAGAAGGTATGCGTTACAAAATAAAAGCTTTGAAAAATAAGGGACACTCTAACATATATATATATATATATATATATATATATATATATGTGTGTGTGTGTATATATATATATATATACATATATATATATATATATATATATATATATATATATATATATATACATGTACATGTATTAAGAGGTCTTGCCTATAATGTTCATTTGCTTTTTCGTACAAAGAAATGTTTGTTTATACTAAATAAACTGTTTTATTATTCAACAATACAACGGTTCCGAATTAAATAGAGAGTTATTAACTCCATATAATATGGAAAAGGTTCCTACCTAAGCGTTATAACTCTATAAATGCGTTTAAAAATATTGTATATTTTATCGAAACTTATCGATTATTTTAAAAGTAGTGAGGTAACTTTGGTTAAACTGATGACACCATCCAATATATAATTTTAAACTTCCGAAATGGTATCTTTCGAAGTATCTGAAAGTTACATTCATATTTAAAAAATAGGTTCAAAAAGTTTAGTAGCAAAAAGAGAATGTTTGATTAAAAATATTGATATTATCGGTATAGTGAGAAGTGACGCAATGCAATGTTTTTAAAAATTAACTATTCATGTTTACATTTGGCTCGTTGTTTTAACAGGTAGAGAAGTTTAACGGACGAATAGGTGGATGGGAGATATCTAATTATTTGTATAAATGACAGTGGGAAAAAAATTATTTTTTTGACACAACGAAATTTAAATAAATGCAATACATGCGATATTGAAATATTTCTTGAATGCATTAAATTTAATACCTCTAGTATGTACATTTTTCAAAAATTTCGTTAAAATAAACTTCAGCCTTTCTTTAAGGCATTTAAACTGTCAAAAATGGGGAAAAATGAAAAGTTTTCTTTTTAAACATACAAACCGGTTAATTACAATATGTAAAATTGTTCATCATTTCAAAAGTTAGGATGGATGACTGGATATTTCTCTGGAATTATGCTTACTTCTCATATTTTTTCAATAATCGGGATATATGCTCTTTACTGAAGAAAGTCGATAAAAATATTCCGCTAGCAAGTTACATCACTAAATGAAATGAAATGTAGCTACAAAGAATTAAATTTTATGTAAAATTTTTGACAACTTTTTGACAAAACAAAATACAGTTATTTATAAAGATTGGTAATACGGCTACACTCTGGCATAAGTATTTTGAATTACGAAAGAGCGCGGCCGCTTTTCCACGATACCCTGTAGTTAAGATATATTTGTATTAGTTTTAAAATATTTATATTAAGTAATCACTCGAATTATTTTTACGCTTTGCCGCACAAAAATTGAATGTGGAATTAAAACAAAAAACAATGAATTTCTTCGGTATTTTTCAAAGTTTTAACGGCGAGTTAGGTTCCCATTAAAATATCTAAAAAAGAAAAAATACGAAGCAAGCGATATAATCCATGCCTACTATTATTATAGAATGGCCACCCCATAACTCATTTACTAGTGCTGTTACTACGATAAATTTTAAGATATACACACATGTTAATACCACTCTGGGGTTAGAAAATAAAAAATGTGATACTACATAAATCTATACATACAATAATATTCTAATAGAGTGAATTCTGTACATGGAAAATATTTTAAAAAGAGTAATTTAATTAGCGTATGGAATGATAAAAGAAGCCAGAAAACAGGTTTTCAGAATTTTTGTCTGTCTGTCTATCTGTCTGTATGTTAATTTATTAGTATAATTTATTAGTAATCACGCGAAATCTTCTAGGCGTATTTTGATAAAATTTAATACGGCAATAGTTTAAACCCTCGAACAACATGGTAGATATCTTTTATTTGGATATTACAGACTAAAAAACCTTTGGCTTGGTGAATATTACGATATCGGTACTACCAACGACATCTGTTAACGTTTTAGTAATAGTAATGATGATAATAATAATAGTAATAATAGTTTCGTCAGTGAAACCGTAATTTTGCGCGAGTGAAACCGAGAGGCACAGCTAGTATTATAAAAATACTTGGTTCGCTCATTTTGTTACACCTAGACTGTTATTTTCGCCAGTATTCCGCTACCTGGCGTCATAGTGCTATGATAAACCTAGGCCTTTTACTTTCAAATGCAGAAAGATCCTTGAACATTTCTTTAAAATGATCATATTGCAGCGAATAAAAACAAAGAACCATCCATAGCTAGTAAATAAAGGAAACTTTTCCCATTTCACAATTTTCAGTCACATCATGATTATGTGCTCAGTTTTAAATTACATAGCATTAAGTTTAAATAAAATTACAAAATAGATTTTAAAACATATTTATTATAATATAAAAATTATACTGGAAAATAAATTTATGATGACTTCAATTGATTTTTAGAAATTATCAATTTAATAAAGAAGTTGAATCTGACACTGTTTCAGTGATTTTTCATAATAATAAAAACATTTTACAAGTAAATAGATTTCATTTATATTTTTGTTAGTGAAATAACACGGTCACTGTCTAGATTAAGGTCCCTCAGATTGAAAACGTCGAAACATTGAAAATTTTAAAAAAGAAATAATGATAAACAGCGATGGTGAACTTCATTTGCATTCAATTAACGAGGTTGGGAAGTCATGATGGGTACCCGATATTGGCCCTATGCAAATTTAACATTTAATGTTTTTTAACAATTTTCGGACTATATATATACATATATATATATATATATATATACATATATATATATATATATATATATATTATTTATGTATATTATGACGTGTTAAGAGTACTCGCTGAAGTCGTTTTTCTTAAGCAAATATAACAAATTATCGGCATAAAAGTAATATTCTGCATCACCCTCGCTACTTACGAATACTAAGGCTGAACATAGTTTTTTTTATTAATTTAATTAATAATGAAAACCCACTTCAGCCTTAATACTGCTTGGTAATTAATATATTAACATATTTACCTCTTAAAGATCAATGTAGTTCGCTATACCACGATCCCTTACTTGTGCACTTATTAACAATCTTTTCGTATGCGGCCTTAAACTGTAAGGTAGTCGGATTGTTATTACATCTGAAGAAAAAAGTTCGAGGTGGTCTTGATTATCTTTATACATCAGAAAATTTTGTAAAAAAAATTGTTTACTTACAAGTTGATCAAGGAACTCAGCTGCATTTTGCATACTAAAAAAATTCAATAATTCTGTTTTTCAATATGACTCTATTACGAGCTCCCCTGCAAGAAATTTTAAATGTTTTAAATAATTTAAAACATAAAATGAAAATATCTTTGCAATGGCATTTTTTATCTAGTCGATGGTATTTCCGTTTAAACGAACCCTCACTTGAAGTAGAAGGTGTGGAATGTCTTAAAGACGTTGAAGGCCCTGGAGGTGTTGGAGTAACGTGTAACAGTTGCCAGGTATCACTAATGTTTCGAATTTTCTGGAAAAATGTATTTAAATATAATTTACATCGGATGACATGCAAATTATATGTTTTTATAAGGTTGTGATAAATTATTTGTTCATGAAATAAAACATTGAGTGTGATCAGTAAAATAATTATATAGATAGTTATTCATATAGCAATGACAAAAATTTACCAATTAATTCATCGTTCAAAGTTTTGCTAACGACCGCGACATTGTATTTTTACTGTTGTCTACGCAAAATGTAATGTAGTTTAAACCAGAAAAAAAGTAATTATTTTTCGTGTAGCATGGCACACGGATACAATTACTTTGTTTATGTCTTCTTAATTTTTGTTAAAGAGGGGTTGCCATTAATTTTACTATAAACAATTTTAGAGACTGTTATATTAAGCAACATAGCAACACATATATATATATATATATATATATATATATATATATATGTATATATATGTATATATATATATATATATATATATATATACGAAAATGTTTAATGAAATAAAATGTTGTATGAATATTATATGAAAGTAGTTATTTACGCATTAAAAAATATCCCTGTCGTTTTTGGACAGCCGACTTCATACAACCATAAACACAACGATGTCTCATGGTCATATGTATTTAATCAAGGAATTTAATTAAGTAACCAAAAACTCTTTTTTTCGTAATTTTTAATCATTTTCAATCACAGCTACCAAAAACTAATGAAACAATCATAATTGGCGACTAATAATTAAATGAGCACGCAAGCTGGTGAGTGACATCTACGGTAAAAAACAAAAAAATCTTTACAATTTACTAAAAAACAAAAAATCTTTACAATTTATTTAAAAAAGCTATTGTCTCTTTCTAGCAAGTTGCGTCCTATAGCGTTTAGAAGAGAAGTAATATTTCATCATTTAGGTAATGTTGTTTCAGCAATTTCTTTCTATTTCTATGTAACGATATTTTGATATATAGCTATTTTTAAAATGAATCAGTTCTGTAAAAACGATATATAAAGATCTAAAATCCGCATGCTTATGTAATACATATTAAGGATACTTCGAACTTCGTATCTTCATAGAATTGTTAACGAAGGAGTTCTGTGAAGACCTAGTATTAATTCAAAAAATAAAAATTTAGTAAAAATGTAGTGTTTAGCTCACGTGTACGACGAGAAAGAGATCGGCCACTACAAGTCTTTATGGATGGGAAAATAGCCACTCGCAAATAAATAAAAACATATAGGGTACTTTCAGTTGACCTAGAATCATGAAATTTGGAAGCAACGTTTCACAGCAGAAGTAAAGCAAAATATACGAAAATTGTTAATTTATATCACATAAAGAAATATTGTTTTAGATATGCGCATGTGAAAGATATAATAAGCAATATATTTTCGTTATGGAAAATTAAAAATTTTGAAGAATAGTATAATAGGAATATTATGTACCATTAAATTTATATAAATTCCTAAATGTGTACGGAACCCTCGTAGTGTGTAGGTTTTTTTATGTTGTGGAAAATGTGTGCATTAACAAGTTTCTAAATGTAAAACTGTACAAATAAAGATTCAAAATATTTTTATACAAATCGATTGACTTATAAAAATTAAAAAATATTTATTTTAGAATTTGAAGTAAGATAATTCTGGAGATACTCCTAAAAAATATTCACAATCATTTTCTCAGTCATTTCGACTAAAAGAGCTGTTTACAAGAATGGAAAAACTATCCTTTTTAAAATTTTATACAACAGTTTTAGAGGAAATATATAAATATAATGGTTGTTAAAAATACACAAAAGATATGAAAATTATAGTGATTATCCTAAATTTCATAGTTTTTGAAATATTCAAAATATTTTTATGTTAATGAAAGATATATTAAGCATATATTAATATGCTGAAAATAATATTATCATTTGTAATTGTAACCCATGTGGCAAACACAGAAATACTAATATACCCTTAATATTTAATCCCCGTACCATCGCTCCGAAAAACCCTCCTAGTGCAAGTTCTACTACAAGTTTAAATTTTCAAAATTTAAACTTGCCCTCGTAGTGCAAGTTCTACTACAAGTTTAAATTTTCAAAATTTAAACTTGCCCTCGTAGTACAAGTTCTACTACAAGTTTAAATTTTCAAAATTTAAACTTGCCCTCGTAGTGCAAGTTCTACTACAAGTTTAAATTTTTCAGATTTAAACTTGCCCTCGTAGTACAAGTTCTACTACAAGTTTAAATTTTCAAAATTTAAACTTGCCCTCGTAGTGCAAGTTCTACTACAAGTTTAAATTTTCAAAATTTAGAATTGCCCTCGTAGTACAAGTTCTATTACAAGTTTAAATTTTCAAAATTTAAACTTGCCCTCGTAGTACAAGTTCTACTACAAGTTTAAATTTTCAAAATTTAAACTTGCCCTCGTAGTGCAAGTTCTACTACAAGTTTAAATTTTCAAAATTTAGAATTGCCCTCGTAGTACAAGTTCTACTACAAGTTTAAATTTTCAAAATGTAAACTTGCCCTCGTAGTGCAAGTTCTACTACAAGTTTAAATTTTCAAAATTTAAACTTGCCCTCGTAGTGCAAGTTCTACTACAAGTTTAAATTTTTAAAATTTAAACTTGCCCTCGTAGTACAAGTTCTACTACAAGTTTAAATTTTCAAAATTTAAAATTGCCCTCGTAGTACAAGTTCTACTACAAGTTTAAATTTTCAAAATTTAAACTTGCCCTCGTAGTACAAGTTCTACTACAAGTTTAAATTTTCAAAATTTAAACTTGCCCTCGTAGTGCAAGTTCTACTACAAGTTTAAATTTTCAAAATTTAAACTTGCCCTCGTAGTACAAGTTCTACTACAAGTTTAAATTTTCAAAATTTAAACTTGCCCTCGTAGTACAAGTTCTACTACAAGTTTAAATTTTCAAAATTTAAACTTGCCCTCGTAGTGCAAGTTCTGCTACAAGTTTAAATTTACAAGTTTTAATTTTGAAAATTTTAGTTTTAACGAATCTATAATGAAAATATTTTATAATTTTTAATAATATTTTTATAATTGCTAGCTTCAGTATGAAAGTCGTATGTTAGTATTAAATACCTTCATCATCTTGAAATTTTAAAACTTGCTTTTAATCGGAAAACTATTAGTTTTCTCAATATTTTACAATGGCTATGCCTGTACTAATAGAACTTAATTATATTGTATTTGAAGGCTACGTGTAATCGTTTAAAATAATTGAACCTGTGACAAACCTTTGAAGCACACTAATCTAATTAATGTCAATAAAAACAATGAATACAATATATTATCGCTAAATGACAGCCAAGCAATTAGCGATTTGTAGTAAAGTGTTTAAGAAAGTAATAAAACACACACTGCATTGAACTAACTGCCAAATATCCGTTCTACGAACAAGTAACGTTATAAGTTGAAACCGGTGCACAGGTCGCACAAATAGATAAAACGATCTAGAAAGTAAATTCGTTATGGCGAAAGTGCGACAAAGATGGAACATTGTGAAAAAGAGCACAAGTGTGCCGGTTTAATAAAAACGTAAAGAACTCTGCGTCGTTCTTTAGTAATTAACAATTTTGTTTCGAATTCTTTCGATTCTTGTGGAAATTTCTATGGATTAATTTTGGTAACTTATTTCACAAATAATTTTAAAAAAGGTCACATATATTATATATTGTTTTCTTATATCGATAGAGCCAATGAATTTAAAGTAAGAAATAATCTACTCTCTGTAGAAAATATGTACTCTATTAATTGACGAAATGCGTTGATTCCGCCGGTCCTCAATGTAAAATCAATGATGGAAACCTTTGAAGCACGAGTCCAAACTCGCCGGATTATTATTCAATTGAAATTTCTGTACAATACGTTTTCTTTTTTCTGATATTTATCAAAAAGTAGTGAAATATATGATGTATTTATGGATATTGTTAAATGATTTTTTTCTGGCTCAGAACGATTTCAAATATGAAGTTAATTTCGGCATACACAAAATATAAAGAAAAATTATTAAATTATTAAAAAAAAAAATTAAAAAATGTTTAATTTATTTGTTTCGCTGTCAATTCATTACAATTAAATAAACACCGATTGAGGATATTTTGCTTTTTTTTACTTTTCGTGGCTTTAATTGCTTATTATCTACCTAAAACGATGGTTTCCAAACAAGGATATTTGGGTAGTGCAAGATTTGTTATATAAATATTTTATCTATTATTTGTCGAAGTGTTTTTCCTGAAGTTCATTAATAATTAAAATGTTTTATATTAAATAAGCAAATTGTATATTGGAAATATGTTGGCTAAAAACGTACAATATTGTAAACAAAAAGATGTGTTAGTAAAAGAAAAATCATAATTGAATTGAAAACGTAATAAACGATAAAAATTGGAATACTCCCCCTACCGACATTATATATAAAAGTAAAAAATAAACCAATGTTGTTAATTTTGTTTAATCTATATATAGCTTGTCAAAGTAATATAGAAACATGGAGGCAAGAATCTATGGAGAAGGTATTAAATACATTTTATATGGAAATATAATTTGCCGCTAAAACATTTGAAGGGGATGGGGGGAATATAAAGTCGTGTAAAGAAGAGCAAATTGTATTGTCTCTTTTTGGTAACTAGTTATTAGTATTAAGTCTCAAAATATGTATGCTTTTTCATTTATATAATTTTAGTAATATTTAAAATATTTATTCACTTTTCTCTAAGTCTTTTGGGAGCTTTTGAATAAAAATTAATAAATCATACAAATAAAAGGGTTAAGAAAATGTCATGCTAGAAAGTAACTTAGAAAATGTCGATACATCAATAAAATTTATATAGCATAAGAAAAACATTTTAATGCCACTACAATTAAATAAGAAAATTTTAATATGAGTTATAAAGTTGACTAACAATTATAAAGCAATATAAGCATTGATAGCCTGATATAACGGGAGTCATTTGGTATATTTTCAATGAATGATTTGATTATCATATATTACACCATTAAATACTAAAATATTAATCTTGAAATATATTTTTATTTAAAATTTATTTTACCGGTATATAATAATAAAATTCTAGTCAAAATGGTTTATCGCCATTGAAGTGGGTAGTTTTTGGCAATCCAATTAATACTACTAACAAATTATATTCAGTGCGCTGAATAAAATACAACAGTTAAATTTTGAAAAAATAATTGTACATACCGAAGAAATTAATCGATGAAATGTCAAGTGACGACCTTACATTTTATTAATTTCAAATGACGATGAATTGTATGTGAATAATATATGTTACAAAAATTAAATAAAAATGGTCTTACTTATGACATTGTCTTTAAATTCACATGTCTTTTCGCTATAGTTTTTGTACTTATTGACTACACTTGTAACCATTTTCCAAGAGAAATAAATATGTTTCACTAAAGGGAAGTCTCTTGTCTCATTTCGACTGACGGTAAAATGTGACTAGTTGCGACGTGTATCTCTTTACAAAAATCATATCAAAATTAACAAATTTTCTAGACCCTAAGTACATATATGTATCGAAAATATCGTCACAATACGCTTTTTTAATCAAACACACTAAAATTTAATTAAGCAGGTAAATTAATAACTTCTAACTACGAATAACATCGAAAAAGACGTTGCAGTCCTGGACTTACTAAATAAACATGTTTCTTTTTTTTATAAGTCCATATTAAATATTATATTTCTTAAAGTCGGCACGGCGACAGCAGTTCGGCGCAGAGCGCCACTCCGCCGTGACTCGGAACAAGTTTGCGCGGCAAACTCCTGAATCGCAGATGAGAAAATTAGCTGCAAATTCGCGCGCCGCGCACAAATTAACTGGCATTGAGCGGCACGGCGCCATATTGACAATTTCGAGCCAATTGACGTAACTTTAAATGGAAATTTGTGTCGTCGCACCTGTAGGCACAATAACTTTGTTTGGGCCGACGCCGAGGGCCAATCGGCGCGCCGAGCGCAGGTAAGCAGAGCGTGGGTAACGCGAGTTCGATGAAGTGGAGGTGATTATTGCTTAGTATTTATTATGACGAAGCATTTTTCGGAACTGCCTCGTGGCAGAATTTTATGTAGATATAGAAAAATATGTTTAAAGTGAATTTAATTTCTTTCTGAGTATAACTTAGTTGATGCGACAATTTTATGTTTAACTTAATATACGAGACGTATTTCAATATTAAATATATTTTCGTACGTAGACGTAAATTTAAATGGAGTAAGAGAAGTACAACTCAATACTTATGCATGAATTCAAAGAGTTCAAAAATGATTGATGAATGATTTTATTTGCACCAAGCGATAAAATGATAAATGCTCATGCGCAAGCTTAATGACGAAACGTCCAACTTGCTATTAGCATGGCTAGCCTACTGCTAGGACGAGTGTTTTTTGCTGATTTTAAGAATTCTAAATATGCTATTGAGGCTTAGTGCACTTCGTTATCTTTTAAAAAGTTTTTTAATCACGTCATTGCGCATCAAAATGGTCTGAGCTACGGCTTCGAATACGAGATAATTTGCGATGTGACAGTTTTTCTACGGGACGTATTTTGGTTAACAAAATGACAACACGCGTAATTATCGATATTTTGGAGACGATTAGGTCAATAAGCACACAAGCCATGGATTGTCAACAAGATGGTGACGCGTATTTGTATAAATTGAAATATAAAAATCCTACTGCTGGAAGGACGCTGGACCTCCGAAACGTCCTTTTAGTACCACCTTCCGGAAAGAGAGGCTCTTGGACGTTCTAAGGTCTGATATGACCGATGGGCATCAAATTAAAATATATACCTGCGTATTGTGGTGGAAAGTATTGCATTTCATAAATATATAAACTGTAAAGTGTCACACAAATTGGTAGACAGAGACATATCACTCAAAAAAAAAAAGAATAATATATATATATATATATATATATATATATATATATATATATATATTATATTATATCTGTTTATCAAACGATATCTGCTATATCTACTTATTACTAATGTAAAAATGAGCTATGGGAACCTGAAAGAAACTAGTCAGTATAGCAAAGTTATAAAATTTTTTGTTAAAATATCATCAAAAAGCACTTAATTGATGATTATTAAAACGTATCCTGCTGATGTCATCATATGATCAATTACTTAATAATACATCTACTTAATTGCTTAATTTGTTTAATCAAATACTACTCACAAAGAACAAAGTATTTAACAATTATAAACATATATCACTTGCGATAAATAGAAAAAAAACCGCTTGCCGCTAACAAGTGGCTGTCAAACCGCTAAAGATTTTTAGACATTTTTTACTTATATCACTTCTTTACGTTCTCTTATTTTTTTATATATTAAACATAATTTAGCTATTTATATTTTTATTTGTGTGTTGAGTGTTTAATGACCATATTAAGTGGAGAAAATTATAAAAAAATCTTTGTTAGAAAAATATAATTTCCTCGCATCAATTTTTTTACAAAATTAACCATGAAAGACTCTTGTAACCACCCGAAAAAAGTTTATAGAAACTTCCCTTCAATTAAATAAATGAAAAGGTGAAAAATAATTTTTTGCTAAAATACACTATATAGTATGTTTACCTCTCTCTTCTCTATTTGATTCTAGCACTGAAAGAGTCTTAGCACTCACGTTTCATTAGAACTAAATCTCAAACGATTAATTGGAGACTTTATAATAAACTCTCCATGCTAACTTAGCTTTGTCTTAAAAGAATATCACTCGTGATTAAGTCAGTGATAGGTACTTTCAGAAATGATCTTTTTTCACCCCAGCTGACGACCAACGGAGGAAGGCGATTTCTCAACCAATACAATACCGTAGATGCTGAGTAGTTCGAAGCCTCGTTAACAACCTTCTTCCATAGTTGACGATCTTTGGTGACGGTTTTAACTTCTTAAGGAGTCATACGTTCATTTGGGAGATTTCCGCTAATGTGACTAACCAATGTCTTATTAGATGCTGTGGGATGAAATTTTAAGGCGGCCGGTCGTTTCCGTCAGAAAAGCTTAAACGGTAAATGATCCGACTGAGCTTAAACGGGTAATGACCGATCTGACCAATATAGCCGCCGTCTTTGGATTAGTTAAGCGATTGTTAGCTTCATAGTCCAGTCGAATCTTTGCATTCCGGATGCAATCGCGTCGCGACACTGCGAGGATTTGTCGAAGGCAATGTAATACCTCAATTTTTTCCGAATCCGACTTTACTAACGTCCAGGTTTCAGATCACTAAAGAAAGAGGGGCGAGATAAATTTTCGGAATAGGCGGAACTTGATCTTGTAAGATATGTGGCCTCGCTTTCAGATGGACCATTTAAGCTCGAGCGAAGCAAGTACTGTTGCTGACGGACCAACCCTGTTACGGATCTCGTTAAGACATTTTCTTCTCCTACGTCAATGATACGAGGTATTTGAATTCCTGGACTCGCTCCAGTTGGGTTACTTCGAGGTGGATGATTGCTTTTGATCCGTCTGTAAACATTGTCTTGGTCTTTAAACATTGTCTTTGTCTTTGCGTTTATCCTCAAGCCAGATGCTGGCGATTCTATAAAGAATGTTTATTATTTGAGCATTGAAATCGGCAAAAATTGCACTGTTGTTGTTGGCGAGCATTAGGTCAGTCAGTAAATTCTTTCAATCTTATGTAATATTAACGAAGAGCGTTCGCCAGTAAATATTTTCGTCATGATCGCATCAATAACAATTCTCTTTCTCCCCCAAACAGTAAAATATTCAATAGATATAACATGGTAATTGTGAGCGCACGAGTTTATCCAGAAATAAATATTTTCATTATTATGAAGAAAAATTAACACCGAAATAAAATGCATCCACATATGTGGAGTAATTTTCTTGTCTCTTAATTATGGATGGCATCTCGTATATAATTATACCAAAATTAACATTATGGAATATCCGGTAAGATTAAGTATGAATAGAACTCTCACTGCGAGGGTTCCGTACCCATTTAAGCACATAACAATTAAAACAATTAAAGATTTTCATTAAATTATTATACACATGAATATTATTTTTCACTCTATGAATTTATTAGGTATCCCAGTATACACATCGTACTTCTAAGACATAAGAAAAATAGCTTTATCGCCTACATCTCTCTAGTTTATTAAGTATGCAAATTAATCAAAATATAGTTTGTTTATAGTGTTTACTAAATGCAGTTATCTTTTTTCACCTGCATAGTTAAAAAAGTTAGAGAGCGGGTTTCACACTTTTTGACATTTTGATAACCTATATCTCACAAAGCAGACACCAAAACAGAAAAATGTATGCAGTACAGTAAATGTACTACATTTTAAAGGGCCTTTTCGATGACATTCTACTCAATGAAGTCCTCGAAAAAATACCCCGAGTTTGACGAAAGGCGTGGTCCGCAAAAAAAGTAAAAATTATTGTTTTTTTATGGAATTCTCTGGTTAATTAATATTCGACTACGCGTTCTCGTAAAATTTCATCACGAGTGGATTTACTTAAGAGAGTTACGGCGCCGTGACATACGAACGGACAGACGAACAGTTAGACATCACAAAATTACAAGGGTCATTTTTCGATATTGATCTACGGGACCATAAAACCTGTTAAGTTCGAATAGAACTCACACTACTAGGGTTCCATACACATTTAGATGTATACAAAAATTTTAAACATTTAACCATATTTTTTCTACCAAAATGCATTTTCAGACAAAATGCATTTTCTACCAAAATGCATTTACACACAAAGAAATTAAACGAAGCTTTGACTTACCGCCGTCTGGTAGGCAGACTGTAACTTGTAGAAATGTAACTTCAACGCAAAAATCGGAAGTTTGAATTAATCAAAATAGATAGGATCTTTTTAAAGGTCTTCATACTATCGATTTCTTTATTGTATAATGATTGAGTACCGCTTGAACAAGTGATGATTTGAACTAAGATGACGCAATTATGATTAGATGACGTGATGATTAGATGACGCAATATCGGGTGAATAAGATAACCACACCAGACATCTGGTGTGGTAATCTTATTCATTGACGAAAATACGTGTGGCAGAACTTAGATTATTTCTTTACGATAATGCTAGATCACAAATATTACTGATTTCTGGATTGTTTCTGCTGGTACATCTTACCAGCAGAAACAATCCAGAAATCAGTAATATTTGTGATCTAGCATTATCGTAAATAAATAGTCTCAGTTCTGATTAATTAGTACATTCATTATAAGTCGCTCCGAAAGCAATTCGCAATAAAAAAACGCCCATGATAATCCACCAGCAGCTCAGCGTTACCTTTCTCTTAGTTCAAATTTTCAGTTCACTGAGAATACTGTTTATCCTTGGATTTGCGTGTTCGTAAGTACGTTCGTAAGCCGTAGTAATGTTGCATAAGTTACTACGACTTACGACCCACGTCTCATCACCAGTTACCGATTGCTTCAGCCAATCAAATTTGTGTTTAATGTTAATAAATATTGACAAACATTAACTTATAAAGTAGAAGAGTCCGTACCTCATATCAAATTTCTTTGGTGTAGTATACTTGAAGGCTTGGCGCTTATTTATATCATAACATAATAAAATATTCTAAAACTTTTGATGATGTTTCTAGAAATGTCCTTAACTAGTAGATAAAAACTTGTTATCGAACCCAATATTTGCAAATATTATTTTTCGCTGTGTTAATATGTCATCGTCCAATATATTCTTTCACAGATATAGACGTAGTTTTCTCTCTGTTGTCTTTTACTTGTAAACTATATATTTTACATAAAATTCTTATAAATATTTAAGTACTGGATATTTATTTAAAATAATTTTAAACCTGAATTTGCACACGCCAAAAAATAGCGTATTTTAACGCTCATGTCTAAAGAGACAAAACCATTTTCGACAATCCACAAATTATATAAGTTAAACTGAACATTAGTTTGAATAAATATTTGGTTTTAAACATAAGCACTATTTATTGTATTGAAATTTGAAGTCTATAGCTTTTCAGTGACCCCTGACAGTCAAATGGAAAGTATTTACAGCAATAGAGCTCCATTCTGACCTTTTGCATCAAGAACCCTGAAAAAGATCAAGGAGAAAGCAGAATTAGTAATAGAAGGAAAGTTATTTGAAAAGTATAATAAATAATCTTCTTAACTACTCATATTGGCGAAGTGCATACGACGATATATTTTATCAGAGTTTTCACTACCTTTGTCAGTTACAGAAGTTGACGTTAATGGTAAGTGATCATTGGTATACTTAAGTATATTTAATAGAAAACTAGATTGATAGGTAAGTAGTTAAGCCAATATTATCTACTAACCATGTGTGGTCACTCAATATAAAGACATTAATTAGATCCGTTTTCGCATCTCATATTTTTAAAATATATTTAAATACATATGCAATTTAAAACAAAAAAAATAATTTGTCTCATCAGACACCTTTTCACATGATATGTAAAATTTTAAAAATTGAGTATTTTACTCTTTATTTCATATATGAATATTTAAAAAAAGTTAACTAACGCAAAAAAAAAAAAAGAATATATATATATATATATATATATATATATATATATATATATCATACATAAATCACATAAAGACATAAGGAACAATTACATAAATCTACAACAAAACAATATTTATAGTTTTATGTGTCTGATGAATGAGAAAATATATGTTTGGTTCTTTGTCTTTATACAAAGTAAATTTATATTTTTTCCTTAAAAGTTTAATCGGAATCCGAAATTATTATACACAGCAAATATATTCTGTCCTAAATGGGATTGGAACCCGTTTTGCTTTTGATGACGATTACAATGATTAGACCAGATATGGACAAAGTTTTTCCTACGCGGTCCAATATTTACAAACAAAATCAACAGGGGCCAGGTTTTTAATTTTTAATAAATTCAATCATTTATTGAAATAAAAATATTTATATTCTCCGAAATTAAATTAGTATTGTCTCATTACAAGTTTCAACAAAATTGAAAGATAGCTTATTTGTAGAACATTAAATGATATGAACATAGGCACTTAGGTATTCAAATCAAGTACACTATAAAATAAGAACAGATATTTATTACAGGTTCACTATATAAAACAGGAACGAAGATTTATTAATACAATCCAATACACCACTTAAGTTTGCTGGGAAGTGGTCCTTGTCGGTTCTTGTGGAAACGTGTGACATATGATACTGCTTTTGTTTCTCCATAATCTCGTTTCAGGCAGGCTCCATTTGCGATGCCGATACTTTTAGCAATGAGAAAAGGCGATCATCAGTAACCCTATTGCGAAGACAATTATTCCTAACTTTCATAATAGAAAATGTTTGTTCGCACAAATACGATGTACCGAACATAGCCATTATTTTTTGGGCGTGAGCAACTATATTGCGGTTTTGTGCTTTCGATAAAGACTTATAAAATTTCAACTTGGTGGTGTTCAGGAACAACTGCTTCGAGTGAGTATTGCACTGCATGTCAATGAGTGCAAGTTGAAAGCAAGCGGGAACTTCATCGACGCTGACATTAAAAGGCATTGAAAAATATTTAGTAACGGCTTAATTTTTTTAAAGTCCTGGAATCTCATCTCAAATTCCTCACGTAGTTTTTTCCAGTTTTTAGCGAATCCCTTTAATTTTTCAATTGAGAATTTTGATATGCTGTTCAGCTTCGGAAAGTGTATTAGGTCGTTTTTCTCCATAAGACTGTAAAATTATTTAAGCTGTGATTTTTTAAATGACCACAAAGGTGGTCCAAAAATTTATTCTTGCCGTGAAGCCTTCTATTCAATTTATTCAGGTGTGGAAGGAGTCGCCAAGCCAATCTTCGTCAGAGATTATTTTAAAGTCGTCCCATTTGCCATATATCGTCAGAAAGACTTGAATCTCCTTTTGTACGTTCCATACTCTCTCAAATGCATTACCCTAGCTTAACCATCTCACTTTGGTGTAGTAAAGAAGATCAGAGAACTCGGTTTCGGTGGATTTTAGAAATTCTTGGAATTGACGATGGGTCAAGCCACATGAACGTATTGTGTTGATAAGTTTAACAACCACATTAAGGATGGGTTGAATATCGATGGCCGGTTTGCACAATACATCCTGGTGTATTAAGAAGTGTAGAAATAAAACGTTATGATTAGAGTTTTCCCTGAAAAACACGCCCACAAACCCCAAATTGCTGTTTATCATATTGGGCGCTCCAACCGTAGGTACGTTACATAATTTGTTCACAGGTAAGCTAAAATTTTAAATTCCTTCAAAACAAGAATCATTAATAATTTGTTGAGTTGTTTTTCATTTGAAGCAAGCTAATTCTTTGGTTATATTAAACTCTGAATCAATTCCTCTGACAAAAATCAATAATTAGGCAGTAACACTTATATCTGTGTTTCGTCCATAGTTAGAGAAAAATATTCAAACTTTTTGAACTTCTTTTCCAGTTGTGAAGACAATTGTTCAGCAATAGCGTCAATTCGAGTAGCTACCGTTTTCCGCCATAAAGCTAAAAATTGAAACTTTTTTAGTTTTTTCTGGACAAATAATGTTCCTGACAGCTACCATACAATCATTGACAAATTCACCATACGATAATGTTTGATTACCCTTAGCAATTTTGTAAGCTACAACATAAGTCGTCAAGCTACAGCATAAGTAGTCTTCTGAGCACCAGATTGCTTCGTGAACATAATTTGCTGTCCACATATATTCTCTTTTTGCCTTTCAAAGGGTTTTCTCTCTAAATTTCGTGGAAAAATAGTTCCATGACCACTCTTCTTTAAACACACGACACTCAAAATCTACTTTGCGTTTTTATTTGCAATTTTGCTGACAATACCCACCACAAATGCTGTAACAAAATAGCAAAGCCAACATTAATTACCACCGGTCCAGTATATTTGTGCAATAACCATTTATAAACAAATCATTTTTTAGAAAACTCCCACATTTTGGCAATGGGCGTAATAATAAACGGATGTGTAATATCTTACCTTGCGGAACGTGAAGTTACAAGTGTCACCTAAAACGTTATTCGTTGCGTACCTACGCAGCGGGCGCACGAACAAGTTACCCGAGTGAGATCCAACTGATCCAAGCTCCGACTGCTAAAGCGATACATGAGCGAGCGCGCGAGCATGTCGGCGAAGACACCCCCCCCCCCCTCCGATAACCCATTCCGATCCGCCTTGCCGTACCTACCTATCGAAGGAATGAACGAAACAAGCGAATTGTTTAATATCGCGAGTAACGGACCCTGTACCTGATAAATTCAATTGAAATAAAATATGCGTAATGTTATTATTTACTACTATATCGAGTGGTTGATATCGCTGGCCGGATTGCAACCGTTAGCGAACCGGGGATGGCCCGCGGGCCGTAATTTGGTTATCACTGGATTATACCATAGCGGCCATTATGATAAACTGTCCAATTTTAAATAGCTAATAAAGTTGAATATAACCTGCATTACAGAAATAAAATCTTCACATCATACCAACCAAGAGTCCCGAACATTATTATATTTTATTTTATTTTTTTATTCTAACGCTGACGAAACAAGAACACCGTCCTCTAACTACTTAATTAGTTCTAAAGAAAAGTCTTGGTTAAGTTATCAAACCTATCGTATTCATTCAAAATTGTGCACATAGTTTCTATACTCGCATGTGATTAAGTAAGGCTTAGAATTAAAAAGATATATGGATTTCCGGAGAACAGAGTTAAGAGTTATTTACAGAATCGCATAGAGTTCATTTTCCAACTTTAATAGATCTATAAATATATGTTATATTTTTGAAAGGGTGTTCGGCCCATTATTCTGAATAAAAAAGAACGAAAGAATTAAATATTTTGAAAATAAGTTTAACCAACTATTTTTTTCGTTCAGAATGATGAAAGAAATCAGCCCTGTGCAAAACATGTATGGAAAAATATACCTACATATAGGTATCTTCATATATATATATATATATATATATACACACTTTTTTGGGTTTATTAATTAAATCGTTTCAGTACTTTTTGTGAAAATTGCAAACTCATGCGGTCAAATTTTAATCTTTTTTTTTAAATTCGTCAAAAATCACAAATAATTTAGAATATTATAAAAACAAATTAAATTTCTCCAACACAATAAGTAAGTATGTACGAGTATTTACCTAATCCTTAGTTTAAATTGGGATACGTAGTGATGTTAAAATTTAAATGTTTGGTAAACTTATAGCAATGATGGATTATTTGTTGACAATTAAAAAATGTTTATTATAAAAATCATAGTAAAAACTATTAATTAATACATACTTAGGTATTTTGTACGTAATGAGATTTTATGTTTACGTATGACATAAATGGAGTAGTCTATTTACCGTTCAGAAACTAATTAAAATACTTTAAATATAAAAAAATCAAACATAACTCTAACTTATCAAACTAAGGCAACGTACTTATTAAAGAATATCAAAGAAATCTACATAAAAATTAACAAAGTCCCCTGCGATTTCCATTTCAAAATCATGATGTCGTGATAAATTGGTAAAACATACTTCCACTGAAGAAACAATAAAAATAGAAATTTCCCTATAAAATATATGCTGGATACCATAGGGGCGCATTAGGAAACCATCTGTGGTTACAAACATGTAATATCAAACTAATTTAACTCAGCAATCCTCAAATATATACCACTTTTGTTTCACCGTCAGTAACAGTATGTAATAGACATAAAAACAACCTTGCACTCGTGTGTATTGCATTAGGGGAAAGCGTGGACATTTTCCAGATTTTTAAATGAAATGAGGTTTTTGACGTTATTTTTTTTATTAGCCTTAGAGTAATACAAAAAATTGCTGTACGATTAGTCAACGCTTAACATCTAGAAGTCTTTGTTTTTATAGGTGTTTTAATTATTACAATAAATCACTTTTTTTAAAAACACTACTTTTGTCCACAGGTGCAACCTGTCATTGTACCTGTGGACAGCACTACATGGACAGCAATGTACCTGTGGACAGACTTTTCCTTTAGTAATAATTCTAGAAAAATCAACAATAACAAGTAGAATATTATTATAAAAGAAATTTAAGAGTAAACAATCAAATTTGTTTTTTTGGCATCGCGATACTGTTCATAAAGTTCTAAGGTAGAACTATTGGAGACATCTGAATCATCATCATCAGCTATAACATAACACTTGGAACACACAAAGTCCGACTCATCTTCAGAATCAAAATTGTCTATATGTGATCTTGGCACACATTTCTTATGATATTTTAAGTGACATAACGAACAATTCAGCATTTTGTTTACTGTTTCATGTTTTTTACAAGCAATACACATAGTCTAGGGCATCTGATGTTGTTCAATAATTCTGATCCTTTTATCTGTAGCTAGGCTTTTGGTCTGGCTAGGACCAGCTTTTGGTAGCACTTTTGAAGAAGCCTTTGACTTTTTTGTCAAGTTTTTCTTTTCTTTTCTTTCCTCTATTTTTCTTTTATTTTCTGCTTTTCTGCAAGCTTCGTTCTTTATTTCATTTTTTTCGGGTGTGTCTGTCAATATTCGGCTTTTGCCAGGTTTCCTTCCTCTTTGATTGGTAGTTCGAGGGGCTGCTTTAGGGAATGGGCGTACTAATTCGGGAGTTACTATTGGAATGAGCTGTTTGTGTGGTGTGATTGCTTCATTTTCTTTATTTGATCCAGCACCATCAGCAGATTTATCAAACACTGGCACTTTGGATTGACCAACAGACGTGCTTGGAGTTGGCTGAATTTCTGTATCACCACGATCATGATCAGCAACAGACTCCGCTTGATTCGGGTTGGTTGCTGATTCTTCAATTACAGACTGATTTTTAGACGAATTTTCAGAAACTGCAGACATAGGCTACGGACGATCAGTAACATATGAACATAGGAAATCCTCTTCGCTGTTACTTCGAAACTTTTACTTATATTTCTTGGAGTAAAAGCAAGGGGATACGCTTCACCAACTATTTCCGCGATATCGTACATTGTTATTGGCTTCCCGGGGTTATTTAACATCCATCTATCTGCTGATTTGTTGTACTGCGTCTTAAAGGGTCCAAAGACACAACGATCTAAGGGTTTCATATCATTTGAAGTGTGTGGAGGCAATGTGAGGAGAACTATGCCATTGTCTCTAGCTTTCTCAATAATCTCAATTGACATATGCGTCTCGTGGTTGTCCATCGTCAAGAGAACCGGGTTTTCTTTTGTAGGTTTAGCAAATTTTATAAAATGATCTAAATATTTCCTAAAGATTAATTCTGTTGACCATCCTGATTGGTTTGCTGCACCCACCGCACCTGGAGGAGCACCTTTTAGCATATTTTCTTTAAAGAAAACTCTGGAAATATTATTAAGGAGGGAACTGAATTTCCCTCTGCATTTATACATGCAATCAAAGTATTATTTACACCCCGTTCACCAGAAGTGAGTTTACCTAATAGTTTGATTTTTTTTGGTACCAAGACTTTTCTAGGGTTATGGACAGTAGATATTCCGATCTCATCAAGATTGTAAATATTTTCAGGGGTGAAATGGTGTTTTTCAATAACTTTTTGTAGGTTATCAAAGAATTTGGAAACATTAGCTTTGTTAAAGCTATTTGCTCGCGCCAGACTGGTTGCTTCGAGTTTCCTTAGGGATAAATGTGAATGCCGTTGACGATAGTACCTTAACCATCCTATGCCCGCCATTTTGTGTGCATGCCAGGTATTTGGGATATTTGTTTTTTTTTCTTAAACACAGCAAACTAATATGCGAGTTCTCTGACTTGCTTAACATCTAACCCCATGTGTAGGTAAACAGCTTTTTCTAAGTATTCCCCGAGTTGATTCTCTTCGCCTTCGTTGAATACTCTTCTGATGTCATTTCTTAAAATGTCTACATCATTCTGGCTGAGATCCTTGTTCTCGTTCATATGGAGATATTTAAATATTGTAGATTTGGGTATGTTATATTTGTCTCATACGGTTCGCAATGAACATCCATTTCTAACTTCTTTAATTGCCTCCGTTAATGTTTCTGAACACAATTTTCTACGCGTTTTTCCATCCTTACTGCGAGGCACTGAAAAAAAGCAATTCAATTAATATTTATTCAGTAATTCCCATAGCAGTTACAAATTTGAAGTGTTGATGCAAATATTTGTACCTGTGGACAGTCCATAGGTAGTAGTAGTCCATAGGTAGACGGCTAAATACTTATTCACACTGTTCTATGATAGTAGTAGTCCATAGGTAGACGGCTAAATACTTATTCACACTGTTCTATGATAGTAGTAGTCCATAGGTAGACGGCTAAATACTTATTCACACTGTTCTATGATAGTAGTAGTCCATAGGTAGACGGCTAAATACTTATTCACACTGTTCTATGATAGTAGTAGTCCATAGGTAGACGGCTAAATACTTATTCACACTATTCTATAACACTGGGCACAACTGTTAAACAATGTATATTACCGTTTTATCGAATGCAATTATCTACATTCTGCATAAATCTTAGAAAAAATAAGAAGTAAAATCAGATAAATACTTACTTTTTTGAGAGAAAACTTTTAACAACCTCTCATAGACTACGCATCAAGAGAAAGAAAATGGATGCAAGCCAGTGTTGCCATACCACAAAAATGCTTTACGGATGCGTTCAATTGGTTGCGTTCCGGTGTTTATTTTTTAAGATATCAGTGGTGTCCATAGGTAAAACCGTCCATAGGTACAACACCTTCCCCTATATCTTATTGTGTAAACTGTTTTATTTGACATATTATCACAGGTCGTATGACTTAACTTGCATTTTATTTCAGAAATGTTTAGGGGTTGTAAAAAACAAATTTGAAAAAATAATGGTCGTATATCCTAATATTTTTTATGACTCTCGTTGACCACCGTTATTGAATTCCGCAGAGTCAAATTTATTGCTAGTACGACATACATTTACAAGAATTGGGTTCAGCGATGATCCAGTTTTACTCAGTTTTTCATTTTCGCCAAAATAGTGATACGCCATTTGAGACTAAAGGTATCGATTTGAACGTTCTCTAAAACAATAAAGATCTTCTGTTAAAAAATTGTGAAATAATCGATATTAACGAAAAACAAAATGTAGAAATGAATGTTATTAATATAATTTAGTTTTGTGTAAACCTTAAAAGCCGTGTTGTCAAAAAAATCTTAGTTTAGGTTTTGTCGCTAAGACTGCTTTCGAATAGCGACTTCTTGAATGAACTTATTTTAAATGCCTTCGTTTAAACGAAAATACGTGTGGCAAAACTATTTCGTAACTGTCTGCCAAGTAAACGTGATTAAAAACATGTTCAAAAAACGGAAACAAAATCAAATCTGTTGCCAATTTATTTAATAATGTTAATCTGCTGCATAGATATAAAATACTAAGTTCCTAAATCTGAAAATCGATTGTACCAATTAGGGAATAAAAAAACCTTCCAAGAACTCGTGGATTACAAGGGTGGCGTCCACATTTAGGCATTTTTCCTTTATTTGTGCTGTGAGACATTGCTTCTTGTCCAATTCCATGATACTAGGTCAGCGGAACCTACCCTATGTTTTGATTTATTGGCGAGTGTCAAACTATGGTTATAAATGGCTGTTTTTAGGGTTCTTCTTAATTGCGTTGACTTAAAAGCTTGATTATTTTGAAAGCACTAAGGGACCGTAGACCTAAGTATTTGATATTTGTAGTAATTTCAACTTGATACCTTCCATACGTTCTGAGAAAATGGGTGTTGACAGACGGACAACGAAATGTTACTATAAAGGTTTCTTTTTTCCTTTTGAAGTACGAAACTTTAAAAATGAATCTGAATCCTGTGATCCTAATATCTATATTATTTAAAAGCTACGTTTGTTTTCGTGAATGATTTTCCAATAATAAAAAAAATACGAATACTTTCCTATATTAATTTATTTCAATTTAGTAAGAAATTTGTTTATGATAATCTAATTATGACATGTTATCAATTTTTTTAGGATATTACATTTCATAAATATATTATACCTCAAAGCATACTATAAAAATGATTTTTGAATAAATTGTGACCAAATATGGTGGAAAGTTAAAGTTTATTAGAGATCTAGGGCGTATATTTTTAGTGCAAACAAAACGATATAGTTTATTAATATTATGCCATCCAGAGACGACACATTAGTATTATATGAATACGACCGAATACCTGCAGGTGACATCACATAGCAAAAAAATTTACTGTTATTTCCAGAAGATAAAAGCAACTAATTATTTGTCCATTAAATCAATATCTCGTCTAATCAAAAACTAGTTCCTACATTCACTTCTATAATCTTGACCTATAAATATTAAACTTGCTTATTATGTTGAAACTAATTAATAAAGCGAATCAAACTTTTAATTGATATATTAAGATACTATGAAAGAATTCAAAATTAAAAGATGAATGATAATAAGAATGTAATTAAAATTCACATTTTCCCCTTAAAATAATGAAAATGTACGACGAATTTTCCAAATTCTGTTAATGTACGTAGCCTACGTAGGTACTTACGAAGAGCTATCAAACTTATCTTCAACTCGCACCTAATTAATATCTAGATCGCGCTCCATACCCGCGCACTGAGGCGCGTTCGTAATTCAAATACCCGCGACGCGTCTATCCGCGCGACTTGAAATTGAGAAAGTTTGATCTGCCGGTATCGCGTCGTCGATAAATAACCTCGTCGTCATCGGTCTAATCTTAATTATGAGGATGCGCCGGCGTTGAGGCGGGGCGCCGTCGAGCAGACAAGTTTTTGAACTTAATGTTTACAGCAATTTTCTCGGTACAGCTAGCCTAATGAACAGCCTGCTGCGGATTATACACTGCACCGATGACGATATACACAATATACACGTTATACCCGTATAAAACGAATAAAAAATAAGGCCCAGGTATGAACGCCACGCGCGAACGGAAAGAGTCAAAAAAACATGTGTATAAAAGAAATAGTCGTACTGAAGATGTGATAATTACTTATCTTTTGGGAAGCACTTTCAGAGAATTAATGATATTTCTATAACATATAACGTCACTGTACTGCATCCTCTGTGTATGTATATTCAGATATTTTTTTCTAGAGTATAGAAGACATTTCTAGTGATTTTATTAAGACATAACCAGAGAGTTAAACGTGAATCACTTTAATACATTATTTTTTAACGATAAACCCGATCCGACTTCTTTTGCTGTTGTTCTGGGGTTTAACCTTGTTGCCGATTAGATATCGTCACACAAAATTAAATAATTGGTGAGCTGAATGTCTGTATACCAAAAATATTTTAAACACTATGCATTAGAGTACAATACTTAGTTTATTTGAAAATAAATATAGTTGCTGGTTAAAACATGTATTTTATACGAAAATAAATGAGTTGTGTATTTTGTATTTAGTCGTCCCGTAAATGAGGATCTACCAATATGATAATGGACATTGGTCCTTTAAGTATGCTATAGGATACAAATTAGAATTATCTCGTGGTTCATCTGGTGACGTATCTGATATTGAATCAATATAGAATATGAATTAGAATA
This sequence comes from Druceiella hillmani, assembly GCA_039881145.1. Classification (NCBI taxonomy): domain Eukaryota; kingdom Metazoa; phylum Arthropoda; class Insecta; order Lepidoptera; family Hepialidae; genus Druceiella; species Druceiella hillmani. The sequence continues at coordinate 17,005,842 of JAYKKI010000008.1, read as the reverse complement.
TAGATCCAGACTTTGTTTGTCCGTCAGATGTTGTAGAAACTACTAAGAATGATTCCGTCGTCTCGCCTGGAAGTAAGAAATCTCGTGAATCCTCACCATTTCAGCCTATGGGGCCTATTGTCTTCCACATATTATAGACGAATCTGATGCGAAAATGTGAGAGAAAAAATTAATCGACTATTAAAGTAAATACGCGTAAAAACAAAAATGGTCGGTAAAGGTAAACTTAAAGTAAAAATAGTGATGATAGTTTATGGTTAAGTGATCTTAAAACACACAGATACGTGCGTGGGTACGTATGCGACATATGCATGTGTGTATATTGAATTCAATTACCTGGTCAAACATTATTAAGGTTAATCACAGTTTGCCGATCTAAGTTTCTAAATAAAAAATATTTTATTAATGTTACTTTGGTAGTTTTAAAATTAATTTTACGATCAACAATTTGTTAATTCTTTCATTAATAATCAAAGTTAATAAAACCATAATTTATTTACTACTAATTACCTACTAAAGTTTAAGAAGTCTGACATCTATAAAAGAATAAATACTGATTAAAAAAATAAACAAATATTATATTTGATTGGCATAGATGCCAATTAATATCCCCATATTCTGATATAAAATAAAAACCATTAATTTGATACTTCAATTCTATATTTGTCCTAATAATTATCATCATTCACTTGAAATTCAATCCAAAACTTGCCTAAGAAGCTTTTTAAAAATAGGTAGGTATATACCGTGCGGCTTGTCAAATTTCTTAAAAAAGTACTGCTATCCATCGCTCGCTGCTAGTTTTATATTTTTGCAGCATTTTCTGGAAACACCTTATAAACGTAACTATTTAAATTTATTATGTTACCTGTACAGAATATTAAAAAATACCCGAAATACGTTTTGTAAAATTGTAATTCTTAATATTTGTGTTTAAAAAATCCAAGTACCAGTGACTAAGAGAATGGGAACAATAATAATGTCCACCATATTTACATATGTAAAAATTAAATTCCACTTACTGGCTCATCATGAAATCTCCAAAACTATAAAGCCTATAAACTTGAAATTTATGTTTTTCGTAATACGTATGACTCTTGACTTTTAAAAGCTTGCTAAAGGATTTTTCAGAATTCAGAAAAAAGTGCAAAAATAGGGGTTGAAATTTGTATGAGAATTTTGAAATTATCAAAGTTAGTTACGTGAAAAATTGTATTTAGGCTCTCGGTTAGAAATATACACTTATTTCTGCGTTTTGGGAAATTGCTAATAAATTATCATTAAATAAAAAACCGAATAACACAAAATGCATTCATGGTCCCTTTTTACCTGGACATCGCCGGGCTAGACAATTAATCTATACATATAATAACTTGTAACAGAGTAAATTCTGTACATGGAAAATATTTTAAAGAGAGTGATTGATTTAGCGTACAGAACGATAAACATTTTTTAGAATTTTTCTCTCTATATTATTTTATGCGTCAATCAAGCAAAATCTACTATAACTAAAAGAAAAAAAAATTTTCTCCTTCCGAATTTCAGATTTATGTGCGTCAATAATAATTACTCTCTGTCTTATATCATAAGTTTAAATTCAAAGCTCGACCTACTGAAACACAGAATAAGCTTATTTTCTGTAACGAGGTTTAAAAGTTTTCACTGCAGAGTAGACAGGAAAATCTGTTTCGTGCTGCCGTAAATTGGAGTTTCAAGGCAGCCAGATATAGAAAACATGGTTTGTACTAAGCATAAATAATGTATTTGTATCGTAGTTTATTCTTCTTTCAAATTATTCGGTTCCTAATGGTCTCTTCTTAAGAATGACTTTACAGTTGGATTTTCATTTCTTTCAAATTAATCATAGGTTACGCTGATAATCCTACTGTGTTGGTTTTAGTAGCGTTTTTTCCCGACTATTATATTAAAATGAGAATGCATGTTTTATTTATTGCCACCATGAACAAACTCGAATGTCCGATCGCGACCCCCACTTGTTAACACCTATATTCGGTATGGCTCTTCATACGCATCAATTTCTTTGTTTGTGTTAATTATTTATTTTGTAATTTTATATTATTTAATATATTATTGCTATTATTTATATTTCTGTTATTCAATGACTTGCAAACATATATTAATATTTGCTAATTCTACAACGCTTTGATCTGCGAACTGTAAATTTGTTCCATTTCAGTTGAGATATTCGACTATGAGTGCTCAACAAACAATGTCATTTAAATACAGGATTTGACATTATTTCGAAATATTTTTTTTAAATTTATCGATGGTTAATAAACATAAAAAATAAATAACCTTTCCAAAATGGAAAAAATGTTACTGACAATATTCAACATAATTAAATTATCAGCTTTATAATATGGCATCGCGAATGTTCCTCGCTTAAATTCGCTAAGAAAGCGTACGTGAGCGTCAAATGATGACATAAAATTAATATTAAAAAGTGAACACAAAATTGAGATGAATATTAAAGTGTGAACCCAAACGGGCGGGAACGTTTAGGTGTTCAACGTTTTTAATTGAATTATTATATAAATGTTACGTTATGACGAAACGTTAAATGCAAAAAAAATTAAAGTAGAGCTAAGAAACGATTATTCAGATAAGACCCGTCAAAGTGATCGAGAATAACTAGTCACGTTTAATCCTTTAAAGTGAGTTTCGGCCATCGTAGTAGATCCGCTGTACTGAATTTGGAAAATTGTTTAAAATTTAATATAATAGAAATTATTTTTATTCTGACTTATAATTTGAACTACGTTAACCTATTATATCTCCAAACCTATTCCTCAAAATTTAACAATTTTCATTTTTAAATGGCGTCTTATCATTTAGAATATAATTTTTAAAAAATGTTGATCTCCAAAACGTGCGATTTTTGGAGTAGATAAAATAAAAATTACAAGCATAGTTTGCTTAAGTGTGTATATATAAATGTCAAAAAAATATAGTATTATGTTATCGTTACTCATACCGTCAATGTTTTGTAATGGTAACACGTCGCACAGCACATCCGCCCTCAGTAACTCGTTATCTTTATCGACATCGACGTTAATTTCAGCTCCTTAATTGCCGATGAAATTTCCGCAGGCCTTCATTATCGACTTTACGGCCTGACATATTATTATGATGAATGTGGCGATTATACTTAATGAAATAAGTCCAAGGTAAATGGCAAATGAGTCTTTGTATAAATTATTCGGCTTTTAATTTGATAACTTCACTTTAATGTATATATCAGTGTTTTATCCTATTTTTAGGGTTCCGTAGCCAAATTGCACAAAAGGAACTCTTATAATTTCATCCTGTCGGTCTGTCTTTTTGTCCTTATCTGACAGTCATTTTACTATGAGACTATTGGCACTACATAGATGAAATTGGGATGTTAGGTGTCTTCTATGAACCGCTATACAGTGAAATGGAATTATGAAAAAAAAATATTAGGGGTGACAATCCATACATGTAACTGAGGGATGAAAAAAAGTCCAGTGCTTATGTACATAGAGTATCGTTAGAGTCGTCTTAATAAATTATATAGAGGTCCCAAAATAACTTTTTATTTAAGTCAATAATTTGCGAGATATGCATTCCTATAGACTTAAAGAGTGTGCCTCTAGCTTTTCAACTAACATTTGTAAAATTCTGAAAAATATTGAGGAAGTAGAACTCAAAATAAACTTTCAACGAAAATTGGTATGAATATGATATGCTGTATAATTTTTGAGATATGGCATATTTTCAGTACCAAATGCAGCAAAATCTTTGTTTTTCAGTAACTTTGAGAAATACAAATTTATATGATTAGTATAGTTTGGTGATTTTTTTATATTCCGACAATGCTAAAATCGTATACATAAATGCAACATTTTTATACAACTCGTTTGAAAATGACGATATATATATATATATATATGTATATATATATATATATATATATATATATATATATATATATATATATATATATATATATATATATATATATATATATATATCAATTATTCCTAATAAATAATAATTGTCAGTTAAGATAAACATCCTTTTTAGCGACTCACACTTATCAAATCGCTTTTAATTTTCTCTCTCTTGGCAGGTAATACTGTCTCTCAGCAAATAGGCACACAAATAATAAATAATATAATTGGAATTAACCTAGTGTAACGTAGATAAAATTATGATTTGTATTAAATATATAAATTTCACATGACTAAAGTGTCGTACTAAACCCTGTGATACTTGTTCCCAAGCAATCATTATTTTGAGCCGACACCCAAATTATCATTTTTAATTTTATTAGCCAACAATTTTAATAAGACGATTTATTGTTAATGCCTTTCATTTAGAAAAACTTGTAGATACGAGGAAAGGCAGTGAAAAAAATTAAATATTATATAAAGTTTTTGTTGTGAACTTTTCAGGATATTGAAATCTATTATATTCTATTCTATATTCAGGTCGTAATAGCAAGGCAATTTCAGTTCGATCAATAAATCGAATGAGTCGAAAAGGTTCTTTCGTCAGTGGCATTCGTGTTCACAAGACTCCTATGAATTCTAAATGGTGTCATAACATTTGGGAAAACAGATTGCATCTTACTTTTAAAAATGAGTTTGCGTGATGGCGATGCTGATACTGTTTCATTGGCTTTGAAATCTACCAAGTTTTAATACAAAAACTTGAAGTAAACCATTTTAGGAGCAAATTCTGACTAGGAATAATTCTCTCTTCTATAGAAAGTCATCGAGGAAGTTAAATAGAGGATGGGCATTGTTACATGCACGGACGGCAAAGCTCTGCCCTTAAATAATCCAATATAAGATAGGTATACTACCATTGGAAAGTTTGGAAGCAGGTAGGAATTGTTACATAAGTAATAAAATAAATGTGATGATATAGTTTTCCTATAAGCCCAAAATTTCCTTATATCTACTAGAATGCAAAAATTATTAAATCACTTTAACTATATTAAATTCTCACCTCGTCAAACTGGCCGGCTTTATTTTTTTTAGTCATACAAATTTTAGGCATTCTGCTAGTTCATTTCTTAAAATATCCCTCAATCTTTGCCATTTTATTTAAAGATATTGCCAGAATTCTTAGGGCACAACTTTTGACCTTTTGTCATTTTTATCCTATACCAGCTCTTTAAGAAACAAATCGGGAGATTGAGGCGGCCATTCTGTGACTTCTATAACTCTTGTTATTGTTCTGCATTAATAAGTTGTTTACACAATTTGGAAGTATATTTCCGGGTTTATCTTGTTGAAAAGCAAAGTTACGATTAATAATACCCAGTAATTTTTTTATGTTTAGCTGTTAAAATTGAGTTTTTGACAGCCACACATCCTCTGAGCCCTTCAGACAGAAGATAGTTTTAACGGTCAATGTTGAGACTAGCTTCAACACATACATTTAAGTTGATAGCTGTGCTGTTAATCGTTACTCTGAAATTATCTTCGGTATTTGTCACTGTTTTTCTATTATCATTCTGAATAATTTCCAATATAGAATAAGGGCTTGGTATGATATTTGGGAGATGCTGAGCTTCTCAGCAATTTGCCTTTCAGTGTAGTCTTCATTATTAAGGAATATAATTAACACCATAACTGTTTAACAATGAGTTGTTTTCGTTTAGCAATTTTCATGACCGAACATAAAGGCTTTCAGAAAAATAACCTTTGAAAACAAAACATTTATTACAAATCCTCTCGTCGGAGAAATATTTTCTACAGTCCTTTTGAATCTATCAAGTAGATATTTTTATATACCGACAAGAAAAAATTTACCTACTTCCAAACAATTGAACCAAAATTGACTAAATGAGAACTAAATGAGGGCCCTAATCCACGAATAACTCTAAAATTCTGAAGTAATTGCTTTTATCTGGAGAACTAATACGTTATGTATAAATGCAAATAGCTAATCGACCCGCTAAGAAAAAATTGGTCACTGACACTACTTTTTACTCAATTTTGATCCAACATTCTTGTTCTTTGTTGCTAAGCAGGATTTTCAAAGAATAGTCAATTCGACTATGAGTGTCTTATCTACCAATTGGTATCTGTATATATGCCTGAGCGATCTACTATGCTCCTGCATATTCGATAAATATAGATATTTCTCCTATCAGAAAATCCGTTTAAAAATAGAGTTTAGTCTACCTGTGTTTTGCCGAATTGAGGTACATGGGAAACAGTACACATTTCCAGTGGATAGAATGTACATGAGCCATTTTCTGTTTGGCAGATCATGGAACAGGACAATCTTCTTTATCTCTCTTCATACTGCTTGCTCGAAGTGGGAAAATCATATTCATCTTCAATTTATAACTAACACCATTCAATTAATATATATAAGCTAACACCATTTAATGTCTCAGTTTATCTCTTTTTCACCAAGTAACTGCACTTCGAACCTAGCTCCAGCTGCAGGCGGTAATTGAACCGTATCCCCACTCTTAGCAATCTTTTCAGGGGAAGATCTACCGCCTTTAGTTGGCAGGTGCAGTTGAAGAGGCTTCAAATTGACTCTTTTTAACTTGTGAGTAACGCTAAATTAAAAGAGACTGCGTACCTTTTTTATTTGTACTTCAAGTTTCTTCGCTTTCTCGTGAGGTATTCCTTTTGTTTTTCCCCACTTTTACCTCTTCTTTTCGAATGCTAAGTTACTGATTATGTCTATAATATACTTAGGTACGTACTAACATTCTGCCATATTTATTAATTCCAAATGATTATCACCCAATTCAGCTGAGCCATACCAAGATTTGATGTAAAATTGAAATATATCGGGTTTGTGGGATTAGCTTAAGTAGTACTAAGACGAGTGCGGGCTCAGGCACAAGATCCCTATCCCTGATCAAAATACCTTGCTTTCACTTAACAACGCTGGTCTTCTAATGTACATCGGTTAACACGGGGCATGATGTTCGACTTTTTTATTTTAGTTTGGCAAATGAAGTTGTTAACAGATTCAAATGGCAGACACAAATTTACCATCTTTGCAGAATCGATGATTTTAGTACAACCAATGTCAAAACACACAAAGACTTGAATGCGAAAAAAAATAGTAATTTTCCAATTACGCGTTCAATCCCAAATAAAAGTCCTTTCGTTGTTCCGTCTCAAGTAAAAGTTCTTTTGTTTTTAAAACTAGCATCGGTATTATTTAAGTGAAATGATCCTGTATCCATGAAAATATTGTACTCCCTCAAAATAAGTCTGTGGCGTTGACAGACCAACGTTCTGAACAGAAATACAGTACAAATCCAAGATCGCATCTAGATAATATCTGCATTTACCACAAGGCACAACCATAACAAAATCACAAGCTTGTTGCAAGTAATTGAAAAGATATTGAATTAAAAACAATGTTGAAGTAGATAAAATTATAAGTAATTTTTTAAAATTAGTAAATAGATATTTAGAAATAGATAAAATGACTAGCTAGATAACTAGATAATTGAAAAATGTTATGTATTTTAAAGAAACAAATTTTAATACATGACAAATTTATTACAATCACAAAATAATCAAAATTGAACTTAATTTAGAAAAATTATAGATTATTGCACATAAAACTGTGTATATAATATACTCACAAATATACATAACAAACAAATTAATATTAATTCCAAGAAAACAAAGAATTGTCCGGTATGACCCTTATTGACATGCATGTCCATAAGATTTACAATAGAAAATCAAAATCATTCACGTTTGAAAAGTTCATTATGATTAAAAAACGAATCCGTTTCAATTCATTATGGCGCATTCCAAGCATGAGATAATATTAATAAGCAATTAAAATGAACATCAATTAAATAGAAATTTCCGAAGCCAACTGCTCTGCAGATTAAGTAACTTCAGTATGAACTTGTGATTAATTTTTTATATAGTTTACTGTAAAATTCGGGTCAATACTAAATCTGCCAATTTTGCGTTAACTTATCTCTCATAAATCTTTCATATTATCACAAATTTGAATTTTTTTTTAAATGAAGCTGTAGGGTTAAATACTCTACAAAATTTAGGGAAACATGTTTAATATACATAGATATCTATTTTAAAAAACTTTCTTTATGATCTTAAATGTACTATACCTCAAACTATCCGACTCTTGGCAGGCTACTTCTCAAAAATGATTAATCTCATGAAAACAAATTTCAAATTAAAAAAATTGAGTTATTTTGACGAAGATTAAGGGTTCATGAAATAATTTGGAAAAACTATTTTTATGAAGCTGACAGTATCTCATAAACTATTTACACTATAAAAAACTTTTAACTAAAAAGTCTATACAATTTAGTACTCAATAAAATAAAATTTTACATCCGATAAATACTTAATGAGTTATTTAGTAAAAACTGCTTTTTTGCAAACATCGGCATGCTGTTTCTTGTAAACTACCAATTTTATAAAATGGTATTTATGGCAACAATTATAGGAAATATAGTGCTCTACAAAACTGCCATTTATCTTTTGAATATTCGATCAGCAGTTTGCGAAATAATTTAAAAAAAACATTTGAAACAAAAACAAATATTTGTAAAATTTTACAAATATTTGTTTATTGTTTATTATTTTACCAATATTTGTTTATTCAGAGATATTTAAAGTTTATGCAAAGATGGTGAGCATAGCACAACCTCTCACACAACACCAACTTAACAAATTAATCAAGATCTTAACCTTAACATATTTCTAAAAAAATTGTATGAAAGTGACGTATTATGAAACTTAATTTTAGGACAATTTTACTAAAGAAGTTTTATGATCCCGCACAATTTGTTTGACGTTAGTCTGTATCTAGTTCAATTAATTAGCTTGAGGCCACAAATTAATATGGTCATACATTCTATTCAACACACTGTATTCATTCTCCTGCAATATTCTGTCAATATTAAATACATTTTCTTTAGATGACATTTGTAAAATTAGCACAAAAAGTTCAGATAACAGAGCATTATTAAAATAACAGCTTTTTTCATTCTATTATTTGAAATTTTATATGACAAATTCACTACAATTACAACGACAAACAGAGTCGAACTAAATCTATATTTCCTTTAACTGATGTTTTATAAAACCTGACTATAATGTCTTTATACGGAACAATAACTTCCATATATTTCCACAGCAAATTCGCTCTTAACATTTACGAAAATCCAAATTATTATCTATTTAGCTATTACCCATATCAAACAAATTTCTAACTTAGTTTCGGGCGGACATTGTTTTACTCTATTTAGTTAAATATTTTTTATGCTTATTTTAATGTTTACTTGATTGTTTTTTTGATGTCACTTTATGTAGAAAATGTTGTATCACATCTCAAGTCAGTTTCAAAGGGTTTTATACAAGTAGAAACAATTATTTGTCAATTTAAAATCCTACACGTTTTTGCGTTTAAAATTGTCATAAATGACTTTTTTTGACTGGTCTTCATGTTCGTCTTCCCATGGTTTATAGAGCATAAACGTACACAATATCCCGTTAATAAGTAGTGTGTTTTGTAGGACAATTGATGGCGTATTTGTATATTCGATTGCATTTTATTTACAAACCGATATTGTGTGCATAATTGTTTCCCCAGTTTCACTAATGATTTATATCATTATCTTTCATTTGGATGGTCTAGACTGCATTGGCAAATAATAAAAAACTCAACAAAAATAACATAAATTGTATTTAAAAACCATTTCGAAATTTACTCAAAATAATGAACCTAGGATCAACCACATCATGTCACCATCTTACTCGCCCTTTCGCCCTTGACTCAACAGAAGCACGTAAATGTTTTATTTTTCTTACAAATATTGAAATTGAACCATTTTAATTTCCAATAAGAAATTCAAAAACGTAAAAATGTTTCTCTTTTTACTAAGTTCAGTACCTGGGTATGCTAGAAAAAGCTGCAAAAACAAAATTAGAAACAAAATCATCAGATATTATTAATAGTCAAAATAGCAATAATTTAAAAACCGGGAACAAAAAGCTGTTTTCCATAAGAAATAATAACGTAAAAACATTCATTCTCAACAGAGATTCGATCGGCCGAAAAATGTCAATATCCTTCTTCTAGCATTTTTCTAAAAAAATTAGGAAAAGAAAAGTGCAATGAAAGTTAAATAGCTTCTATTAAATTTTGCTCAGTGGAATAACGCTCAATGTTAACATTTTATATTTAACTCAGAAAAACTGTTACAAGGAATTCAAAAACATGAAGTAAAACTTGGATCCTTAAAACATAATGTAATTTGATAGCTTACATTATGTTTTAAAGATCGAAGATTTATTTAATGTTTATTATAATTAATAGCTGACTGAGCTGCCATAGATTTATACAACCTGAGATACATCACAACCAAAATATTATGTTAGTCATTTATAAGGAAGAATCGCTGGTAGATATATATTAGAAAAACTAATACTAATTCTTTTTAATTACCATATATATACTAATTTTAATTGAAAGTTCAATAGCTTATAAACTAACTTCATATTATTATTAAATAAGACATAACAAAGTTTAATGAACTTTATTGTACTTAAATAAATACTTAATTTACAAGCATTAATAAGTCATCTCCTGAAGTTTCACGCCAATGTGACTCGTTGCCTCTGATATTGAGCCATTAAACTCTCCCTATTTGTCAATTTTTCACCTCTAAACTTCTTGTATCTGCAATTAGATTTTAATAACATTTTATGCTAAGAGTACTTCTATAAATAACTAACATTTTTTCACAAAATATAAAAACAACTTTTGGTAATATTTTCAACTATAAATTGTGGAAAATAAACAATTACAAAAACTTAAAATATATATATTCACAAAACAAATAATAAAATCTGTAAAATTAAACTGTGTGAAGATGGAAGATTTCAGTGGTTTACAGATTATATGCAATTCACAAATAATGAGTTGGAAAGTAATTTATGAGGATGATGTGAATACTTACATAACGTCGAAAAACAATCTTTGTTCTTCTGAAAGGGATGGTTTTGTTTCACTTAAGGCAGATTCAACATCATCTTTGGTAACAACTACGACTTTAAGATCACTTGGATCAGGTACATCCTGAAAATAAAGTTAACAAAAATTTACTAAAATTAATGAATACATAAAAGTTAGTTCACACCTTTATTTACTCTTAATATTTCCATTGAGAAAACTAAAATAAATAAACTAAATGGAACTAAATAGAAAACTATACATTGAAAAATAACTATATATTGGAAAATAAACCTTTTTAATTAAATTATGTCTGTCCTTTTGTCCATGTGTCACAGCCTTGCAGTTTCCACAGTTTTCGACTTACAAGTATGTGAATGAATTTTGCATGTATGGGTCTTAAGTGGAGATCTCAATTATATATTCTCAATATATAGCAAAACATGAAAAAAAATGTTCAAGTAACTACATGTATGAGGAATGTAATAGTAGAATGAAAAAATTTTTTTAATGACTGAAAATGAAATGAAATTCACATACCAACTGTTTTTCTAAACTTGTTAGTTGTGCAGTGACAAGAAGTGATTTCAGATCCGCTGGCGAAAATCCTTCCGTTCTAGCAGCAATATTTTTTAAATCCACATCATCAACTATATCCAATGTTCTTGACAAGGTTTGAAGAATATTATACCGGTCATCCTGCAAGAGTAAAATTGATAAAAAAATTATTCATTATTATAATTTATTTCAAATTTAATAAAAAATGGATACATGTAGTTGTTTGAGATTTGTTAAAAGAAGTATAATAGTAAAGTAGTAGTATAAACAATGATTTAAATTGGTTTATTTACATAATTAAATACACATAACTCTGTGGAAATGAAGGTTTATTTGTGTTGATCTAAATATATTTACATAAATTTCACAGAACATGTGAAACTAATTTGCTCTGCTAAGTTGGATATAGTGGTAATAATGATAAATATCTATATTTTTAACACTCCAATTTGCATACTAATATCTTTAAATAACCTTAAAGCTCAATACAGACAATCAACTATAAGGGGTTCGACAGAAGAACACATAATAGAAAATATAACATATAATATTTAATACTTTAGTCGACTCATGGCGAACATTACAACAAAAACGAGCTAACAGAGAAAAACTGAAAACGAGCTAACAGAGAAAAGGATAGAACCTACAGCTGAAAACACTCCGATCCTGAGAGGAGACACTTAGATGATGAGACTCACTCAAGCTCATCATTTGGAAATCATGTAACAATAAATTATTTGAGAGTTATTGTACCTCAGCCACCCCCGGCATTAAACTCATAACTCTTAAAGTTGGTTTGAGAAATATCCTAATTAGATTTTTTTCAGAATAATAACTTTGACATGCATGACATAACTTACTGTAGACAAAAATTTACATACTATTAAAAATATATATTTTTATATATATATATATATATATATATATATTTATCTAAGAACCATTCATAGTTTATTATGTCATACAAAGTGCACTGAAGCACTACAACAAACACCACCTTCACATTCCCTCACTAAATACAGCATGCATAAAATAGAATCCAAACAACTGTTTAGCTGAGAATAAGGCCAATAAACGTTTATGAAATAGAAATGCATTTGAATCAATTTTTAAACATATATATGGTAAAAATAAATAAAAAGAAATATAACATACTGTGTCTGGTAAAGGACAAAATATATGTTGATCTAAACGACCAGGTCTCAAAAGTGCAGGATCAATGAGATCCGGCCGACTTGTAGCTGCAATAACTGGACCTTTAGCACCACCCTCTGCTCCATCCAACCTCACAAGCAACTGATTCACCACACGGTCTGTCACACCCGTTGAATCGTGTCCACGCCTAATAAGAAACCAATTATTAATTATAACTTAAGAAAGTGATAGGAAAGTATAAAAAGCAAAGTAGAAAATTGGATATTTTCTCTATTATCCAAAAATAAATATTTTCTAAATGACAAAATATTTTGATTTTGGTCCATATATCACAATACATTTACAATGAGTACATGAGCATGAAAATTAGTTGTAGTAATAATGAAAAATGGTATAGAATCGCTATTTAAAATTTGAAATAATTGGGTCGAAGAGATGAGGGTTTTTGCCCGCAGATCTCATAAAAGAAATTATACACATCTCGTGCCTGCAGAGCAACATGGGTAATGTGATGGTTTGGATTTATTTTGCTAAACCAAATGTAGAACACCTGGTTGAAATTGACACGAAAAAGGAGAAATATTTGAAAAAATTTAGGAAGCAACGTTTTACTATTGAGATGTCGTCTTATCAGGATCATTTCTGTTCAAACAAGATAATGATCCAAAATAATAAGCAAGTGATAAATCTACCTAAAAGAAAACGCATTGGTTTGGAAATTATGGTTTGGCTTCCGTAGTCACCAGACAGGGCTTCTAATGAACATTAGAGATTAATTAAACACAAGTGCCAAGGAAGGTGTGCCACAAAACATTGAACCAATGTAGCAATATTCAGAAGAGAGAAATTTAAATAAATTATTAATATGATTATGTTTTCCGCTTATCAGTTTGCCTTATCTACTTTCAAAAATCATCCCAAATTTTAAAATATCACTGAAATAAATAAAATAAACTTAGTGTATGCAGTTCTTTCATTCATGAAAACTTTTAATGATATTGATTTGATAAAAAATACAGACATTAAGTAAGGTAACAATTTATTGCTACTTTTTATAAAAAAAATTATTTAGTTATTATGTAGTTATTGGTTATATAAAAAAAATCCGTCTACTTTTAAGTTTAATTAAATAATGTTGTCATTATAACATAAAATATATAATTAACTGTAGATTATAAACTTAAGTTGAATTTTAAACTTACATGTTATTCACATGCCATAAAAAGTCGCTTTAAATATTTTCCATATTTAGATTAAATACAAAATACTTATAAATTGTACTTACTTGGGTGCAAGACTATCAAATTCGTCAAAAAATAATATACATGGTTTCTTCATATCAGCCCTGAAAATCAATACATATATACAAACATTAAGACAAATAAATTAAAGAAACATTATGAGGTTTCAATTCAAATATCAAAGCTAAAAAAACTAATTCATACTTATCAAATATATCACGCACTGCTTTTTCACTCTGGCCAATGTATTTGGATAACAATTCTGGACCTTTCACAGAGAGAAATTCCATATTTCTCAACTGCGCTAAAGCTGAACCGATGTATGATTTGCCCGTCCCTGGTGCCCCAAAGAGCAATATTCCACTAGACTGTGACGGGAATAAAGCTGGATACTAAAATGAAATGCAAAACATTAACAATCTACATATTTATCTTCAAGAACTGTCTAAAACCATCATTCATACATATTTCATTTAATAACATCTATAAGTTCAAGAATAGAAAATCAAAATATTTATGTTATTAATTACCCATAATTAAATTTTTGAAAATTTATACAGGCTTTATTTCTTAATGCCATCGGATGTACACTTGAAAATCAAGTCATTAATTTAAATATACAGGAATGGATTTAACATATATAAAAAATGTGTATTACCATAAAAGGCCAAAAAACACATTCAATTAACCGTTGTTTCACTTCACCCATGCCACCTATTTCATGCCAAATATCATAATTTGTTTTATTACTGCAACTAGTCTCGCCACCTTCTTCTACAAGGGTTAATTGAGATTCTACTCTCTTGTCTAAACCTAAAAATTAACAGCATATTGGATTATTTTTAAATCAAACTGTAAGGTGTGGATTAATCAATAAAGCAATAATTTTTTTGGATTCCTCTTAATATAAGATAAAAATAATAGATAATTAATTTCTTTTGAGCCTTTATTACAGGGGAATTATTTACATTCCATTAAATTTTTTTATTTTCAATATTTCATCAATCACAATTGCACTGACACATTTCATTATCGCAATAGGTCATCATGCGAAGAAAAAAAAATTTAAAAAAATATTGAATTACCATTCTCCCGTGAAATAATTCTTAAATAACTGAATATTCAAACCCCAATAAGGGATATATTTGTAAGTCACCCTGTTGTATCATATCACTCTGATCATGGCTGCTGGAGTGATTGCATTGCATGACATTTAACCCTTTAAAGTATCTTAAAAACGGTACAGATATATTGTATCTCGAGAACATGAGATACAACAAAACTTTATTATAATATCATTATTTTTATTCAAATATTAAATACATCTATGTTTATTATAACATTCTCCATTTTTTAATTCACATGTAATCATACTTAAACAATGCTACAAGTAACTATTTATTGAAATTACGATATCAAAGAAGGTACGATTGAGAAGATAAAAAAGTCACATCGATATGGTGTAACTATGCATAATAAAAAATGTGTATAAGAATTAGTGAAGCAAAAAAAGGAATTTAAAAAGAGGAGTACGGCATTACATCATTGATGATTGCTTTGCCTAAGCATCAGATAGCATTGAAATATAAATCAATATTGAAAACATAACTTTAAAATCATTCATGTATCCATTCAAAGCCTTAAGTAACTTAAATGTATTAATTTATACAAGTAAGCATAGTTTTAGTAATAGACGCTTAAAAGTAATTTATCTTAAATTGATTAAAAAAACAATTACTAACACTGAGATTTCATGGTGTGAAAAATTCTCCGATTAACATAATCAACCAGATCCCGAACATTGCTTCCATTGGTATTATTAGCCATTTTCAGGATGTTTTCATGGCTAACAGTTATTTCAGAACTGACATTCTGAGTTATTAAATGTTTTATCAATTCTACCCTTTCTTCCTGAAATTATAAATCTCATATTTTTATAACCTTTTAAAGTTTTATAATTCAAGTATTTACACATTTCTCAAATATACAGAACCATTAAGAGTCTAGAATACAAATGAAATCATATTGTGCATCTAGGATTAGTTGCACCAATATTGTATGGATTATCGAATGTAATTCAAAACAACTGCAACTCATTACCTCAAAAAAATAAGTAGTGAAGGGTGACAAAAAATATAGGTGTGTAAGGTGTAAGTAGTCTGAAACGCATGTTGTTAGAAATTGTTAGTAATTAATCAGGAATAGAAAATCTCTGAACTTAAAAATAATAAAAATAATTGGAAATCTCTGAACTTGAGTATTTAAAAACGACTAGCGGACAGGTGAAAAATTCTAGAGTCTGGGGATCAACATAGCTTAGAATATTGTTTAAATTTTTGGAAAATTTGAACATTGTAAGAATGAAAATGAATTCTAAGAAAAATATTTAATAAACTCTGCGATACGATGATCTAGACTTGGTTGTATATAATGGGTTTTATAAGATGATAATATTCAAAATAGAAGTCACATTTGTAAGGCAGAAACATACTTCACAATTCGACTTGCTTCATTGCCGAAAGCAAATTAGATCAAAATAGTTTTACACCTGTATTACTTATGTTGCGAAGTACATTAAATACGGCAAAATTTATTCAGAGAATATGCAAAGGAGTAATTGAAGCTAATTTGAATATTAAACCTTTTATTTATCTAAACTCTCTTTATTTTTAGCCTTTTTGTTTATCACCTTTTTATTAAATTATTTCATTTTTTAAAAGTAATTAATAAAATCTACCTTCGTTGTCACTAAAATGATTTATCCATCATTGTCACTGAAATGTATTACAGAGATTAAGTTCCTTACTTGTGGAATTGTTTATGCTTTTGACTAAAAAATTGAGAAAATTCAAATTTAAAATATTCTGAGTCTACAAATTTTTTTCCATTTAAATAATTATGCAGCACACAAAATAGATAATAGGGAGCAGATTCGATCAATATGGTGGGTGAGAAAACACAGATAATGTGATACTTTAACTACTCATTAGTGAAATGGGAACTCAGTAGCTATGAACATGCGCATGTTGGCCCACTTCTGAAATTAAATGGTGGTAGCCCAAGAGAATACTTACACTTCTTCTACAAAGAATGAAGTTGCTTTTCAGTATGAAAACATGAGGATAATTTTTCCAGATAATGTGAACTTAACCACGAAGCTTTTTAATTGTTCCTGAATTTAATGTAGAAGATTATCCAGGATAACGATTATAGGAGAAACTAAATGTAATTCTTTGAATCTTTGGAACGAAAGTTTGGACATGTCATGAGGGAGTACATTTTGACCCATTGTTGTGCATACATTGCATGTTGCTTCGCTTGCTATTCATCCTAAATAGAATTCATAAAAAAAAAGAGCACTTAGCTGCTTAATGAAATTTTCAAATTACATTTGTTCTTTACTTGAAACTCAGTTGCTAACTGAAAACAATATCAAACATTGGGCTCTTTATATCATTTTAATTTTTAAAGAGCTATGAAACTAATCAATGGGATGTTATGTAACAGTATAGAAGTTTAAATTATAAAAATTATAGTTGTCATTTATATGTGTATATGTATGTTGGTGTATATATGTATTACTTGTATATATATATATATATATATATATATATATATATATATATATATATGTGTGTGTGTGTGTGTGTGTGTATGTAATAAACTATTCTTTGCACCTATCCTTATCTCATCAAAGTTTTTTTTTTAAATCAATTAATTACGCTATTTTATTTAATTGAAAACCATCTCTGCTTTAAGAATGTAAAAATATTGTTAATATCCTTATGACAACATAGCTAACAAAATTGCTACACCATACAAATCTAATATGTCCTTTCACCAGTTTGTAGAGTTCTAGATTGAAAATTTTCAAAACAAATTGCATGAACACATTGTGAATGTATATTAAAAATAGTTAATAGTTAAGTTGTCGGGAACAATTGCAACCATAGTAAATATTTATTTAAAGAAAAACAAAATATTTTCCTTAAGTGACCAAATAAAACCAGATCTCCTACATTACAGTACAAAAAATTCGTACATTGCAATTGAGATAGTTATTGTTTGGTACCTAGTAATGTTACCTACCTATTTTTTTCCTTCCACAAAGCGTCCGTAAACAAAAGTTTGTTTTTGTGCATTTCCCATGTGATGAGAAAGAAGCAGCTAAAGTTTAAGTATTTTATTTAAATTATAGTTGCCTACTGCTATATGTGGTTTGTCATGTCACTGGTTAAAAGATAATAAATATGAGTTTGATTGTCATTTGTCTCCTACGTTACCAGTCACCTATGTTACTCAAGCAATAACGCAAAAGACTGCTTAATAACGCTAAGGATCATACAATGTCGTTAAAAGAATATTCCACTATTTTCAAATGTTTCCTTTGGATCCAATGTTTTATACTTTTATTTCATGAAAAAGATTTATGTAAGTCTAAGATTTGAAGACACTTTTCTCTTATGTACATTATTCAAATGAACTTTGGTTGCATAGAATATACTAAATTTTAATAATCATGTGTAGTCTAAGTAGTAAGGATCTTATTTCGAAGTTCTGACTTTTAAAGGCTTAATAACTTGTTTACTTTTGAATGTGAAATAAGAATAAATACACCTATAAGGTTTTATTGTACTTCATAATAAATTATGGCATCAATTACTGCTGAAAAACAGAGAAGACACAGGGAAAAGCTAAAGAAAGATTTGGAAAAACACACTGAAGTTGAGAAGAAACTAAGAAAAAACTATCATAAAAAGAAAACATTGGCCGCAATTCAAGAATCACAATGCAAGAATTAATTGGAAACTAAGAAAAAGTACTCGTCAGTGCCCTAGAGTGCTTGTGAATTTATTCGATGAAACTCTCTCTACTTCACCAGGGCAATGACTTGGAAATTATCAAAACTATTTATAAATATCATTGTAAACACTGGAAAACAGTATTAGTCAGTATAAGTTAGTCTCTAAGTTAAAACTCAAAAAATGTGGGAACAGATTTACCAATTCAAATTAATAATTGATTATCTGGCCAATAAAACATTGCAAATACATGGTTTAGAACAAATTTAAATTTGAAAAAGCATTGAGCAAAAATGTAATTTTGAATTTTACTACAAAAAATGTTTATAAGTAACATAAGAGACGCAATGTGTGATAATAATTTTCACAATCTGTGAAAACATTTGAAACGGCGTCCTTCGTATTCAAGAAATATAATGGTAATATGTGATAAAGATGTTCATACAATGATTGGGTATTTTCATATTGTTTAAAAAATGTTTCTGAGTTTGGTAACATAGCAGACAAATATAGAATTTATTGCAAATAAATGAATTGATAAATGATCTTAAATACAAAAAAGTTCACTGCTGGTTAACTATCTAAAACTTAATTTATTGATCAAATAATGTTAAATAATATATTGAATTAATTATTTTTATATTTAAAAAAAAACTAATTTTTGGTGCAAAGAATAGTTGATAGACCCATTATGTACATACTTTTGAAATGAGTAGGTACTCACCACTGCCAAAACTATTTCTTCTATAATCTATATGTTGCTTTCGCTTGGAAAAGGGTGAAATCCTTAAACCATATTTATTGGTTATATTTTTGACTTTAATTATCCATGACCCACCATATATAGACTAATTATGTGACACATCAAGTGATGTATCAAACGTCAAATATTTAAACTTCTTATATTAAAAAAATTTACAGATTTATGCTTATGCTTTAAGTAGAATTCATTAACTAAATATTATAACATATTAAATTTTTTACTGTGACTGCATACATACCTGAACTAATTCTTTAATTTGGAAATGCGTTGTAAATAATGGCAATCCTGTTGAATCTTTGAGATCATGATGAAGAGAACCAATACTTGATGCTGTCAGCACTATACTAACACCAACACAACTTAAAATCTGATGTCTTATAGTTGCAGATAATCTATATAAACAAGTCATTTTCATCAGGTGTAAACAAATTTTTACATTTTGATTTAAACATTATTATTTTATGACATTGTAATAATTTAGTTGTAATAATTAGTTATTAGCTTGCAATAATCTCCAATATTCACAATACAGAGAAACAAAATGTTATTATTTTAATCGGTTTTGAAAAATTTATTAAAACTTATTGAATCTAAGCCAGGCAGGCCTCATCAGGAATAATTAATCATGCACACTTTTTAAATAATGAGACTAATTAAAAAAACTACATCATCACAATGTAAATTGCACGCATGCAAGAAATTGTGAAATATTTGCAATATTTCAATTCTATTTATATCATCGCTAGAGTTTTCCATAAACCTTTTTATGGGCTTCAAAAAACTCATTTTTTCCTAATTTTAGGTTGAGCAGTTTCGGAAGTAAGGGAGAGGAACATATTTTCTTTGCATATTTTTCAGTATATTTAAAAATTATGAAAAAAATATTTTCGCAATCCTTCTAACTAGCTGTTTCAAATAACACCCCCAACTAGTTTTAAAAGTTGTAAAAAACAATTTTGTACTCTTTAAAATTACCAAAAGAATATTTTTGAGCTTTAATTATTGACTTTGCTTTATTTATTAATATCGAATTTCTAAGTCCAGAAATTTCTGAGAAAAAAAGACTAACAAAATACATAAATGAAAAAATGGCACGGCAACAATATACAAAGAAATTTGGTTGAAATAAGAGTGTGGTTTACTAATTTTTAAAGATGGATCTTATTAAGGTGCATATTCTTATGGTATATTAGGAGATGGAATTATATTTGAAATTAAGTACTGATATTTACAACATAATCAACGAGGTTGGGCAGTTAAAAGGAATAAAGTTTAACCACCTATATTTTATGCAGAAAAAGCTTTTTAACTTCATTATTTACAGCTATAATGATCATAAACTTACATGCATCACAAAAATTAAAGCTTTAAGAATGTTAAAAAAATTAGAAAATTTTTAGAAAAAAGTTTTGGAGAATTATTTATTAAATATTTATGGACATATTATGCAAGACATTAGGAGAATACATATTTAAATTTATACATTTTCTCCCCTGAATACCTATAAACAATATTTTTCAAATTATTATGAAATTCCAGGAATTCCAACCGTTTTGAAGGTGGAATACCTTCAAAAATGTTGAAATTTTAATTGTTACATCTTTGAGTGTAAGTAGATCTTGGGCATTAAATTCCAAATCACCCATAATAATATAATAGAAATCTATTAATAGCAACCTCTCAATAAGTTGGCAACCACAGCCATCTTAACAATAAGACATTACGCTGTATGGAGTAGAATCAATGAAAAATTGTATTGTTTCTAAGTACTAAATGTGATCTAATTGCAGGAGAAATTTATATATTGTTTAACCATTGGCAGTGTTGTCTGCCAATGATTAAAACAAAAATCTGAAATTGATTTAAATTTGTGTATTTTTACCAATATTATTTAATTTTTATGGAATAAAATGAAATTAAGTTATTTCAATAAATAAAAAACATATTTTTCATCTGTATATCATATGAACACAAATGTCAATCATAATGCACAACATCATTTTTAAGACCAAAAAAGAGACCACAATTACCATACACCTGAACAAAAATATCATTAAAAAACCTATGTACTCTTTTTAACCTCAAAATATACTCTTCAACAACAGGTACCATTTTTTGCAAGTACTTTTCATATAATAGTATTAACAAATACTTACACCGGTAAGCGTTACTTAGTATTATTACGATTACATATTATAACATTAAGTAACATAGGTTATAATATACTCCTAGTTACAATGATCTTATCCAAGGTTATTTTAATAATCGAGTATATTTATCTCTGTCAAGCTCACATATCATATTGTTTTCATCCCTTAATTTTGATGTTGTTTTGTAAACAGACAGCTGACTGTCTACATAGATTGATTTAAATAATTATCTTTGTTTATTTAGAAATGACATCACACCGGGCGGCACGTGATTATGACTGAGTGTTTTCACAGAAAATTTTAATGAGGGAATATTAAATACATTTGTGACCGCTATTATTTCATTTTAAATCCTCTACTATGTAGTATTGTATTCAACTTAACTTGCCATTTGCCAGTAAGGGACCAAACCCCATAAGTGAATTTAATCAACGTAATGAAGATATGTTATACTATCGACTGACTTATACTAAATATATTTGACCACTTGAAATCACATTTATTACATCTGAATTTGAATGATGTTAATAAAATTTCAGCTTCGGTTATTAAACATATGATAATACTCAACTTCAGAAGCCATCGGCTGTTAAGTATGAAATACAAATTAAAAATGTTCGCATAATACAAAATCAGCATCAAATTTTACTGTAAAATCATTAAAAGCTAGTTCCTCTGTAGCAAACATTTTAAAAGTATAAAAGTAAAGATTCACATATATATTTACATATATTGGATACACTTAAAGCATCCCTGTCCGTCCACTAGTTGAGCTTGAATAGCTTGGTAATAATTAAACCTTTGGATCACATACATATAGCAAATGCCAACAATTGTATGCATCGGTTGTACTCGAAATATTCTTGGACTATGAATGCAAGGACTGCAGACAAATTATTTAGGTAAAAAAATGAGAACTCTTTCAAATAAGAAAATGTGACAGTTGGAAGTAGAATCTCATAACATTACAAAACCTAACCAGTTTTAAAAGGCATGTATTATATTCTCAGAATTGCAATTATAAGCAGAGTGCTGGTAGCAAAAATGGTATATTATTTTATCATTGCTGATACTGGAATGAATGTTTTGCTATAAATTACTGATTAAAGCAGAGCCAAGCTTGGGCGTCTTTGATTTTGCGAAATAATAAATAAATAAAAAAGGTACTCCTAAGTCATTTTATTTTATCAGTTATTACTATATACTTGTTCATTTATATAAACTAAAAAGGAAAAAATGGGGTCAACGACTCTAATATTTTTTAAAATAAATTTTAAAGTTGAAAAAAAGGCACTTTTAGTCATTTTATCATACTTCACTTTTTCTTTGTTAGTTTTGATGTTTAGAAAGCAAAAAAAAAATAACTGATGTCTATATTTTTATAAATATTTGGGTATGATACAACATCATTATAATATATATACAAGTTTTTTGAAGTTAAGACTTCTTTAGGCGCACTTTTTCTGAGCAGTAAACAAAACTAAGAATGCTAAATCGTGTAAACTCGGTGCCCTTCAACATCGGCAAAGCGAGTTCACTGCACAGGTAGACCCGGCCCCTTCAGCACTAGCCGAGGGAGTTTACTGTCTAACACGAAGTATATAGTTTCAAGACTTATGTTATTGTATATAATTGGTGTAATATTTCAAGTATATACAATTACTTTTTATATTGTATTTGATAGCAGTTTAATATAATATGCGAATGAATATCATAAAGTTTTTAGTATAATATTAATTAACAAAAAAACAATTTATTGCAAAAGATGCAGATATTTACTTTTCATTATATCAATGTGATATTTGCTAGTACCATTTAAAACAAATAACTGATACGATAAAATGGCCTAGTAGCATCTTTTTTGCATTTTTAATCAACTGTTAAAAACAATAATCAGCAAAGCTGGAATGACTTCATTCTAATGCCTTTACAATTATCAACTTCAGTATATAATAATTTCATCCGCCAGCTCCTAGCTATTAATATTACGGATCACAGATTTTACAAAATTGTAAGCATCTCCTTGCTTAGAATAATATGATAAATTCACTTTTCTCTAAACATTAAATCCAACAATATAATAAAGAGGGAAAAATTCACGGAAGTTTCACAAAAGTGGATTATGCTTAAGAGGAATTTATGCATCATGTTAAATTAGGGATTCATGAAGTTTAAATGTTTTTAAATTTAATATATATATGTACATATAGTATGTGAGGATTTTAAAATTGAATTTATATATATATATATATATATATATATATATATATATATATATATATATATATATATATATGTACATATAGTATATGTGGGTTTTTAAATTGAATTAATACATCGACCTTGTGTAGCATTTCAGTTTACAAAATTAAAATGTCTTAAATACGGTTCATACTTCAAATGCAAGATAGCAATGAAATTCCCACTTCAGAAAGCATTTACTGATTAAAAACTAAAATATTAGTTTTTCTGCTGTCCAGGGAATATACAAATTTACAATACACAAAAATAATTGCAGATGAATGGACCTGGAGATGGTAGTTTTGAGTGTTTACAATTTAAAAACTACAAAGTAGAGTAATCAATTAAATTGTACTTCCAGAATATTATAAATTTCTTGTTTCCTATTCAGTGCAATCTTACAATTTTCATCATATAAGGGTCATTAAGATAACATTGATCTATCTACAGCTTAAAAAGGAAAAATAAATTAGCTAATTAAAGAAGTAATTGTTATAAAGAAGTAATTATCTAATTAAAAGTCACTTTCCCTATGAACTTTTTTTATTCACTATTTATACATATTATTTAATTTTAATGACACAAAGTGCCTTAAGTAAAATTATTATTGCAACAAATATTAAATACTTGTCCATTTCATTACAAATTTCTGATTGGCTAAAGTCTTACTAAAATTTTATTAACTATATTATGAATTTCATTCAATGTATGTAAATTAGCCAAACCTATTTTGCCTCAAATTGTTTTTTTAAGTTTTGAACATAGTCCAACTGAAAAGAAATCACTTATCTACAGATATGGCATCAAGTAAAGTCTGAACTAAAAAATATTTCATCACTACTAATCGCCGAAACCAAATTAAATTTGCCATGCCTTAGGATCTTCCGGATAATATAAATATTACATATATCTAACACCTTACCTTGAGTAATACGCAACATCATGAGGAGCTGCCCCGTCTACTTCGGCTAAGACTAGAGAGTCAAAATCATCACATAATAATACAGATGGACTATGCTTTAAACACATTGAAATAGCTCTAGCTAATGCCTCCGAAATATCCTTTCTGCCTTTCATAGCTCTACAGTTCAATATGTACGACCAGCACCGACATGCTTTAGCGATTTGGTAACAGAGAGATGACTTACCACTCCCTGCTGGACCTGTGAAAAATCAAATTCAATATACATTTATGTTTGAGGTACTTAAATAAATTATGAACACACTTACACGTTGATTTCTCACCTGTTATTAACACATTACCCTTGGCCTCCAATACTCCCTGAAAATATGCTTCACGGTGTACTTCAAACTCTAAATTAGACAAGCATTTACTTACAATGTCATTAAATGCCTTGATGTTAGTACAAAGATTGATGGAATCATCCTCCATATTATAGTTATATATTGACTTATCAACATACTTCATTGAATTGCTTTGCTCATCTTTGTCAACATTAGATGAATATACAATTTCACAATTCCTAAGTAAATCAGTAGTTATCACAGCATATTTTAAATTATTTGGTTCAATATTTATCACAAATGGATCACTTAATATTTCTTCGTGGTAAACAGCCATCCCACTGTTGACTAAATAAATTTTGTTTTGCAATGTATTATTGACTATGAATTTTTTAAATTTACCAAGTAACTCATCATTGGCTTCATGAATTATCTTATTTCTGTTTGATGGTATTGTTACTAACTCTATTTTGACAGATTCCTCGGAAATTCTCTTCAATAATGTTACGAGCATCTTTGAACCATTGCTAATGTTAAGCACCTTAGCTAAAATTCCCGGCACAAGCACAGTGTGAATATGCTCATTATAATTTTCTTGACATAAGTTTTTATATTTTCTGGAATCTATTTCTTTTACTTCTACATAAATTGTTTTAACTTCATTTTGTTTTTCAAGAGTTTCCTCCTCTGCATTGATGTCAAATGCAAGACTCATTGCAGTTACGTGGGCTAATGTGAATTTTGCACCTTGATTTGCATATTTTGCTACATTATCCTTATGAATGTATACAATAAAACAATGAGGTGAATCCTTGTTGTCTCTTATTATCAGAGTCCTTAAATACAGGGTACATGGTGGCAAATTACTTTTACTTAACTTCGTTCTTAAAACTTTATGTATGGAATTATGATCAAATTCTTCCCCTTTGTTCAAGGTTTCTGGATAACCACTATCAGAAGGTGCAAATGATGTTAAGTTCGAGTAATGGTCCATTTTCACAATTACTTTACTATGCTGAATTAAAATTCCAGTCTGATTTGTTGTGAAAATAATAGGCATTGAAGGTGAGACCCACACTACCATTTTTTGACCTCTGCCTACTACTCTTAATTGATCAAGGAGTTGAAGTTGTAATGTTTCTGCATTTTGCTCCTTAAATAGTTATAACATTAATTATTGAAACAATTACTAAACTATTTATAAAACTATTTCCTCTTTCATCAAATAATAATGAAAATAAGCACAAAAACCAAAGAACATGCGAAAAGCAAATGAACTTCCCACATTATTTTCTGAATAAAAAACATCTGGTTACAAGTGGCAAGGCATCTTCAGACTTGAATAGATTTCACATATTTCTATATTTTATATAGTTTCATTTTTTCAGTTCACAAAGGCGATCCTTTCCAGCAAAAACGTGATGTTAATTTGTCTCTAGCAAAAAGGTGAGTTAATTTGTCATTAAATTCAAATTCATTGATTTTTTGTACAAATACGGTAATTTTACCCAAATGAATGTTAAAAATAGATACAATGTTGGCAATGTTTCACAACAGCCATGATTCACAACAGTTTTAGCCGAACTGGTGTGTCAACATAACAACTAACCAGTGAGATGATAAGGTGCTATATTGACACATCAATGTTACTGTAGAAACAGTGTGCCTTTGATGTCAAACCAAAAGCCCAACATTGTCTAGTCATCTTCATAGTGGATGATGGAGACTATGTTTTTACCAGCGTTGCCAAAATTAATTATATTTTAACCATCATTTTCTTTTTATTTATATTAGGTTAGGAGATAAAAACCAGCTAAGTGTAAGTCGGACTCGCACACAAAAGGTTCCGTAACCCCAAACAATATTAACTTACAAGTTAGTATTTCTCAGACACTGTGAAAATGAAGTTATTACTTTGGTTGGTACCGAAAATATCCCGTATATCAAAAACTACACAACATACCTTATTCAAACCAATTTTTGTTGAAATGTTAGAGGGACACACACTTTAAAATTTTAGAAGTGCATATCTCACCAACTATTGACTTAAATAAAAAAGTTGTTATAGAACTTCGATATCATTTTTTAAAACCTATCTAACGATACCCCAAACACATATGTGCACTGGATTTTTTTTCATGGAATGTCACCCCATATAATTATTTTTTCATAATTTCACTATTTCATTGTATAGCAGTTTGTAGAAGGCACCTACCATCCAAATTTCATCTCTATATTGCCAATAGTATCTAAGTAAAATGGCTATGACATACGGAAAAGATGAAATTATAATGGTTCCGTTTTTGCCATTTGGTACCAACCGCTATCATTTTAAGATTCCATAACTTTGATAATATCATAATAAAATACATGGATAAGAATATTGTGAATAAAATATTATATCAAATACAAATTTAATTAAGAAATCATTAATACAGTTGACATATAAATTTACTCAAATACCTGTTAACGGGTTACGAAAATGGAACAATCTACATTTCATAGATTAATAACAAAACAAAAAAATACTGATTCAAGTAATGTTTCTAGTTTATAATAGAATAATAGTTATGACGATAAAGACAACTTAGGTTTTAAATTTTTCCACGTAAATAATTTTCTGTACTGTATTTTACTATCGCTTGTTATGGCCTATTCTATATTTAATTTAGCTAACTTAGTATTATAGCAGTTATATATGTATGTATATTAAACTGTTTATTTAATTCTTTATTGTTTTCAACAGCTTGGTTTATAATAACAACACTACACCTTGTAATTCTATAAACTTGCATAATGTGATATGTAGAACAGTTTCTATATATCTTTCTATATATCACTAATGTTATTTCATTTATATACCGTTCTTCATTTGTATACATGATACAACTATGGATAAAATTAAATATTTTTTTTCATATTTTGTCATATTTTATATGTCCATGACCATCACACTTACATAAAGACAAAATAGGCGAACATCTTGATAAGAATCACCTTCATGAGATAAAATATCTATTGGTAATAATGTAAAGCACATTATTACCAATAGATATTAAATGTGATAAAAATATATTTTTACCGCATTTTAATTTTACTGGGTAAAGCACAAAATATTTATAACTGACAAGCAAACTTTCTAATACTAAAATTGAATTATAGAAGTAGACTATATTAGCAATAAAATGATTAAAAAATGGTTTTTACCAATATTTCATGATCATCAGCACTTTCCGGTTCAATAAAAACTTCATCTAACACAATTGCATTGGTATAATTCGATACAACAACTCTCTGGCCCTCAGTTAAACCAAGACATTTGGCAAACAATGGGTTCAATCCTATACTATTTTGCTGTACATTAGTTGAATATATAGGCCATAAAAAAAAAGTGCGTCCATTCTCTATCGTTAATTGTATGCATTGGTTCTGAAATTGATAAATAATTAACAAATATTTCTAATGATATATAAATATTTCTAAGTGGATAAAAATTAAACGAAAATTAAAACGGAAGCATTCACATTAAATGAACAAAATAACCTAGGTTTTTAAATAAATACATACTTACATCATTTGATGGTTGAAAATTGACATTAAAGTAAGCAAAACAGTTTTTATGATTAATAAAAACAACTTTAAATTGCGCGTTCATCAACATATTTGTTAATGTTATGTTTTTCAGTTTCAAAACATTAAAATAACATCTGATCAAACGCCATAACTGTCAAAATGACGCTTGATGCTGACATAACTATAGCACCTATTCTGTGGACATAAGTGTAACCACAGAATAGAGCATTTCATCTCTATGCATTATTTTCAATAATCCAAAAGTAAACATTTTCCGAGTATATTCTGTTTCTTATTTAAGTAAATTTGTATGATTATAAATAGAAAAAGATGTAAGTTGTGTGTGGATTTGTTTGCTAAAATTCGTTATATCTAAAATTTAAAATTACAAATTTATTAATTGATGATATTGCAATATCAACTATTTTGTATATAAAGCTCATAAAAATATAATTTTAATATTCATAAATTTTTGTATAAAAATATTACAAATAACAGTATTGTCCAAAATAAGGCACTATTTTATAAAATACATAATTATAACAATTTGTGTCTCTGGTTTCTATTCATGCGCTGATTGGTGCAAATGGAAACCTGCCCGCCAATCAGAACAATACTAAATTCCCGACGGTTATAACATTGGAGTTGTTCTTGTTATACCGGTTACTATCTGAACGCTTGAATTTCTTTCAGAATCTGTTAAAATAACCAATTGTAATAAAGTAAATGTAAACTGGATGAATATACACCTTGAAGGTAAGTTGATTAAAATATATCTAAGCTGTCTGTACTTGAATATGTTAAATATTTTTGAATGAAAACCGTCGCTTGTTTTACCTCCATTTTTGTAAACATGATTAAAAACAGTTGAGCCAAATGATTTTTATTCTTGTTATTTTTATTCAGTTGTTAACGTAAATACAGTCTTTTGAATAAGTTTACTACAACGTTTATTCTAATATATTTTATACTTTCGATACTCTTTTTTAGAGAAAGTAAATTATGGCGCCAACAAAGTTGGCATGTAAAATCGGAGGACTCGGCGAGAATACCAGTGGATTTTTGCCACACAGTATAAATACTAGAAGTAAAAATGTTACAAACAACCTGAAGACATACAAAGAATGTTTAAAAATAGGCAAAAGAAAGGCGAACAGTCCTTTGAAAGATGTAACCGCCAAAAGAGCTGCATTTGGCGATATCACCAATGCTTTATCCAAAACCATTATTACTCAAGAAAAAGATAATACTTCGGTAGTAAAAAAAGTTACAGTACAAGCTAAGGTCTTACCCGTGCCTAAGGTAGGTATTATACCACATGGTAGTTTAATATTGTAATTTCTGTGTAATAAATAGTGTTACTACTACCCTCAAAATGAAAGTTAAATAATTATGGCTTCGAGGGTAATAGTTGGAATTCTGTTGAATACTTTCAATTATATAGACCCATGTTTACACGATAATGGAACTTTTATACAACTATATTGAAATAATTAATTGAGTCACACTAAATAACTTGTATAGTATGATTGTGACCCATAGTCACTAAAAACAAAAAGTGTTGAATTCTCAAAAATGTCACTTAAAAATACTTTTGTTTGTTAACATAAATCAAATTTTAATTAATAATTTAATTTTTAACTCCCGTTCAGATATGCCAATGAAGTTCTTCAATTGCTAATCTTTATTCCCATTACTTAAAAAAGTTGAGTCAGAAGATGCATAAAAGAAGTGAGATTTATTATGTTTTATGCATGTTGTACAAAACAAAGATATATTTTTTTTTGTACAACAATACAAGAAATAAAATTACAATATCATGCGAAAGAAGACAATGAAGTCGAATTATGAATTAATTATAAAATGCATATATATATCCTATCCTGTGGTAATCATTCGAAACGTGTATTTTGCGTAACATTGCGAATTTATACATAACAAGAAAGAACCGAAAGCAACTACTAATAGTATGTTGAGACACTTGGCGCTGTTGATTTTGCTAGTTCACTCCCGCACATTGGCTATACATGCTAAGACATTGGTAAAAAGTTTTATTTAAAGAACACAATCATAATACGTTCATGATTTGCAGAAAGTGATTTTTCATACTCGGAGCCATATTGTAAATCTTTTTCGTAGTCTAAGCTTTATTTTATGAAAAAAATTTACATCTAATAAATTTAACCAATTTTACAATCTAAATGTTCCTTTTCTATCAACATACAATAATGATCCAAATACTCAGCTGTATTTTGTATTATGTTACTCCATGAATAATGTAAATATTATGGAATTATTAGCCTTTAAGCAAACATTCACATGTATCATCACAAAACCTTTATTGACTCCCACATATGTTAAAGTGGCGCCTTATTTCATAAAAGGTATTTTGCATTTGTAGAAACACCAATAAAATCCATACTTGAGAATTAATTTCGTAAAATACTTTCATATTGAAAGAAATCATGAAATTTCTAATAGACAATTTGCGGCCAACGTTGAAGGAGACTACGAATAAACCTTACTTGACACACAACCAAAACAAAATAACCTATAAAAATAAATCCTCCTCCCATCAATAAATAAAATTCAAAACTGTTATTATTAATGAAATAGTTCGGTCCTTTTCTGCTCTTAAAATTATGTGATGCTATTCCTTTCTGTGAAACCGCCTCATGTTAATGAAAAATAAAGGAAAGGACAATGCCAGTGCGATACAAAATGTTAATTTTTAAAGCAAATGTTAAGGCAACTGTTATTATAGTAGGTATGTTAGCTAGCTAACATTTACATTAAATAAAGTAAATAATGCATCACAGAACTGATTACTGCAATTGTTTGGACAGATGATTATTATCTAATTCTTTCTTTGTCTTTTTTGTGATTACAGAATGTTAAAAATCAAATATCTGAAAATTTGGCTGTCAATGGTAAGGCAATGACTAATAATAGTAAAGGTCCAAAAGCACGTCAAATAAATAAAACTTCTACACTGGAAACTATACACAAAAATTTCCTAAAAGAAACCTTGAAAGCTTTACCTGCCATACAAAAATCTAAAAATAACACATTAAAAAGTATAGAAAAACAGGAACAACACAGTGCTCATTCTCAAGAATCTGTAAAATCTGGCCGATCAATTGATGAGTCATCTGAACCATCCTTGTATGTGTCTGCCTTAGAGAACATGTTAGTCTTTCATTTAATATTACAATTAATTTTATTCTATTATAAATGCAGAACTGATATTAACTCCAAAGTAATAATTTGAGTTCATGTCACTAAAGGACCATTGTGAAATCATATTAACTCTAAAATTTAGTTTTAATACTATTTTGCTTTTTGTAAAGGCAGTAACTTTATTACTGCTGTAAATCAATGTGAACTACTTACACCTCATTTAATGCATTACGTTGTTTGTATAAGTTTACAAGACATGAATTATTTTTATTAAGAATGGAAATTTACTCTTAATCTTATTACATCTATGTATCATATTGTATGTTAATAATTGAAAGAATCCGGAATGTATTCATTTTAAATATTTTTTTTTAATAGAAGTCCTTGTGATATAAATAAGAGTATCACAGAAAATTTAGATAAAGTATTATTGGATGCGACGAATCTATCAATCTTAGATGAAGAAAAAGACGTTCCTCATATTATACCTGCTGATGTTGTTGATTTTGACAAGGAAAACTGGGATGATCCCCTTCAAGTTTCCCATTACGCCATGGACATATTTAACTATTTGAAAAGTCGAGAGGTTAGTAACATTTTTGACATATTTGATCAGTATTCTAAACATTAATTATTGTACTTGAAAATAAAATTAATATATGATATTTCCTATACCTATTCAGAATACACAATCAACCAATTGTACAGTGTTTATTTGCAAAATTGTACCATAAATAATTCACTATAAATTCTTAAATTTGACCTACTGTTTAATTTCAGAGTCTATTTCCTATAGACGATTACATGCCGAGACAGAAAGGTCTAACAAATTGGATGCGAGCTCTACTTGTAGACTGGATGGTTGAGGTTCAAGAAAGCTTCGAATTAAACCACGAAACATTGTACTTAGCTGTAAAATTGGTTGACCTGTATTTGTGTAAAAGCACTGCAGCTAAGGAACAATTACAGCTTCTTGGTGCAGCTTCTCTGTTTATTGCATCGAAGTTTGATGTAAGTTTTTCTAATTTACAAAATACTAAATATTTTATAATAATAAAATTTTATTTTTGATATTTCAAACTGCTTACTCAATATATATTTTTTATAAGATTAGAAATGGAATTTTTTTTACACATAGTCATTATCTCTTCTAATGACCATTATTGCTTTGCCTTATCATTTGTAAATTGATTTTCATTCTTGCATTTTGCATTTGTTGAATCGAAACGGATATGATAGTTGTGTCATTATTTAAACTTTTATTTATGAACAAAATTTGGGATTCTCAACAATGAACTCTCAATACAGCAAGAAAGTGAGTACAAAACTGTATTTTTGATAAAATTCTAATTTTTGTTACTATTACTGGTTATTATTTTCCTTTCACCTAATCCGACTGCAAAATATTTTTCTTTATTTCTCGGAATTTATTCTATTTCTATATCAAAAAATCCCCTTATATTTTATTCATTTTTTCAGCATACGAGCAATAAATTTTTCAATCGTTTTTGTGTAATATTTTTCTGGCTTTCGTTCAAAATCCTTCCATTTGCCCTCTCTAACCCTTCCTGCAAAAACTCTTGTTGAGTTGAGATCATAGCGCTGAAATGGCTATATCATATTTCGTAAAATACTTTTCGGATTTTTCCTCTCTTGAATGTCGGTTTAACTATTTTCTTTGAAAATCATCACAAAACTTACATTATCAGATATCACTAAAACTCTGAAAATGGTCATTCAGCTTTAAAGATTTGAAGTATATTATAATTTTGAAAATAAAACATTTCGTTCAAATAACAGGTTACCATTTTTTTTTGCAAATTTGGCATCATATAGGAAATTGTATGTTTGTAAAAAATGGAATTTAATCTATGAAAATTTTCAGGCAATGATTTATTGAATTTTATTAAGAAATTTACGATAAACTTTAGGTAGGGTTTTCTGATGAAATCTTATTAAAACTCATTTAAATATTCAGACATTACTGTAATCAGCTTATTAGTGACAATAATTAAATATGATATCCTTGTAATGAATTAGCAGTGGTCGAAAACTATACAAAAACCACACAACTCGCATTAGATGCAGAAAAAAGTACTATCTATTAAAGGAAATGTGTCATTTTGAACATTATAAAAATGAGTTACTAACAATTCTAAATGAACATTTATGTGTGTGGTAGTTTTATGTTAGATACTATTCAATATCCCGCAATTCAAGCAAAGCCAACCATCGCTATTGATTTATTATTTGTAACAATTAATAAAAATCGGATATAACATGTGCTAAGAAAGAGATATTTATTTAGGGAGTGACAGGAGAGTTATTGTTAACTACGTTTTATTTTAGTTTCGGATAAAATCTATGAAGTATGCCAGCGCACTAGAGTTTCCTCTCCATTCAATTAATATTCCATTGTTTCCTTTAGACAAACAAATGTTATTTTATTTTAATATTTTCAACATGGAATTAAAAAGTTATAGTCATCTGACCTACAATACTAACCTTGCTTATTTTTATTTATTCTCAAACATTACATTTTGAGAATCTGAAGACACAAGTGTTACTTCTTAATTTTAATAAGTATTTTGGAATAATCCAAATGATTTATTATAATACAATTTTTGTCACAATTTATTATAATACAATTTGTGTACAATTTTTATCAGTGTTACTTGTAAAAATAGAAAATACAACAAAACAACATAATTGTTCTTGATTAACATTTGTGAATTGCAAGAAATTTTTACCAGTTCTTTAATTGAAAAACTGAGAACCTTGTACCAAACTAAATCAAAACCTTACACCAAACTTTTAGATTGAATCGAATGTTTATACAATTGTTTTTAAATAACTAAAAATATCTATTAGATAAAACTAAAAATATCTTACAGGTTTGAACATGTTGTTTTCTTTACCTTACAGGAACGAGTACCGCCTCTTGTAGATGACTTCTTATACATTTGTGATGGTGCTTATACACTGAATGAATTGCTCAGTATGGAAATTAGTATCCTTAAAGTTATAGACTTTCAACTTGGCATTCCATTGTCATATAGATTCCTCAGACGATACGCTAGGGTTAGTAAAACAACAGACCTTATAACTTATAAGTTCTAAAGCTATTGTAGGTTACTTCAATAGTTGTGTAAAATTCACAAAATAATTAATATATTTTTAATTAATTGATGTATTTTTTAGTTGTATCACCAAGAAACTGTGGAGAAGCTTAATACTTGATTGACATACTACTAACCTGATATTTCTTTTGGCTTTGCTCAATTTCACACATGTTTTCAAGTTTTTCATATTTTTTCTACGTGCATAATTCTTAACATTACCTTTTACTAAAGTCCACTTCTTTTTTCTCCACTTATACAGAGTTTGTAATTTATATAGCTAAAACTTTTTTAAATGTAAAATTGTAAACAACCTCTATGAAAAAATATTTAAGATAAACACTGAATATACCAGCATAAATGATATTTCATTCTTTCAAATGAGTATTTGGCTGTATATTCAATTCTCTATTCGGAAATTGCCATGTCACATTATGTTGCGCATTACCCAATATTTAATCTTTACTTAATGTTGAAATAGTGTATGTCAAAAATGGAATGAGATGTGAGTAAATTTTATTGATTATAATCGTCTTATTTTGGACTCTGGAACATATAGGAACAGCTTTGCTATACCAATTTTACAATAATCTTTATACATATATACCTTGTTTGTCAGTCTTATCTGTACATTTAACAAGACCAAACCATTTCAATATTGCCTTCTTTATTTTCACAGCCATGCATTCTTCGTTGTATCATTCATTTTACTTAACATATACATTAGCTAATGCATGACAAGAACATACGTTTTAAAAATTGGTATCGTACTGGCTTTATCTTAAACCTTTATTGTTTGTTAATATAATGTTATTTTTCATTGGGCTTGACAGAAAAGAATAGCATCACAAAATTTTACTAGCGGAAAGAAAAGGGTAAAGCTAGTCTGTCAATGATGACAGTTCTGTATTTTATCTATGGATGACGGGAAACACGTTTTTATAAGTTATTTTGTTTTGTTGCCTGTCAAGTAATATTTATTTATCAAG
This sequence comes from Druceiella hillmani, assembly GCA_039881145.1. NCBI lineage: Eukaryota > Metazoa > Arthropoda > Insecta > Lepidoptera > Hepialidae > Druceiella > Druceiella hillmani. The sequence goes on along the minus strand of JAYKKI010000008.1, from coordinate 16,969,849 downwards.
CCATTTTCAGCATCAGTGTCAACTTGTCAGTTTTAAATTTTGTTATTTTTTTTAGATAGTCGAAAGTATTTTTACAAAAGTATTATTTGGGTAATGAATATGAATCTGAAATATTTCTCAATTCTCGACTACTGAATTTATGGCATTTCTGCACTTGCAATATAATTTTATGAGATGAAAGATAAATATGACAATGTTTGTTGATATCTAATTTAATACATAACATAATTTTTATAAGGTAACTATAAAAATTAGGTATACTACTTTTCAGTTTGCCCAATTAATTTTACTAGTGATGCTAAATTTTCTGAAGTATCGAAAGAAATATTTAAATAATCTATAAAGTTAGCTGTAACTGTTTTAGCTACCTTTTCATAAAGTGAAATAAGGTGCCATTTTAACATATGTAGCTGTCACAATAAATTTTATAATGCTTAAATGCTAATAACACGTAACATTTACATTATTCATAAGATAACATACAACACTCGGCTGAATGTTTCTACTTTTATAATTCTATTACCTAGTTTTATATTATAGATTGATTTATGTTCCATCTTTTTAATCAGCCTCAATTTATATTTATCAGCATCGATACATAAATCTTCTAGAAGCAAAAATGTCTCGAAAAAGATCATCTCTTGAAGCAAGAAGCCTTTACTTCGCTGTTGGTTCCTAAGTCCATGTGGACCTGGGCACTTCAAACAGACTTAATTCTAAGTTTTAATTGTGATTATGAACACTTACATTGCCAAACTGGTTTAAATTAATTCTATTTTCATTACAATTGTTCTAATTTTCCTTATAAACTTAGACATGGATAGTGAGCAGTTATTTGACACTACTCACCCTTAGAAGTAAATATTTGCTATACAAAGAAAATTTAAATATGTTCGTAAATTGAAACAATACTTAGGACTAATTGTACAATAACACTTAAAATTAATTGAATCTGTAGCATGTCATATATGTATATAATTTCCTTATAAATTTAAATAACCTACTAATTAATAAATTAATCATGTTTTATATTAAACAATGATTGTATTCATATTTAGAATGCATTACAAATATATATTCATGGGTCAATCATCTCTTAACATTATTTTGAATATACATTTTATTTTCCAAGTATTTAATACACCAAACCAAATAGAAAATATATATCTTGATGCAATGTATAAATATTTATTAAATAAGAATTTTGCTGTTCAAATCTCACACACAGTTACTACAAAAAGTGTAATGTTTACAGTGTGCCAGAGTTTCAATGCCTACCCTGACTCTTGCTCGATATGTGCTGGAACTTTGTCTCCTTGAATACAATGTGGTCTCACTATCTGATAGTAAGATGGCTGCAGCTGCCCTCTATATTGCTATAAAAATGAAGTCAGTAAGTGGATGGACTTCGACACTTGAGTACTATACAGGTAATTTACTAAACCTTATTTAATGGCATTCTTATGCTACCAAAGATCATAAGCAAGAAATTATGAATTTTAAAATGATTTCCACCAATATTTAAGAGTTAAACACTAAGATATCTGTTAAAGTAATAGGTATGAAAAACTGACATAAACTAATTTGTAACTAACTGACAAGAGTGTAATTTTCTCAAAAATTGGAAATACTTCAAAAACTTTTAAAAACTTTGAGACCAAAAATACTTTATACTTGCATAAAACAAATTAACTGAAACTATAAATTATCTTACTTGTATAAGGGTTTATATTCTGTCTCAATCAATTAATAGTAAGTTTAGACATTTGGTAACATTTGTTTTTCCAGCATTACTATCATATATATGTCGTACAATATTTTGATATGAATGTTATATTTATATATAATATATATAATATATTTTGCTTATGTACATTCAGCTCCGTTACTTATTATTAAAAAGATGAGTAGAATAATACAAAAGAGAATGCTTTATTTTCCGTGGAGCCATGCCTGACCTATCATTCCGTAGTATTAGAAAGATAAGATGAGAGATGAGGCGACTCCTCCAAACACAGTAATTAACAAATTGGCTAGACATATCATTGCCTTTATCTATAAAAAATGTCTTGTCAGAGTGAAGAAATAACTATAAACAAATCTATGCCGCCTTTAGTTGTAATAAATAACTTATCAAATGGAATCAAAAAACAATAGTTTTGTAAAAATATCTAGTAATCTTTTGTTAATGGAAAAACCAGAACCCAACTACCAATAAAAAATGGTATGTCATGTCTGTAGAAATGAGAATATAAATAAATTATACATATCTTTTTCTAGGAGAAATTCCGGGCAAAAAATATTTTTCAGAACTCTCATTTTATTATTCAAAACTCTTTCCTATCATGGGGCCATGCTTGCTTTGTTTATCAAGATGCAATGATATGGAGTAACCATATATTATTATATTGATACAACTAGGGTAGAACAATAATTGTTTTCAGTTTAATAAATAAAACAAACTATGTTTCTGAGTGATGAGACTTGTAAAACCTGAGCAAAAGCCAAACACAACTCTAGTCATGTAAAAAAATATCGAACAGGCAAAATTTGTGTAAACAGTTTGAGGCTTGCATTTCCATCCAGTCTAGCTCTGTAATGATTAGGGTGTAAATAGCGCAGAGAAACATTGACTTATTTTCTAAAACCTTTCTTACAAACTTTAACCTGGGTGATCTTTGCGCGTTTATTTCCTTTATAGATATAATTCTTACCCTTTGTTGATATTACCTTAATAGAAGATTTGGATATTTCATTTCACATACAGCAATAGCGATAACAAAATGCTACTCTGTTGCTATGATTACAGCAGTGTATACACAACAGGCATATTTTGTCACTGATCTTGTTGAATTCAATGTGGGATAAAATTAAGTCTACATTATCTCATATAGAAATATAGAAAATATATGAACAAAACCATAACATTTCATGGTATTAAATGCCTAATAGCCTCCATCCACTGAGCATAATAATTTTACAAAATTTTTTAAAAACTTTGATTACCAAAACACAGTTAGCAACTAAAGAAGACATTTTGTACTTGATTCTTTGGGATAAACATACTTCTCCCTGTTCCAGCACCTATAGGTGTACAAATTAGACCTACGATGGAGTTATTGTTCACATATTTCTATTAGATGTCTCAAAGCCAGCTCGGTGCTTTGTGTTCTATTTAGTTGAATTTCTGTACGCAGTAAATTTACAAAGTCATAATATTACTTGAGAACTATGATATCCACATAAAAACATTTAAATGATTTATAACCTTGTAAAAGAAATATTTTAACTTGATTGGTTTTAAGGATATCTTACTGGTATCTTGGCTAAAAAAGAAGCCAGAAAGCATTTTCTAGAATTATAAGGTCCAGAAGAATTTGTATATAACATATTTTCTAAGTTTACTCTGTCATCGTTCCAGAATTAGTCATTTGAATTTAATATTGTCATTCTTATTTTTATCCTCTTCTGTGTTATAAATAGTCAAGTGATATTGATTTGCAATATAAACAACAAGTCACTATGCGCTTCCTATAGATCTCAATATTTATTTCAAAGTTTTTTTATATTTTTGAGATAAGGGCTAACTACCAAATTCCTTCCATCGCCACATTGAAATATATACGGAGGTGGCTTCCTTGCCATCTTCGTAGCATCGCCATATTGAATATGTAATTTTACGGAAGTAGGATGACGGACTAGAATGAAATAGAACGACAGACAGAAATAAAATAAAATCTTGATGTGTAGATGTATTATCTTGAAGCCAAGAAAAATAGCACTTTTAGTTGTATATTTAACGTGCAGATTGAGACTGTGTTGCAATTTTTTCAAATGACTGATTTTCAAAATTCTCACCTCATCTCTCTTTTGTATAATTGTATAAACTTATTTTTTTAATGTCATAAAACAATTTCTAGACTTAAACAGTATTCAAATTTAAAAAATTTTCTCTTTTGGAATTTTTCTTAAAATATAACAATGGTAAACGAAAAAATTTTACACTTAATAACATTAATCGCTAAACTGAGTAAAAAATTAATCTGCTTGGATAAACCTTGGTATGGAAATAAACTAAACCAAACTAGTTTAAAACACTACAAATAATTTAAAATTGGTTGACGAACAAGTACATATAGACTATATGCTATAAAATGTAATAATAAGAACTATGAACAATGTAAGTATATTACTGTGTTTAAAATAATTGCAATGTCTGTAGATTTCTTTATTTTGATGAGGATCACTTTATATGGAATTACTCATAAGAGACGAATATATTACAATCTAAATAGTACAATCACACATCTGTAAACTCTAATTTATTCCCGTAACATTGTGATTTCATTAAATAAAATTTTTTAACAATGTTATTGAGGGTCTCATCCTGATGAATATAATGCCATGTTGGCATGATTTGAGAGATTATGCTAAACCTTTGTGAAAATTTTAAAATGAAATATATCGTATTCCATTGATAACTGACAAAAATGAATATATAATTTCTTAAGAAACTATAATTTCTTTCATACAACCATTTTCATTTACCACTTTTTTCTGTATTTTCAATAGTTTATGACATAGTTTACTATTTATTTTTTTTTTAATTCAATTGAATTCGTGAATGATACCGAAAATGAATTTGATCCTTATGATCCGATCATTTGATTAAATCGATCACAAACTGTACAGTTCGTGTTATGGGCGTTGATCATACTACCATGCGGCTGTCGGTCACCATTCATTTACGAGTCGATGAATGTTTATTTTTTACAGATTGCCGCGTGTGATCACTTTTGCACCATAAATATTTATCATACCTTAAAATAGCAATAATAAATTTGTTATTATTGAGATGAATGATTTAATGGCTTGATTTCCTTTTAAAGAGAATGTTTAAAATGTGTGAACAATTTTTATATTAGAAATATAAATAAACGCATTTAAAATTTTTTTGGATTGTTCATTGGTCTCTCAATGATTAATAAGCTTACATAGCATATGTATTGTCAGACCACTTTTTAATTAGAGAGAATGTTTAAAGACTAAAAATATTGCTGGCAATTTTCATAATAATTGTTTGATATTTTTTTTTTCGTTTTGTTCATTTTTTATTTACATATATTTTGGCACCTATAAACTTTCCTTAGTATTTTTGTTACTTATCTATATTTACTGTTATAAAATGTTGAATTTACTGAAGAAACTAATTGTTCTGTAGAAACATTTGAATTTTAATTATGATATGGCAGTAACACGCTTTCAACTTCTGTGATTCCAAAACTGTATTCTAGGAACAAGGGAAAAGATAACGATAAGCTGTTACAATGCAGAGCAATTAAAACAACATTTTCTATATACAGACGGATACACCACTGTAATATATACACAGTCTGCAGTACAGCGCTCTTACTTTACAAAGAATGAATATGAATACAAGTTATTTTAATAAAAATTATGTATATGTTAGTTCAATTAATCGTTTGTTATACTAGCGTACAATGAATGTTTTCATTTATAAATCGTCGCACCCGCTAACAGTAAATAGTTTGTAACACCTATTTAATATTTATTTCCATACAGTGTCCAATAAATCGAAGTAAATGCGGCTTTGCGGCTGGCACAATACGTGGTATGGCCGTCTAACGAAATGTTCCTAAGATAATATGACCCGTGAACCGAATCGAAACCAAAATATCAATCGTGACCATACGTGTCGGTACTTCGGTATTGTGTAACATTTGATTCGAGCGAAGCTATCGGTCCAATTAAACAATCGTGAATGAGATTGTGAGATTGGTATTCACGAAAAAGACCGAATCATTCACAACTTCTTGATTCGATCATCCGTTCATTTTAAAAGATAGGGTCCCACTGATTTGGTCGTTTGTGATTGACACATCTCTAACATACAGTCAGTGTTATAAAATTTCTTATTGCTTGTAAAGCGTTCAACTCCCTACAATTTTTATCTAAAATATTTTAGGGGATTCATTTGAAAATTCTATATTTAAAAAATGATTATTGTAACATTTCTTCTGAAATATTCATATTGCAGAGAAAAGTTTTAAATAAAATTATAGACAAAAAAAAAATTGTTGAAATATTCTACAATATTCGTAAGAACATATTTTGATATATGAGATGAAAAGCTACTGAGAAATTTTGGAAAAATTATTTTACAAACTACTACATATCTACTAATATCTACTATCTCAAACTATTAATACAAAAAAAAAGTTGACTGGGAATTGTAAGCAATTTAGTACTTAACTAACAAGGAATTTTGTATTTTTACATTTGAAAAATTTTAACAAGTAGTTTGCAAAAATGCAGTAAATATGAGAAATATTTTTTAAATAAATTTTTTATTATGAAATGATTACGAGTGAAAATCAATTTTTTAAATGTATTGTTTTTAATGTATGTGTTTCATTTAATAACTAATAAACACTGAAATGTTCTCTGGTGCTAAACTGCATTCATTCCTATCTAACTAGTTTGATAATTTTTAATAAAAAGCATTATAGCAGAATATCTAGAGAAATAATTCTTAAGACTTCACGATATGCTGGTTTGAAATTAATCAAATAGACCATGAGAAATGACACCAGCCATTGTATAAATGCCTGACGAGACGTAAATAAAATTGTTATTGTAACAATTTTAACATTAATTTAAGAAGATTTTATTCTTAATTTTAATTATAAATTCATGCTTAAGCTATTATTCACTGATGCATATATTTTCTTGTATTTTGATGATTTACTTATAATAACAAAATAAATAACTAATAATTGTGAACATTCTTATTTTTCCAGGATACAAATTGCAAGAGATACTCCCAATTGCTATGTTGCAGAACTCGTGCGTTCGCAAAAAACCCAAAGATGCTATTAGCACTGTTAGAAACAAATATTCTCACAAAATATTCTTCGAAGTAGCCAAAGTACCCCTCATTGAAGACTCTGTGCTTTTAAGTTGAAGTTGGCAGCTTGCAAAGTGACAAGGATATTACTATGTGTTTCTATGAAACTAATGGTGGTGTTACAACCAAATATAGATTAATTTTGCAAGTCCACTTGGTGTAGTTTGATATTTGATGACTCCTAAATTCTGACAACAATGTGCCTGTTTTCTTCAGTTATTTTATTTATACAGTATTGAAATGTAATTTAAATATTCGAAATCTAACATAGCGACTGCAATACTATAAATATTATCTCATATTTAGTAAATTTAAAATTCTGTCTTGTATTGTTTATGCAGTTTGAAGAGACCCTACATGTATTTAGTACATACAACATATATTCATAAGTTTTATGTTGTGAACAGCGGTTTTGATAGATGTAGTATTTTATATATTGAAATGTAGTATTTTATGTACTGCAAAATTGAATTTACGTGATGGGTAAGGGCAGTGATGATGGCAGAGTGTGTTTTATATGTATTTTATATGATTTCTCTTTTTACCCTGACTGTGTATACAACTGATTGTCACTCACCGATTATCATTAATATTATTTATTTTGTTCTCTATTGGACATATTGTAATAAAGTAAAGATCCAAGGCTGAGATCTGCACGATGTTATACATATAAGTTGTTTAGGTAGTTTTTTTGTTAAACCCTTTGATATTTTTAGATGGTGAATTTTTTTTAATGTTATTCAATAAGATTTTAAGTAGGTAACGAAATTATTTTAATTGTCATATTATTATTATATATATGTATATTTTTTTGTGTGAAAATTAAGAAATCTAGTTTGTAAAGGAATGAAATTTCATTATTAAATGTTATTGAACAAAATATAACTTTCATTTTTCAACTTTTTATTAACACAGCACATGTTACATGACTGTGAGACTCAGAATATAGCACTAGAGACTATCACATGAGAACCGTTGAATGTATTAAAATGAATTGATTTTTTTCAATGAGACTGTCTCTTTGTCGTAATGTATCTGTCATCATAATTCGCTGAAATATTTTGCCACAGTGATTGTCACTTTTTTTTAACTCTTATGGTAAAAGGGCAATTGGCATAACTGAAAATTTATCATTTGAAATGAAAATAATTTTGTAAAGGCAAATTTAAATCATAGAATTTCTTTAAAACACCTGTGTCTACAAAATGTTTGAGGCAAAACTGTTTCTCTCCCTTTCCTATAAATGAACACATTATTCAATGCATAAGATGATAATTAATCTACCAAAAGCAGTTCACACTTCAAAACTTACTAAAAAGTATGTTCTTTTTTCCTACTAATTTGTTTCCATTAACATGATATTTCTCTGTCCCATTGCTTTATACTTAATAAATGAATGTTACGATTTTGTGTTCAAAAACAATTTGCTTTACTATTACACTCGGTTATACAAAAAATTCACTGTAAATGGATAATGATGGACATTTCATCTGAAAATTCATTAGTATCTAACAACATACAAAATTAGTATAGCCAGTTATATGAGAAATAGTTAACTGAGAACATGTAAAGTCTTTGCCCTTAAAAAAGGTAAAATATTTTCTTTCCTATGTATTTAAAATCTTTTCTAAATTTAAATTCTTTTCTGAACATAAGAAATTCTTTTTCTGTGTTACTAGTTTTTGATGTAAGAAATAGTACCTACTTGTCTTTAATAGTTTTGTTGTCTAAAAATGCATTATGATGTTTGAACTGTCTTCATCGTGTTAGAAATTATAATCTCCCAGCCGGGATTTTTTTTAAAGACTTTTAATTAAATTATACACGGCAATGAATTCTGAGAATCACGATTAATCATTACGAAGATTAATAATTAATATGTATTGTATAGAAGTTGTGCAATGTTCATGATTTAAATAAAGTTGTTTAATATGTGCCATCATATTTGTAAGTGTATAAAGTAGATAATTTTTTCATTGTGTCTTGTTAAAAATATATGAATTTATTTTTTACAAATAAATTAAAGAAATTTCACATGGTAAGAATTTTTTCATTAGATTTAAATCACAAAAGTGACAATAGGATATTCTCAATCTTTTACAAATTAAGGTATAATCGATTTTAAGAGTAAAAAAAGAGTTTTTTTACTCTTAAAATCGATTAAGACACTAAAAAAACTAGAATAGTTGAGGTACATTTAAAATTGTCTAACATATATTTTTGTACTGGCAATTTGTTACTATAATTAAGGATTCTATATTTATTACCCCTATTATTACTTTTAGGTCCTTTAAACAACCATACATAATTACAAACTTTTCTATTTGGTTTTTATTTTATGATAATTGAATAATTTCATAAATTTTACTTTAAATCATTCTCGAATAGGTAGGCAACTAAAAATATTTAATAGCATTTAATGACTTAATTTGATAGCATTAAGAAAAAAGTTATAGGAATAGTAGAGCATTGTAAATATTTTCATTGTTATATAACTGCATTAGAGGAATAACTGAACAACATTTCTATAAAGTTTTTTTCCAGAATTAAGATGAAAATGAATGCGTTACATAATATTTAATTACATGTAATGGAAGACCAGATGAAAGCAGGTTACTGTAGGATTTCTAATACCTTTACAACTGGTGGATTTATCTAATTTTTTTCAATTATTGGTTGTCATTATTATTGCCGCACAGACATTTGGCTATTGCTAAGATGCAAATAATTTTAAAGACTATAGTACAAACTATTGTTTAAAACTGCGTTTTCATGTTGTAATATTTTTGTACTTATTTTATAAAACAACTTTTATTGAATTGTATTAATTTTGATTACAATTGCATGTGGTTCCAACTAAAAATTATCATCCAAATTTACAAGCATTTTTTTTTATTACCTTGCTTATTTAGCTAAACGCTTTATTACCATATACTGTGATATTAAACTAAGCAAAAATGCAAAAAACTTTCGAAACATAGAAATACATCTGCAATGTCATCTTGCATACATAAATTTTTAAGAATATCTTATAGATACAATATACATATGTAAAGTTGAAGACGACAATGCCACAGAGACAATTCTCTCTTCAATGTTATTCAAATTCAAAATATTCCACATTTTTCATTTTCATATTATAAAATATAATTCAGTATTACAAATAAACAATCTAAATTTTTTTTCTGTAAAACCAAAAACATTTCAAGGTTTAGAATGGAACATACGTTTTTATAAATCGGTTGACGATTGTATATTTAACTCTGAAGTTTATTAAATTTTTCAAATGGTCATAATTTTTTTCTTATACTGAATTAAAAAAACTTACACTCTGTATAGTCATCGGGAGCTGTTTGACTAAGATAAATTTCACAGAAGTATTACAAGTTTGTAAAAATAGATTCCGTTAAAGAGGTCTCACTAAAATGGAGGACACATTAACTAGAATGTCATATGAAGGTGCATTGAAAATCGTGAAATTGGTGATTAAGTCGTTAGTGAGGTTTCATTAATAAACCGTAATGAATTGAGTGACTTATTGTTAGTATAAATAGCAAGTTTTATCTTAATTGGGCTATTAATCTTAGAATCATCGACAACCAAGCAACTCCAATGGGAAGAAATATGGAGAAAATTGAGTCCCGTACTGAAGCTGAGAGATGGCATCCGTTTACGGGGACTCATGCCCGGGTAAAACCATGATTTGTAAGCGGCACAGTATCTTTAATAAAGCAGGGACTCATTTGACTCACCCACGGCCCGGGCGGCTCATCGAAGTGATTACTCTGGAAATCTTTCAAAAAGTCTAAAAATAAATTTTGGAAGTTGCTAAGTTAAAGAAAAAACAGCTCGCAAAAATGGCTGGAGTGTTAGATACAATCATTTTTAAAATTCTTCATGATCCTCTTGAGATGAGTAAGTTCAGCGCAAGGTGGGTCCCAAACTAACTCTGCCTCAAAAACAACACATGGAGTGTTCTCGTGTGGTTTTGGACCTCGGTAATGAAAACAAGAATAAACTATTGACTCAAATTGTTACTGAGGATGAAACTTGGGTTCATCATTATGAACCTGAGTCCAAACAGGACTCTATGCAATGGCACAAAAGACATACCACCGCCCAAAAAGTTTAAGGTGTAACAGTCTGCTGGAAAAATTAACCAAATGTGCCGTTCTTCGACACGACAACACACATGTTTACGAGAGTCATGTTGCGTTGGCTGCCCTGCATAAGGTGGGCTTTAGTATTTTAGATCACTCGCTCTACAGTCCTGACTGGCTCCCAGCGATTATTATCCCTAAGTTAAAAAACGAACTTTTGAGACAAAGATAAAACATTTTTTCACATAAAGAAAAATGTATTTGGTGGGTAGCAGGTATATATTGAAAAAGAAAAATAAATTTGTATTTTTATTCTCATTTCATACCACACATTTTGCAAATTTATAAGACACTGAAGGTCAACAATTGGAAGTTTCTCTGTAACATAAGTAATACTAGTTTTGTTCAATGCAATGAAACTTTTTGTGCACATTTAAAGTTAAAATTTCAGACTAGTTAACAACATCTATTCAGTGACAACTACTTCATTATACTTTTACTATTGCCAGCGACATATATTTACCGTATTCAAAAATATAAACTATTCAATAGAACAATAATTACCAATATAAAACAATTTCACATTTATAAAGTTTATTTTTATACATAATAAAATATAGATAAAAAAGTTCAAGGGCCAGAACAATTCAGTAATTAAAAAACATTAATATGTAAATGTAAGTAAGAGACAGCAACCCAATGACCCTATTCAAGAAAAAGAAATATAATTTTACCAGTGCCCTAGTTAAAATGAAAACTCACTTGGAAGAACCTAAATTACTAATTTAACTGGTTTCAGAAAGTCCAGTAAAGATATTTACTCAAAATAAGTTTTAGAAACTACAAGAGTAAGATATGGAAAATTTTTGGAATCTTTTGTATATTTGTAAATACATTATATGAAAACTACTGGAAAAATTTGGATGGAGTTTTTTTTGTTGAGCTTTAACAAAGTTGCAGCCATGAATCTAGTATACATATAATTACACAAGTGTGTTTATTACATGAAAAATATTGTACAATGGCAAAACAGACTACATTTTTATTACATTACATTTTGTACAAAACTTCATTATAGGTTTCATTTTAGAAATGCAAATTTAAAAATATTAACAGCAGCAACTTAAGCTCGGTTAAAGTGATAAATTATCAAAAAAATATCTGTTCTCTATGCCGTCTGGTTTACCGCACAAAAATATACTCTAATAGATCAGTTACTTGGAACTGAAATCAAGTAACCCATTTACTCATTGTTTCAAAAGTAGTCAACGTCATTGTTTCACAAGTAATTTTAAAGAGAGACAGAAATAATTATTTTTTGATAAAAAATTTAACGTACTACACTTTAAACTAACATAGCTTCAGTAACTTCAAAACCCTCTTATTTTACAATATTTCACTTGCATTTGTATTTTACTTTGCTTTCAGTTCTAACATTGTGTTTTCTATTTATCTGTGATCAGATCAGTATAGAACTCAAAACTAATTTCCCAAGATGAAGTACCTTAACAATTTTTCGTCGTTTCCAAACTATACATCAGGTAATTAGTGAAAGAGATACAACTACAAGGACAAGAAAGTTCACACTTAAGTTTTACAAGTACAGGACAAAAAAGAATCTCATATCTTATATAAGGAATTCTTAATGACGTTTATGTTAAGAGATTGAATATACATATATATCTCTCCAACACGACGTCCCTAAGTCAACAGTGTGGAATATAAAATTTCAAGAATGTATTTATCATTACAGGTGAGCCTAACACATAACGAGATTTTCATCCATACCTGATTATTTCATTGCGTACATTTTGAAATCGAAGTTACCGTGACAGATTTGCATATTTTATTGTCTGGACAGATGAAGCTAAGTTTTATGCCGCTGGAATTACCAATTTTCAAAATCTCTATATGCGGGCTAATGGTAATCACCCATACCATCTTGCCATCAATATTCCAGGGGCAGTTCTCCAATAACATATGGGTAGCTTTAATTGTTAATCAGGTTAATCCTATCATACATGGATATTTTTTTAATTGTGTTATGAGAAGATCTAGTGACTTTTGGAGAATATTTTTTTGGGGAACATTTTCAAACAAATGAAGTATCCTATTCATATAGACACCTAGATAGATAGTGCAAACATCATAAGTAGCAATGGAGCTCAGGTCATATTCATTAGTTATTTTATCATCTGTCTGTTGTTTTCAACTCAACGTTTTTTTGGACACGATCATATAATCAATTTTCACTAATTATTAAGGAAACTAATTTGTTTAAAACAGTTCAAGATGGTACCAAATATTTACACTAAATTTCCTTTAACTATTATTATTAGATAAAATTAGTTTTATTTGATGTCTCCTTACTGAACTAACATCACTTTCATGCTTCTTAAAATTGGATTATTACTACGAGGTTTGATTTGAATAATACGAAGATTGATGTTATCACTTTTTACTTCTACTTGTATGTAGCTAAATTAAATACCCTTAATGAAATCCATTCTGTTATTTTAATTTTGTTTTCCGCTTTTTATATTTCTTTAAATCAGTAAGTTTCTACTTTTTCTAGATTTGTAATTCTGATATTCCGTAGCAGTTTTTGAAAAACGTTTCCAAAATTTTGATAACAGTAACACAATTATCATTGAGAATTTTTGTTACTAAATCAAAAAATTACATTGTAGCTTTTGTTTACAAATTAGGTACTCAATACTGTGGATCAATACTCTGTGAGAAATTCCTCAAACAAATTTTCTTTGGACCATTTTCGATTATTTGACATTATTATTCGATCTCTATAATTTTGTGCTGAAATTAAGAAATATGCGCATACAAGAAAAATTATTATACCATCCTTGAAAATATAAAGTGAGATTTTATATAAAATGTGTACAGTATTTTTTCTCCATATAAAAATAAGCTATTAACTAATAGAAGTGAACAGGTTTATAGATGTAATAAATTTACTCAACTATTGCAAAATACTGCATTGTTAAACCCTCGAGCGTGCAGGCCATTTTTACGCAACATCTTTCCTCTCACTATGTAATTGAAATAACGCATCACTCCGTATTTTTACATAAATGGAGAAGAAATATAGTTATAAAGTAGTTAAAGCATTGTGTTTACGTATGCAGTTATGAGTAAAAAATAACTTAAAGTGCAAAAAAAATTTCCATTTCTATGGCGAAAAAGCTTGTAAAGGAAAAGTCTTTATAAAAGACAATTTTTATTATTGTTATAAAAAAGTATAAACAATAATTAAGCGCAAATAATAAAAATTTATGCACCAAAAACTTAACAATAGCCACCAAAAATCATTGCGGCAAAAATAACTACTCCATTGACAAATTTACCACCATTCATTAATTATTATATCCTCTTATGATATATCATTGTCTATATATTTATCTCATTTTAACTGAAATATATAATTGAACGGCATAAGCACAAGTGTCGCTTATAAGTTATTAACACGCATGCTTGAATGGTTAAGATGTATCATTTCAACATTGCTTTGTAAAATTATTTCCTCCAAAAATTCCCATTATACTAATGTTTCATTACCATTAATTGTGGTGAACAAAAACATCCTCAAGGACTTATCAAGCACAGCTTAAAAATGGATATTTATTAGTCATAAAATCACTAACCCACGGGCAGCAACATTACTTGTTGATGGGCAACAACTTTAAAATCCATGCACCTTGATCGCTCACATTATTTTGAAACTAAAATGAAATGTATTTTATGTTTTTTGCTAACCAATTTTATTATGTATTTCAAATGCCGCACCCGGCTCAGGGTAAAAATATAATTTACATAGAAGAAATTGTAAATAAAACGTAATCAAAAAGTTCATAGCTAAACAGAATATAATTAAAATAAAACATATAAAAGAATAAAAATGAATAAGATTGGCACTACAAAGTGGCATTTAAGAAGACAGTTTCGGAAATGTTTATCCTTCGAGTCTATTTCTGTGTTATAATCTGCCCCACTTTTGACAAAATTCGTTCCTAATTGCATAACTGTTTTTTTTTACTTGAAAAAGTCTTGTATATACATTTTTTGATTTAATGGATCAGTGTCGGTAATAAAGTATTTTCTGACTTCTACAAAATTTGCAGTTGTTGCAAATTTGCAGTGGTTACCAGGATGGTTTTTGGCCAATACTTGTTCCATACTGCTATCAAAATCTTCCCAAATATTTGTTTTTTTTTGTAAGAAGAATACTTCCTATTTGACAGTGTCTGTTCGACTGCATTTTTTTCTATATGCACAGATTGTGCCAGATTTGTTATATCCTCTACTGAAATATTTAAACATGGATTTAATATGGTTGATTCAGTTAGCAGTCAGTTGTCTTCTATATTTTTGAATTGTTTATTTTGCCCTCCGATAAATTTTATTGTCATACTTATTATTTGAATAAGTAAGTTTTCGCTAATTAAAAATAGGGCCATTTTCTTTTTTGATGTATTAAGAGGTACTCACCAAAATGATTTTCGACGCTCTTAACTGTGGCTCACTTCTCATTTCTTCTATGGTATCTTTAAATATATTTAAAATTTTGCAGGCAGATCTAAGAATATTAAAATGATTTTCACCAATGTGCTGATGAGTGCTTTCTTCACATCAATAATTCTCTTAAACATGTTGTATGTAAATTTTCACGTCAAATTAAACATGTCGCATGTTGTATGTGAAGTTTCATGTCGAATTAAACATATCGTATGTGGAATTCCACCTTGTAATTACATCTTTTTTTAATGTGAGCAGCGATTCAGACCCTCACTGGATTTGCATTTGTTTAAGTTTATTGAATATTTGAACAGCATGTATTGTTTTACTATTAAACGTACCAAAAAATTATTTATTTCATCATTTTTTTTATTGCTAATAGGTGTTTGGAAAAATGAACTGATTTTATTATGGATTAGTCTAGAGGATGTAATATACGGAGGAGAATTTGCATGGCTAGTGGACAGTAAAGTGGAATCTGTTTCAGCAGTCAGAGTCTCTTATTGTGGTCAGCATTACTGACATTCATTGGGGGTGGGTGAGTGGAAGATGCCTGGAAAGGTCATAAGTATTGCCCCCTTTAAAAATATCAATTTGGAACTAACGTTACATTTTCCTTTATCACCGGTGCTTCGTGAAATATGTCCAAACATTCTCTAGAGTCGTGATATATTAATGAATGGTTGATCTGTGGAAGTCGTAGAATTTGTTTTTAAAATTTTTAATATGCTGTCGAATTTGAAATTCAAAATCTAACTATTATATTTTACATAATCTAACTATTATATTTTACATAATCTAACTATAATATTTTATCATTATCATATAATTACATAAAAATGCACATTTTTTTATAAAGAAAATTTTTAAAAAAGACAATCTACTTAAACATAACGTGTGCCTCAGTACGACTAAACTTTTTTGAGAGTGAATAAGACGCAAGTAAAGCGCGGTGAGAAGGAGGAGGTTGCGAACTTGAACCTTACATTTTTAGTTGGCATCATGCCTTACATGGGGTAGCAATGCACGTTTTGCATGTCCGCCTATTTCGAGAACGATTGTTTGCTCATTCGTTTTCTCCGGTTATTCCATCTTCATTATCGACTACGCAACATTAGAGAAACCCCAAGCAATGCGACCATTCTTCTGTGGATCCAGACATTCAATGCTACTGGAAACACTACAGGTAACATTCATCATTGCCGTCCAAAAACAGCAAGAGCTCCTGGAAACATAGAGTTGGTTGCGAATTCTCTAAGGTGACAACCTTGGGTTAGCATCAGGAAGAGTGAGTCTCAATTGGGATTATCAAAAGCGACGATTCACCGCATAATGCGATCTGATTTGCATCTGAAGGCCTATAAAATTCAGATTGTGCAATCTCTGAATGAAAATAATTATGTCGAGAGACTGAATAAAGTGACTGCAGTATTAGAGAGATTCGACAATTTTGACATTTACTTTTGTGATGAGGCC
This sequence comes from Druceiella hillmani, assembly GCA_039881145.1. Classification (NCBI taxonomy): domain Eukaryota; kingdom Metazoa; phylum Arthropoda; class Insecta; order Lepidoptera; family Hepialidae; genus Druceiella; species Druceiella hillmani. Next base: position 16,952,815 of record JAYKKI010000008.1, on the reverse strand, counting down.
CCTTTTAATTTAGATGGATACGTCAATCGTCAAAATTTCCGCTTCTGGGCAGAGGCAAATCCAATGATGTTACATTAACGCCCGTTGCACAGCCCTAAAGTAACCATGTAGGTCGCTATGTCAGCCAATTGCACAATAGGACCTAATTTTTTGAGGACCATAAAGGTAGAGTGGCTATATAACTTCTGAGCGCTATATTGCCATGATAAGTAATCTCTTTGCTCCTCAACTACAGGAATGTGAGCATTTCAATCACTTGGTTTAAAGGTGATAAGCGCGAAACGCTATTAATAATAGCAATAACAAATCAAATATAAAAACAAAGTTTTATTAATTACGATATGTCTATTTGGGCATCGCATCAATACAACTAAGATCTTACATAACAAACAGATTCGTGACTGATTACAACTATCTAATACATATTACAAATTCCATTACATCAGAGATTTTCAAATAAAGCATAAAAATATGTTTCATACCTACTTATAAATGAGTTGATACAAAATGAACAAATGCACTTTTAAAAAAAAAACAATTACGTAAATGATTTTCAAAATTTTTTCTTAATTAAATTTTTCTGAATTACATAACAATAATATATAACAGGTGCCCAGGGATGAAATCGTTTTGTTTCAGATCCAAGCTTTAGAACTGTATAACTTCATACTTATAAATAATTTGAAATACTTTATTTGAAGAGTGTTTATTGAAAAAGTAACTGCCCTAACACTTTCTAAGCTTTCTTCGTCCCTATCGTATTACGTGTACTGTGGAAGTAAAAAATTTAGAATATATTTAATATTAATAACTGAATTGAGTATCAACAACAAAAATGAAAAATAAGGATTCAATAATTTTAGGGCCAGCCTATTGTAAACTAATATGTCCTAGAAAACAAATATGTCCTTGTAATAAATTGTGGCAAATTTTCATTAAATTGACAATGCAGGGATGACAAATACGATGTTTTGTTGCCATCATTTGTGTATATGCTTGAGATTCACCTCTTGACTATTGTAAAATAATACAGCATCAAATCGAATGTTACTAAATATCATTGTACTTACGTACGAACCATAAAATATTTATGTACAATATTTATTTATGTACCTTTGGATATCTACTAATCTTTGTTAATATACACGGAGGAAATAGTAATAATAATCTTTGAATCTTTAAAGATCTGTAGATAGAACAAAGCGGATAACGTTTTATTTTCTAACTAGCTGTGTACTCTTTATATAATTTTATTAAGGTTACTGTAAGATTAATACATGTAATGTCATCTGTAATATTAATTATAATGTTTTTAAAGTAAGGTATAATTTATATTGAAACATCAAATTGCCATATCGTCTTATGAGTTGGTTGATTGTTTTAAAATATAGTCTGTACATATATTATCCTCGACACAGCAAAATCCACCAGTAAAAACTTCATTGAAATCCGTTTAGCTGTTCTTAGGTGACGGGCGCACAAGTAAATAGATTTACAGACAAATATTCCGAAAATAGTATTTTTGTATTCTGTTACCCTAAATATTTTTTTCATAAATAAGTTCAATGTTTGTAAATACCTTCTAATCAGACAATAAAGTGCAATCAATAAAAAAAACAGACAATAATAATTAAATTTATACAGGCTAATACTAAACCTACCAAAATAATTAAATTACGAATATTTACGATAGATTAAAATTTTGAACAAGTTGATGAAACAATATAAGGGTATTATGAATACACACAATGAAAAATTGTATGTAAGGAAGACGCATTCGGGTTACTTACTCAACCACCTACATACCCGCATCACTCCACAATTTACCTCCAGCCACGTTCATTTCGTCAATGCAGGGAGCCCCGTTGCGCCATATAAAATACGCACAGTGCCATCTATTGGCATACATAGGACACTATATATTGTATAATACATATTAAGGGTCGAATAGCTAGGCATTTCTTTGTTATTGTTTTCTATCTTCAAGTCAACCTTTGTTACAAAAAATACTTATCTGAATTGAGTTTGTAATTTTTGGGTGATGATCGTTTTAATAAACACAGGAAAACATTTTAAAAATGATGTTTTTGTGTTATATTTATTACTTTTATTATGTCTCTTAAGATTTTTTCGTAACTATCTTCAATGTACAGACAGGCCAATAAAGAGTCAAAATCTGCAGTTTTATTATCCTGACTAATATAATGCAACGGTGTGTCGCAACGGAATAACAGATCAATGTGATTTTTTTAACAAAGATAGTTGGAGGGTCGGAAAATGACATAGATTACAATTTATCCTGGGATATCCTAGTGCTTCGGAAAAATTCTTATCTGAAACTGAAAAGTATGCAAATAGCATAAGCAACCCTGGTGGAAATATTTCCCTGAAAAAGTGTCGATTAGTCAGAAAAAGTTTTAAAAGATCGTTGAAAAGTCAATTTTCTTAAATGACTCTTTTAGGAAAGTTATTCAGAGTTATCAAGAGATTTTGAAACATTAATCATAATTATAATGCATTTGTATATTAATTTTAGTGTTTAGTGTATTTATTAAGAAACATGCCTAACATTTTTTAATACAATGACCTTTTAGGATTTTGATCAACTCTTAGTACTTTATCAACCAGTGGGTCACTGAGTACATTGTTTACCTTGAATTCATGATAACTTAGGAATGGTACTAGGTAATCTCGTTGAAATAAGCAAATATCAATTTTTGAAACACTGAATGCCAAACTTGAACACTGTTCTTAAATTGGTAATGCAAGCCGAATGTTATGGGTTTCCAAACACAAAATAATATTATTTCATCGATAATGTAAGGTTCATCCGTAAGGTCATCCAAAGAGCAAGCACACTGAGCGTTGCACAGAATCATCAAAGCGATGCGGTGAAACTATATTTCAAAGTTTTTTTCATGGTGGATTTTATATTAAAAGTATTTAAATGCAAATATGATTAAGACAATTTTGGAAATGAAAAATATTTTGTTATTGAAATATTAATGTTTTCTCATAAAAGGTCCTAATCATAAAATGTTTTTATTATATTGTTTTCATATTCAATTTTTATATAATTAACCTCACCACAATGAAAATCACCTCAATATATCATCTTATAGTATATCAAGCCACCAGATATCAATTACCTTGAATCTCAAAAGCATATCCACCATTTTGATGGAAATGAGATTGTAATTAAGTCTTCTCAGTTTTTCATTCTTCATCAACCATAGCTAGTTTCGAAATTCCACCATAGCTAATTAAGTAATTCTTATATTTTTAACACAACAGTACGTTTTTATAAGGTACAAATAAGCTGATTTTTTAAATTATTTTGAAAAAGTTAAATTTTGTTGATATTAAGTTAAATTTATGACTACATTATTTTTCTTTGATAATTGAAACTTGTGTTAATTTATTATTTTATAAAGTAATTATGTTATTTCCTTAAGCACTACAAACGGTAAATGATCTATTTGTGTCACATATTGAACTAACTTTAAAATAACTACATATTGATTAGTGTTTACTATTACTATAAATTTAACAAATATTCAAATCTTTCACATAATTATAGACATGATTAAAAATAAAGATTAGCTAAATATCTACTTATGGTGCTGGATAGATTCCGTTTGTTCCTATTATCTGCTAAATTGGATTCAAATAAATTTATTTTACTACATTATGCAGCTAAAATTTCTAAGCAGTTTTGTCGCAACAAAAATTTATAAAGCTTTCAAAACGTAAGACATCAAAAACATTCAATTATTTTAGTTTTTTGCATGGTCTGAATGTTGTCTTTTCAGTTTTATTCTACATCTTAAAAAATATTGACAATATGTAAAAACTAACCTCATATCTATAAGAAAACCTATACATTCATAGACAAACATTTTTCATAGGTTGCACTGCAATATTTTTCAAATCCTGGATGGAATATTAACAAATATTGACTCGAGTTAAAATTTAAACATTTATTCTAGCTTCACAGAAGAAACAAAACCACATATATGTATACATCATATTGTTTATTTGTGGATCATTTTCCCTCGCTATGAGGTACTATCAATATGGAAGGCTTAACCAAACAAAATTACTTAAAGTTTGTAGTAAATAAATGAATTTTGTTTTATTATTTCAAAATATATCTCCTAAGAAACGGTGGCAAGTACCAATCTTTTAACTTGTCTTCAAAGCGCTAAGTGGCTTTATTTATATTGAAGTCATTTGCTATTGTCTAGTGTCATTTATAGAAGGGAGTGGAAAAATTCTAATATAAATAAAACAACTAAACATCTTTAGAATCATATAATTTTGTTTCAAGTACAATATATTTTTACATATATTTGCTGTTCGTAATGACTACAACAATATTTGGTTATCTTGTTAACAGTGACAGTACAAAAATGTTTAAAATTTTGTTTTTCTTACAAACCTATTAATATTTACTATAATATAATTTCATACATTTACGATACAAGAATATTGCAATAGGTGGGTATATTTACGGTGTATGGCTAGTTTAAATAAGAGTGGAGGAAGTTAATAATACAAGATTGCATAAACTAGAAAATTTAGTAGCTATGTCAGATATAAATTTCTATATACAAGGCAAGTATACATGTGTAACTATGTGGAAGAAAAAGAACTGCAGACATTTCATTGCTCAATGTAGTAATTAATTTCATTCATGTTTCAATTCATTGAGATTCAACAAAGCATTTTTGAAAATAATTTCCTTTAGCTTTTCCAAGTATACTTATAGAAACATGATTAGTGTGTCAAAATTAAAGATGTTTAATATGATTTCATATGAAAATTTGAAAGAACCCCAGCTTTTTGGTTGTAAAAAACAGATTTTAATTACTAGGTACTATGTCTTCCATATAGCATGTTACACACTCTTAAAGTTTGGAATATTCTACAACTATAAATAATAAACAAGTTAAAAATAAAACTTTAAAAATATTTACACCAATATTTATACACGTGCAGATAAATCTTATGCCATATTTGATGTCAAGTTTCCTAAAAATAGAAATATTAATATCTAACTATATATTATGAAAAATAACATATTTAATTATTGTTAAGCGTATTTGTTAAAAATAAAAATATAGATAGTAAATGGCTTATTGTAAGTTTAATAATCTTTTTGGCCAAGTATCTGCTATTTGGTAACATAATTCTTACAGAGGTGGATGCAGTCAATTTCACACTGTATCCAATGGATATAAAGGCATGAAATACTGTTTGGCAATAGTGCATATACATAAATCTATTTTATGTTAATTATATCAGTGTAAAATTATAGTCACCTGGAATACTTTCATAAATTTATAAAAAATATTGATGCTGCCTGCGTTAAGATATATTTTTTCATAAAGTTCAATTATGCAAGAGAATTTTTTCCAAGTCAACCACACCAGGATATGTTTAATTACATTACATCAACATATCAGGACAAAACTGTAATGACTCAAAATTTTGCACTTTTTTCGTATTGGTTTCTTGGATCTTGATATATTGAATTGCATAATCATAATATTACCAAGGATAGTGCGTAAAAATATTAAAGGTTTTTTTTGACAAGATAAAAAAATGAATCAAATCTTTAACCCCCATCTTTTTTAAAACAGGAGGTTTTTGAGTTTTCACAGCTTGTCCCAACAAAGTAATATACATGTGCTAAGTGTGGAGAAGACGAATGAGTTTTTTTATCTTTTCACTTGAAGTTTTTCAAGAGGGGAATTAAATTAATGATACAGATATATATTTAAACAATCAATTACATATTCTAATACTGTTAAAAAGAACTGGACAAACCAAAATATGTAACAATTATCTGGAACCTAAAAAATATACATTCAAAATTGTTTGTTTATATATATTTTTTCCATTAGTACATGAAAACAAACAAAGTCATTCATTGGTCAAGAGCATAAAGTTACAAAAATGTGTCTCAAGTTGACATGGTGTTAAAATAAATGTAACTGATTAATTCACAATAGGTAACTGATCAATTTCTAAAGCAACTGAATAAAATTGTGTAAATTTAAAAAAAAATGTCCCAATTATTCAGATAATTTCAGAGCATAATAAATTACTGTTTCTACGACACACGCGAAATTATTTCTATTTATTCCAAAGGCCTTTTCATTGGGTAAAAAGAAGCTTAATATGTTACTGTAAATGACTTAGTATTCATTCACTAAACAATCACTGGTTTATTCGGTTAGCAAATTTTGTCAAGTCATACATTTTTACATATGCTCATAAAATATATACCTAAAAGTATAAGCTGTACAACCTGAGTAATATAGTACTAATGTACATATAATACATATTATACATTTAGTAATTGAAGAACATAAAAACAAAATAAAATGTTATTTTAAATCCATTAATTCTGTCAAAAATTTCCAGAACTTTGTTTAATTTTAAATTTTGCAAAAAGCCCAAAAACAATTTTTTATAAATGACATTATTATTTATTTTAATTTGAAATCACCTTATTAGCTTAGCTAATTACCAAACAGAAAAATGAGCTATCTATACAGGATTGGTCAATAGGGATCATGCAAAAAACATAGATGTTGCTAAAAATGGTAACAATGGTAAAAATCTTTCAATGTCAAAGGAAAAATTTGCACCAACATTGATATATTTGTGAACGTCATTATTGCCGCGAATCTTTTTGTTTTTAGGCCATTGGTAAAAAATAAGGTTTTCAACCACTATTATTAATTCAATTAAATTTTCATTCCAAGTAGTTGCTAACATCAATGATAAAAACATTATTGAAATGAAATGCTGAAAGGAAGCCATTACAGACTGAAAATTTCAATTAAAATTAACAATGTTAACTATTTAAAATTTTAAGAAAAAAATCTACACTAAAGAGTACAGCTATATTTACATTTAAAACATTTAATACAAACTTTGATAGAAGTGACTTGCATGTACGTGACAAAAAATAGTAATGTGAAATATGGTTATGTTAGGAGTAAGTATGGTAATAGAGTTTTGAAAAACTAAAACTATTAGTTAGTGAATTGTTTAAATAATGTGTAACACGTTACACCATACTTGGGCTTCAGAAATAATTTTGATAATATATAGATATAGGGATTTCACACAAAAATAACTACTGTAACTGAGTACATTTATTTACCACCAGACTGCGTAGATATTGCACGGTCCCTATAGACCGAGCGTAGAAATCAATTTTGCCATACCTATACTTTGGGTTTGTCCCAAATGGGTTAAGAAAGCCAAAGTTACACTGTGTACACCTTACACATTTTAGTTATTCAAATTCTTTTATCAATAGATAACGTTGTATGACTTTAGCAATTAAACCAAAACACAAAATATTGGCGTAATTAACACGATGTCTTTTACGAACTTTTGTATTCTGAATATATTTGTAATCTAATGTGGCATAATCATACAGGAATAATTTACAAACATATTAGCCCTCAACCACTTCATTGTTGTCTGAATCCTTGGCACTTACAATCACAATTATTTTATTTATTTACTAAAGGTATTTTACACTATCAACACAAAAAGCAACTACTACCTCGTTATATAATTTTTGAGATATCAAGACCTGCTTTCAACTAATCTCTTGAAAAGCTATGTTAATATTATATACAAAAGTAAACTCCTTTGGCTACAATGGGTACCATTAATAGAAGATATTTTTTATCAGAATATTAGCTGGGATTCTGTGGTTTGTGGTTTTCCTCCTGTGACTCTTGCGATTCCTGCATTGGCTGCACCCTTGATGATATCGGTGTAAAAACAAATCCAGAAGGTGAATCTATCAATGAGTCCGGCGTTCCGGGTGTAGACGGCGTCAATCTATCAGTGGACCAGCAACTTCTCTTGGCTGATGGTGCATCGTCTAAGTCAAATCTTCGCTTTGTCGGAGGTACTAATCCAGAAGGTCGGTTCACAGGACTCAAGCAAGAAGGGCGTACTGCAATTGGAGATAAACTACGACGTGTTGCAAACGCTTTTCTTGTGGGTGATGGAGATACACCTGGAGAAAACCTATTGGGTCTAGTGGGAGACATAGGAGCACCTGCACCGCCTAAACCACCTGGCATTATTGTTAAATCCTCCCACGATTGACTCATCTGCATGGCGCTATGCACTTCCCGCTCGTGAGCCACTTCTCTTGTATTGCTTACATCTGCACATTCTTCTTGGCGTAGTTGGCTTACTCTGGGTGTTAATCTAGGGCTAAATGAGTTCTGTGGAAATAAAAAATACTTAATTTAAAAAATCAATTATCATTATGCTGGTTAGTCTTTATATTTTGAACTAATTATTTATGCCTTATTTCATATACATTATTATTATTTAAGTCATATTTCATATACATACAATTTATTTTTCTTTAACTTTAATTTTATTTGCCTTCAACAGCTTGTTCAAGCAAGCATGAAAAATAATTCAATACTTCAAAATAGATATTGAGTATGATGAGAAGTAACTGATTCCTATAGCTAATACTGTCCAACAGACTACACTATATTGAGGATTTAGAAATAATTTTGATCGATGACGCTGTGGGAATTTCACAAAAAAATTGCATTACTATGACTCTATTTACTATTAGTAGTGCAATACAATTATAATCTGTCAAATGGCACATACCTCCTTTGGTATAAATTTTTCTACTTATGAAGACCATCTCTTCATGATGTTCACACATGCTGTGCATATAAAGTGCAATATTCTTACTGATAACATATAATGTGGCCACAATTTTTGAATCTTTGATAGGTATAAAATACGACAATAATGTGATATATACAAACTGTTGTCGAGAATCTATTGATATTTATAAATATGATTATTGGATTTTTGTCATGTAATTAGATTTGGCATTATAAATGGAGCCAGTATAATACAATACAAAATTAAATATAAACTGACATACATACCCACTGCCAAGTTGCATTAAGTTGAACAACACACTGAAATGTAATGTTTAAACTGCCTATAAGATGTGGTATAATGAAAATGGAATAAGAAAAAACAAATAATAATAAAAAAATATTTTAATAAAAAAAAATGTAAACAAATAGCAATATCTACCTACATCTACAAAACATATTCAATGGTAATCTCGAAGCATCACTGGAAGCACAAAATCAGCTCAATATTATTGTCAAAAGATTGAGTATGGCTTATGTAGAGGTATATTATATTATAACTCAATCTTTTTCTGTTAAAGACCATACTCATGGTTTCTCATCATCCACAAGCGACAACATAATATATTATGAAATATAGGTAAAGGAAATACCCTCCTCTTATTATACTTTTGAATTGAGTAATCATTATACTCAATCCTTTTCTTTTTGGGGTCATTTGCATGGTTTCTCATCATCCATGGACAACAACATAGTATATTATGAAATAACAGGTAAAGAAAAATCTCTGCTTGCTTTTCTTTTAAATTGAGTAATCATTGCTATTTCCATGTGCCAGAGGTTTTCTATAGATAAATACAATTTTTAATGTTCTTTAAATATTGAAATCTAACATTAAATTATTTGGATAAGGTAGTTAAGTAGAGTTAGTCAGATCTTCGAGGCCAGCTGCACGTAACAGTTCAGTCGACCACATGCTGCCTGTGGGTCTCAGACCGGGTACGGCTACTTTAAATTGTGACTCCAAAATGTTAGCCTTAAATTTCTAAAATTTTATAATTTTGTGAAGTGGTATTGTTTAAAAGTGCACCATATCCATTAATGTGACTAGTAAAGCAAAGTAGACTTCAGTATAAAGTCAAAGCTAAGTTTATTAGTGCATAATAAGTTTATATCTCGAAACCCAATTGTACTGAATGGATTTGCAAAATTTTTTTATTGTCTTTCTCAGATCAAAAATACAAAAGTTAACCTTTTAAAATTTGGCGTTAATAATTTTTTTAATGGCAATCTGAGTAAATGAGATTGTATGGAGAAAAGTATATATATACTAATATGTATAAACTTTTTTTAAAATATTTGAAAGGATGTTTGTCTCGTAAAAAGCAAGCAAAACTATTATTGTGAATGACAATTCGAGGGAAGGTAAAAATTAAAGCGGCAGATGTTTACTAGCACTAACAGTAGTGAAGTTTTGTTTCAGAGACAAAATGGAAACATTATTTTTGAAATTATTTTAAAGTTTTTTCTATTTGATGTTACAAAACAACATTTTAAAAATAAAAATACCTGCACTAAATCGTTTGAAAGATACAACAATCACAAAAGAATGCTTCTATTGATCTGATATTTAGTGAAAACATGCCTTTAAAAATAAGTCAAGAAAAATTCCTTTCTAATGGCAACAAAAAAACTAGACTAATCCAAATGCTGAAAAAAAACTATTTGAATATAGTACTTCAGTTCTTAAGCAATGATGATATATTAATTATAGAAACATTCTTTAATATTGAATGAGACAATGTGGTTATTAACAGTTTCAACATCTAGTTTTGGTTTCATTAAGAGTTTCAACAGTAATGGAGAAAATATTATCAAAAACAAACAAGTGACAGTGGTAACACACAAGTTCCCTCACCTTGCAAAACATTACTAATGTGTAAAAAACCTAAAAGCCTTGGAAACCCATTATGAATGTGTAAAGAAAATATTTTATTCTTATACCTCTTTACAGGATTTGATACAATTTTAGCATTTTTGAGGGTAAAAATGAATTTTCCAAAATGTCTGAAATGCGCACAGATTTGCAAAACACCACTAAAGTGTTTATAGATCCAAAGGCTGAGAAACACTTTTGGATCTGAAATTTCATGCAATTCAGATATGCCTTGCATTGTGTACCAATAATTTCTAAGGACATCATTAATATATTAGAGCTCTTAAAAAGCTTAAAGGCTGTACAAGTACAGTCACGGCGAGGAAAAGAATAAGGATGGAAAAATGAAGATAGGTTGTTAAAGGGTTACATACACCTAGGGGTATGTGACCATTTAACGAACTACCTTCATTCATCAAAAACAGATGTTTGGAAAGATATTATTTGGATAGTATAGGTAATTATTAACTACATTTTCTAAAAATTTAAATTCATAACCAGAAAAAATAAAGAAGTAGCAATGCAGGTATCATAGACATATTTTTAATGCTAAATGAATAGTAAAAAGGTAGAACACAGTTATAGCAATTAAAAAATAAGGCTCTCAGAGTTCGATTTTATAACATAAAAAGAAGGAGCATTATAGGACCAGAGAAAAATGATTCAACAAAAGTTTAAAAAAATTATACACATGAAAATTGTACTTGAAATTCTAAACACATTTTCTCAAAATCATATTTTAAAAACTGTAATCACAATAAATCAAAAACTAGACAACAGATTTATTTCAAATTTGGCAAAGTCATTTAATATTTAATCATCCGAGTTTGCCGCAGGAATTTTTTTAAACATCATTTTATAAATAAAAAAGTGAACAAATTTTATTCAAAAATTCAACTTCCATGTTGTGAAAATCTTATTTATGAAAATCTCCTACAACATTTATCAGATTTTTCAATGTACTACCGCATCCACTGTCTATGTATTCTTGTCTAAAAAAATTAATTTACATACAAGATTTCAACAATATACAGGAGTTACCGTAAACCCTGTTTTTCAAAACGGCCTTTACGTGACTGGCTGAGGATTTTTTTGCATTCAATAATTTTTGATAAAATTTTTAGATTATATAGACACAAAATGTTCTGTCTATATATTTTATGTATAATCTAATAAATAAAAAAATTTTAGCCATAAAATTATTTGCTTTATAATTCACTCTATTTTTTCTACTTTTAAGTGTATGTAGTGTCTTTAAGACCTACTACAACGAATCAGCTTGCACCAGAGTAAGGTTCGAAATCTAAAACTTTAAAAGTATGTTTTCTGTATCAAACTGATAATTAAATAAAGTAAAAAATATTTTCAATCTAACATTTTGACGTTGACAAGATTTTTGCACTTCGTAGGTATTCCAGAATTCCAGATTCCTAAAAATAGGTTTGTGCCTCAATTAAAAATAAGTTCAAACTTTAGTGATGAATTGAACAATTTTTTACTTTGTCTTTATAAAATGTTTAATCACAAGCTTGATACAGAAAACAAACTTTGTAATATTTTAGATTCTAATGAAATCTTTTTATTGTCGACTGAATTGTCTGATGACAAATTGGTACATTTTTAACCAACTTCAAAAAAAGGAGAAGGTTCTCAATTCACTTGTATTTTTTCATGTTTGTTACCTCAGAGCTCTGTCATTTATTAACCGATTGGAAAATTATTTTTTCATTTGGGAGAGTATACTTCCCATTTGGTCCCATTTAAATTTGAAGAAAAAATTCCACCCTCAAGGGTGCAAAAATAGGGAATGAACTTTTGTATTGGACTTAAGTTTAAATTATAGTTGAATAATGTATCTATGAGGAATATATATATATATATATATATATATAATCCGTATTATTTATTTATTTAAGAAATACGTATATTACGTAGAAAAATTACCTCCCTTAAGGGTCGAAAATAGGGGATCAAATTTTAATCAAAATATTATCAAAATCCATATCAGATGATAAGTTAAGCAACTATGATAAAGCAAGTTTAAATAAATTGTTCTAACTTCTAACGAAAGTGGTACCATCGAACTGAATTTATGATGAAGCCGGAAGGTAGACACTGGAACTCTGGAATAAAATATTGTATCCTAGCTGTGTTTGGGCTTATTGGAATTGTCATGAGATGCACTCTGGCTATATATGATTTTAAAGGAAATTGCAAGTAACATCACTTGAACGTGGGATGCGTTCAAGTGGCGCTACTCGAGTCTTATATTATGTATGGCTTTGATTGTCGGAAGACAGATTTGATAGCCTCATTATTTCCGTCAACGATCTGTCGTCAAGCAGTTGATTTAATAATTTGTTGGCGTCCAAATCTAATAAAACTATGCTTTCCAAACTTCTGACATGACTTAGCGCAACATATTTTTGCCCTTTTGCAAAGTTCTTTTGCCAAGGTCAATCACAGCTCTTTCGAGGGTGCCCTTCAGAGACGGAAATGTTGAGTCTCAACATCACTCGGGACTCGACACCAATTGTTATTGATGATAAAAAACCACCACAGTTATTGATGTCTTTGGGAATTACGTTATCTGGTGGTTTTCTACCATATGTCGTTACTTCGCAAGACTCATCCACTGCGTTGATCTGATAAGTTCGGTGCAACTTTGCATTTTCCTTGCTCATTTTATCATTGTAATCGTCGACTTGCCTGACCGTATTAAAAAGTACAAACCGTACGTGCCGCTGATCCGTCGTCAGTTCATATTGTGTTTATTTAATCGTCAAATACTTTCCAGGAACAGTTCATCTGACATGACGCCTCTCGTTCTCCCACGTCTTTACAAAAGTTATCATTGTCATTTACACATTTTTCACCAACACATAACATGGGAGCGATGCTGATATCGGTTTCACGCGCAGCATTAAGTGCGGTAGCTTAGGCAACAGCCTGTTGAATAATTTGTTCAGCATGAGCTAATTGTTGAGCTAACTGTAATGGGCGAAGATCTCTTTGGCGTCCAATAACATAGTCTTCAGCAGTTTCATTTTCAAACAGTAACTCACCTTCATCACAAAATGGTATGTGGTATATTATTAAACTGTATTAATATGCTTCTTTGTCACTATTAATTGTATAATAGCGGGTACGTAATACTGCCAGCCTATTTCTTACATGCATTTTTGTATTATCCTGTAATATGATATATTTAACTGGTGCAATATCTCGGCTCTAAGTTCCACATCACCATTGCGCATAAACATGTTGTGTTAGGGACGGTTTCATAACGGACGGCAAATTCCACAAGGCTTAAATCCTCCAGCTCGTTTGGGTGTAACACATAACAATCAAAAATGTTATTGTAAATACTGGATTCATCACTGTCGAATCTCAGAAATTTGAACTGTTCATCCGACCTGCAACTATTTACAAACACTGTCTTTCGCGACGACATTTTCAACGGCGAATGGCATAATCTTTAAACGCATCCTGGCGCGCTCACCAAGCGTTGATTTAAAATAGCCATTGATACTGAAAATAATTGTATCCTAACATCACCACCTTCCCCCTTATGTTTAAATAGGGTCTCGTATCACATAATCTGTATTACGTGGTTCGCATTTACTCGCATATTTTGCAACATGGTAGGCCATGGCGGTGAAATTATTACATGGTTGTATGTCAATATTTCCCTTCCATATACCTAAACGGACTGCATTGTAATTGTTTACCATGCTTTCTTCTGAGGTTCTTTTCTTCGTTTGTCTCATTTAAACGGTGCTGTCTCATAAGAGCAGTGCGTTTAGTAGGTTTATCTATACTTAGACAAATTAAATCAGTTATAGAATCCAGATTCACTAAAAATCAGGAAATAAACCAAAATTTTAACAAAAAACTACTATAAAAAATGTATTTTGAAAAAAATGCACTAGAAAATAATTGCACATTTTTTGTTTCTAAGATTTAAAATCAACCTTTTTGTCTATTCATTGTATTCAGTGTGAACTATGCGTTTACCACATAGGTAGGTACCCACCTAAACATCACTTCTAACTCAACATCAAAATATTTATTTCAATATCAAAATATTTATTTATTTCACTTGAACAAAAATTTATAAATATGTTTTTAGACTGCTTAAAAGACAATCAAATTATTAGCACAATATAATGTACAATTATTGTTATTTTTGGAGTCGTCACCATGGTGTGTTGGGTTGATCACAAGGCATACGGCCTTTGACTGCGAGGTGCACCGCGGGGCCCGAGTTCGATTCCCGACCGCTCGTCGAGCGGGGCTGGACCGGTGTTCCGGTTGGCTGTAAGAGATTGCTCTTGTAGCAATAAGTCCCCCATATGTATCAATTAGATACATTAAAATACAGAAATAAATAAATAAAATTATCAAGGCAGTGCACCTCCGTACAAATTCATACGACAAAATAATGAAATAGTAACGGCAAACATAACTTTACTCCTAATTTTCTGATCTTCAGAAAAAAATTTAATTTTATTGTTTATCCTGTTATGTGTATATACACAGCTATTTAAAGATTTTAGCTGCAATGCGAGTAAGTGCCAAAATCAACAATTTTTGAAGATCCATATCTTAAAACGCAACAAAATTTAGATGTGTCAAATTTGGAATTCTGTAATATAGGCTACTTTATTAAATCACCCAAGTTATAGCTCTATTTTTTAATAATTATTATGTACATAGGGTATGAAATAGTTTATGTATATAGTGAATGAAAAAATATGCAACATATTTTGCGAGAACTTGGCTCGCACACTACCATATGCTTAGATTTTTACACTAAAATTTCTATATGAATAAATAGAAAGTTATGTGAATATGTTTGTCCAGAAATACTTGTAGCTCTAGCAGTTGTCCACAAAAATTCAGTCACCATTTCTCTTCTCTATTATCCACTTCATTCCCCGTATAATAACAACAATTTCTTTAGGAAAAAGTTAGGAAAGTTATGGATGTACCATAACTTATTATTTACATATGGCTTCACATCATCCTTACCGAGGTGGTAGGCAGTAATAACAGAATAATACATCACACTTGCATGTGACATGGTATCATCTTACAAAGGCCCAACTGTTGCGGACCGTGGCATGGAAGGTTGCTGTCACTATGGTATTAATATAATTTTAATATTAAATAAAGATAGGGGTACAATTGCCTAATATTTTGGGTTTGAAATATTTTTATTAGCTGTAAGAATTAAATTTAAGGGTACAAATTTTGATAAAAACTATGTCCATACTAAAATTATGAATTAAACAGATTCGTGAATTTCTTCGACTGGTTTTAGGTATACAAACTGTATTTTATGTCTTCACTGAATATAACCAAAATTAAACACATTACCCCATCCTTTTTCTGCTATGCCATGCAAATTTGTATTAATAAAAGCATATTTTGAAGAAAATGCAGCTAATTAAAAAAAATCTCTTCTTCCCACTGAAATTACTCAATCAATTAAAAATTCGAAAATTATGTTTAGGAAAAAATTGAGAATAATTAAAATCATGAAAAAATAAGTTTAGGAATCACTAGAAAAATCTGGTTAAACACTATTTCATTTGTACAGAAAAAGTTCAACAAGGTATTTTTGGCAACCAATGTTTCTACATGAAAATTATATTAACCTATAGCTACAGTGTTAAGTAAATTTCAAAAGAAATATTATATGAAATGTATAAAACATTTTATATATTTATTTTGAAATTTGTCTGTCTAAGTCCCCTATTGCTTTGTCATTTAATGGTAATTGATTTGATTTGATACTCGTCTGCTGAACAGAAAATTTGAAATTAGTCTTAATTTAATTTGGGTAGTGTTACAGTAAAAGAGAATAAAAATGCTTTTAAAATGCAAAAAAAATTTATTAAGAAATAAAATTCCTTATTCAGTAACAGTCTGATGAATGCAAATGTTTCATGGCAATTAAATATAAAATTACTGATTCATTTACATCAAGTATATTTCACAAGACCTCTGCAATATTTCACTCATATTTAACCTGTAGTCCTATGAAAATTTACTTTATCAAAAAATGGTTGTTAGGCCCATGACCAAAAATGGTTACTTAGGAATATGAAATTGAGTCAATGAAATTATTATTCTTATTTTAATAGCTTGTAATGAAATATATAAAAAGTTTTGAATTGCAGTTGACAAATTTATAACGCTATGACATAAAAATCCCATTTTGGATCTCAGTTAATTTAAAGCATTGGCAATGTAGTGTCATTTATTGTCTATTAATTTAATTAATTCATTTGGTGCCAACTTTTGTAAGTTTTCTTTGAAAATTTCTGTTATTCCATATTTATAGAATAGTAAAAGCAAATTTTGCATTTTAAATAATCAAAAATTATGGAGAAATTGTGTAAAAAATCTTATATAAGTACAAGTATAACTTGACCTACGAAGGTTCCTTACACTATGTTAAACTGAAATCAAACATTTTTTTTCAGTACTATTTATATGTTCGAGAGCTCCTCCAAAAAAGGCATTTTAAATACCATTTTTAGTGTTGGCCCAAGCAACTACCCTATATATTTGAATTTGAACTTTTCCTATTATACGTCATTTAAAATTTTGTCTAACTTTGAAATTTATGATTAATTGAAATTATTTTAAATTTTCATTTACACTTTTTTACATTTTTCTAAATATCTACCAAACATTTCCATTTAAAAACATCTTGACATAAGTGAGAAAAAACTTCATTTCATTCCATCATCCTTCCGTGTACTTCGTCTAAACCCCAATATTGCATTTCATACTTCAACCTAACCCAACACAACACAAACTAACCCTATCTAACATAACCTAACTCAACCTCATTTAACCTAATAGTTATTTTATTTAAAATAATTTTCAAATGATGGGATGGAAAGAATGGTGACATGCTTTCATTTAATTCATATTCATTTAGTGGTTTTACACAATGCTGAAACTAAACAGAAACAGGTAAATAAAAAACAAACAGTTAAACAAAATGTCCCTTAGGAAGTATCCAAAAGGGACAAAATTATTAGTGACAAAAGGTAAACTTTAATTGAACCCTATGTTATAATTCCAATGAAAGCTCCATTTAAATCAGTGAAGTCCTAGTTTTAGCGTAATACTTGAACAAAATGGGCAGATAAACAGACAAAAATTATATAAAAGTGGGTTATAAATTATATAAAAGTGGGTATTAAAACCCTTTTTGGGTTGAGAGAAGCCCAAATTGTATATACCATTCATTTTTTCAAAATAACTTCAATTTGCATGCTCACTTCTGTTACAGTTTTATAATCATCTACAGAATTGTTCACCCAGAAACACCCATAGCTCTAATTGTTCTACATAAAAGTTGCCATCAATTTCTCTGACTTTCAAGTGAAAATTTACCTATTATTACAGCATTACCTACTTATTTAGAATTTTCATCAAAGAAGCATTGGATGTCAATTCTACTTAAAACTGAAAAAGTTTTAAATAAAAAAATAAAATTCTACAAATCTTGGGGTATGCTACGAACTATTGTTCGGAAATTAAAAAAATTTACAATATTTTGAAGTGCTACTTTGTAGTTCATAACTTCTAAAATATCACCTAAATTATATGACCAAAAAATTTTGACAATACTCTGTTCAAATACGGATTTAATTATAGAACACGCCAAATTTAGTCGAATATCTTTGCCAGGTTTGAACATTCTTCAAAGTACCTGCAGTTCATCCAATCTTATTACAAAACAATAATAAAAATCAATTTGATACCGATTCAAATAATGTTTCGAATTTAGAAGCAAATAATAGTTCTTAAGATAAAGATATGTTTTGAAAATTGTATTCACTTTTTTGTTAGAAATCATTTTTATATTATATTTTAATATTGCTTGCTATTTCATAGTTCAAAACATTATGTTGAAGTTGTTGATTTAATCTAATTGATACAATACAGAATAGCTAAATGTGTTGAAGTGTATATTTTATTCTTTATTGTATGTATTTCTAATTTAAACACTAAACCTTGCAATTACAAAAAAAAGTTAGTAATTTTTATACACCAGTGTACGTCCAATGAATTATGTGTATAAATATCCATAGATCACAAAGAACAACTTCTCTATATCAGATATCACACTATTGCGTTTTTACATTTTTTAAAAATCCTGTTGTCATATTCTGTATAAACAATGAGAACATGTGTGAACATTTTAAAGAAGAGACCCTCTTTATTAATTAACTAAATAATATATAATAATGGAAAAATAATATTCTAGATAGAAACATTAAAAAGATGCGAGCGTACCTATACTAATTTACCTACAAAGAAGTTAATCCACGCATATAAGATAACACAAGTAATAAATTTACTAGAAAAGTGTGCATTCCACACATTCACACAATTGTAGCTTGCACTATAAACAGAAAAAATGTTTAGTAAAAAAGATCAAGCAAATAATAAACCCATAGATACAAACCTGTGAGTGTGTTGCCAACGGGCTAAAACTAGCACTAAATCTTCTGGTTCGGTGTTGGTTACTATTGGAGAACATAGTAAAACATGAGGTGTCTCTGCAATTGTTTTAAAATACATTCATGAAAAATATTTATACAAAAGTTTTTGTTTTATGGCATGTAGTCAATGTAGATTAGCATGATAACCATCACTACACCTACAAATTCATGGGTTTCTATATAATAAAGTTATGTTATAGGTTTATTTTTTGTATGCATATACATACCTATATATAAACATATACACATTATATATTATATATATATATATATATATATATATATATATATTTATATTGTACTTATTATTAATTATATCATTTAATCTATAAATAATTGAAATGGTCTTGTAAAATTTTATAAACAGCAATTGAGTCAGATCTTTAATACACAATAAGGCCATTTTATAATTGATATTTTAGTCAAATGAATTTGCATGTATATACGTGTGTGTATATATATATATATATATATATATATATGTATGTATGTGTATGTATGTATATGTATGTATATGTGTGTGTGTATATATATATATATATATATCCAGTGTAGTAGGTAATGTTAACAATTTTCGTCATAGAATAAAATAATTTCTACCATACAGCAGAACTCTCAAATTTAAGCAATTGTGGTTAAATGAATAATATCCAGTCACTGACGTCGCATGTACAAATACGTTATTTTGACGTAGATACGTGATGACATTAATATCGCCATGAAAGTTGAACGACGCAAGCCGAACACGACACGATATTTCATAGTCGGTCCGACGTTTGACAATTCAGCATCCGGCAACTTGTTTCAATTATCGAATATAAGTTTATGGTATAGAAAATAAATTACCTAGGCGCTGTGCTCGTGGTGGGCGATGTCACCGCAGTGGGAGAGGCTTCGTTAATCAAAGGTGCACTACTACATCTTTTTAATAAATTAGGAGCGTCTACATCCATTATCTATCCGTCAGCGTTCACTGACGTACTGCTAAAATACCGTCATTATTAGCACTTTTTGAACTTATTGCGAAAACGATAATCGCACCAGTATTGTTGCACAGAATAATGAAAACGAAATTAAAAAACTCCTTGGCAATAAAAAAATTAAACAATGTAAGCACAGCAAACTATTCGTGCCGTAAACCTTTTATGGGGAAGCAACAGGAGCTCATTGGCAACTTCAAGTTTATCTGTCAAGATGTAACGATTTGACGTGTGTTCATAAAATAACACAACGAGACTGTTCACACTTAATGAAAAAGGAAACAATTTGCGTGTTACATAGATGAGGTGTAGACTCTCGATCTGCTCTTTTAATTTTAAGATATAATTTTAATTTTCCTTATCTTACCTTTCTTTTATATTTTCATATTTAACGAAACTTTTTGATCTATCTTATTATTCAATCTTGTCAAAATTTTGTTTAAACAATTACTAATTGCAGAATTCTTTCTCTATAGACAAAAAAAATAATTAATGTTCATTACTAATAGAGTAATTAGGGCCTAAGTTTAATAAATTGTTTTATTACCTACATTTAATAATCTTTAAAGTTAAGATCGTTTTTAATTACAAAAATAATTATTTAATGTGTCCTTGCCATTAGCCACATTATCGGATGTGTGCAGACCGTTCAATTAAGAATAAGTTGTTAATTGCATAGTCCTTGTTTGGCTCTTTTTCAAACTGTTGTGAGCTATTCTGACATGAGACACATCATAAAGAAGATATGACCTAATATTTCTTTGAAGTCTGTGCCACAGAATAGATATGGTAGTTTGTGCTTTGCTTACGTTTTCTCTTTCACATACACGAGTGAATGAAGTAAATGAACGATCATATTTTAATACCATAAATGGAATCACGTTGATTAATCATTTTTATTTAAAAAAACATGTACAGAACACTTGAATACATTCATCTATATTATCGTAATAAGCAATTGGCCACCTTATCCAATCGTAGTGACGGT
Organism: Druceiella hillmani; assembly: GCA_039881145.1. Taxonomy (NCBI): domain Eukaryota; kingdom Metazoa; phylum Arthropoda; class Insecta; order Lepidoptera; family Hepialidae; genus Druceiella; species Druceiella hillmani. Next base: position 16,931,699 of record JAYKKI010000008.1, on the reverse strand, counting down.
ATGTCCACACATTCAAACCTAGCGTCACTTGCTAATGTGCGATTACTTTTGAAATTACATTACTATCTATGATTACCTTTAATGAAAAATGTGGAAAGTATAACAATTCTAAAAACTATAAACAATCTAAAAAAATCTGTGATCATTTTAAATTTTTGAATTAAAAAATGCTTACTTCGTAGTTTTTTAGAAAAATTTGCAGCTAGCGTACTAACAGGCATCGTTTGTTGATATTAACTGGAGACATTTGTTGGAATATTTTGATTGGTTATCGGACTGACCATATTTTCCTAAATTACCATATTGCTTTAACCTAATTAATATTTATAAATCATAATTTTTAACTTGGGTTCAATGAACATTTGTACTAATCAATTTTGAATTTTGTTAATTATTTTGGAAATTTAAATATCATGACACATTTCGATGATTTTTGGTGATTAACTGTCTGTAACTGTAACTGATATCTTGCATATTTGGCAACTGATATCTTTTTTGATGGTCACTTATAACATTTCTAAATAATTTCTCTTATAAATATTATTTCACTTCACATTGGGGAAGTGAAGTTCACAAACGTGGGCCCTATTTCTGACCTTTGAAATTTAGAGGACCTTTGAATTTGAGTAGTTTGTTGATATTTTCTTTTTAGCTGCAGCTTTTTTCTTTTTTTTTCTGAACTACATAAAAACATTCTTTTCGACATAATTAAAGGAGACGATATACGATACTTTAACAAATATTCCTTGTAATTTATAACAAATAAGCGAGTAAATAAAACAAAATTTGAGAAATCGGGGGAATCCACACCCAATATTGGAGTATATACTCCCAGAGTGAGCATTCAAAGAGTGCTAATTATGGTCGATGCATGAGAGAGAATACTATATTCATCTCTCTCGCTTCTCATGCGAATGACTGAGAGAGCGAGAAATAGTATGTAGTGACCAAATATATTTTATTAGTACGTAGATGGATTACATTAAGTTGAACGATTCACTATATAATTAATACTCGTTAGTCTAATACCAGCATTACCTATAATAAAAAAGAGATAGCAACAGCTACTCATATACATCTGAAAGCGGTGCGCGACACTAGTCATATTTGTTTGTAACCTGCTGTTGCTGTTACAAATTGTCGTTGGCGTCGCAAGTATTGTTACAAATTTTTAGAAAAATCTATTGTTTTTGTGAAAATATTTAGACCATCCATACATGATAAATGCTGAATTTTAACAATGGCGTGTATCTATTGTTGGTGGTAGTTCACGCCGAGTGAGTGTTTTGACGGAGAATAATGTAAATATATCATTCCACATTTTGTCTTCAGTTCCTGGCCCATATATAATTCTGGGAGATTTTAATGCTCATCACCCGTCTTGTCAGTCAACCGTCTTGTTGTCAGTGAGAGCAAAAAAAATGCAGCAATATGTGGTAGAAAGCTGAAAAACATGCAATAGAATTCCGAATGAATAAGAAGAATGCCGATTTAGAAACAATTATTCAAGTACCTCACGAAAGTTGCAATTCTGAGATACACAATAGACATGCTTAACCAAGTTGTATCTAAGTGCTTGGTGAAATTGCAAGGAGCTTCCTTGCCAAAACAAACGAAATTATAAAAGTGCAAAGACATATAACTTTATACGCGACTCCTTCGATACAGTGTTATTACATCCTAAGACCCTATGAAAGTGGTACCAATCTATTGAATGCAAGCCTAGATTTAACATAGAATCATTAGAAATTTTGGGAAAAATCATTAAAAATTCGTAGCACAATTTCCAATAAAATATTGAAATTGCTATAAAAAAATGATCGCAATGTCATGGCACTAAATATTATGACCACATGGATGTCGGGACCGAGGTTACCTGGGTGATCTTCGACTAGCATTGTAAGCTTTGACTTATATGCTGACATGAATAAATTAATCATAGAAAATACCCATTGGATATTTTTTAATAAACCGTTTATCCGGTTACCAAAAAAAGAATTTAGTGAAACAATCTTTTCGTTTATTAATTAAATATGGTGTAACAATATTATCACAAACATTTGATGGCGCTGCGGCGATTACAGTTATGGTAGTACAATATGACTGTAGAATGAATTCAAATCTATCTACTTTCTAAGAGAATGATTTGAAGTCTATTTTCACAGTGAATGATCATGAAATAACGATACTGTATTAACACTGTCATAACATCAATCTGGTAAGAAATACTTTTGGTGAAAAACAAATATGCCGGATGCAGATAACCAAGTCATATCTTGGCATTATTTAGAATTGCTTCAAAATTTTTAACCAAATAGAAGGGCTTTATGTTGCAAATAAGTAGCACATATCCAGTATCAAAAATACAAAATGAAGGTGAAACTTGATACTTAAGTAGTCAGATTACGTAGCAGACGCATTAGAGTTTTGTCTAATTCCGAGGTATATAAACTGTAATGCCACCATTACATTCATTAGACATTTTAATCATTTGTTTTGATATACTAAATACGAGAAATTTAGCCGCTAAAGGCTATAAAAAATATTAATTGCCTATGATATTATAAAATCAAAAGGAAAATTAAAGAAATTTATAAAAATATTGATGGATTGAAATTGTCTAATGGTACTTTGATCGTAAACGAACCGAAAAGAGTTTCGATTTATGAGAATATATTTCTTTTGAAAATCCACATTTTAAGTTTTTATCTGTGTCACATTACCACAATGAGTTATTTTTGGAGCAATCCAGTCATTAGGTGGATTTAAATATAATCCTACGGATTTAATAAAAAATGTGGAAAGTATAACAAGTATAACCTTTATGATCGCGTACAAAAAAAAAATCAACAGAAATGACAAATGTTTACCTTTAGATGATATTAGGAGCTTGCAGATCAATAAAAACAATATATTCAATCACTAAACAAAACGACAGAAATAAATCACGCATTTGCAAACGTTGAAAAAAAGTTTTTCCACAAATATCTGTGAATCAACGTAAGTAAAATCGGACAACATAATAACATGTACAAGATGACGATGAATGTTATTGCAATAATGCAATAATTGCAATGTGCAGTAATACAAATGCGTTTTCACAGCTAAAAATTCACAGTTACTAAAATTGTATATTAAACAATCATTTACATTTAATTATTAAGGCAATCAATGTTTTCTATTTAAAAATCGAACACATTATGAATTTAAAAAGGCTTCAGTTTGAAAACATGAAACCATCTGAATATTTTACTAACTCTATTACAATATTTTATTATATATTCTAATTTCGGACATTCCCATTTCCCATACGTGACACTGACACTGAAGGCTGATTGGTCCTTACCTTACCGTAACTTATTATGCCTTACCTTATTCTAGCTTACCGTATCGTAAGCATACTATACTTTAACTTTACCTCACTAAGCCTTACCTTACCGTACTTACCTTACTATAAGTTATTGATGGTTATTTATTTTAATTTATTGAAATTTTCGTGAAATATACGTATTTCTTTTCAAATTTGTCTTTAATTTTTTTTTAATTTGTAAGCTAGGGTTAATAGAGTAAGTAACTATCGCCTCAGCTTTGCAATCACCAATGTAGCCGCTTGCCGTGGTGAATATAGGATCTTCCCACTGCCAGAGAAAAGCTTCATCCGTATTGATCTCAAACGTGGCATATCCACTGAGGTTCCTATTTTACTAATACTGAGCAACTTTAATTCTACGATCTTAGAAATATCACAAAGTAAAATTTACGTTTCTCCTTACAAACTGATCACCTGATCTCAATAATTTGCACAAAGAGTTTTTTTTTGGCGAATTGTCAAAAGTCGTGACACCAACGTTGTTCAGTATTAAAAAAATAGTGAGGTTCGATATCGTTCGAGATAGTTAATCTCAAAATTAACGAGCATAGGGTAATTAAAAATAAGGGAATAGTACAAGATTGTTGAGGATGAGAGAATAGTACATCAATGTACTATTCTCTCATCCTACACAAAGAATAGAAAGCAATATACTAATGGAGTGCAAGTTTTTTATTAAATATACTTTCCGGAGTTACTACTAAACATAATATGCATTGTTTTTAATAATTAAAAAAGCTGTGTATCACCCATCTATTTAGTGATGCATAGCATTTTTAGTTATTAAAAACAATGAATATTATATTTATTAATAGCTTCATCAAAGTGTGTTTGATGATTGTTGTTATTTTTTATCGATGAGGACAGTACAGCACTATTAAACAATATATCTATAGTCAGCATGTTTAGTCAAAATGGAGGTGTTCATTTTATTTAGAAACCAGTATAGAGACTCTCTTTATCTCTTTTTGTTTTTTTAATTTTTTGGTGTTACAAAGATAGATAATAGTTATTAAGATCTTGTTAAATTTAAATCCATCTATAGTAATACAATATCTTTGGTAGTGATAATGTTCTTTCCCACGCATCGACCACACTTAGCGTGCATTTAATGTTCACTTTAGGCATAGCCGATTATTATGTCATGGTCGGCTGTGATAGTCGGTTATATGATAGTCTGCCATGTTTTAGGAGTTATACGCTCTAAATATGCAATCGACAGGATCGACATCTATGCGTGTGCGTGCGTCACCTATAGGCATGCAGGGCAGGTGTGCACGGTGCGTGCATATCGGTAATCGCTAGATATAATAATAATAATATAGTTTATTTGTGGATATAAAATACAACAGGTAATGTAATAATGTACAGAAATTTTCTTAGGACTAATGACAAAATTAAAGTTAAAGTTACACGCCTTACCCTAAAATTTTTTCAATATTTTATCCACAAAAAGGTTACTAGCTCGGCTTGTACAGTTATGCTATAAGCAAAACCGACACGGCCGGTTTACATCTAGCACCTGTTGATATACATACATATACAAACATATACTCGTATATACATATACACACATAGGGGAACAGAGGGTAATGGGAGCCAGAGGGTAATGGGAGCGGTGCTACTAGAGACAAAACTATAGCTCGTATTCACTCGGTTGCCGCTCGGGCACCTTCGGCACGCGTTGATAGTGTTTCCCTGTGACGCTCGACCGGCCAGTGCTACGCGTTGTGTGACCACGAGCGTACGTCGATTTTTTGGTCTGCGCTTATAAAAAATAAGAAATTTCATCGGCCAGGTATGTACAAAGTAATACGTTTGTTACATTCAAATCTGTTTTATTTTATAGATAATGTTATCAATTTTGAGTATCTGTGCGTATAATATCGTTACAAGCTTGATTCAGTGCTTCATTTTATTTAAATTCAAAATGGTGGTACTTGGGGAATGAGAGCTTATTAGGCTCCGATTACCCTTTGTAGCTCCAATTACCCCCATAATAATATACTTATGTATTTTTATTTCAGATGCAAAAATGCCAAGAAAAAGAGAACGCACCACTACGAAAGCGTCTTGGACAGTTGAAACCTTAGAAATTGCAGTCAAAAAACTTCGGTGTGGCGGTACATCAGTATACAAGGTATCAAAGGAGACCGGAATACCTTACAGCACCTTGAAAAAGAGATTCAAGTTAGCTAAATCCAACGATACTAGCTACAAATGTGCTCGCAAGCTAGGAAGGCAGAAGGTGTTCACTAAGGAACAAGAAGCCATTTTGGCTGATCATTTATATAAATGTCTAAAAATATGCCATGGCTGAAAAATTTGATGTCGCGGATCGATTTAATGAAACTAAGAGGTCTGCGGGGAGAGACTTTCTAACTGGGTTTTTCCAACGACATCCTAATTTAAGTATTAGAAAGCCAGAAGCGACAAGCATCAATAGGATACTTGGATTCAATAAAGCCGAAGTGGATCGAATTTTTGAAAATCTGGAAAATGTCATGGTAAAGGACCACTTTTCGTCGTCTCATATTTACAATATGGATGAGACTGGCGTTTCGACAGTCCAGGAAACAGAAAAAATTATAGCGCCTAGGGGACAAAAACGTGTAGGATCAGTCACATCATGGGAAAGAGAGAAAAATGTCACGGCTATCTGTGCTATGAGTGCTTCAGGTTCCTTCATTCCACCTCTTTTTATTTTCCCTCGACAGCGTCACTCACCGCAGCTAGAAAGAGATGGTCCACCAGGAGCTGCTTACACATGTTCACATAATGGTTGGACAATTGAAAGCATTTACATTAAATGGTTGCGACATTTTATTGAGCACTCAAAACCCACTGCTGAACAACCTCTTCTACTGATTATGGACAACCACAACAGCCATTGTACATTGGAAGCTTGGGAAGTGGCAAAAGCTAACCATGTTGTAATGCTATCTATTCCACCACATTCGTCACGTCGGTTACAGCCTCTAGATGTTACTTTTTTTGGTCCGTTTAAAAGAGCCTACAACTACACAATTGTTTATGAAATCCATGAATATGGTAAAAATTACACCCTATGATATTGCAGGATTGCTCAACAGAGCTTATTCCCGAGTAGCAAGCTTAGACAAAGGAATCTCTGGCTTCAAAGCCACGGGAATTTTCCCCATGAATCCTGCTGTTTTTTCAGAAGACGATTCTGTTGCTGTGGATGAAGAACAGAGCCAAGTTAATGAGCAAGCACGTTCTGCTGTTACTCAGTCTCAGAGACTCATAATAAATGTTGCACAAGAGCAGTTGCCCGATATTGACCATGCTGTAAGTCCTTCTATATTAAGTGAGCTACAAGAGGAGGCATTTGCAGCAAATAGTAGACCAAACTTGTCGCCAAATACAAACCCTTCTGAAATTCCTTTTATAACGAATGATAAAATGATCGAGGAGCCCACTACTGCCTATCCTTCCACGACCTCGTCCACAACAAACGACGTTCAAGAACTGTCACTCCATACAGACCCAACCATATCAAATGATTTTGTGAAAGTTCTATCAGTTGTAAGTCCACTACCTAATATATCCAACAAAAATAAGACATCGCGACAAAAACAACATTCAGTCATTTTATCTAGCACGCCAATGAAAGTAGTATTTGAGGAAAAGGTGAAGAAAAGATTAGAGAAAAAATGTAAAACTAAAAACATTGCAAAGAAGAAGGGAAAAACCAGCACCAAAGAAAGAAAATGTTTCGTTGGAAAAGGGACAAAACGAAAGAAGACAACAGACGAAAAAGAAAATGTAAAAAGAGCAAAAAAGAAACTTTTTCAGGAGGAAACTGACACGTCTGAAGAAGAAGAAGCTGGGAATCTTTGCGACGATGAGTCAGAATATTCAGAAGAAGAGACGTTGTCTGCTATTTGCAGTGACACAGGAAAAAATAACGAAATGTGGTACCGTTGCAGAAGTTGCGGTAAATGGGCACATAAGGAATGTTCTGGTTCTGAGAGCCCGATTGATTATATTTGCCTTTTTTGCTTAGATCCTTAAAGTCAATTGTTACGTTTATATTAAGATTTATATGAATATGTGAGATTTCAGGCTGACATAGAAATTTTTGAGACCAATTTAATAATTAAGTTTAGAATTAAGCTCCCATTACATATACGGGAAATTATAGGCTCTTATTTCCCGCAAAGGCGGGTAATGAGAGCGATTCTGTTTTTTTCTTTAAAGTTTATCTGTGGCCAAATGCCTACTAATATAAAGTTAACGCTGTGATTAAATGATAGTCAAATGAGTAAGGATTTAGTTTTTAATAAAAAGTTCCTAAAGTATCCATAAATTTGGGTTTTATTTAACTTTTCCCTTAGTAGGCTCCAATTCCCCCCATCTTCCCTACATATATACACACATAAAGTTTACACGCATACACGCACACATGCACAATATATAATAATATTAATAATTATTTCTAATACAGATATTATATACAGACATATAACTACATACACATTATTGCCCATAGAGGAAACATAGCACAAAGAAAAGAAGATACTAATAATAAATATAATTTAGATGAAATGATTTCGAAGAGCCGATATTTTCCGTTTGTTTCGTTTGCATTTGCTGGGTCAAAAGCCACTTACTGATTGACCTTTTAATAGTAGTCATGGATCCAGCAGTGTTCAGGGGCGGAGGGAGGTCATTCCAAATTTTAGCTGCGGTAAATTTGAAACTTCCCCGATAACCGGTTGTGCGATGTTCTAGGACTAAGAGAAGTCGGTCTCTGACGCGCCTCACGTCGATGCGATGAGCACTGCCAGACCAGTTTAATATATCGTAGATATATTTCGGCTCTTTTGCTGTGAAAAGTCTACGCAAAAAACAGAGTGTGATAACTGCGACGATTGTGCATTCGGAGCATACCATGCTTATTTAAATACGGTGACACGGGATCGCCGCAGGATGCAGAAACAAAAACGCGCGCATGCATTTTGTATTCTTTGGATTGAATCAGCCGTTTTTGAAAGTAAACGCGGGCCGTATACGATATCACCATAATCGAGTACAGGAAGAATGAGGCTTTCAATTAGAATTTTCCTAACGGGAACAGAGAGATAAGGACGGTATCTATATAGCGTTTTGAGACGCATAAAGCAACATTTAATTTTTGTGGTTATGTGTTCATGAAATCTCAGCTATGAGTCCATTATAATGCCTAGATTTTTGGCGTGTTCCACCATAGGAATGGACTGCCCGTTTATGGCGAGCTTCAGTCTTCCTGATCTTGCTACCTGAGCCCTAGTTCCCGTAATTAGAAAACAGGATTTGGCAGGGTTTAACAATAAGGCATGTTTACACGACCAATTCCAGATTTTCATGAGATCTTCATTAACTTTTTCGCACACTCTGTCTTCATCTCCCACATGAATAGATTTGTACAGCTGTGTATCAACAGCATAAAAATGAGTTTTTACGTGCTTTAAATTGCTCGAAATATCTGACGTGTACAGAGTGAAAAGTAGCGGCCCTAGGATTGACCCTTGCGGTACACCTCTAGAAATGGCTTGAACTTTCGAGGTAAGAGTTTTACTACCATCGAATACTTTGACATACTAACACCGTCGCTTAAAATAGTTTTTAAACCACTCACACGCACATTCCGATAAGCCGTAATATTGTAATTTAGCTATTAAAATTGGCAAACTTAGGTATATATAGTTATATATATATATATATATATATATATATATATATATATATATATATATATATATAGGCATAGTTTCACATTTGCCTTGATAACCAAGTTGACATAAATCTACTGCCGCCATAGCAACAGAAAAAGATCTAGGTGGCCCATAGCTGTCGTAGCTTTAACAAAAAATTATTTCCTTATATTGCTGTTTAAATGCAACAGATGCTTAACTGCTCCCCAAATCACTGCTGCTTTAAACGAAACACCTGAAAGACTAGGCGTTTATTGTCCAGAGGCCTATGAGGTCGTGTAGCCATAAAAACTGAAACTAAAAGCTAAACGTAAATAAAACCGACTAGAGTGGGTTAAAACACATAAGAATTAGATGATCTAAGAATGAAAAAAGTGCTTTGGATAGATGAATCAAAATTTCAAATATTTGAGTCTAATAGACAAGTGTTTGAGCGCCGTACAAAAGAAAAAAGGGCATCAGTAATTTATAATGTGCCGACTGTTTAAGCATGGAGGATGCAGTGTGATGGGGATGGGGGTGCTTTAGTGGCGGTGAAGCGGGCAGCTTAGCTAAAATAGAGGAAATCCTAAATAAATAAGGGTCCTTAAAAATTTAGAGGAAACTGTTGTAGACTTAGTACCTAACAACACACAAATTGAAAATTGCATAAATAGAAACCTTTATTTTAACCCTCTTAGGGTTTGATTTTTGAAAAAAAAACTACAAATATACATTACCATCCAAAAGTGTGGAAACATATTGGAAATTAAATAACAACAAGAGACATTAATCATATTTATTTCTTCTAAAATATGAATAAACATACCAATAAAGAATAATTATACAGATGTTACACACAAAAACAGTCACCGGTATCCCAAATATTAAACTTTTGCTTCCTCAAAATTGGCACCTCTTTTTTTAATTACTTCATCACAGATTCTTGGCATTCTTTTTCCTCTTATTTTTCCCATTTACTTTATAAGAATGCCCAGAGCTCTGCTACAATAGTTGGAATGCGATTCTTCACCATTCTGTCTAGTACATTCCAAAATAGCTCGACAACAGAGAGATCCGGAGATTATGATGGATTTCATTATTTGTATTGTGTGTTTTTCTTTTTTTTATTAAGAAACCCTTGGCATAGTTTAGGGGAGTGCTTCAAATCACTGTCCTGTTGAAAAACAAAATTCTGACCAGTTAAGGTCATAAAAAAGAGGGACCTTTCTCACCTCTCTTGCTATTGGCATACGTTAGGAAGAAAAAAAACTATAAGCAAAACATAGAATTCAAAAATATATAATCTTGGCTTTTTGACTCGTATGTATCTAATACCAGAATAGTCAAAATATAGTTAGAAAAGGAACTAAATAAAAGTGGCTACGCTACACACAACTTATCTTTAAATGAATGGCTAACTTATCTATATGAACCCGATAAAATGGCCAATGGCAAGTGGTCCATTGCAAATGGAAAATGATACTTATTTAATTTATATTGCATAAATATTTTCCTATTTATGAAAGATCCTCTTTTCCAATGATTAAATATAAATTTAATTAAAAATAAAAGAACAATATACCTTTTTTATTTTGGCTTTAAAATGGCCTCCTTAAAAAAACATGGCCATAAATTACTTTTGAATTATCAATCTTCCATTACAGGTTTGCAACATGACATTAAACTAACTTTTTTAGTCGTTGGCAATAATATCATAAGTGTGATGGGGGAGGGGAGGGGGGCCAAACAATGCTGGCAACATTACTAACAACTGTCAATTGATAATGTTTACATTTTTTAAGGTTTTGTATTTTTAAATGTTTTCATCACGGATCATATACTATTTTCATATTTCATAGCCCGTAAAGCTCACTATTTGAATGTATTTATATTTATGACCTCGATGTTTAATCGACGCAAGTATGATCATCCTTTTTATAATAAGGAGGCTATATTAAGTTTTATCTCTAATGTTTGATATCGAGAATATATCTCTTATCTGTTATTAATTTGAAATTATTTTAAGCAGACAACGTGTCATTAATAAAAGTTATATAAATGTTGAATTTTCATTACAGAAGCGTCGAAAGATTTATTTGAATATTTTTTAAACTATGGCACGGCAAGATTGAATTGTTTTCTCATTTCGTTCTTACATTTTCTTGTCCGATAGCCTTTTATTCTTTTATAGATTTTATAATAATTTATTACTCATTATCTACATGATTTTACGATGCTCGCTTCTTGTTTTTTGTGGAACCAATTAGTTTATTTATTAATTTTAGTAAGAATGATATAATAACTTGGTAATTACATAGATTTATATTTTTACTTGGAATCACATCTTTACCACAATTTAAATTTCAGGTTTATTGCCAAGTGGTTTTTGGCAGTGGTGTTTTTGATAATTATATATCATGAATTTGTTGTATTTGTGATGGCTCCATTTTTTTGGCCCCAATTAAATTGTTTATCTAATAAAACAGTTTGCACTAAAGTTCTCATAGTTGCTGATGCACAAATTTTAGGAGATAATGCGATTGGTCCACCTCTTAGTTATCTATTGAATTGGGATAGTGACAGGTATGGACTTTATCCATAATATTATTTATAGAATATACAAATAATTCATACCTTCCACAAGTATAGAATTTTCCTTAGAAATTTGTTTAAAAATTATTTTGTTTAATATTAATTTAATTAAAAGTATTAAAGATTTACTTTTCAACCAATATAAAAGAAGAACATTTCCAAAAATATATTTTTATGATATCTAAAGCCAAAAAATTAAAAAGGTGTTAAGTAATTTTGGTATGGTAAACCCATACCAAAAGTTTAGATTAATACGAATTTACTATTTTGTTTCAATGGAAGAATATACATAAAAAATGATATATTTAAAAAAAAGGCTCGCACACAATTATTTTATTATAAAAAATTAATTTGGATTTTTAAATACCTCCATTATTGTATTGCAAAGGTTTTGTCTACTATTTTCACCTTAAATTTATAACAAGACATTACACACTTAACAAATATATAAATAAAAATACCTTAAATGTGAGAAAAAATAAGAATCTTTAAAGTATTAAAAAGAAGATGACTTAATACCAACAAAAATACTCATTTCTATTAACTTTAAAGATTAATAATTAAATTTTTCGTTCCTAATATTATTTAATTTAATTACCTGTTAATAATTGCGAACGAATATATAAATAACAAACGTGAAATATATAAGAAGGGGTCGCCAATCTTAAATCTATTTTTTTAAATATGTCATTTTTTACGTAAAAAAAATAATCGTAAAATTTTCATTTAATCTAAACTGAAGGTGGGTTGTAATTTTAAATTTACATATGGTTCTCGTAGTTATTTTTCCATTTAAAATTAAAAAAACAACAAAATTTTTGTTTTTAGACATATTGTTTTTTTATTTTTATAAGAACACAGAAAATAAAAATGAAAAATACAAAATTTACTGTAGATGGACACAGAATTATTCTTAATTTACTTTTCTTCATTGCTACTTTCAAAAGTTGAAATCAATTTTATTTTCTTCTTTATTTGTAATTTAATTTTATAAGTAAAGAATAAGAAATATTTATAAGTAATGGGACGATTAGCGTCATTCTTTTTGAAAACACTATATAAGCATAACCTTATACCAATTTTTAATATATATATTTGTACCTATTAATTATAAAATTATTTTTATTAAAACTGCATAGCATTTCTTAGCTGACCGGCTTTCCATTTTTGCAGGTACTTAGGAATGACTTACGAAAATGCAGTTGTGTTTTTCAAACCCCATATCGTAATATTTTTAGGTGATAATATGGATGAAGGTTCTATCTCTACAGTAGAACAATACATGAAATATGCCGATAGATTAAAAACAATTTTTTCTACTGAAATACCACTATTGGTAAGTACACGCTTTGTGGTGAGATCCTAGTTTCTAGTATTAATATTATCTGCTAGGGCAGATCACTTGGAAATTAAACTTATTTTTTTTTCTATTAATACCTTCTTTGCTCATGTCATGTAATTTTTTGACAATTGTCAACCTGTTACTTAGTATAAAAGGAATTTTCCTTTGTTAAATTTTTGCTTTGTTCATCCGTTTACATGAAAATATGTAGTTATTACATTGTTAAAATGAGGTTACAAACAATTAAATGACCCATCATTATTTTATTTAAATTTATGTGTTTAAGTATTAAGTTTTCATATATTTGTAACTAACGAAAAATGCTCTTGATGTTAGCAAGTAATCTTTATTTCAAATTTTTATTTCTACCTTAGTAGTACTTATCTAATCATTATCTCAAAATGTAAGGATTTAGCAGCTTAATCCGTACATATTTGCTGGTGTGTCTGCCTATCAATAGCATATCGCAGTATCAAATTTAACTTTGCTAGATATGATTATAGTGTGTTACATCCTTTCAATTATTGAAACATATTATTGTACATATTATTGCATTATAACACTCTGCATTACTTCACATATTGTACATATTATTACATTAAACTTTTTACACTCTGTTTCCTATGTCCTTTCTTCTATGATTTTGGAAATCAGATTTGCTTTATATTATATTAACATATTTGATGTTATTTTTATAAACTTGTTTACTTTTTTCACAACTAATTTGAGTAAAGTTAGTTTGTCCTAACTTATTATTATATCGTTAGGATTATCATAGATGTAATATCACTTTTTTTTTGTCACACTTATACAGATTATGGAATATATATACATTAATTGTTCATTCATGTTAACCATTAATTTAATTCTTTAACTATCATATTTAAGGTAATTACTGACAATGGACATTTTTCTCTTTTACAAACAATTTTTATATGTGGGTAAAAAGTAATGATATCTTGTTTAGGTTTTTATAAACTATATAGTTAACTTTATGGGATGTTGATTCAAAACAAAAACAATAAATTTTTAGTTCAATTTGAATTTGTAATGAAAGAATTAAACTGTTGTTAAATTTTATGTGAAGAAATCTAATCAAATTTACTCATCAAAAATCGGAATTTTTAAAAATTTAAAGTTAAGAAGGATAGTCAATTTAGAAGAGGAAAAAATATTAGTTTATTCTTTCCCATATATTTAAAATCCAAATTAAATCAATTTTTGTTGGTATTATTTTTTAAACCAATTGATGTTGATTTATTTGACTCATACATATTAAGAAGGACATAGCATTGATTATTAAAGTTGAAACAAACTTATTTATTTCACTTCTTTTGTAATTATAAGTTTATCCGTATACTTAAAAAATTGACTTAAAAGATCTCAAATTACCTATTCAATTAAAGGTTACTAATTATCACATATAACAAAAGTGTAGTAACATGCACAATTTACAGACTAAAACAGAAATAAGACAAACAATGTGATTTAAATATGAAATAACCTATTGAAATAAGCAATTACAAATGAAAATATGAAGAAAAGAACCAAGGTCTGCAAGAAAGTATAATGTGTATCTCTTGTATCTCTTGCCCTATTCTTTGTACCAAAAACAAGTTACTTTTTTTTATTGAAAATGTAAATATAATCATAAAAAATTTTAATTGGCACCTTTACTGTTTCTATGAATGAAGTTTTAAATATTTTAAACAGCAGTACACATTTTTGTTGTTATGACCATTTTTTGCTTCATTAATTTAAATCAACATCTATGTAGGTTTCCTATGTTATCAATACAGAGAGAAATATTTCTCAGGCATAAAAAAAGGGTTATTGAATTAACACCGTAATTTAATTTTGCCATTGTGATTCCTACAGATATCATGTCTTTTGTGTTACCTTCAATTATTCTCTATAGAGAATTTCAAAATAAAAACTTTAGTCAATGCTTTTTTAAAGTGAAATTTATCCTAAACTACAAATTCGCAATATGTTTTAATGACACGAAAATAAATGATTCATTTGAATTAGCAATTTTAAAAATAAAACTACTTATATACTGAGTAATACTTCTTTCTAATGTTTACAATCATATTCAGAAATAGTTTTAATAATTTACAAGCCATTGAACTAAAGAGACAGAAGTTTCATTAACACTATTCATAAGCTCTCTAAGGCGTCAAATAAGAGCTCTTTTTCTTAATTTCCTATTAAGTCTTGCATGGTGTCTCTCTTTAGATATCATACCTGCGGAAAATCTTTTATTTTGTAATAGTATTCTCTTGGTTTCTTCTTAACATATTTTTCTGAATTTTTCTTTAGTTTTTCCCAGTAACTTCTTTGTTTCTCAATAAAAGCGAGTCCCATAATTTACTAAAAGCAGATATGTACCACATGATAACTAAGAAGCTATGCTCGTCACAAAAGGACAATAAGACCATGTTAAGGTATTAATTCGTAGTTTACATTCTCTTTTTCAACAATTTAAAATCAAACTCATATTTACCTTTCATTTAAGTCAGTTCAATCATGTTTTTTTTTGTTTTATGTCTTTCATTGTCTATGATACAGAGCCAAATATAATAAATAATAGGCAATTATTTTTTAGATGAAATAAATCAAAGGGTATAGAAGTATAAATATAGTGAATTACCCCCAGAGCCAAATGTTTCGAATGTTATGTCGATAGTTAGGTTATTAAATTACATTTATTTTTATACGTATTTCAACCTCGTATCTTTAACCTTTTTTGAATACCCTGAAAATGATGAAATTTTTAAATTTAATTTTCTCTGAAACTAATAAAGCTAGGATGATCATTATAAAATGTAACTATAGATAATATTGAAAAGAATATAACTATTTTATAGGTTTTTTGGCTAATTATACATATGGTGTAATACTTTTTTCAAATAAAATATTTTTTGTTTATAATTTTTTTTAGTTCCCTTTAAATGACCATCTTGGGAAAATTCTCAAATAAAGCTCTTAGTATGTATGTTAACTTATACAAGGTTCATCGAAATCGAACCTGCTGTAAAATGTTTTTTTGTATTTAACCCTGGTTGACACTGAATTAGAATCACTTGTTGTTAATGCAAGTAATAAATATTATGTTGATTTGTGTTGAAATTAACTTTTATGACTAAATTTTATTAATTATTATGTGCAATCTGGCATTGACTGTAGAGAGGGGTATCTGTTTTATTTTCATATTCAGCAACTAGGTAAATAGAGGCTAAGCTAGCTACTAGCCAAAATAAATGAGTGTGCGCGCGAGAGACACAGAGAGTCTTTTCACTATGCATGCTATTCCCCTATTCATAGGCATAACATTGTGCATGATCGCACTTGCTTGTTTTAAATGTTGCTTTCAATAAGTTTAAACTTGTGCATTAAAATTATCGAGATTATAAAATCGATTGCGCATATTTTTTATTGTTCACAGAGTGAAAGTGTACAGTAAACATGTTATTATTATTATTTTTTAAGTAATACCACGGGGTAGGAAGTGTTTAGTTAATATTATATTAAACATTATTCTTAAAGTGCAAAGTAAATACTGTAGTTATTACTATGTTTGTTTAAGATTATGTCAAATTCTAAATGTTTTTGAGATGAAAAAGAAACTGATTTTCTATTCTCATAGTATTGATTGACAAAACAGTTGTTATTGGACATATTTTGTTACAAATGCTGATTAATACCTTATAGATTTCTTAATAATCAGCAAACGGCGTCAACGTCATCTTCACAAATAGAAGTAGTGGACTCTGACAACCGTCAATGATTTTATCCAAAATATTTGAATATGACAATGAGTGTTTTGTTATTAATTCAGATAGTAATGATGATTGATTTGAAATTAAGATATACTGAACTAAAATAAAGAAAAAAAAAGTAACTAAACTTTGTATAAATTTTTTTTTATTTATTAGTATTTATATTGTTAGTTAATAACATGAGGTCCAACCATAAATAAACACAACAAAAAAATGTTTTTACTATTTTACAGCAGTTCGATTTTTATGAAAGTAGTACAAGTTAATATGCATAAGAGCTTTGAGAATTTTCCTATTTTTGAAATTTTAAATTAAACTAAAAAAAATTATAAATAAAAATTATTTTTTATATAGTTATGTTTTATAATCATCATCCTAGCTTTATTAGTTTCAGAGAAAATTAAGTTTAAACAATTTATCATTTTCAGGACATTTTTCAATGTTGTATGAGGTTAAAATATGTATAAAAATAAATGTAATTTAACAATGTAACTATCAATATAACATTCATAATATTTGGTTCGACGGTGAATTCACTATACTTATACTGCTATACCATTTAGCTGAGTTTTCACCGTCACGCGGAGACTCAGAATAAACACTCCCTTGTTCACTGGCATCTCGTCGATGACTGGTTGATACTGGTTAAAAAAAGAAAAGCAGAGATGTACCACATGATACCTAAGAAGCTATGCTCGTCACAAAAAACAATGTTGTCTCCAGAATGTTATGAAACTTTCACACAGTAATGTGGAAGACGTGATTTTATTTGATCAATATTTACAATTTTTTTTAAATGTTTATTATTACTAAAATCAGACATACTTAGTGTATCTATGAAACTTATTTTGTAAATGTTACTTCTAGAAATATGTAAACTGATGAAGGGACTTGTTACATTTTTTCACCTATTTCACCTTGAAAAAACAATAATATTATCAATTATTTTGAAATTCCACATTGTTAAGGCATAGAAGTTAACTAAAAACTATAATTAAAAGATTTAAAGCTTTAATTTGAAAGACTGATTTTTTTATGCGGGTTAGGGATAAGTTCAAGGTATAGTTGATAACCTATATGTTAACAAGAGATGAGGAAAAAGATATGAAATCTTCTAAAATCGGTTTAGGAGAGTTCCACGATCCCACTATTTTTTTTGTTATCTTTATGTTTAGTAACTTTTTGCATTGCTAGGTCAGATTCGAAATAAAAACGACGATGTAAATTTTCCACTTGGACTGAAATTTAAATGTATTAACATAGTATTAAAAATATTGATTCGTGACTTAGAACCAGTTAGATATTATGACGTAATTTGTTGCATAAATTTCTGTTTTTTTATAGGAAATATGGATACCTGGTGATAACGATATAGGTGGTGAAGATGAACCTGTGTACAAAGAAAAATTGAAATTATTTAAAAGTACTTTTTACCAGCCAGATGTTATATCTCATGGTGAATTAGATTTCTATAAAGTTAATCGGATAACTTGGGATTTACCAGTTATCCCTACTGGACATATAATTAGTAGAGATAAGGTTAACGTAGTAATATCTCATATGCCAATTATTGGAAATGGACTTTTTGCAGAAAAGGTTTGTTTATATATTTATATAGTTATATATTTAAATTTCAAATATTTATGGCAAAATTAAGCATTTTACTTTAAAGTTCGTTCAGTTTATTATCTTGCTATTGACAAAATTATTTGGAGTAAGCCATAAATTACATAACACTGAATTATAGATGTATGTTTTTAAGTGGGATTGCTTGATACAATATTGTATTGTTGTAGGCAACATTGTCAAGAAAAAATGAGAAATTGCTTTGGAAGCCATAAAGACTTCCAAAATAACCCCAATTGATTAAAATTTAATAATTGACTTTTAAAATTGTTTATAACTAAGTTGTTAAAGTTCAATGTATCTATTTTATATTTTTGTAATAGGTGCGTTCAAAATTGCATCCAAAAGTTATATTTAGTGGTCACGATCATTTATCGAAATATATAAAAATTAATTCCGAAGATTCAATTTCTAAAATTTCACCATTTGGACCAGAAAGTTCAAACTTAGAAATAAACTTGACCGACAATGGATATCACGAAATACAAGTACCAACTTGTTCGTATCGAATGGGCGTTTATAATATGGGATATGGTGCTGCTGTGTTTGGTGAGTAATAATATTTATTTTATTACTTCAAACTGTTGCTTGTACAAATGTTAATATTGTTAGGTTTCTAAGTCATGACTCAACATAGTGACTTCATATCAGTTGGTATTTTATTGATTCAATTAACAATTATTAAATTATTTGTTTCAAAGGTCATTCTATTTTTCGATGACAATAAATATATCCCTAAATAATGTAATGTAATATTTTCTATCAGCCTCTTTTAAATTATATGTTAATAATGTAAGTTAGAATCTGCTCAATTTGTTCTTGTAATATAGCTAATTGAATTTATATTGATCTTCAAATAAGTTTAATTATGTTGTTAATATGATTATTTTAATAACCATATCTGGGATAGTTAACACTACGGTAATTTTTTCCTAAGAAAAATTCAATTATTTGTGTAAAAATACAAAATTAAACTGTTGCATTTTCTCTTTTAACATGTAAAAGAAACCATTGGAATAATACACATTCTTATAAATTTAAATTCATTTTAACCTACATTGAATTTGAAAGTGTTGTAATAGGCATTGTGGTTCACTAATTATGAATATATGAACAGAATTTTTCCGCTATGACTAAGTTTTTCAGAATAGCACATGTGAAAAAATAATGAAAAATTATTTAATTAGAAACACAATCTAGTAGCATATTCAATAAAATACTTCTGCTGATATTACAAGTTACTTATATGTACGGTATTTACATATTTAAAATGTATGTAAAGTTAAAAAATGTTTATGAAACTGTTGTCTTTTTTCTTGAAATTCTTATCTTTTAATTGCTTTGAGGCCTGTGACATTTCAGCATTCAACAATTTAGTACGAACATACTAATATTTCACTTTTAAAATCATTCAGTTACGTCTGAGAAAACAAACGCAGATTTCGAGTTGCATCTTGAAAGTTAAGAGTAAATGTCTCCTGACCTTTGAAATAATAGTTCGAGTCTTCAGAGTCTATTGAAAAAATATATGGATGTGATGGCTGAGAAATACTCTAATTCCAAAGCACAGATTTGGATTCGGAACACATTTAGTTGGACACTGCCTTTTTGGCCTTTTCATTGCAACCCTTCACATCTCAGAAGCAAAGTAACATTTTATAATATGATTCGGAGGTTCACTCCACTCCATTGAAGTTTCTAATTTAAAGCGGTTTTTCTTGCTGTTAGACCACTTACCAAGTTCTGTTATGCATATCGTACACATATTAAACCACATTCATGGGTGCTAGTTGTGAAATATGAGAGTTACATATTTTTCATAATATTTATGTATAGCTTTGGTTTTAGTGTTAAAAATTGTTCAAATATACAAAAAGGATCAGGTAAATTCAAACAATTACACGAACTTGTAGTTCTCTACAGGTATGCAAGACTGTTATGGATTTAAATCATAAACACAATTTATATGCTACGAGTTATAATTAGCCTAGATGTCTTTACTACATCTTATACTATTAAACGAGCAATTCTTGTATGTGTATATATATATATATATATATTTATATATATATATATATATATATATGTATGTATATATATGTATGTAAATGGTTTCTTGGAAAAGGCTCTAAAGATTTTGATGACATTTCGTATACTTATTGCGTGGGTGATTATATTGAATAATTCTGAAGCTGAGCCATATTGATTAATTATTCCGGAAATAGCACCCATTTACAATTTTCAAAATTACTATGAACACTATTGTATGACTTAAGAACTTTTGAATGGAAAGACATAAGAGAACGGGTGGGGAAGAGCAGGGAGGGTAGGGGAGGGGGAAAGGAAGGGGAAGGGCAAGGGAAAGTGGAGGGCGAGGGGGAGGGGGAAGGGAAAGTGGTAGGAAAAGGAGAGAGGGAGGAAGAAGAACCACATTGATGATAATTTTGGATGATTCTATTGAGATTCAAAGCACATCTAATATCATTAAACCAGCGATTTCATGTTCCTACGGGACACTTGAAATACACCAAGCAAAGCTCAGTATTCCAGGTACTAAGTTATAATATAACTAACAGACAACATCACATCAGTAATTCATATTTTACTCCGGTCAAAATAGACATTTTCTATAGTCTCATTACTATTAGATGAGCAACTAGTAATTAGTAAATATTCATTTAATTATACTTGGTCATTTATAAAATATTACACTAGTTTTTAAATAAAATCTTGCAGATTTTAAAGATACAAAATTTACTATATAGAAAAAAATTTATTTGATACATGCTTTCTTTATTTTTTTTTGTAGTCAACGCCTAGAAATCTATCTGAATCACTAATCTTACAAATATTTTTCATTGTAAACATACAGGTTGACTAACAAAAAATTAAGAATTTGGCAGAAATATGTTTAATATTATAATTAGTTTGTTCGGTACAACAAGATGGCAAAAAGCAAAATGACTCTGAAAAACAATTGTTGAATAATTGTACCAAACTTTCTCATTTCAGATAACAATGGTCAAGAGATGAGATACAATGTCCTGTGGTCACCGCATCGGTTTACAGGATTAATCCAATATGCTGTCATACTTCTATCCTGCTTAATCTATTTATTGATTTTTTTCATATGTAAATATTATAAAACTCGTTCGTACAACGGCCATAAATATGCAAAACTTTGAAATTTGCATTAATTTGTAGTAGAGAGTAAATAACAGTTTCTTCAAACTTCATTAGCCGATGACCGCTTTATAGAAAACCATAAATCCATTATGAGTATATATTTTAATTATAACTTTACAAATGTTTGCACATAATTTTTTTACAATTATTTGATGACATTCATTTATAAACCAGTAAATTTATTAATCTTGTACACGTCAGATATTCCACGTATGACACTACTATAAGACGACATATCAATCTCCTGGTTGTTTGATGGATATATAATGTTCATTTCGTGAATTTATTATTATTTAATACCATTATTATTATTTCTATCATTATCAAAGTATTTATTTAATGTTTACGGTGTTTTGGAGTATACACATTAAATGTATTTTGTGAATAAGTATGAAGTAGATATTTGGGTTTTCTAATTGCTTCCCTATTCGGTTATTACAAATAGATATGTTGTAACTCGCTTTCCATAACTACCTACTTGTCACGAACAAACAAGTCATAGGTAATTTGCAAGTGTATATATGCACTTGTTATAGTGATGTTTAACTTCATGTGTAATTGTAGCTATATAATGTGTAAATTGGTATTATAAATGTGATGGATGTCAACATTTTCTATGGCATTTCTGATTTTTTACTAAATAATTTTACAATATTGTACCTGTTGAATGTGATAAACGAAAACTTTTCTGTAGACATGCGTGTCAGAAATAATTCTAATAAATCAAAATTTTAAGTTTCATCACAACATATTTTGATGAAACATATATAGATATACATGCAATGCTATTTTACGGGATATCCCTTATTTTTAGTCATATTTTAAGTATCCCACCGGGGCAATTGTCCTGTACTTCCTGAAAACAAATGCAATCTTAATAAAAATATTTACACTAATTAAAATATAAGTTACAAATTACTTTTTGAATTAAAAAAAATTCTTATTTTCATAATTTTCTTATTTATTGTGAAATTTGTTATTTATTTAATTTTTTCACTATATTTTCCTTAAGAGAGGAGAAAAAAATTTGGCAACCTTGAAGTCTATTGGTGTTTCCAGAATCACAAAGTATTATTTTCCAGAATCCAATTGTACCAATGGAATGAAAGCAATTAAATGTTCTTCTCATTTGATAACCATCGTATATTATTTAGGTCACTTCAGACGTTTGTTTCAAAAATTTCTTTGAAATGTATTTGAATATAGGAACATATTCCTTATTGTTGGTGATGATAGTAATAATGATTAATGATGATTAGGTGTCTACATATATTTATTAAATTTAATTGCGTCGGTGATTGATTGCTCCAAGTAAACTTGTAATATACTTAACATACATTTTACAATTTAGAGATTGATTATGTTATAACAGATTATATGAGCATTTTTAAATTTGATTGAATTTTAACAGAAGTTCCTCAGACTAACATTTTTATGAACATTTCCTCTTTCTGTAAAAAAATATGAATTTGAAGGAAATAACATTTAAAAAGAAATAGTCATAAAAGGTCAACTAAGTCTGTAAAAGCCAATTTGCCATTCTTACTTGGATACAGCCTATGAAATAAAAATGTTCTAACTGGATCATAAATGTTTAACGAATTTTGAATTTACTTTTCTGGCAAATACTTTAAAGGTGTGCGATTTTAATGTTTCCATGGTGTACAAATTAGTCAAGTTTGTGGAAAATCAGTGGCATGAACAAGTGGTTACCTTCTTAGCTGGGAAATTAATGTTTAATTTCCCGTGACAACGAAATTATGTTACTATTATTGCATACAAGAATTACTGATGACTGACAAAACTCAACATCTAAATGTTGTTATTAAATTCATATTATTAGCAAAAATATGTTCTCCATTCTAATATTAAGTAGAAATAGTTGCGTTCTTTACTTAATACAACTAACTGTAATCCATCCAATTTTTATTATAGTCATTTTATGTCAATTCCCACTTAATGTTTATCGTCAATATATTGTTGATACAATTGTTAGTGTTTAGTTTAAAACTTTGTGTTGCTTTGACTCACATGGTTTTGTATTGTTATTCTTGTAAGATATATCACACTTAAACACTTGTTTGTTAAATTGTTTGTTAAGAGCTGAAATTAGAGCTATTGATAGTAAAATTTTGGAACATAATTCCTCTTCTATGACTTAATATTTTATTAAAAGTTTCTATTTTTAGTTTAAGTACAATGTTTAATAACATGTAAATTTTATGTAGAAATGTAAATTGTTTACTTTTAGCTAGTACTGTAATGCAATAAACTATATGGCTTTGACTGTGAAATGAAGAGGCCTTATGACAATACTTTAATTAACAAGCATTTAACTTAATTCTTGTTAAAGGTATTTTGTTTATTTTCTTAATTAAGGTTTATTCGTAGCGTCACGTTAGAATGGTACTATCGATATATGTAGCCACATCTACTTGTAAATAAATAATTTCTTTATAAAGTCTCCTGACATTCCAATTTTTCAACACTCGGAAGTATTTAGAACTTAATTCAGGTTTACGTTTTGTTTTGGAGCACATAAATAAGGTTTAGTTACGTAATTCATTTTAAATAAATGAGTGAAGTAGTGTAGTACTTATTATGTTATTAAAGGATTGTTGTCTACGTATGTTAGTCCTTTCATATTAATATTTTAATTTATTGTAATTAAAATTCAATATATAATCATATTTATTATTTATTGTTAGGATAATAAATTAGTAATATAAATCAAGTGTTTCTTAAATTGGGACAATAACATGCTATACCGAAACCACTTGTGTGGAAAAAATCTTTAGTTTTTGCTTATAATGTTCAAAATGAGATTGCAACTTTTCCTGGTAAATCTCAAATTATATATTTATAGTTAAAAAATAATCAAGATAAAACAGATAGTGTTGAAAGAATATTCACTGTGTTTATAAACTAAATGTGGAGGGTATTTGCTTAAGTCACTAAATTAAAAAAACCTCTCAAGTAGGAGTAGAACTCGAACTATGAGGGTTCTGTAAGTACTTAGACATCTATAACACTCTATTAAATTATATACAAATATTCTATTAAATTATATACACCGTGGTGTGTTGGGTTGATCACAAGGCAAGCGGCCTTTGATGATGCGGTTCTCCGTGTTCGATTCCCGGCCGTTTGTCCAAATGGGGCTGGACTGGTGTTATGGTTGGATGTCAGAGATTGCTCTCATAGCAATAAGTCCTCCATATGTATCAATTAGATACATGAAAGTAGATAAATAAAATAAAATTTATTTTACTTCACCGTTCTCTTAATATTGCTTAGTATATTTTTACAAGCATGAAATTATTGTGAATATCTAAAAGCTATGAAACTTAGAATATATAGTTTTCTGTAATTGTCTGGTCAGATTCTATCAAGCCTATTTTTTTCCATGATATTTGGTTTAAAAGTTTTGGAAATAAGGGAGGGGGTGGAATATGCTGTTTTGCACATTTTAAAAATCTTAAGTAACATATGATCAAAAATATGCAATTTATGATGATATATTACTTAAGATTCTGAAAAAAATAAATTCTGAATAATTAGCCCTCCTCTGAAATAATTCTATAAAAATTAAAAAAATTTAGTTACTGCAAAATGTGCTGATTAATATGATCCATTATTATAATAGACTGCAAGTTTCTACATCAAAGATTTTCTACGACATTAGGCCATGACAGACACATACCGATACATACATTGTCAAGTAACAGAAGCCCAATATTAGGATATGGAACCCTAAAATCGGGCTTCTGTTTCTCAATAGTGATGCTAAACATAGTTGATGTATATAGTTCTAGTAATTAATAATATATGATCTCATTGATAAAGATCATTTACAAGGAAGATAATTTATTCTCTATTTTAGCAAGTACACTGAGTGTACTTATTTAATTGTATTTATTTAATTTTTTTCAATTCATAATTTAGTTTCATTCCACTTGTGACAGTATAATAGTTCAATTCATAGAACATTGAGTAGGGTAAAAGTGTTGTCCTGCGTAAATTGTACTAGAGCCGCTTATGCCACTTTCATACTTGGTATTTTCTAATTGGTTTGTTTCTAGCCAATCATAGCGCACTAAGATGCTATGAGTGGAATATATCGTTAAAAAGTATCGATAAACAACTTTAAATCTAGAAGCCTAATTATATAAAAGTAACAATGAATGTAAAAAATGAACTCATGAAACGTTTTACTTCCTGCCTTTTTTTAGATCTAACATAGTTTTTTTTGACAATGAATTTCATAATTTCATTAAATATATTGAACTTCAAGCTATTGTGCAAGCGAGATTAACAATTGTTCTTCATTCCTTATTCTATAAGCCGCGAGAACGCGGCAATCGTTCACATTCTAACCTAATAAAAATGAATATAAATACGCTTGAAAATGAAAGAAAAATATGGAAATAAAAGTAGTTCATTATTTTAAAAAAAAATCGCCGGTTTAGTCAAGACCACTAAGAAAAATCTTTTGCTTTTCGCATTTTGATAATCTTCCCCATTGTAAATGAGGGCCGCTTGAAGTTTCCATTTACGAGGAGTTGAATTAGAATGGAATTGTTATTTAAATTTCCAGCTTAATCTGGTTCTTTGCCTACGTGAGTTACCTGAAATACAAGTATATTTAAGTACAAAGACTGTTTAGTCTGAAGTGCACATATTTTCAAAGTTATTGAGGGGCTTAAAGAAACAAATAAAAACAGATGTAAAAATAAATGAAATGACTTATTACATGAATATCTAAAAATACAATTTTGAGATTTCCATAAAACAACATTTATTAGGTATCCTAGCACTTGTTTTTACTTAATACTTAATAAACAAATTTTTTATAATATTAGACTGTCGTAATATCGGAGTGTCCCAAAGAGTTAATATTATGCCATATTCCTACTTCACATAGTTTCCAAGAAAAATATATGTAACAGACAGATAGGCGGACAACTGACTGATCCTATAAGTTCCGTTTTTCCTTTTGATCTACGGGAACCCTCAGAATCTACATTAAAACCCTTTTTTCACATATTTAAGGTATCCAAATTATCCAAAAATTCAGATTCGGTGAAAATATTGTTGTAATACCGCTTGGGTGAAAATATTGATTCCCAGACTTTTCACGTCAAATTCATCCTCCCTAAAGTGCACCGAGCAGACTGTACTAAATTTAGTAGGAAACCAATGTTTCCGGCTGGTTGCTTCAAGCCATTTTCTTTTAGAGTAGGATCCCATGGAAATTTCAAAATGTATCTTATATCAAAAATTTCAATTTTAAAACTCACTATGCAAATACTGTTTGCAATATGCCCTTTTTTGTAAACGGGAGAAATTATTTTAACTAATCCCACAGCTATTCCATTTAACTTTTTCTTCCAACTGATTCGTCATAAATAAACTGTAGAAGAGTTACTAACTTTACAATAGATTAAATGAATAGAACATTAAACAAAATTTTACTTTACACAAAGGAAGGAAGAAAACGAACGAACAAAATCAATTTTTACAAGTAAGCAAAATATTGATATAACGCAGCATTTGCCAACTTTAATGGAGCCACGCCCGACTTGTAATGTCGCATAGCGAGCGTGGTTAATCCATATTTTATGCTTCAATTTTATCGCTACAAAACAGAAATTAAACAATTGCCGGTGAAAAGAAATCCCTCCACAGGGTAGATTCTATGTTTTGCTATTGTTTCACAAGTAATTATTCCACAGCATGGCATTATAACTTTGTTACTCTAATACTGCGCAGGGAACACTGTGTCAGTGGACTGGAGTAGGTGCAACTTCTTGCAATTTTAAGTTAGCTCTCCCATACTAAATTGGGGCGCGCATGTTCCACCACATACACTTTTAGCCTACTCAATGTTCTCTGGTTCTCTTGACTTAACATTGCTCAGTGTTAAGTCAATAGATTCATTACTTTTAATATAATATTATATTACTAGAATTATCTTTCCCAAGTCAATATATACAATATTATTTTTATTTACTTGAAGAAATTTTAAGTCCATTACTACTTTAATTTCCAGAATAAAGTAAATATAAAATTTTTTGTGTCATTTGGTTGGTTCCTTTTAAATTATTCATATTCTATTAATATTTAAAATTCTTGACATATCTTTTGTATACTTAGTACCTATATTTTATTATAATAATAAATTATTATATGAACTTTTATGTATATGACACCTGTGTATTTTTATTAGCGTTGTTTAAGTATAGTTGGTTAATAATGTTAATATAAGAGATTATTACAACTCAAATAATTATTGCTCTATGATAATTATAAAACTTTCCCAGTTAATAAAACATTTGCCACACCACATTTAGAAACATTTAAAAACTTACTGTCTTCGTTATTGTTTCAATTTATGAGAGTTTTTACCTAATATGCAATATTATGAATCCACTTAATAGCTACTTAAAAATTAATTATATATTTTCGTGATTATTTGAATTTAATGTACTTTGTGTTTTTTATGTGTAACCAAGATGATAAAGGAGAGAATTTTAGGTATGGTTATATTTCTTGTTAAATTACTTGAAATTGTAATTTTAGTATATGTTTTCAAAATTAAAAATGAGCGAAGTATTTCACAGTATGTATATGGGGCGTTTTACTTTTCTACCGACAATCTGAGTGATAAATTTTTAGATTTGTAAAAAAAATAAAAGTGTATATTCTTTTATAAAATGTATTTTAAATTATTGTCCAGTTATCGGAGATTTCAAAAACGTAAAACGCATTGAAGTTTTATTTTATACCTTTTATTTATTTCAAGTTTTGTCCGAATAGTAAGAAAAAATAAACACCTCAATTACAAAAAAAAATAATTTATTAGTTATTATGTAAAATTACATTTTCAGTTTTTTTTTAACTTTGCTTAACTAGAATACAAGCATTTATTATTATCTAGCTTGACTTATCGGAATTCTTATTATAAATATATAAAAAATGACATTTAATACCAGTCTGTTAAGACAGTAAACTGTGAAATATTTAGCAAATAATTGAAATAAACATAGCTGAAATTTTGTTAATACCTTGTATGGTCAATATGTAATATTATAATACGTGATTTTAGTATATGTTTTCAATAAACTGAATCATATGCTACTTCGACGTTTAATTACAAGAGGGACAAAATTGTGACAGAGTGGTAGATATTAATTAACCAAGATTTGAACTTAATCCTTTAACATTTTTAAAGTTTTTATAACGATAACAAAACATAATACTTCTCCTATAATGGTACATAAAATATTATTTCTTGGTAGAACCATTCTTTTGTACACGTAAAATCAGACTAATCTTCTCTTTTCTCTTATTCTACTTTTCAAATACTTCTATTGGTTCATCAAATTCGTAATAAACTTATGTGCACAGTTTTTTTCTAATTAACAAGAGGCTGATCATCTTCATCTTCTGAAGTAGAAGTATAAACAGTCTCATAAAATCTCTTTGTAGGAGCTGTAATTTTGTTGGTTATATCAGCCAGTGGTTCTTCTAAATCTGAGGTTGGGCTGTCGTTAACTTTTATCTCATGTTTAGGCAATGGGCGATAAGTCTTCAAATTGTAACAATCACAAAATTTGTCGCAAAAACAACTCAATGTTCGGTAGCTCCGCATTCCAGGTTGCTGAGCAACTAGTTGATGGACATCCATAGTGCCTTTCAACGGAATAATTCCACTTGGAATTTCCATTAAAATCTGGGCAATATCGTCTTTGCCAACAAGAAACAGCTTTATCTTACTGTGGTCTTTAAGTGCTTCATAAAATTGTAAAGCGTCAACAATGTCGTGTCCACTGGCGATGAAATGGTCAGCAAAGCGTTTAATAGACCCTCCTATACCATCAGCTGCTCGCTTGCCATTACCGGATTCAAAAACATTCCAGGTTGAACTTTCAAATCTGTATTGTTCAAAAAATCTTGTTGCAATAAGATAAAAATTAATTTTTTGTTTGTACTGTGTTGCTGGTCCATCAGAAAAAAAATGGACTGTTAATATGGGGCAATTCTTTTTGAATCCAATCAAGTACCCGATGTAGGTGGGTCCAAATAGCTGCGGGGCCATGATTAAGATCAGAAGACACAGTATAAAAAGAAGTAATATGTTTGTCCTTTGCAGAAGTCAAGTCAAGTAAAGTATGCAGTCACTTGGTTTTGCGATCTCCCAAAATGCACTGTTTGAATTTCTTCGTGGTACTTACAGGCGTAGTTTACACTATAGTCTATATGTAAAGCAATTTCAGTTTCAGTTTATTTATACATTGGCGATATGATTTATATCGATTTCTAATATAAAATATATGGGATTTAAAAACTTTTAATTCTACTTCAAATTTGCTAATCAAAATTGCAATTGTAGCTTGTACGGTCTGTTTTATGTTTTTACTGATTTTAAATTTTTTTCCGTTCTCAATAATATCCGTTTTTCTAACCCATTATACCAATTCAACCAGTTTCTCTTGGTCGATCATATTACCATAATTGAGTTTCTTTGCTTCACATTCTGTGCATTTTCCTTTCATACAAGTTAATGAATTTACATCACATACAATTTGTGAGATTATCAGATTCATGTCATTTGTTTTGATAACTTTGTTTTTATAAAGAGCAACTTTCGTAAACGTAATATTTGCGTCAGCTTGCACATGCAGATTTCGCGGCCATCGAGGCGATATAACATAAAACGGTTTATGTCTCGCGAAATAACAGTTATTTCAGTGATATTTAACCTCCGGATTTCCTTTTCGAAATGATAAGTATAGATTTTTCCTTGTGTCCAACAAAATCCTTTTCTGCATCTTTTTTTTATGAAAGGTTACAGTCTAGTTTTTCCCTGCAGTAGCTCATAACACTTAATCCCTAAGATAAAACATATAAATTTTCCATTTTAATGAAATATTTCTTTGTCCCAATGTACAGTTCTTTGATTTTCTTTTTATTCCCAAAGTCTCTTGAAATAGTTTAAGTTTTAGTCCCAAACATTTAAGTGTTGTGTCTTCAAGGGTTGCTTTAAATCGGTTTTGTTTTATAGTCTTTAATGTTTTTGTAATGTTCCTTAATGGCATTTGTGAAAATACTACATTTTTTTTTCTTCGGCGCATTTAATTTTATCTTCCTTTTCTTTTCTACTTTTGGTTATATTATGTATTATATTGTCTTTTTTATTTTTTTGACGTTGAAGTCTTTTCTTGTATTTTCGTATTTTTTTCTGTAATTCCTTTACATGGTCTTGATGTTTCATATTTTGCCTATAAATTTTCGATCTGTCTCCTCTAACTTTTTCTCTTCCCCTTGCTCTAGCAGCGGATGAGGCTGGAGTCAGTGAACGAGACTTAAAGGAAGTAACCTGGGGCTTGATAGAACAGGCCTGGAAGCTGGATTATTTATTAGAACGTTCTGCAAAGCTTTCTGTTGTTCTCTTCTCTTTTTGTTTCTAACTTGCCATTTTCTTTTCATTTGTCTGTGTTCTCTTGGTGTCATATCTGACTAACTTTTTGCTAGCATGGTATCTTTCTTAGTCTTTACGTTTCACTTCTGCAACTTTTTCGGGGTTTTGTTTCCTTTTTTCACGACAACCTTTTTCCTTTTTTCACGTATTTCTACTTTCTTTATCGCCGCAGATAATGCCATTTTTAATTACCCCGATGGTGATACCTTAAATGAATAAAATAATTGATTATGTAATGTACAGAACACAATAAATAATAATTAACTATTGTCAAAATCAATCAAGGTAAAGTTGCAGAGAAAAATTGCCACTCCGTCACGAGTTATGCCACTCCGTCACAGTTTTTTTGTGACAGAAGTGTTAAATAACAGTGTTCGAGGATCTCAACGTTCACCTAATTACGAATAGTTCATAAAAGCGGGTGAATATGACAGATTTACTACTGGGAAACAATAATATTACGTATATGGGAATTACAATAAGATTTCAAAGAAGTAACTTACTTGACAGAGCGGTCGCCGAATAAACACACGCACCTCTGTTCACTACCTGCGGGCGACTAACTCGGCTCGCTCCCGGGCGGGTCCTCAAGGGAGGAAGGGAAACTGTACTGTTACTTAGTGTTGAAAGCCAAACAGGTAGAGGTGCGTTTTTTGTTTTGCAAAATGCGTGACGGAAGATAGCAAGAAAAAACATATAAAGCCGGACTCAACGATAAAATATTTTTTTGTTTAATAGTACCTTTACGTTTATTTTATTCTTATTAATTTAATGATAATATTTCAGAAGTTCAATAAATAATTTTATATTAAAGGGTTCCATACGATTTTTTTAAACGAGAGCCTTTTGTAACATTAGGCGGCGCAAAGAGACACATTTTATTTGTATGTAAAACACCTCTGTCACACATTTCGAATACTATGTAACAATGATTTTGTAAAGACCAAAAACAATAAAAATGGAATTTTAGTATTATTATAATGACTATATTGTCCAAAAAAAGCTTGTGAAAATAAAATTTGAGAAACTGCAATTTTGGAAGAATACCGATTTTTTTTCCGGAGGGGACACGTCATTGTCGGTAGAAAAGTAGAACACCCCATATTAAGATTTTAGATTCCCCACTATTTAAGATTCTTGTTATTTTCATGTGTCATTTTATTTTTAAACTTACATATTGAAGTGTATTTTTCATTAATAAGAATGGTTATTTAACAAAAGAATTATATGAATTATTTGAAGTAATATCCATATTTATTTCGAAACTTGTAATAGGTATCATCTGTTAATTGCAAGAAAATTAAAAGGATAATTAGAAAAAGAAAATAGAAATTTATTTATAACTTTGTTTAAAAATTTTTTTATTATTAACGTAAGTATTGGGTAAGTGAAAGTAATAATAAATTGTGTGCAATCAGTTTTATATTAAGTGAACTTAAAAATATAACCACTGAATGTCATATTTTACGTGAATAAGAATTTAAATACAAAAAAATTTATTTTTCGAATACTTTGAATGCTGACGCACTTGCTTCTTCTGTCCTCTATCTATTTAATATAAATTATATAATTGAGTACCAATGATAAATATTAAGGGTAAGTTTAAGGCCAGCCAGTAATGCCATCTATTAGAAAAATTGTAAAAGTAAACTTTTTTTAAATATGATTTGTTTTGAAATGTGCAATTGCCATATCTTCTTTTTAGTTGGTTGATTGCGATAAAACATTGCCTGCATGTTACCTCAGAGCCAACAGAATCCACAAGTAAAAACTTCATTGAATTTTTTTTAACTACTCTTGTTTTTTTAGTGGCAAATATACAGATTTACACATTTCAAAAACAATATTTTTGTGTTTACAACGGCGCAAGGGATTGACACGGTTTTTTACACAAAGATAGCTGAGGGATCCGGAAATTATATTTTTTATCACGGCAAAATTCTTGTTTGAAACTGAAAAAGTACGTAAAATGAATAAGGAAGCAGCATCGCAAGGGCGCAACGGGTCGATGAGATTTTTTTAATCATTACATATGTAATATACAGGAGCAGCAAAATCACTCAGTTTAATCCTTAATTTAGAGCGAGTACTACCTAAAATATTATAAATTCCAAAGTGTGTTTGTTTGTACTTTTCCACGTCAAAACTGTACAACATATCGATGTGATTTTTTGCCCAGAGATTGTTGGCTTACCGAGAGATGACAGGCTACTTCTTGTATCGGGAAACCAACTAATATTATAATCCTAACTTATAATATAAATTCGAAAGTGTATTTGTTCATTTGTTGTTCTATCACGTTGTAGCACTACTTTCTACCTGGGAAATCTCATTCTTACTAACATAGTAAATGCGAAAATGCATTTATTTATCCTTGTTTCACATCTCAATGGAGCTACAAATCATCGTGATTTTTTGGACAGAAGTAGTTAACGGACTGGGGAATGACATATGCCAACTTTCAACCCGGTAAATCTCATCGTTAGTAACATTATAATCTTAATTAATGTTACAAATGCAAAAGTGTGTTTGTTTATTCTTCTTTTATTTGCAACAGAGCTACAGATCGACGTCACTTTTGCACAGAGATATTTAGTGGGCCAGGAAATCAGACAGATTACTTTTCATCCTGGGAAATATCATTCTCATTAACATTATAATGCTAACTAATATTTTAAATCCGAAAGTGTGTTTCTTTGTCCTTCTATCATGTTGCAACGGAAGAATAAATGGATGTGATTTCTTGCACGCAGATAGTTGGTGGACTGCAAAATGCCATACTATTTTTCATCCCAAGAAATCTCATCCTAACTAATATTTTAAATGCGAAAATGTCTTTCTTTGTTCTTTCACGTTGCAACGGAGCAATAGATCAATGTGATTTATTGGACAGAGATAGTTGGTGGGCCGGGAAATGACATAGGCTACTTTCATTTCATCCTAACTAATATTATAATCATAACTAATATTTTAAATGCGAAAATATGATTTTTTTTTTCTTCTGTCATGTCCCAATGGAGCAACAGACCGACATGAAATTTTGCACAGATATAGATTACACAGGTCAACATAAATTTTAAGTCTGAGTTCTGTACTTTGTGTTAATTACTTATACCTAACTAAAGAAAGAAAAAATATTTTTATCTAATAAAGTTTGCTTTTGTACTTACCAGAACGAAATTTCAAATTTTATGAAAAGCTCGATTTTTTAATTTAAATTATGTTTAAAAGCAAACAAATTTTGAATTATATATTTTTATTAACTTTAATTATGAAATACAAAAAAACTTTAAAAATGAATAGTTTTGGTATTTCTTTTGTATTCATGTCGTTTTCTTTGGTCACTTATTTTAACATTGTTCTTGACCAAATTCCACTGTTTTAGCCGTGAAGCTAATATTTCTGCTTTAAGTTTAGGTAAGTTTAAATCTCTTACTACGTCATTAAACTCTTCTGAATTAATGAGATGTGGTTCAACAGACGGTGATGCGATCACAAAATCGCTGCCTTCGCTATTACCAGATATTTGTGATAGCGGTAGTGGCTGCTCTTGTGCCTTCAGCTTTGGACTAGAAGGCACTGCAAATTGTTCACTGTGGGGTATTGGAGCAGACGTTGATGGCAGGTTTGGGTATTGAAACTTTTTGGCATTTTTGCCAGCGCGACGCTTACGTGGATAAACTATACAAAAATAACAATCATTGATGTGATCAGCTGGCTCCCTCCATATTCTTGGTACTGCAAACTTCATACTTTTTTTTTCTCTTTGGTACCAGGCTGGAAAAAAATGAACATCATTAACAAATGACACATATAATGCATGTGTTAAAAATATTTATAGGTATGTTTTCCTTAAAAATATGATGTGTTTTCTTACCTTCTAAAATATTTTTGCACTTATTACATGAGAAATGAGGTGCCCATATTTTATCTTGACTTCGTAAGGATAAGTTAAAATAAGCTTCATAGGCGTCACAAAGTTTTATATTTGATGTCAAACAAAATTTTTTGTCTCTCACTTTAATGAATTCACCACAAATATACCAAAAAGAGTCCATGTCATTCTTACACTTTTTGAAAGACATTTTTAGGCCGGCGACACATAAAATACGTTATTCCTTTGCAATGCTCATGCGCACACTACCATGTCAGTCTGCCACTTCCCACTTCACACCCTCACCCCTCTCTTGCATCTTAAATGCAACGGCTCCTCAAAAAATCTGCCAAAACAGCCTATATTTATTTTTCATTATGTAAAGGTACAAAAGCAAACTTTATTTATTATTTATGCAGTTTCAGCTTAATTTTCGATGTATACAAACAGAAAATATTTACTAAATAACAGACTCAAAAAAAATTTATTTTTTGTTGACCTATGTTATATAAGCTACTTTTTATTTCAGGAAATCTCATTCTTTATTTGAAACAAAAAAGTACACAATGGGAATAACGAAGCAACGTCATAACGCAGTTACAGATAGATGTGATTTTTAAAAGCTACATAGGCAATATCAGATAGCAATAGAATCACTCCCTTTAATCCCTAATTTTGAGAGAAATATTTTTATTTTTGTTGTCATTTGTGTTAAAGTCACGAAAAATAAATAACCATATGAGCGAAGCCTTGGGTAAAAATTAGTATTTATTGATAACACGAGTTCTTATTTTAGATGTTTTGTACATAAGCTTTGAATAAATTAGAGTTATTCTAAAATTTTAGTTTGAAATTTGTATAAAAAATAGGACTCGCTGCATTTCATTCATTTCCATATATTTGAAATTCAAAGCAAAACTAACAAATGAATGGACGAAATAATTCAAATACTTCTTAAGAAAGTCATTACTTATTAAAATAATTTATTATAACAAATAAGTGAAATGAATTATATAGTCGAATAAATGGAATGAAATCAAAATTAATAAGATTATTAAATTGATTATGAATATAACACTAGAATGACTACGGTGGAGAAACTTTAAAATTGTTTATACAAAATACATAAAAACTTGTCAAGCACGAGTAGAACCCGCGCTACGAGAGTTCCTTACACACTTAGGCAGTTATAAACATTTAAGGGTATATAGTATTTCAATTCAACTATTTGCAAAAATTAATTTTTCAAAATATAAATGTATTCAGTAGTTTCGGAAATTAGGGGTTAATGCAAAATTTTAGTATATTTTTGAAATATCTTTTTCAAAATACAATTTCAATTATTTGTGTATGCCTCATAAGCAAATAATACCCGTAAGATTTAGAGGATTAAAAAAAATTAAGACCTTGATTTACCCTGTGTTTAACTTTTATATTTAAAAATTTAAAAAGTTAATAAAAATTATATGGGCTAATAATATGCATTACTATGCCAATTTCAAGCTTCTACATTGCATGGTTTGTGAGAAAATCGGTGAAGAATATAGGAAAACATAAATATATTGCATACTATACGTTCATAGGCATAAAAACACTACGAATATTTAAAAAATTATGACATCTAGAATCATCACTATAGTTTTCCTACGTCCTTTGCATGGGTTTCTAAAAACACTTATTTTTTCATAATTTTTGGGTTCAGGAGTCATGGAATGAGATGCACTATTATCAGTATATTTTTTTAAATATTTCAGAATATCTCTAAAGGTAAAATTATTAAAAAAATATTTACCCTTACACAGCTCTTTCAAACGATACTCCATACTATAATAATTCCATAATAGAATTCCACCTTTCCGAAAATTTCTCTATGAATATTTTGAATGTAAATTATTGCAGTATGTGCAGGTTAATATGTTTTACTGCCATACCAAACTTCAAGTTTTTATGTCAAGCGGTTTCTGAGAAAAAAGCGGCTGCAACAGACAAATGGACATACACATGAGTGATCTTGTAAGACTTCCGTTTTTTCTTACTCAGTATTACTAATTTAAAGTAATTAAACATATATGTATATGTGTATGTATATATATATATATATATAAATATATATATAAATATATATATATATATATTTATATATATATATATATATTTATATATTTATGTTTGTGTGCATATGTGAAGTAATAGATACTATGAAATAAAATATTTCAAATAGGTACAATTTTTTATCATGGCTAAAAATGGACAATCCAATTATAATTACACCAACAGTGTATAAAACTTCATGAAAATTTTTATTCAGAGTGGTTGAAACACAACCGACTTGGGGTGCATCTCATTGCAGAATGGCATGCCGGTGTTTTGTTGAATAAATATTTTTCTTTTTCACTTTTGCTATTGTATCAGTCTAAATTATTTTATGTACAAATTAAAAAAGAGGAAATAAGCATTTACTGCTTTTTTTTTGCATTTCAAATTAAAGTATAATTGTTTGGAATGAACAAAATCGTTGAAGAGAGGCTCTAAACTTGCCTCTCTTTAGCGATTTTGGCAAGGAATGAGTTGCGAAAAGCCTATTTTCATGAAATAAACACTTGGAAACAATAAAAATATGGTCTGCTGGAATTATAGGAGAAAGTTTGATCTATTTTTCCATATCAAAATTATTTCGTCAAAATATACTTTTGTCGAAAAACCTTAATGACTTATCCACGCCCTTAATGACATATTCATTAATCGACAATATAATACCCAGTGCCATTGAAAATGAAGTGGCCTCTTCTATTTATCTGTGGCTCGTTAAGATTGTTTACTATTGTAGTTGTATAGACAGAGTTTTCAAAATGAATGTTAGGCCACTAAAAGTTACATGATTGCTTGTTTTTCTCACCAAGTTTATGTCTTATGTATATCATTTAATCTTTAGGACCTGCCGAATAATATACTTCATTAACCTTTGGTATAATATTTCACTAGTACCCAAAATCCACTTTTATATTATACGATGCATTCAATGTAATGTTTTCTATGGATCAATCAACTTTTATTACTTATAACGTTAAACTATTGTCCTTCCTCTGATATAAATATTGCAAAACTCTTAGTACTGTTTTGCAGGCATTCTTCCTCTAGTATAGTGACAATACAATATTCGGTCTTACTTTGCTGTTGACTGAATCTTCTCCGTGATTACAGTTGTATGATCCTCAGTCTCTGGGATATATAAATGGTCCAATGGGTCACCAATTTATCCTCTTGATTTTCGATCATTGGATTGCTGTAAATCTTTCAACAACTTTTCCTTCAGTAATCTTAACAATTTATTGCTTCCATATATAGCGTCTGTCTCCACCAATGTATCATTTCATGTTGTATTAGACATTAAATGCGATATCATTTTCGGTTGTGACTATTGAATTGGTTAATGCATCAAAAAGCAAAATGTCAGACTTTCATTGGCAACCATATTAAGATTTCCATGGCCTGGTTTAAAAGTCTTTGACTTGTGAACAGTATGAGTACTGAGATTTTTAACATGACCACAGAAAGCTTGATCTACGCAATACTTCTACACGGCTTAGGTTTCACAAGATAATTAGAGATTTATTCAGACAATTTCATGAACTTGTTAGTTTTCTCCGAAGAGACATAGTTCTGTCTATTCGGAAAAAAATATTTGTCTATTTGGAAGATATTGGAATCAATCAATGACATGTCTTTTTCTAAGATATTTGCATTAACTATCGTTTTATTGTATTGGTAACATTAGTCTAATAATCATGTAAATCTGATAAAATCAGGTGCATCATAGCCATAGATAACAGACATACCACACTATCAACAGCACATTTTTGATGGCGCGACTGGGAAATTGGAACGATTCCATTTGAAGGCGGTTATTATAAAAAAAATTTATAGTTTCTTTATTGGCTCGTGACCGAATCTGATAGAAAGTGAATGTTCGTATTTTGGGGTGACTTTTCTTTGAGAAATTCTAACATTGGAACAATGTGAGCCCAAATGGCTGTAACATCATGTCGTAAATTTTGGTCTATTGTAGTAAAAGACTGCGTTTTCTTAATAATGCTGCTGTCAAAGAAATGTAAATCACTAGTATGGAATGTAAACTGCTCCTGACTTCCTCGAAAATGTACTGATCGAATTTCTTTACCATATTGACGATTATAATTTTCTAAAAAATCAGTGAGAATCACTGCTTCATTTGGTTGCAACTGAGTTTTCAAGTTTTTGATAGCTATATATCCTATTGTGCAAAGTTTATAAAAATTATCTAGAAGACTTTTAAGTGTAAGTTGCTTCTTTTTGCTTAATCATATCTTTTCTTTTTTACTAATCTAATCATTTTTTCAGATCCTTTTTGTGTAATTTGCTCTTTTTGGAAGCCCAAGCCTAGTAAGAAAAGTCCATAGTCCATAGAGTTGTCAAACTCTGGGTAGTTTATTAGTTTTTCCTTACACTCCTTATATTTCCGGCGCAAACACTGAATGTTAAAATAATGGCAGCAAATGTCTTTTGTTGTCTGGAACCAGTAATTCAAAATTTTTGTGAGTTACACATAAACATATTTTTTTATGTCTGCATGTTTGTAATGCAGAAAATATCCAGAATAGCCTCAACCTGCAAAAGTTTGCATGGCACAGTCATTTATAATTGTTTTCCTACAAATTGTACAAATTATACGTGTTTGTCAAATTACGTCTAAATTTTTAATTCCGTTCCATTTGAAAAACTTTTTTCTCAGCAGCCATATTACTATTTTTATATTGATATTGTTTAAGGTCTTTTCTTATTATTCTCAGTTTACAAAATTTTTCTCACTTGTTCTACACCTATATATATTTGATAATTTTCCGAAACACCTTTTGTCTTTTGTTGTACTTTTTACATAGTTATAAAGACTATTTCACAAATCTATTTGATCGTTAGAAGACTATTTAATCTTTATATGACAACAACTCATCATTCATACTTACGTATTTCTTTTTTTTTCCTGTTGTGGAAATCTTGCGATTGTTTTCTAGTACTTTACTTTTT
Source organism: Druceiella hillmani (assembly GCA_039881145.1). Classification (NCBI taxonomy): domain Eukaryota; kingdom Metazoa; phylum Arthropoda; class Insecta; order Lepidoptera; family Hepialidae; genus Druceiella; species Druceiella hillmani. Next base: position 16,891,683 of record JAYKKI010000008.1, on the reverse strand, counting down.
AAACTTCTTCCAATTGTCATCGAAGCACTATTAATTCTTTACGTTTTTCATATCTTAACTTATGGATTGATTGTCGAGGAGGATTCACTCTATTAGAAGCGACCGTAGATAAGTCTGAGGGTCATTTGCACTGAAAATCTGGATTCAGAGTTCATCTTGGAATTCTTAAATGGCTTGATATATTTTCTTTATTACTCCCTGATGTTGATGAAAAATAATGTCTACATGGTAAGTTGAATTGTTTCATACTTTGTGGTTGCCGACCGCCTTGGCAAATTTTCAACATCACTGTCAGAAGGATTAGTAGGCGCACTCATGCATAAAGGACTTTGAGTAAATTTTACTTGAATCGAATATAGGCATTGTAAGCTATCCGTCAACTGTCAACGACTGGCGCTACACAAATCAGTCAATGATTTTAAATACCTTAGCTCAGTAATAACAACAGATTTATCTATAGAGAACGACTTTGAAAATCAGATAAATGTCAGCTGGTTGAAGTAGAGATCTCTAACAAGAGTTATATATGCAAGAATGCTTATCGATATCAAAAGCAACATAAATAAAAGAGCAATAAGACCAGCTCTACTTTATGAATTCGAGCACCCTTGAGCAAATCTGATGAGCAGAAACTCCATTTAAGTTAGTTAAGAAATACTCAAATGGTTCGAAGGAGTAACCATGAAAGATAAAATTAGGAATGAATATATCCATGGAATGTTTAAAGTCGCAAAAATTCAACATAAAATTGCCGAAAGCCGCCTACGCTGGTATGGGTATGTTATGCACTGCAAAAAAGATGACATTTGTTATGGAGTGTTATGGATCTTGGCGGGCGACAGAATGGGACTTTACCGACGGGGTATTACTCGACCCAAGAAAAACCAAATCCAATTTAATCCAACCTAACACAACTCAAAGCAAATGTTGGATTTTCCTAACCAAACCCAACCTAACCTAACTCAAAACAAACCCAATCCAATTCAACGCAAACCAATCCAAAGCCAACCAACCCAATCCAACTCAACTCAACCCAGTCCAACTCTAAGCAAATCCAATCCAACCCAGAAAAGAACACAACCCAAACCTACCCTATCCAATCTACACTAAACCCAACTCAACGCAAGCCAACCCAACAAAATGCTGGAAATAGATATTACTGAAAATGCATAGAGTTATGGAATTTTATACAATTCCTAGGAAATGTTTAAAATTCAAAGCTGATTTAAGGAATGTGTAAAACTTATATGGCAATTTGACATTTCAATACAAAGGGTAAAAAAAGTTTCCTTTTATAGTTATTGTAATATGTTAATAAGTTATTATAACATGAAATTATAGTAACTAATAAACAAAAAGTTCCGAATAATGAAATTGAAAATTTTTTGCGAAGGGCCCTTCTAACATCTGGATATGTCGTTTATATTACTTGTACAATTTCATCTGTCTATAGTGTAAAATAAATTTATTTAAATAAATATATTTTTTAATAATTGTCATAAATTTTAATAGCTGTCTCATTTTTAAATATTCATCAGAAATATTAAAGTTATTTGAACTACACTTATAGTTATTTCATTAACTACACTTTATAGGATTAATGAACAAAAATTAGATGCCATTTGAAAATTTATAGTCCTTTATCTTTAAACCCCAAATGATAAATGTTAAATGGTGTTGATTATTTTGAATGGGAGATGTTTTCTTAATTATTTTTGAAGCTATTTGAATTACTTTTGAAACTAGTTTGTTCTTAATATTTGTCAATAGGGTTATTGACATTTGATACCTTCATACAACATAATATAAATATATAGCTTCACTGACCTATATTATAATAGTACAGTTGGCTAGCTTTACACAAAGTAGTAATGAAGCAATTTAATTCTCACCATTTGGCGCTGATAGCAGCTTTGATAGATTAAAGCAGAAAATCAAATTTTCATTGATTTATTTATACAATCAACTTAATAACACGGCTATAATCATTGTCGATAATTTAAAGTTTTCTAAGACAAGGAATAAAATATAAAATAAATATATTTAAAAAATCTTTTAAGCACGATTGGAACTCCGTTATGAGAGTTCCGTACATATTTGGGCTTTTATAAACATTTAGTGGTGCATAATATTCCTATTAAACAAAATTTTAATTTTTATGTCTAAAATATGTCTACTATAACTTTCACAGGAACATATTTAAAAATAAATTTTGTTATGCGATATAACTATAAATTAATAATTTTCAGGTTTTTCCTTTACTTGTGCTGTGAGACCTTACTTCTTGCCAAATTTCACGATTCTAGGGCAACAGGAAGTACTCTATAGGTTTTCATTTATTTGCGAGTGTTAAAATATGCGCCATAAAGAGCCGTATTTTTAGGGTTCTTCTTGATTGCGTTAACTTAGAAACTTGATTTTTTTGTACAGCTCAAAAGGACCACAGACCTAAGTATTTGGTATTAATTTCAATTCGATACCTCCACGCTTTCCTGGGAAAAAGTGTCTTGACAGATCGACAGACAGACAACAAAGTGATTTTATAAGGATTAATTTTTTTCCTTTTCAAATACGGAATCACAAGTAATATTGAAAAAGTATTAATTGATCACAATAATTCGTGAGGCCAAACTTTCCATATCGAAATTCCATATAACACCTTTGATATATACCAAATAATTTTATATTGCTGCGTTCAGATGGATAGCTATATGTTTGGTCTTAATTTGTTTTACTAATATACGAAATAGGCTACAAGAATTATCCGATACTAACTACGAGTAAGAAATGTACACTTCTTACTTGTAGGATACCAAAGATTATTACCTATGTAAATTAGGAAACAATGCTCCTTTTATATACAGGATCTTTAAGCACTTTGCAGTTAATACCATGGGAAAATTTAATTCCTTTATAGATTTACCTTTATTACTTTTACAAGCTTGGCGGAATAAAAAAACTCTCTCTTTTTTTCTCGTATTTTCTGTTTTTGAACGAGTGTTATACCATTTCTACGATTCAAAATTAAATCTTATGTTATAAATAGATTCACGGTGAGCTAAGCAATTGTCAGGCTTAATTTTCTTTCTATTCACTCGAATGATAAATACTAAAATAATTCCAACACATATTTTAGATGTCTTGTTCACGTTAGAGTTTAGTATCGCCCAAAATAAGTGTATAAACTCACCGAATTCATCTTACAGCGATGGTAATTCTATTCCTTCTGTTTTTAATTTTCTTTAGAATAAAGCCTAGAGGCAGTTGTAATATTTTTCTTTTAATACAAATAACAATTGTAAGCGGGAGCTTTTTTTTATTTCATTTACACCCATAAGATAATAAAATAATAGAAAATAATTCAGCCACAATATAATGAATTGTGATACAATTTGTGATGAAAGTAAAATTGTGGACATCTCTAAATAAATATCAAATTTAGTTCTGGGGACGATCATGGCGGCGCTTCAAATAGGCATAAAAAATAGCTGCCATTATAGCGATCAGTGTATAGCTGCGACTTTACATTGTGAACTGTCCCTATGTTTTTGCAGACTGTCATTTACTTAAACAATTAAAGAAGAGTAATTACAATAAACTTAATGTAAAAAGTTAAAATCCTTCATATTAAGACTGTATTACATTTAAAATTCATGTCTACATTTACCAAAAGCAGTTAAGTTAAATTAAGACTGAATTGAACATTTAAACCAATAAGATATTTGATCCATTGTACATATAATAGCTGTTTTCTCAGTAGATACCTATGTTACAATCCTGAGAAAACAGTTGTAAATTATACCATAGTTAATTATTTTTACATTCAGTGTCTTCAAATTAACATTATTTTCCCTTATAAATTACATTTGATGTTGAATTCACAACTGTTGATACCCTTTCCTTGCTTTATAAAAAAATTTAGATTTTAATAAAAATTAAAAAAATATTTGCCCTTGATGTAAATTTCATTTGCATAATTATGATATATTTTATGTACGAGACATTTGTTTGATCAAACCTAAAAATAAATAGGTTCAATAAATGTGATTTTTGTATTTCATTATTTTACCCGCCATCCATTTAGTATATTAGATTTATATTCATAAATACAGTGATATTTAAAAGAAGTAAACAGTGATGAAGTATTGTAAACAGTGATAAGTTAGCAATGCAGCACTGTGAGAGCAAATTAACGACTGTGTTCACATATAGAGAATATTACAATGTTCTAACAGCTAAACGAATATAGCAGCTAAGACAGATGTGCAAGTAGTTCCATCAATAAGCCATTTCGGGATGAAATTTATTTTATTTGGTCATGTGATCAAATCATGAAACAAATTTTAAAGTTTGATTTGTAAGTTGAAATATATGTATATATTGGAATCTTCATATTTTTATTCTTTCATGAAGATATTAGAAAAAACCATAAAATATGAGAAAAAAGTATAAATATAATCAATACAACTGAAGGATTTCCAAATGATTAATTATGAATGAAAGGCTGAAAATGTGAAAATACAGTGGAATTAGATTCATTTACCTACCAGTTTTGTAACATATTTTATTGAAAAAAGTTTCAGAGGGTGACTATGTGGCCATATCCTGCATATATATAGTTTGAGCTTGACAAACTTTTTACACTCTGTAGGTATTTTAAAATTCCAGATTCCTAAAAATAACGTTGCGTCTCAATAAGTATAAAAAAGTCGCAAAGTTCAAATCTCAATATCGAATTTAAAACGGGTTTTACTTTGTTTTTATACAATTTCCAGGCTTGATACAGAAAAAGAACTTGGCACAATTTTTCACTGAGCATATTGGTGGGATTTATATAATAGTATTGTTTAGGGATTTATATAATAGTATTAGGTTTTGGATGTAACTGCTTCTGAAGCAAAAACATTTTAATAAGAAGCAATTTTCAAAACATACCTATAACCTTTCGTAATTTAAAAAAATACCATTTGTTTTTAAATTAAAATTTATTTACAAAATATTTATTAAAACTTTGGTAACACAAATATATTCTACATACACTGGAAGAATACACCAAACTTCTAGATTGTACAGGGAGAAGGTATACCATAACATTATAATTGGACATTTATTATATAAATTTGTGTTAATTAATACTGGTATACATATTATAGAATGCACTGAGCATTTCAGTGATCTTAAATGTAACAATAATGTAACATGATACTTTTAAATTTTAATAGATTTACACAAATATATACTTTGAAAATTTTAATACTTTCTACTAACAACTTTTAGGATCTTTTTAAGTCTCCCATAGTCACATCAAAGGTTTTTTTAAAATGTACTGGAATGTTACGAATTTATGAAATCACAATATCCAGTTAGACTGAATTAGAAATTAAAGGCTACACACATTAAATATTTCATAATAATCTGTCACCTTTACCATTATAATATAATCAATTCTCTCCTAAAAAATAATTCAGTTTAGAAACAACAAACAAATTATTGTAAAAAACATGTAACAGTTTAAGATAAGCAGACTATCCAGTATTCCCATAAGTAATGTCTGATAAGCCATATTCACAAAACCTGTAAATAAGTTCCCTATTAGGAAATAAATTAGGCCATTTTCATTTATCAACATTAAAAGATCTGGACATGTCGATGTTTCCATATTATTGTCAATGTTTTCACTGAATTTTTTCTTCTTTTCAATCGCATATATTTCTAACAAGAAAAGCATTGTAATAAACGTGAGACCTAATGCAAAAATAAACGTACAATAAGCGGTATTAGCCAGAAGACGGGAAGCTGGCATAATTTTATTAAAAACACAGACGAAGAGCCACAAGAAATATGAATAAAGTATTAACTTCAATACTACATGTTTCCTTTTGACTGTTCTATCGGTTAAAACAATTTTAAAATAAACAGACATTAGATACAGTGCAATATAGCCAGAGCAAGATACTAGGCCTTCTCTATTTGCATTTAGAAAATTACTGCGATCAGTAGTATTTAGTACCCAATCTTTCAAGTAGAGGTACAAGAGAGTTTCATGGAGAAATAGCAGTCCCAGACCGGCTTTTAAAGAATTTTTGGGACCAATCAAATGTAAAACTACTACTGATACAAATTTGCAAACGGCCAATGTAAAAAAGAAGTTCCAATGTGTTCCATATTCCGTAATATGTTCTTGATAATTAAATTCACGTACAAAACATAGTCTTGATACTCCTAAAATACATATTTGAATATTTTCTTTAATGTGACGACCAATATTTAATGTTTGAGAATGCTTATGGACTAACCCACTTGATATCATGAAAAGGCCGACACCTGTATCCATTAAACTGAAGCCTACAGTCTCAGTTTTAGCTAGATATTTAGGAAAAATCTTGAAATCCACAGCCAATATGCAAAATACAGTAATCAAATATATAAGGGCGCGAAAATTGTTGATGCAATCAAGTTTTGCGTTGCTAAAAACATTATCACCCTCTAAACATTTCAAAAATACATCTGTATTGAAGTGTTTAATAATTATAATATATGCAAGAAATAAAGCAAATGCATTAATAACATAATAATAATCTGCAAGAATTGTTGCACCAAATATTAATGGAAATATGATAAAAGTATATTCAATAACAAATCTTTTCAGATTCTCATTAGCTTTGAGCCCGGATGTAGCGTGTAAACTAATAAGTGTAAATAGAACTGTCGGTAGAATTGCAAAGAATGTATGGTATGCTGTAGATCCTGTATTGTTTTGCATATATAGCTCATGGTAAGCTTTATACTCGGTAGCATTCATGTTGTTCTTGTTATTTCTTGATAACACAAAAATTCCTTCAGTTACTTTTGCGATGCAATATCATCTAAAAATTAAATAAGGGTATGTTAAAAGAATATATGTTTGAAATAATTCAAATTTGATCATAATTACGTATTCGAAATCACACTACAATCTTATCACAAAAGGAAAATTATATTATTATACATTTGAAATAGGTATAATCAAAGTCGATAATTTATATAAGCCGATTTACATACATGCTATTTATAAACATCGAAGCAAGTTTAATAAAAGTTGATGATACCGTTGAATTTTATATTATGTCGATAAGTATTCAAGCGTCTTAATCTGCAAACACACGTAATAACATTTAATAATAAGAATATGGATCATATACTGAAGGTAAAAAGAAACAATGTTTTTTCAGACCGTGTTTGATTAGCTGTCATCAATAGATAATATTTTAGTATATTATCTATGGCACAGAATAGATACGGTAAATCTATGGATAATATACTAAACTGTCACTAGTCACCATTTATATATTTTTTTCAAAGCGTTATAATTTTAATTGTAGCCAGTGATACAATCCGCTTATTACATTCGCATTAACGTAAATCATGATAATTTGGCCAGTCAGATAAGATGGCTAATCAAAATATTTCGCTGTTTGTGCATTACATATCTCTAGTTAATATTATGAAATTACGACTACTTGTGGATATCAGTTACTGCAAATGGTATTTATTAAAAAAAATTGATCCAATAATTAAAACTGACCTCAATTATTTTATCTGTTCATTATAATCAGGTGATAACGTTTTTAGTTACAAGAATTCTAATATTTTTCCTTTATTTCTTCGTTGAATATAATGTATACCGGTTAACCTCAAAGTAAATCGCAAATTAGTAGTGACCCCAAATGGCAATTTTTGTTCCTAAGATGATATGATCATATATAGTAAAGGATTTTGTTGGTCTTTTTTTAATTAATACAAGATAAATTTATCTATTTTCACATCATGGTATGAAAACAAGACCGCTCATCGTGCCTTCTCTCTTTTGGGATATGTTAGAGCGAAATTACAAGCAATAACATTTAATCACATCAAAATAAACATTTAATTGCAGGGTTGACGCAGAATCCTAATTTGATTCAGGGTCCTAGCTTCTTGATTCGTATATGCCTGTCTAGCACTTAAACAGCTCCACACAGTTGGATAGTTTTATTTACTTCTCCTACATAGTTGTAAATTAAAAAGTAACAAAAAATATAAATTTTAAACTTAGAGGGAAATATTTATTTTTTTCACAAAAACATCAAATGAGTAACCGTGATGTATATTTAAAATGCAAGTAATTATCTTAAATTTTATCATTCATTAATTATTCTATTATCATTTGGAACGGATTTATTGACTGCCAACTAAAAGTCATTTTGTTTTTTATTACTCAAAACTTACGAACATATGATCGCACAACAAATATAGGAGTGGTTTCAAAATATGAAAATATCCCCTTTAAAAGAGTGTAATTTAATATTTTCTTACTCGCCATTTTAATATCATGTCGAAATTCATATTTTTCCATAAACTTATATTACTTCGTAAGGACAGGCCCACAGCAATCGAAAAATGGCCTACTAGAAGCGGTACTAAATGGCGAAATTAGCACCGTTTCATTTCAGTTAACGTTTCGATTCTCGTGGATATGTTTATCCCTTAAATAGTCAAAAAAATGCCGAATTGTGAAAAAGGTAGACGTATGTTACCTTCGGTTAATAATCATTTCTCATACATATTTTTTACTATTTATTGAAAAAAATCGTTATATTTTCAGTAACTATATGAATTCCAACGGTGTGATCTTGTAAGGACGTGTGTTCACACATTATTTTAATTTTTAGATATTAATTTTACTTCGCTTTAATTTTTGAAAATCTACCGATGAGTCCGGTGCCGGAAAAAACAGGAAACCTCAGAAGCAAAATTAATTAGTATTTGTCCATTTGTCTATCACTTCAATAACTCAAAAACTTCCAAAACCGATAAACTTGAAACTGGAAATGTAAGTTTAAAATGTTCATAGGTTTGAGTGATTTAGTGATTAAATATAGCCAACGCATATACTTTTTGATAAAGCCTATATATGAAAAAGATACATGCTTATACACATGTTGTGTTTTTAATTATTGAGAGCAATGTCTACTATGTTGTAAATGATTAACGCACGAACGCCCGCACGCACGCACGCACACACGCACGGACGCAGGCAAGCACGCACGCACGCAGCCACGCACGCACGCTTGCAAGCGCGCGCGGGCACTCTCGCACGCATGCACGCACGCAAGTAAGCACGCATGCACGCACGCACGCACATACACAAACCCACATACGCGCACACGCACACCCACATGCACGCGCACGCGCTCTCGCACGCGCATGTGCACGGCACGCTAGCTCGCACGCGCACGCACTCGCGTACGCACACGCACACACACACACACACAAACACCCACACCCGCACCCACATAAAAATGTGTGTGCGTGCATGTGTTCGTGTGCGCGCGCGCCCGAAGAGCATTAACATAACTAATTTTTGAAACTAATGCATTTCGTTAGAAAACAAAATCGAAAAAATTTCTAGGTAGTTAACCTTCCAAATAATAATCTATACGTACAATAATATTGTAGCAGAGTGAATTATGTACATAGAAAATATTTTAAAAAGAGTGACTGATTTAGCGTATAGAATGATAATAGAAGTCAGAAAAACTTTTTTAGAATTTTTGTCTGTCTGTCTTTTACCTTGTGCGTCAATCACGCAAAATATACTAGACGGATTTTAATGAAATTTGGTATGGTAACAGTTTACACCCAAGAACAACCTATGACAGAAAAAAAAATTGTAACAACTTTTCTTATTCCGAATTTCAAGTGAACGAAGTCGCAGGCACAGTTAGTTTGAAATATTTGCAAACAACTTGACTTTGTTTTATCTCTCTCTAAAACTAATTTAAATTGATTGTGTTAAATGTCTGATTAATTTTGAAAGCAGGTAAGAGTAATTAGAAAAGGTGATTAGGATATTTTTTGTAAAGGTAAATAAAACTAGAAAGCATAACGTAATTAAAAATGATCTAATAATATTCTGTATAATATTTGAATTGTATTATGACAAAGTTGTCGAAAATTCGCGTTTTCTTATATAGCCAGATAGAATTTAAATGTGATCCTATATGAGTTGGTATCTTTATATATACCTTGCACATTACCAATTTTGCACTAAAGTAATAAACAAATATTTTAAACTAAAATAATATAAAATACGAGAACAGGGTAAATGATTACCGAAAACATGCCGTAGATATGCACCTATATGTAGACGAAGAGTATAATAACATTATAATTTGTTTAAGATAAATTTGATTTTTTTAAATCTTAACTTTTTCCTTATTGACGAAGCACATGCATATGAAGCATTGCATAACGTCTTACCAGCGCCGACTACTGTAAGTATGCAATCTCCCGGTACAGAGAATAAATTAAAACTGATTGGCACTAAATGAAGTTGACATAATTAAGCCACCTTAATTTTGAATTATTCTATAATCGAGTGCCATTGTATCTACCTGTTATAAATTGCCTTTTGTGATATAAAATAACTTTTTTAATTACTTTACATAAATTCCAAGCTATTTGAGCATTGTCATATCAATATACAGGCGTACAAATTGAAAACTATTTTTTTAAATTTAGTTGAAAAATAATAAAATATGATAATGCCACGACAACTCTACCTTCGCACACAGTTAGCCATGTGACTGACGAAATAGTTTCGTATAATTGTAATAGATAGCGCACATGAATTGGTGTTGTCATTTTCGAATTGGTTTATATTCCTTTGACCGTATCTTTAGGTCAATATATTTTTCATATGTTTATATTATATCAAAATACATAAGAAGTCCCCGAGAATAGGGCCTTAATTATTATTAGAATAAGAAAACGTATAATATTCTTATTTATTTTTTTTATTTTAACAAATTCTCAATTATATACCTAATCAACTGAGATATATAAGAAGTATCAAATATTCGTTTGAAAGTAATAGTTATTAAGGAATTACTTAAATAGTGAAAGACATTTTCAAAAAGATCGCCTAGCATAGAGCAATCTAACATTTCCTCCTTATTTAATTTTTAAAATTATTTTAGCAACCGATTTGTGAAAATTGCTATTTTAAGAGAGTATATCAACAATTAGCAAATAAAAACAAATCTAATCGTAATCAAATTTAGTAATAAATAGTGACATTGTTTAAAATATTATAAACTTATAATCATCTGATCTATAAAAATCACATATGTAGCTATTTGAGCCTCCTTCAATATCAATATATATTTCTTGAGACCATCGGTTGGATGTTAAAATCTCACCTTTCTCAATTTTTCGTCGTCAACACGAAGATCGCTTTGCGGCAGCTTATAAATTGCCCTAACTACGTCTTTGCTTGATGATGGCTGGGACTAAAAAATTTTTTTTAATGATATTCACAGACTCTTCAGGTAGATTCTGAGGTGAATCCATATTGGTGATATTATAAACCATTCAGCATCCGTATTGGTGTTATTAAACAAAACTTCGATTTCGTAATCAGGCTTTGCGGGTATATCGGTTACAGATAATGGCAGATAGTCCAATTCAGTGAAATGTTTGAATTAGACGGCATAATTCCAGTGCATTGAAATTCAGACTTTGCTATATCCAAACGTATAAAACAGGCGAAAGTCTGTGACACCATTGTAGCTATTTCATACTCTGTGATTCTTGCATTGGAGTTAGCCCTCATCCATAATCTGCAGGCTTCAAATTATGCATCTTTGAAAGGTTTCATCAAAACTCAGTCTAAGGGTTACAGTTTATGGTTCTTGTCACGGCGGGGTGCTTATCATGTGCACTTGGCTTTCTTTTGCATAACTTAAGACGTAAGATTTGTATGATTGAAAAACCCATTAAGAATTGACAGAACTGGTTTCTCTTGAGTCAGTTTTGAAAATTTTACAAACTGACTATACCACTAAAAGAAGAATTCAGATTTCATTGATCCGTTTGGCTGACTAGGGCTACACTTTCAATTGGAGCACCAATCATCGACCTTTCATTGACTCTCTGCTACGAAGAAATAGACAGTGATGGGATAAAATAACCGCAGCACTCATGCAAAACATAACAGTGACATTTTTACCGCGCTCTACAGAGATCAACTTGCCAAGTTGGCGATTACTTTTAAGTGTCATTACTTTAGCATTGCTTCTGAACAATGGTGATACCTGTCTCACCGCAGTTATCCACGTAAGATGGACTAAAATGCGTTTGATAAAATCATAGTAAAAATGCTTAACTGCATATTTCTTGACCTTATTGAATTGACATAGTGAGAACTTAGTTTATAATATCTAGGTTTAGTCATTAAATGGATAATTACCGCGAAAAAACCCGATTCAAATAAAATAAAATATGTGTTCGAATCGCGAAAGTTTAAAAAAGCCTATTGAATTGGTATTCTAGTTTTAATTTCTCAGCACAATGGAAAGCCAATTTTAGAGACACTTTCGAAATCAAGGCATATGTATATTGAAAGTTGAATCAAAACTGCCTCTTTTAAGGGTCAATCTAATTTATTCTCCTCATTTGAACTTTTGCATGTAGTAAGACAGGGTTCTTTTCGGCACATTACAGATTAAAGACGATTTACAAAGAAAACTTTTTTTGATAAAACTTTATCGATGACATTTTTCAATATTTCACGTGTTGAAGCACTGTCACGTTTTGGTGTGGGTTTACTTATGTTGAACCTGAAGAAATACGGTCTTAAGAACTCTCAAATCCACGCGAGAAAATTCACGTTCAAGTAAAGTACAATGAATAATAAAAATACCTTAAATTATGACAGATTAGTGACATGGAAATGATAATTAATAGTATTAAATAGCGCCCCGTAATTTAATTTCTATTTATAGACTCCAAAATATATTTCGAATAAAGTTTTTACTAACTTTAACGTTCGACACACTCTCCTTGGCGAATGTGATGGCATGGCAATATTTAAACGTTGTTATATTATTAAACTGTTTAAATTTGTGGACGCAATATCAGTTGTTGCTCCCCGAGATTGAATTACTTTATTCACAATTAAATAAAAACTTTCGTCCAAATTGATGCCATAAGTTCACAATTTAATACGTGCACATATCTCTGTATTCCAATCATATCGTTACGGCATTTCGAGGATAAGTTTAAAAGTAACAACTCACTGCTTCTGCTATCCCGGGAAGATGAGCGGCAAAAGGTTTGTCTCGACTCGTTTGGGACGTGGAATGAAGTGAATAGCTTATTTTTTTATTTAGCATTTCCTACCTTTGAGGTCTGAAGCTGAAAGTATAGTATAATTCTTAAACAAAGCCAAAAAAGGTAAGATCATCACGACAAATTTCGGCGGCCTGTTCACCGCAAAGATTGAGAGAGTGGCAAACACGATGTGAGTAAACTGCTAGATTTTTATCAGCTAATATTATTGCCTAAAATCCTTTGTAGGCGCCTTTCATGCTGCTACCGTTGTTCACATTCTTGTCCTCGACAATCTGATATTGGAATTTCAAGCAACTCAAGTTTTGTCAAGATAAAATGAGCAAGGCTTTGCCTTGTTTTTTGAGAGCAGTCGTCAAGTTAAATACGTTGAGTTATTTATTTGATGAATCTATTGTCGAAAAAATTACGAGCATATTAATTTATTTAATATGCAGATATATGATAACAACGTTGTACTTCCTAGTAACGCAGTCGAAAAAATCTACAATTTTATTTACGGGACTAAAACGAATAAAAATGGAAAAGTATTTTAAAAAATATTATCTAAATAATAAGGTTAAAAGTTCACAGAATTTTAAAGAATATTATTATTTTAGCATACGACTTACATAATGTCTTTGAGAACTGCAAATATCGTAACTACATTGAGTTGGTATTGAAAAATAGATTTTATATCGATGCTAACAAGTGCTTCCAATATAAACAAATTGCAAATCAATGCATGTTTCCCCTGCCGCGGTATAGATATGGAGAAGTATCGGTGGTGTCGATGACAGTCACGGTTTGTGTTCGTGGAGGACGCATGTGTTTATTCGACGTTTGTTGCGTAATCTTCGATACGAGGTAAATGATAACCATTTTTATTATACTTTACAGGAAAACTTAAAACCGATGGGTGTAGTTTTTGAACAGCATCACAGTATTTACTAATTGAATTTTAAATTTTCGTGTATTTGGTGATTACTTATTATGTTGTCGGATTGGTAACGCAGTGTTAAGTCAATAGGCGTTTTTATGTTTTCTGAAAGAAATAAAATGTTTTTATTTTAGAATTTTCTATATTCTTCAGTTAGTACACCATGGCATTGACGGAAGCATTGCGAAAAGCAACGCCGATACGCCAGAAATTTAAGTTGTTTTTGCAAAAGAGGATTATGTTTCTTTCAAACCACTTTTCAATTAAAATTTTCGGCTGACACGGTACTAGCCTTAACATTAACTGGAACATAGACGAAATTAATTGAGAAGGAGAACATACATCCCAAGAAGAACGTTGATGAAGAGATGTCTGAATATGAAATTTTGAATGATATATCTAACATAACAAGTCAGCCACGGTAGATTATTTACGTAAAGATCAATCTTGAACAAAGATATAGTAGAAGTATTGTGTCATTTTATATGTTTAGTAACGCCTTTATAGAAATCTAATTTGTTAATTAATGGCCGATTAAAATGTGATTGAGGCTAACTAATAATGATAATATACGTACAGGCCATTATTCATAATTATAATAAGTAAAAGACTGACGATTGACCAATAAACCTAACTGTTAAGTAAAGCTAAAAGCTAAAAGCTGTTTTATTTCAACTACCTTCACTTACTATTTTTGTAATAAATCATCGACGCAACTATCAGCTCAGCCAAGCCATTACCACATACTAGACACAATATACAACACGATGGATTGGTTAAATTTTTTACAACTTCTTGCATTTTTAGGTTTGCAAATTGTCCCCCAAAAAGTAGAACAACCGAAATAGAGTTTCATGCTTGTTTTGAATATCGGCCGATAAATGCACCTGTAGTCTTGTTTTAGTTTCTTGGGAGTGTCTAACCTTCCGTAAATTATCATCAAGAAGTGGCTCATATTTTGCTAAGAGTTCAAGGACTCCGAGGAAGTTAACATTAGAAGGATCTTCAATCCTGTTATTATCTCCACGAAAAGCCAATCCTCTCTCAGTAAGAAATACAGTTACATTATGAAATCAACATAAAAACCCTTTCTACACTTGTTGCTCATTTTTAATATATAGATTTATGTAATGAATCATAAAGTGAAGGTCGTGCTTTCGGCTTGATTTGTTCTGTTTTACATGCAAGATACGAGTTTTCGTGCAACGCACTATTTTCATGTCCGGGAATTTTATTATGGTGACGATAAAGTGGATTTTTGAGCATGTGGCAATGTACTAAAAATTCTACAAGGTGAACAAAAGAGCGCTTGTTTTAGTTTACTCCACACTAACCAGTCTCGGACCACAATTTTCCCATTCTGTAGTTTTTTCTCAAAAATCGAATTTAACAGTACTGTTCCTTTGTCATCTTGAGAAAACTACTCGGACGTTTTCGCGCGATTTTTTTTATGTCTGTTTCGATGCTTAAGTCTGCTGAGCCTATGTTGAAAAATATTTCACCCGTGTTGGTAGTAGTGATGGTGGTAGGCAATGTAGAAGACAAAATATGAAGTAATGTAGATATACGATCGTTATACATTTATTATTGTTCTACAAATAGATGAATCTTCAAGTAGCGTTGAATTGGTAGTGTCTTCTTCTCTAACTTTTATAGGATTGGCATGCGATGTCAAAATTCCGGTAAGAAGCTCCGAGGATGGAACTTTGTAAGGTTTAATAAACTTTTCCAGACTAAGTTGTCCTTTTGATGCCTCCTCGTCACGTTGTACTTTTTTTCTTCTTTGATACCCTGGTACATGTTTGTAAATCATTATTCACATACGGTAGGGACAGTACAATGCAATTGTGATTTAAAATTTATTGAGAGAAAGCGGATGAAAATTATTATTATTATTATTGATAATAAAATATTGCACCGCGCGTATGCAGCAAAGACCGACAAACCGGTGGCGGACAACGGTGGGGGCTGGTGGCGGTGAGTACTTGCGTGCTTTTGATTTAAGCCGCCTTCACGAGTTAGAAGTTAGGTAGTTTTTTCATACATATATACTCAACTACTTTTAATAAGATATGCACTAATGAACATTTACTTATTGTTACTATAAGGTCGTGAATATATCACAAATGCTGGGCCCTTTCATTGTGTCCGGGCCCAAGGATATATCCCCCTGACCTCCCCCTTTGCCATAAGTTAAGTCATTGAGGAGAGGGGTAATCATTATCTTGTTTTATTCGGTTTTGAAAATATGTTACCTTCGCACACTTGAAGTCTCAAGTGTGGTGTTCTCGTCGATCGCGTAAAATATGACAAATATTATTAAAACACATCTTAAATTTGTTAATACATATGCATAGTAAAGCACAATCTCTATTAACAGGTGCCGTATAAACGCATCTGCTGACACGTTACTGGTTTATCGTATTACTGTCAAAATATAAATGATTGAAGCTAATAGGTAAACATTTAATGTATTTATTAAAATGTATTTTAAAATGTAATAAAAAAATACAAATTAAAATTTGGTTTCTTGCAACTTTAAGACTGAACCCACAATTGAATTTGATTTTCATTCACAAAATTCGAGTTGCAACGAATATTAAGGAAGGTTGCTTAAACTAGTAAAGATAATGAATGTCGTTCGTAACATAATTTAGATAAATCAAAGTTATTTTTGAAGTGAAAACTTCTTTAGGCGTGTTGAGCGATTATTGGTAGGGGAAAAATCTTATGGGTTCACGTAACCGATATGCTAATATGCTATAATGTTAACAGTATATAAGCATATATATATATATATATATATATATATACACACACACACACACATATATATATATATATATATATATATATATGTATATATATATATATATATATATATACACACACACACACACATATATATATATATATATATATATATGTATATATATATATATATATATATATATATATATATATATATATATACACACACACATACACCAACACATTGTATATATCCGACTGTATAATGTGAGGAGTTGGACGGGTGATGTGTTGTGCAACATTAGTGCTGTCTATATCTATACAAGTAAAGTTCAATTGACTACATGGAAAGTTCAATGTGTGTATACGGTGCATTTTTTAAATTGTGTTTTAGTTTGATTATTATTTTAATTGTTTAATGTACAGTACGACAGTGAGTACTAAATATGTTAATATTTTCAAAAAATTAATAACAAAAACAAAATCTTTATTTTGAAAAGTTTCAAATATTGGTATCAATATTTGCGTTTAAAAATTTAATATTATTTAGTTTTTTAATTTTTTAATATTTGACAGCTGCAATACATCACGCAACGAGTATTTCTAGTGGCTTGGGAATTATCTTACTAGCGTGGTAAAACAGATTTCTAGTTATTCGATCATATTTTATAGCAGATTTCAAAATGCAAAATTATGCTATAATTATTTCATAGTTTTAAGTTTTCACTTCTGTCGGCAGTGCCCATGAGTGCTTATGTTTTTTTATTGATTGTCTATTATGATTATTATCTTACATAGTATGCTTATACCTTTAAGCTTTCACAAAAGCTTCAAAGTATTTGATAAACACAGTAAGCTTAGCATTTTTAAATAGTACTTTCAGTAAGATTAGGGAAAACCAATAATTCGTGTCAACGGTTGCCTAAGTCGGGCTTAGAAATAATATAACGGAATCCATCATTTATTTTTAATAAAACACGAATAGTTTTTCTTAATTTGAAATTAAATATTTCTTAATAAACGAATTCTAATATTTTCTTTGTTAACTACAATAGTTTCATTAAAATTATACCATACCCGTAATTACAAATACAAACAATAAAAACAAAATATAATATGAAAAATTCAAGGAAATTAGTTAGAATAAACACACCAGCACATAGATTATATACCGAAGCCATATTTTGCACATTAGATCGTACTTTATTTACGACTCTCCTATAAGTGGTACAACTAATTTTTTGCCTTTTTATTTTTTTTTAAATTCAAAATAGGTATTTCTTTTATTAAACTTCTGTTTCATTTCCATTTCGTTTTTTAAGAATTTAAGTCTAATTCCGTTTTCGGGTTAGTACCTTTTTTATATTTGTACATGAAATAGGAAACAAAAAAGTCAAGGAAGTTTTATTTGTTAGTTGCTAATTCTTTTCGAATTTTCATAAACAGCTGAATTACTTCTTTCAATTGCAGGGCCTTGAGACATTGTAAAATACTTATAACTACAGAAAGTAATTATCATATCTTTCAGTTTGTTCAATTAATTCTACTAGTAACCTTACTATTTAATAAATTATAGAAAGATATATTTAAATAATCTATAGTCTGTCGTAACGTCAATTATTTTAACTACCGTTCCGTAACCTGTCAAAATAAAGGTTTGGTTATTATACAACATGAGAATGTTAGCTTAAAGGTTAATAATTCCGTAACGTTTACGTTATTCATTAAGTGACGTGGTGCAGTATAGGGCTGATTGCTGAAGGTCCGTGTTGTACGCTCGGCGGTGTCATGACTCTTGGTAGTGTAGAGTCTGGACAGCGTAGTTGCTATTATGCTTGGTAAGTCAACTTTCACACATGCAGTAATGTCATGAGGTCTTTCAAACTTTGTTTTTTTTGATTAAAACCCTTCAAATGAATAAAACTTTAGGCACACTATATCGTTTGTTTGCTTTAATAAATCCAATTTAACCTTCCCTATATTTCTCTAACGCTTCTTTCATATTATCATGTTCCGAATTATCTATTGACCGGCGGGTGCCTTAGAACTGTTTACCACCATGCAACACAGTAAATGTGACATTTATGGCCATGTTGGCACTCGAATTCAACATTTTAACTATAATACTTTCTTAGCTTTAACCGAGGATATCGGAATTTAATAGATCGTCCTTACCATTTTGCATTTTGTTCTATAAAATGCATGCAAATCTTTGTAAATGACAAAACAAAGTATTATTTGCTTAATTTATTATATTATACAAAATATTTATCAACAATTTGATTACAAGTGACAAGAAAAAGAAAACTGAAGTAAATGTAAAATATGGTATATTTAAATGTCTATGTTAATTAATATTAAGAAATATTAATTGGAATATTTGGTCTTACATAAAGTGACAGTGATATATATTACCTTTAATAAAAATTAAATTTAAAAAATCATCATCAATTAATAAAAAAACGACATTGAAATTGAGACAAGCTCTGATTTTTCTAAGCAAAATAATATAACTACACTCAAATATTGTTACAAAAACAATTACAAGATTTTCTAAACTACTAACAAAGTTAATATTGTCTATTCAAAACCTCTTTTTTCTGGGAAAGCTTCCAAAGATTGGTAACGAAGAGATCTGACTGTAACATGAGTCTATTCTTTAAATCGGTATTAGTAAGTTCCCGAGATATTTTTCGAGTATAGATTCGTCTAAATGCCTTCAAATTATTATTAGCTGCGGCAGCCTCTTCAGGTAATTCTCCGATAGACATTAATGCATGCCTTACAAGCTTTTAAGCCTGTGATCAGAATTCAAAAAGAATTTTCTTGCGGTATTTCGGTCGTTCGATGTCCCGCTTCCGCTCCTTCATGATTTATCTACAATTAAGCCTAATCGAGATCTAAACTGGTTTTGAACATACAATTTCTTATTGTGGTCTGACCTAAACCGAAATTTAACTTTCTATAAGAAAGGTGAAGGAAATATTAAAAAAAATGAATTCATGAACGTAGAGATGTCAAACCGGATTCAAAACGATTTTCATCGCTTTATTTTAGCAAGGGTCTATCTATTTTATTCATTTCTTTGGGTATTGCTTCACAAACATAATACCTAGCAGATGATGTTTCACCTAACGCACTTTAAATTTTACCTTCGACCATGGTCAGTTGCAAATTATGTCGGATGTTGAAAACGCATTCGTCTAGTGTGAATGTTGTCGGACACAAGGAAGCTATCTTTCTTTAAAATGAGATTTCCCATTCTTAGAAACAGTAGAACTTTCCTTTACAAATTAAAAACGAATTGGTCTACAGTATCTTGTAGAACGATTAGACGGACCGATGATGACAAGTGGGGCGGGGATTTTTCCATTTCGGTTTCATTGTCTGAATTTGTTACTAACTGCAAAGGAACGTAAGAAATTACAAACGACTACTATCATGGTCTATACTAGAATTCGTGACAGACTGTTTGTACTCGCTATCACCCGTACTACTGTCAAAATTCCATTTCTCAACTAAAGTTGAATTAACTGACTCTACCTGAATTCAATTTAAACAATTTTCTCTGGAAGATCCGCGAAGCCGTTTGATCCTGAAAACTTTGCAATTCGATATCGGCTTTCGATTCCGTCACTACCATATTGCTAGGATAGAACTTTTTGTTAGCTTTCAGAAACACTCTGATACGATGATAAAACTTTACAAAAAGTCTTACCATTAACAAAGTTCATGATCAATATTATTAATGTTTCGTAAAATTAGCCTCCAAAAAAGTTAAAACTTCATCCGCACTAATATTTGTTCACGTTCACTGTTTCGAATTGTTGAGTAATGCGCTAACTGCTGAATCGTCAACCTGAGATAATTCCGTTAATCGTCTACGTTTCGATCTTTTAGTAAGATCACCAAAATCCTTCCTTAGTCGACCGCGACTAGAGAAAGTCGAACTAGGTTCAGCTAAATCACTTCAAATTTATATTGCTCATCAGTTGTTGTCTATTCAATACACTCAATATCTTTTGCAATATCTGTTGATCTATTGCAATTCACAAGTTTATAGTATTTGTCGACACTTTACAAAAATTAAGCACACGTTTTTCTAAATGACTAATATTTATATTCTCTACATTATCAAAGTTTTCTAACAGCCCTGAAAAAATACGTTCGTATTTTTTTTAGTATGTCCTTTTTCTGAATCTCATAACTCAAAGAAATACATCCTTTTAAAGGAGCACTTGGCAATGAAAAGAAAAATATACAGTTAAATTAACATTGTAAAATTCTCGTAGACGTGCTACGAAAAACTACGAGTATACTACGAGTTCACATAAAGAGCCACAGCACCCACAGGCTCTGTCAGGATATTAAGGTTCATATTTTTTACATTAGACTACACTTATAGGTAAAATATATTACAATAAATGCGCATCAGTGTTAAAATTGTAGGACCAAAAGAAATCAAAATTATGCGTTTTTATCTCAAATTATAATTCACCTTCGTAGCACTAAAATATTACAAATACTGCAAAACATATCAATTTAAAATATATTAAATTTTACAATACATACCTTGACCTTGGATTCCCATATCTTAAACACACAAATAAACAAACAAATACCGGAAAATGTTATTGCAAAGAAGAGTGATTGGTTTAGATTCACATGAGAGAAATTGGTATAGATTCACAAAACTTAACAATTGGATTGGTGGTAGCTACATTGATTGTAGTAGCAAGATTGTTCTGATAATTTGGTAATGTAATGGTATTATATATATTTTCGTTAAACAACGTAAATAAGAAAGAATTTTTCACCTCAAATATACTCCCATTTGTTTGGTACATGATTGATTGTAATAATGCGATTTCATACATGATAATTTTTTTAATTCTGTGGGAGTTCTATTGTACCATACTTCAATTGGAATCTGATGACTACAAAATCTGGTATTTCAAGCATTCGATTGGCTACTTCCGCCTTTAAATTTCAGCTTAAATTCTGCTTGATTAGAATCATCGAAGCCTGATTTCTATGTGATTTTTAGGTTCACTCACGTGTCCTTCAGTCCGCGTGTAACAAACTGTTTTTTTTCAGAATCGAATATGCTTAACGTAAAATTTGGCATAGTAATAAAGCATATTAACCCACCCACATCTTACAGTGTTTTAGAAGTCTGCATACAAAGCTTGTCGTACAATGGTTGTGGGAAAATTATTATGATAATTTTATTAATTAAATTATTATGATAGGTTTTGAGATATCCACGCTAACATCTACGTGCCGAACTTAATTATGTTAGGTCCTAGCATTTTGCCCGCGGCTTCGTTCGCGAAGACGACTCGTTTTTCAAACTTCAGTCGAATTGTTAACTTATAGTTGTTCTGGCTATACCAAAAATTAAGGCGTGGTGATAGTTTCGAGTTAAGAAAACATATGAAACAAATACGATCTCGCTTGAATTACCGTGTAAATATTTTTTCCCATATAAATTTGGCCACTCCTTTTCACGCCCTTAGGGATTGAATCTCCAAAACTGCTTAAATATGTGTCTCACTATTTGTATTGAATAGCATTAACACCAAGTTTTAAATAAAAATCACCCTAAAAATATATTTTTCATACAAATTTAGCCAACGCTTTTCACCCCTTTGGAGTTGAATTTCGGAAAATTCAGAAATACGTTTTTCATTATTTGTGTTGCAGAGCATTAATACCAAGTTTCACGTAAAAATTTGCAATAGTAATATTTTTCCCATTCTAAGTTTGCCACCATTTTTCATTCATCGCTTCTTAAACGATACCTTTAGTATAAAATCAACACCCTATCCAAATTTAAAATTTCTGTCATTAGCGGTCTGGGCTGGGCCTTTATACATCAGTCAATAGGGACATTGGCTTTTATATATTTAGATGATTAAATATTTATTGTGCTAGGAAACCCATGTTAGTGATGACTTATAAAGTAATTTCACTTCAAACTATGCACGGAATGTCGTCTATGTATAAGTCAGACACGCACTTATTATAAAAGTAGTGAGGCGTTGTAATTTAAAACGAACTTCTACTAAAGTACTTCTACTAAAAATACCTATAGTTGTACTTCTACTAAATTGTCTGTAATAAACATATCTCATGTTGTATTTGTGCTAAAGTATCAATAATCGAAACGCCTCCTGTGACTTTAAAGTAAATGCAGTTGTATTTCTTAAAGTTTCTATAATCAAACATGTCCTGGTATTTAAAAGCAACTGTAGTTGTACTTCTCTTAAAATATCTATAATAAGAATAATTTTTCAGATAGTAGGTTTTTTTTGAGAGCTAAACTTGACTGTAAATAAAAATAAAACATAAAAAAACTAAAATCCGACTACGGGATAAAACTAACTGAAAAGTACGAAACAAGAAAATATTCCTCTCAATAATCGTCATAATCTGAATTTTTCTCTAAATTTGGAGAAATCTGCGTTGTAAGAACTGTTTAACGAATTTCTTTTTAAAAAGATAATATACTCAATTCAATTATTTACGACTATATTTAAGTAATATAAATACACACTACACTATATCTAAGTAATCACCGTGCCATGGGTGCCCTGTAGATATAGTCGTGGTCGCGTGCCGCTATGTATGTAAACAGGCTATGTATGTATGTATGTATATAAGTTTATTTTGCCGCTATTCTGTGCCCTTTTTGTACTTATTTATTATTACGGCAGCCGTGGCCACATGCCGCTGTGTATGTATGTTTGTATGTGAATAAGTATGTTTTAGCTCTATGCTGTGCCCTTTATGTACTTATTTATTATTACGGTTGCATGCGACCTCGACTACATCAACGTACCCATATAGAATTGAATTGAGTATATTATCTTTTCTACAGGAACTTCATTAAATAGTTTTTCACATCGCAGATTTCCCTAAATTTAGAGAAAAAATCAGGCTATGACGATTATTAAAAAGAATATTTTCTAGTTTTCCTCTTTTCAGTTGGTTTGTTCCGTAGTCGGGTTTTAATTTTTTAACTTTTTAATTTTTATTTACAACTTTTACTATGACTTACGTTTATTGCGCAATCAACCTAGATCCTTCGTGGAATTATAGCATAGAATCTTGATCTTAGTTGTGATTCTGGCGGACAACTTTTATTATGAATTAGATTGATTGCGCAAGCTATCTTGTTCTTTCAGTTTGGGAGGTTTCAAGAGGCCTTGTAAAGTTTTGACTCAAGTTAATGCGATATAAACTTGACCTCTTGCAAAAACTGTTTTACCAAGATCTATTACAGCTTTTTCAAGAGTACACGACAATATTAACGGATGCATGGTTCTAGTGATTTTGTCAGCCCCCCTCAGTCAATCATATTCTATGTTTGCAGTCTCAATTCTAATTAGATACCATAAAAGATCATTACGAATTGTTGGATCATCGAATTTAATATTGGGGGCATTGGGTAATTCCTCGAACTTTAGCTGGTTCCGTCTGAGAGGTAACCATTCAATACTCTCAATAACACCCACTGACCAGTCCCTTGTGTACCATTGCTGGCGTTGACCAAGGCTTACAAAACCTGCTAGATGGATGCGTTACCGGTTGTGGCGGGTTTTTTGCCTGCCGACCTCGTGATTGCAGAACGCCCGGCGAATTTCACCTTGGCACGAGGTAAGAGTTTCGATGCGGGTCCGTTGCACCTCGAGTTTTTGGCTAACGAATCCCTTGTTGATAGAAAGAGACGTATATTAGGGATCGTCGTTGCTCATTGGCAGTCCAGGTGGTTCTCCCCTGATCCCAAGGTTAAAACGACCAGGTTATTCTTCCCCGATGTGTCCGAGCGTTTACATAGGAATTGGCTCGTTCCTGATTATTATGTTTCTCTCTTTTTAACGGAACATGGCGCATTTCGTGCCAGTTTGTACAGGTTCGCCCTCAGAGATAACCTGGCGTTTACCTGCGGATTTGAGACGCACGACATGATTCATGTTTTGTTTCACTGCAGTGAGCACGACGATGCACGTAGTTGTTAGAGAGCATGCGTCTAAACAGGAAAATTTATCCGAGCATAACTCGGGACCCAATCCTAATTACCAAACTTCATACAATTCCACCTGTCCCATTGGTGTCTTGAGAAATGCATTCAGGCTTAGGGGTTTGGCCATGTGTTTTTGAGTTAGTGGAAATATCAGCAGCCTGCACATTGTAAATTTTTGATGCTTTGCCAAATAATTCACCAATTTTATTTTAATATTAAAATCATCGACTTTTATAAGAGTAGGAAATATATTAATAATTTCAGGACACTGAATTTCATGCAACTTTATATACCCTAGGACACACTCTCAATACGAATAAAAAATACTTTGTTGAAATTTCTTTATTAGTTACCTTTGTAGGAGGGAGCAAACTTACTCACATAAATACATAGCTTTTGAAATTCATAACGTAACACACCCTGGATCTCTCTCTCATTTGTTGAAATGACTTCAGTAGTTTAGTTTGTACGATTTTTTACGATTTTTGTACGATTTTTCCAAATTTACTGGCATACATACATACATAAAAACATAGCCTGTGAAATTCATAACCCTCTGCCGTAGTTGGGTAATAAGAAAACTCTCTTCATCGCACTCTCGTATTATGTTGTTTCTATTCTCTACCTAATTTAGATACATCGATCATCATACAACATAACTGCAATGCAATTTTTTTTCGTATTTTAACGCTTTTCTACCAATTTTAATCGTATTCTGAAAAAAAATTTCTACAAGTTGACGACTTAATAAAAATATAACATATCCTTTTGACCTACTCTGTTCAGATTAGTAGGTCATTCTTTAAACTTTTTTGTAAATTATTTAAAATTAAACGAGGGTTTAAGAGTCCAAGAAATGTGTAACGATTTTCTGCAATTTTTGTGGTTAGCCCAGAAAAGGTTTCATATTTAAGTGGGGGCCACGGTACAGAATAAGAACTAATACTAATATATTCAGACGGCATTTTATAACCAATCATGTATTGCATGATTGTCACGTGAAACAGTCATATGATGTGTTATGGTAATTTTGCGATTTTTTCCAATTTTTATTACAAAAGATCCCAATGTTCATTGACCAGAACCAGCTATTCTATATCTATTAAATAGAGACCATTGACCCTATTTTGATCTTCCTTACAATGCAGTTTTTCGTATCAGTTAAAACCATAGACTTAATATACTACGTCTATGGTTAAAACATATTAGTTAACGCACTAAATAGTATAAATGACTCAAAGTTCGAAGTTATTTACGTAGTCAATAGTAAACCAAGTGGTTTAAAGTGGATTACTAAAAATAAATTCTTTGATGTTAGACGAAGTATAGTTATTATAATTATAGAGATTAAGCTAATAGCTAACTTGTTGACAGGATGCGTTTAAATAGTGCCAAAGGGAAGCAATTGTAAGTAAAATTGTCAGAGTAATAAATGAGAGGACATTTATTTCGCAGCGTGGAATATTTTTTTTCAGCTACAACAAAAGCATATAAAAACATGTCATTTGTATTTTTTAAAAGTCCTTAATAAGTCTTATGGCTTTTAGTAAGAGTCGATAGTCACAATATATAAAAATAATTATATACAAAATCAATTTTCTATTAATCTCTTAAAGATTATTTTATTCACTGTCCAGTGAAATATAATTTTACACGAGAAACAAAAATCCAAAATAAACAGGATCCTGATGACATAATATTGTTTCCTTGACAAAAGGAGAAATCATTTGCTCAACTGCAAAGACTCAAGAAATGTATATTGGGAAGCAGAAAAAAGTTTGGGCACAACCTGTTGCATTGAAGGGGAAATCAACAAAAATAATATCCACAAAATTCGACAAGTTTAATTTCGGGTTACCTTCACGTTGATATCATTTTTTTTCTTCGTACCATTAACTTTTGGTCCAGTTTTTTTTTAAGTCCCACCCGCCCTTTTATATCATGGAAAGCCTGCTTTGTCTTGTTTTCCCCTGTGATGGAACAATTTTAGTTCCTATATAATTATCCCTTGTTATTATTAGTAAAGTAATTGACTGAAGTTCTAATATATATATTCGATAAAATGCGTTTTAGAAAAATGTCTCATGCGAAGGCTTTCGTGTTCTAGTTCCATAGTAAAAATGTTCTATTATAATAAGACTTTAAAATCGAATTTCACTGAAAACATTAAATACAGCGGTAAAATGTAGGTATTTTGACGGTCAATTGGTGACGCTATCTGGTGGTATTAAATTTCATAAATATCATCATTCGATTTAGTTATAAACTTTGTTCTACCACATCACGTCATGGATATTTGGTTCAGGAAAATTTCAACCGCAGTGTGGTCTTGGAACAACACTAATCTTAAAATTGCACTCAAGATTATATGACCGATTTAATCCTAATAATAGACATTTTGACAATCCTTTAAGTAGTTCGTCATTATTCAGTTATTCACAAAAAAGGATTATCAGAAAGATTTCCAGAGAAAATTGACTGCAAAACTGCACCTTCTGTATGTCGACGACATGAAAAGCCAAGGGTTATGAAGTTTTAAAAGAGACTATTACGACAAAATTAAACGGTAACAGTGTTGTCACTGTAGCGTTTTATCGTTAAGGATTAACTCTGCACTTCCAAAAAAGTTCGGATCGGATTGGACTCGTAAATAAGACAAGATCCAAGATAGTAATCTAGAATTCAGCAAAATTTACTATATAATGTTGGTGATGATACTTGCTAAAATGCTACTTTTTGGAGGACTGTCAAAACATTTTATTTATATGAAATATATGATACCAACAGATAAAAAAATGACTTATGCGGTAAATAAAAAAAGTCTGATAACATAAGGTTTGATGAAAGTACTTCCGAAAATACAAAAATATATTGCTCTCAACTCTGATGTGGTCTATGTCAGAAAATCACAAAAAAGTGGGTGACAAGTGCAAGGAAAAATGAGATTCAAAATATCGATATAAATAATATACATAATATAAATTATTAATACATGCTAGTGAAGTTGATTAGCAAATGGATATCTTTCTTGTTTTTCACTTACCACATATTATAAAACTTACTACCTAATCAATAATTTCAATCCAGTTATCACTTGTTAACTACAGGAATATATCCCATTAAAAATACGAGGTGTATTTTTTTACTATACTTAAGAATGTCCTTATAATCAATTCGCAAAAAATCACATTATTTTTCCTTTGTTTTAATATATAAATTATTGAATAATTCCTTTTGGGAATTTGTTACGGTGAAACGCGAAGGCCTGAACGATATAAAATATTGCAGATTATTTATATACCTATTTTTGAAAAAATTGCTATTTACTATATACGGAAATGAGAAAGCGATATTTAATAAATTTATCGAAATGTACTTTATTATACATTTAGTTTTACTTCACAACGACTAGCTTGTTTCGATTTCCAATTATTATTTAAATACCTACGTAATTGGATTTCAAACAACAAACAACACAGAGCAAATTCAGTAACAATGGTAATTCTTTTCTAAATAAAAACCACGAAGAAACAGCATACATTTATAAATAATTGGCGAAATAAAAACACTTTGTCAAATACAGATAGCATTAAATTAATTTTGCTTTGGTAGTGACGTGTTCGATAGTTATTATGGATTTTGTAAGTTGGACCAAATACAACAAAGGAGAAAATGGCTTACTGGCAATACTTTGTTAGAACGTAATTCTAAAATGGTCCTCATACATATAATATAGCTCCACTAATCAAAATGCCTCGTTTGTATTTATCGTGAAAAAATACATTACTGCGTCCATTAATTGTGACTCAATAGTGCTAAGTAACTAATCGAACACAGCAAAACTAAAGCCTTAACGACTAAAATATAATCTAGTTTCTAATATAATCGATTAGTAATCGAAATCAGAGTTCGTTGTCTGATAGAGCGACGGCGAAGGAGACTGGCGGTGGGAGAAACCCCCGGAGTGCGGACGCCGTTGAATGAGGGGAATATTGACCTCCTCAGGCGAGCGGAACACCTGTTGTTGGGGCTGCGCCTGGAGGCGAGCCGGATGTCGCCGTGGTGGCTCCGGTTCCTGGCAGAAAAAAAATATTAAATGATGTTTAAAGGTTTTCCATAAAGAACAATGAAAAGCGAAATAAACATATACAAATATTGTGAAAGTTATAATAATACAAATAAAAACGGGCTAACTATGTAACTCAAAACTAGATGGCGCTGTATTCGTTTGTAGTAATGCACAATCGTTTCATTAATTCTGACGCAGATCGTATAACTCCAGGAAGGTTTACATATTTAATATTTACATTGTGGATTTTGGAGCTGAGATGTCAATTTAAGGTGTAGTGAAAAACTGCGGTTTATGCAGAGAAGGTTACAAGAACAATAGTAAAAAATGTGAAACAATAAAAATATGCCTTTCATACAATGTGACCTTTTATTTTTATGCCGGACTCTTCCGGGTGATATATGTATCTATGCATTAACTCTTCATATAAAAACATAAAACGAGAAAATTATACCTTCATTGCAAATTAAAATGCCACAGTTTACTAATTATTTAGTAGTTATTATTTAGTGGTTAATAATTGGAATATAATTCATAACAAATTTTGTTTCATATTTACATTCAAGAAACTAAGATCACGGATGGATTTCTGGACTTCCGAGAACGGTTTCTTTGCCCAATATTAATAAAATAAATATAATTAATGTTTGTCTCAAATCTAAATTTGAATCATGCGGCATTTAAGAAACTTTTATAACCTATGGCTGATTAAAATTCACACAGTAAGATTTCTTGGCTTCATCCTTAAAAAAGTGAATTTCAATGGAGCGCATGTTTAGTTGGCTAAGAAACTTTAAAGATAATGTATGAACTCTAGATACGTTCACTATGCATACTACGGCTCGGGATTTTAGACTTAATTTATTTAAATTGGCGATATCTTCCTCTTCTATATTTTCAAAAATGTTAGTTTTGTTTTGTTTATCTACTTCTTAGGTATTATCAATGATTATTCGTGATAATCTGTCCTCTCAGTGATTTTATTATTGTAGTGTTTTAATATATTTATTCTGAAATTAATCAAAAGTAGGTATACAATGATTATCCCCAATCGACTCTAGATAAAAAATAACCATTTAACTGGCACGCGGCGGAACGTGCAAGTAAAAGTTACTTTTGAATATAGTTCTCATTAACAATTAAAAATATAACTTTCTCAGCCTCAAGCTAGATGATTTACGTTAAATCCTAATTGCACATGTTTTGCATTATAAAAAATAATGACTCAAAGCTGTTTTTTAAAGAATTTCTCCAACTTTCTTCAAATGTATGGTCGCAGTCACATTCAAAATGTTTAATTATCTTGACAACCAAGTTACAGAGTAGAGCGGTTATCCTACCTGCTCTTCCTGTTCCTCCTCGTCATCGTAGCGGTCGTCGTGGTAGACCTCGGCCGGGTAGTAGCGATCCGAGTAACGCAGCGTCACATTAGGTTTGCGCTGCGCCTCTTCAGCATTCAGGGGCTTGTACAGGTAATCGTTCACGAAATGGTATTTCGAGGACTTCTGACAGATGTTGTCTCCAGACGGCGGCATGCAGATCAAGTGAACCTATTGGCAAATGACGGTAATTGAACATGTGATTAATTTGATTGTGTAATTTTTTACGAAACTTTTGTTTTGTTTGTTCCAACATTAATAGGGAAAATGTTATGATGCATTATGTTTTAAAGACCCTTTAGTTTTTCGTATACGACAATATTTTGCGACAACAATGTTAAAAATAATCTTCTGTTATTCGAGATCACAGAACATTGAGTAGGTTATAAGTGTTATCCTGCGTAAATTGTATTAGAGCCATTTATGCCACTTTTATACTCGCTATTTTCTAATTGGTTTGTTATTAACCAATCATAGCGTATCAGTGGGGGTTGCCATTAGAGTGGAACATATCGTTTAAAGATATCGATAAACAACTTCAAATCTAGAAGCATAATTATATAAAAGTAACAATGAATGTAAAAAAATTAATTTATGAAACGTTTTATTTCCTGGCTTTTTTTAGGTCTAACAAAGTTTTTTTAGACAATAAATTTCCTCATTTTATTCAAGAGAAAAGTGTGCCGAAGTGACTAAATCTATTGAACTTCAAGCTATTGTGCGAGCGAGATTAACAATTGTTCTTCATTCCTTATTCTATAAGCCGCGAGAACGCGGCAATCGTTCACATTATAAACTAATAAAAACGAATATAAATACGCTGGAAAATGAAAGAATAATATGGAAATAAAAGTACTTTATTGTTTAAAAATTCGCAGGTTCAATCAAGACTATTAAGAAAAACTTTTGATAATCTTCTCTTTGTAAATGGTGGCACTTCGACGTTTCCGTTTACGAGGCGTTGAACTCAGAATGAAATTGACATTAAAATTTCCAACTTGATCTGGTGCTTCAGTTACTTGAACTCCCTCAAATACAAGTGTATTTAAGTAGAAATGTTGTTTAGTCTGAAGTGTACATATTTTCAAAATGTCTGAGGAGCTTAAACAAACAAACTAAAACAGGTGTGAAAATAAAAAAATAAATGAAATAGCTTATTACAACAATATCCAAAAATAGAATGTTGATATTTCTATAAAACAACGTTTGTTATATATCTTAGCACTTGTTTTTACTACATACTTATTTTTACTAAAGCCTGTTAAAAAAGTAAAATATATTTCATAATGTTAAGCTGTCGTAATATCTGGGCGTTCCAAAGACATTGTGCAAAATTCCTGCTGCACCTAGTTTTTAAGGAAAATGTATGTGACAGACAGACGGACGGACAACCTACTGATCCTATAAGGGTCCCGTTTTCTCTTTTAGATAGGATCTCATGGAAACATGGATTTTTCGTCCAATTGATTCGTCATAAATAAACTGTAGAATGATTATTAACTTTAAAATTATGACATTACAATCGATTCAATGAAAGAAAAAATAAAATGAACGAAATAAATAAATTTTTACAAGTAAACAAAATATCGATATAACGCAGCATTTGTCAACTCTAATGTAAGCATGTGCGACATGTAGAGACATGTCGCACATGCTTGCATTAGAGTTGGCAAATGCTGCGTTATATCGATATTTTGTTTACTTGTAAAAAATTATTTACTTTTGGAGCATAGCGATTTCATGAGCATATCGATGTGGTCACGTTGTATTTTAAGGATCAGTTTTATCGCTATAAAATAGAAATTGAACACTTACCGGGGAAATGAATTTCCTCCACGGTGTAGATTCTGTGTTTTGCTATTGTGCTTATAGATAATTATGGCACAGCATGGCATTATCACTTTGTTACTTTCTAATACAAGGCAGATAACATCTTCTCAGGCTGTGTCGCGATGGCTGGAGTAGGTGCAAATCTTTGCAACATTCTCCGTCCACGTGGCACTTTTAGCCTACTCAATGTTCTGTGATTCGAGATGTTGATGGTCTTTCATTGATGATTTACATTATTGAAAGACTTGGCCGTTATTATTCCAAATTGTAATTTGTTCACTACAGGAGAAAATAATTCTACTAAAACATGTAACCAAAAATGATTACAAGTCCCATAAATATTAACAATCTGGCTGCCAAGTCGATTTAAGCAAATTTTCCCCCGTTGCAACACAGAAATAATAAATTAAATTTTTGTTCTATCGGGGATGGCAGGCTTGAGCTTAAAAACACTACACAAAAACTTCCAGTCTGCCAATATTGGCATACGTGACGCCACAGGAAACACTGCTGTCATGTTCTAGCATAGCAAACAAGTTTTGAAGCAAGAAACTATCCGACAAAGTTAAGAAAATTGCGACAAATCCAAGACAGATTATACGAATCATGTTGACGGTAAGTTACGCTCGGTAGGCGGTGAAAAGTTTCACGATATTGTCTCGGTGCCATACAGTAGCTTTGTATCAAAAGTTAATTCTTCCGGTCTGTCTCTGCTATTGATAGTCAATTACGTTAACCTTGGTCATTAATCTCATTTGGTAATAGTGGCTTAAGCGTAGCAAATCACCATTTGTCATTGCGCATACATTAAAGAAAAACGGCTTACCAAGATCGCGGTTGTTCAGAATTACCACAAAATTAAAATATCACATAGGGATAAATTGTGTTTCACATGCGCATAAAACAGTGATCTAGTGTGGTAAAATTTTGTTAATTTTTAGGAAAAACATTTACGCAATAGTGCTTTACATAATTCACGAAAAATAGAAAGCCAAGAAGTAATTTTATGTAACAAATAAAAATTTAAACAAAATGTTTAATAATATTTTTTGCTTGATTATTTAAAAAAATTAAATTTATTAATTTACAATGATGTGAAACCGGTTCGGGCAATCTTATAACTTGATGTTGCGGAGACGATACAAACAATGACGTCATATTAAATAGCACTCTAAAATGAGCTTCAAACAACAGATATTTGTCTTCTCTTTAATAAAACTATCTCTTATGTATGCGTGTAGAAATAATGTCTTCGTAATAATGACGCAAGTGAAAAAAAATTGTAAACAGGTGTAACAAATAACGTATCTATTATTCAAACAGATGATTATGTGCATCAAACTGTATTTGAAGCGTGTTCCTGTAAAAAATGTAAATTGTTTTCATTGAAATGTTGACTGATTTTTTCAGAAACGATTGAGAATTTTCCTTGTCTCTTCTACTTCGTTTAACCTGATTAACCAAAAGAACGGGTATGACGAAAAAAATAATATTTTCAATATTTTCTCAATTATAACATTTAAAGGTTTCATTATCTTAATAGAAACTGCATGAGAAAAAAAACCTTAAGAAAACACGAAATTATTAGTATAATAGGTTTTGACGTGGTGCGGCGCCCGGTGTGCCTACACGGCAGGGCGCTTAACCGTTGCATTAATGTTGAAATAGTGTATCTCGAGAACCGGATAAAACATGAAACAATTTCATTGCTTCTAGTCGTCTTATTCTGTATACAAGAACCCTTAGACGCCGGTTTACTATACACCTATCGTAGCATATATATTGCGCGTTACTTCGTTCACCCTAAACGGAATTCTTGAAGCTAAATTCACTTTTCCATACTTTTTTTTAGTCTTTTCTCGCTGAAACTTACTAGTTAACAGAATAGAATATTGAACGTCACGCTCATTATATACTCGTACCTTATCAGATATGTTTGAGATATTTCTGTAACTTTCCAGAAATAAAAGGAAAAATGTGTAATTTTATTATTTTCCAATCTAATAGAGTGTCTAATAGAGTGAGTGAGTGAATATATTATAATTTTTTGAATAAACGTTGTTTTATCGAAATCTCAACATTATATTTTTAGATATTGTATTTTTTCGGACAATTTAAGCTCTAGTACAATATTTACAATACGGAGTATTGTAAATATACCACATGACAATAGTATTGTAAATACCGTGAGATGGTATTTGGTATAGATGTGAGACAAATTTTAAATTTCGATTCCTAGTCTGGTATAAGTTAATCTAAAACAGTTATAGATGTATTATAATAAAGTCTTTAACACTTTATTTACAGATATATATTAGCTGAAGATTGAATTACTTTAGGCCATTACACCGTCACTTGTTGTCGATCTTTTACAATTTCTCAACTTATCATTCGTTAATTATAAATAAGAAGCCATTTCTATAAATTGATTGTTTGTGGTTGAAGGTTTTAAAATAGGAGATCAGTATAACACAAAAATATATTAAATGTATATTTTTGTATTACACTTAACTCCTACTAGGCGATCAACTATGTAAAATAAGAACCAAATTAATATTAGTTCTAGTTATGTAAGGGGTTGATATTTTAATACCTTGCGGAAGGTGATTTGACGCGATTTAACACCTCACGTTTACAAAAACCGGTATGTACCTTACCGTACCGTACCGTATTGAACAAGCGTTAAGATATTGTTCCGTGGCAGTTGAAATTTTAACATGTTATAATAGTGCCAATATACGCAGAATGGTTAGAGTACGGTGCTCGATATTCTAACGTACCGACTGTAGAGTTCGAATTATAAGGTTATAGCTACTGTTAATTTTACTTTTTCCTATTGTTTTATTAAAAATATCGATTACATACACTTATTTTACTCTTCTTTACCAAAAATCAAATTTCCGAAGATTAAGTTTTAAAAATTTTTTTAAATTTTGTTTGAAATTTCTAATTATATTATCTCATTTTTTGATAAATCTAAACATTCGATTGAAATAAACGAGAGATAGAGACACACATTGCAAATGACTAAATAAAAAAAATTATGATATAATTCATTGCATTTTTAAGGTCTTATCGAACGAAACCCCACTCGATAATGTGCGCGAAAAAATATCATCCTCAATAACAAATATGGGTAAGTACCCTAAAAGTATTTTTTTTATAGTTTAAAGCCCATATTTGGGTTTATTAAAAGCATTCACTTGCAACATTTTATAGCAAAGATCGACGGAAGAATATTACTATGACTACCAAATTGTAAGATCGCTACTGAACTCAAGGTAATCTAACCATTCGACACACGTATTTATGTAACTAAAGTTAAATGCTGTTTACTTGAAATATTTTATTTACGGCTTGTACGTAACGTTTCTGTAACCAATAAACATATCACCCCAGTTTTCGACGAATACCTTGTACACTTGTAACAGATATTTGATAGTTTATCATGCGTTAATTCTATCATAACTTTTTAAAGACGAATAATTATTGTCAAAAATTCAGATGAAGGCTAATTTTCTGCTTCAAATTTTTAAATTTCTTGCTTTCAGCTAGAACTATATCTCTGTTATAGAAGGAAATTATGCAAAAATGACATTTTTTTAAGTGATATTTTAAAATAATCTTAGTTTTAATATACTCATATCAACTTTTATATTCAGTTGTAGAAATATGTGAGAAAATTAAGTTTTGAACGTTTATAATAATTATTATTACATCATTAATAGTTGCTAAGCAGTAAAAATAAAAGTAAAGAAGTTTCTTTTCAAAAACTAGGGTTCGACACGCGGTTATCACTTTCGAACAATATTCATTAATTTTGTATTCATAGAGTCTAAACAACACTAAATTAAAAGGTACATATTTTGCGAGTACGTACAGGTGCTCCTGGTGGGATTGATTAATTCGGAATAGAGCATTTATCAACTTTTTGCAAATATCTGTAGTAGTTTTTTAAATTTTTTTCTAACTTCAAAATTTGGACCATTTCGTACGGAAAAAAATTTATAAAATTACTCAAAATTGTTTTTTACTTTAACTTTATATATGAAACATATGACTATATAGGCTATGTCATATGAAATAGTACCTATGGGCAAACCGTAATGCGAGACTTGCCACGTTGCAATGATTCGTGCTTTATGAAACATTACGTTTCGCAAACAAATGTGTGCATAGTGGCAATGGTTATTTCATTAACTATCTCGCCTTTAAAAAATCAATGTCGAAAATGATCGAATTTAGGAATTTAATCGATTTGGAATTCGGATTTCGTTCCATCTCCTGAAGAAAGATGAGAAATTTTGTATTATCGACTTAATCCTACATACGGAGTGTAAAGTTGAATACGACAAAACCGCAAAGAGAAAAATTCTATTTGATGTTCAGAAGAAAACAGCGAAAAGTGTTTTTTTTTTAATTCTAGACAGGAAAGAGTTATAACCGTTTGAAAAGTATTTACTTAATCGTCAGCTGATTTACAAAATAAAAAAGACGTACTTTCCGTTTTCACCGAACGCGACCTACCTATTACTTACATTGCGTAAAACGATATTCACACGTAATGTGTTTTAATAAATAACAGATATTTGATAACATGAGAACGGAAAATGTGAAAATCATAGAAACATTTTGGAGAAAGTGAAACTGAATGAATCCAGAACCACTTCGAATTCCGAAAAAAACGCTTTACGCTCTTCTTTTCAAGACATCGAAAATACAGTTTTGCAGTATTCAACTTTACACATGTTACAATTCAAATAATATCAGACTTAATATACTACGAGTATTAAATCTATGGATAATATACGTTATGACAATTTAAACCTGGTGGAAAGTGAAGCCCTCGGGACATATCCAGGAGTGTTTGACGTTGTCCTGACAGTAATGGAATACTTCGCATTGGAGCTCTTCGTCCGCATAGTAACCTGTGCTTCGATCGCCACACTGGAACTTGGACGATTGCAGCAGTTGGGAAAGCCTATCTGGCTCCTCTTTCTCCTCCTCAAGTTCTTCCACTAGCTGCTGAAGCTGCTGTTGCTGCTGCTGTTGTTGCTGCTGTTTTCGCGGTTCCTGTAAATATATGATTTTATTTGCATATGTTATAAATATAATTCAATGAGGTAAAAATACCAGTGAGGTGCTAGTTTCCAAAATTAACATCATCATATTTTTAATAATGCAGTTCGCTCAGGTTGCTCATTTCGAACAAAATATTGGTATCCCAATAAAGAGGATGTGTTATCATTTATCGAGCAAATAATATATAACCCTACGAACATGTGAAAAGTCGTTTAGTTCATAAAATTATTTTCATGCACATGTGTGCACATGAGTTTGATTTATACATTGAATTCGCAACGAATGTGTCTTTCAATCACTGCGCCGCTTAATTCTAAGCTAAATTCAAATCCAGCTGACTATGAGTGCCAAATTTAGGGCAAGAATGCCCTATCCGCAACTAAAACTAGACAAAACCGGTTAAGTCACGAGTCCGCAACATGTGTGTGTGCGGTTGATTTGCGAATGGGCACATGCGTTGGATAAGTGGTCACGTAATATCGATCAAGTTTTACCGTTTTTACTTCGATCGCCGTTTGGTCATCGACTTCTATAGTGTGGTCATAATATATAATCGTTGATCAATATTATGTCAGTATTACGGCAAGAACCAGATTGACCAGGCGCGACGTTACAAAGTATCATTGCTCAAAATAGTTACTTTAAATGTATAACGACAAAACTGGCGCAAGAATGTACTCTCACAAAAATGCGGAAGAACGTGTAATTATCTAAGCTGGTCTCGGCTACGTTGAAGTCTAAGAAGTTAATTGATACACAAATAATGTTATGAAATTACAACTGAATTCGGCATTTTTTATCAATCATGCGGATGGATTTACCTAAACGAAAAGATATTGCTTCATTATTATCGTTTATAATGAAGCAATATATTTTTTTAACATTATATTTTTTGTTTCATTATATTTTTTTAACCAATTCGTAATATAGAGTCTTAATTTTTTATTACAAAAATTAAACTGCCGTTTATAGTCATTTGCTTTATGTAATTTCCAAAGTATATATGTAAAAGATACAAATATGAAATAGGATTATCGTTTGCGCATTCGGTGTACATTCGGAAACTAAACCATTATAATCGTTATATTTATTGAATTTTTAAAATTTCAGCTAATATTTTTACTATGAACAACTTACAAAAGTCAATTCGTCCATACAGAATTATAGGCAGAACGTTAGATTACCTATATCTGTATAGAGAATAAATTTCAATGGCAATGCAGACTTATAAGTTTGGAATTTTAGTTAATATCAAGCTGGAATCCTACTAAATTATAAATGTGAAAGTTTATATATTTGTTTATGTGTTTGAATGTTTGACCTTCAATTACGACACAGAACAACATACTTCATGGATTTGTATAAAATTTCGTATATAGATAGACAATGACCTGGAATGGGGCATAAAAAAAAATCAACCCCCATTTATTATTATTTAAAGTATTTGTTTTAAGTATCAATTTAACTATAATATTTTTAAGTATATTATTAGTAAAAGTGGGGGCACATTAAAACTTTTCAGAATGAACGCTCCTTCTCCCATATACTTTGAGGAAAAAATCTTTAAAGTAAGCAAAATTCGACAATGGTAGGTGGTCAATGCCTGCTGTGCGTGTTTTGTAATATATATATATATATATATATATATATATATATATATATATATATATATATATATATATATATATATATATATATATATATATATATATATATATAAACTACCTTTTATCTTAAGTAATGCTAATTCCACGCGAGCGAAGCCACAAGAAACAGCTAGTATACATATATAATAGAAATTATTCATTTCAGAAACTTATATTTATCGGATGTTATTTTAATTTATGGAAAGAAATGTTTGGATTTCCCACAAAAAGTCTTACATTATTAATCCGTATTATGGACATGTAGTTCATAAATTTCGCACCTTTCTTGAGAATGCAAATTTCAAGCAAACATAGTCCCAATGTGTATTTCTAATTGCTAAATCCTCTCTTGCATATTATTGCAAAAAGTGACGCTCTAATGTTATTTAAACGTTATCTTTATGCAAATGTTTGCTTCGAGTAATGTTTGCTATACGATTGATATTTTATAAAATCTTATTACGGAAGTGAAGTTTCTATTATATACTTATTATTATGTACTTATATCTATTTAAAAGTAGTGTGTGTCAATTATCTTATATTACTTAATGAATCGAGACTATTTGCGATTATGTACGTACGTACAGTCTACAATTCTCTCACGATTTGTATTTTCGTTCATACAGCTGTTTATAAAACAAATCTAAAATTTTTTGAGCCATGTCTGTGCTTTGTACAATAAATTTAAAAGTCGAATCGTGATCAATATAATTAATAAGTGCTAATCACAATCGATCGAAACAACTATTTGTGGTCATCTGATTTGTTTATAAAAATAGCATGTTTTTATGGGAATAGATAGAACCAATTGGACTAATGAAAAGTTTCCAAGCAAATTTTTTTCGTAAAACCATCACTTAATGAAAAAAAATGGAATGTCTGAAAATGTTGTACGGAACAAAAGCTCATCTTGAGAGCTGCAGTTTTACCTGGAGCTTATTCTTTGACTGTGTACCAACAATGCGATATATAAACCCGTGCTCGTAGGTAAACATTTCTCTGATATGGCACAGAACATGGATCCTGCTTCCGGAAAATGGTACTGAGAGATTACATTATATTATGTACTTAGTGATGAAATACTAAGTTTTTTTGTGATTCGAATGGTAACATTCGTTAATCATTATTCATTTACAATTATATTACCTTCTATTTTTGCATGGAGGACCTGCATTAAATTACTAAACTTTCCATAATAATGACATTATAGTGAAATTGACTCAACTCATATTCTTGCCAGGATAATGTACTTAACATTATCCTGACAAGAATATACTCGTAATAAGAAAGGAAAGTTAAAAGTCATTTACATAAGGTTTTTCAGTCCCCAATGTGTTGAAATAACCTCATTAACTATTAGTAAATGTCAATAACGAGTTACTGTAGAAGCCCATTAAAGTAACTAGTAAAGTTTACGTTCCTATTAGTGTAACAAGTAAAGTTTACTTACTGGTATTTAATAAAACATTTGTACTTTATAAAGTGCTTGTT
Source organism: Druceiella hillmani (assembly GCA_039881145.1). NCBI lineage: Eukaryota > Metazoa > Arthropoda > Insecta > Lepidoptera > Hepialidae > Druceiella > Druceiella hillmani. The sequence continues at coordinate 16,851,335 of JAYKKI010000008.1, read as the reverse complement.
ACTTAATAATGTTACGAACAAAGTGAATATTAGCATAATATAGGTTATACTCATCAAATATAATAATTGCAATTAAAAACACATATAATGTTATTCCAAAGCACAAAATATAATGTAAATACTTAATAAGATTTACCAGAAAAAGTACTCGAGTCATCACTTCTCAAGGTTTGGAGAAACTAAACATAATGTGCTTTGTTTCATACATTGTTGAAATTATACTTCTTCAGGTGCGTTATGAAAAAATGATAAGAGTAAAATTTTAAAAATGCAAGACGAAGTTCGCACGAGGCAACAAAAAATCGACATCTTGAGGTTGCTCACTAAACATATATTTGCAGTTTACTTGACAAATACGTAGTACACCATTTTATTTCTCTGCTGGCTATCTATTGTAAGCCAATCATTTACAAGACCGTTTCAAATTCGATAAATATTTATATTATAGATTGCAAATTAGTAAATACTTAAAATTAATAAATTAGTATAAATTATCAGCATATTCATTTCTTTTCATGATATGACTCTTCTGCCAATTAAATTTTAAAATTTGATTATTTGATTAAATTTAGATTTTATCAACCGTATTTATAATCATGCTCCAGACCTTTATTATTTTTTTTCATCAATTATTTGCGTGCTAAATAAAGTTATTCTGTATAAGCAGAATAACTTTATTTAGCACGCAAATAATTGATGTATCCGCAAAATAGTTTTTTCTCAAATATTCCATTTTTTTATATTAAGTGTTGGTTTTACGAAAAAAATACTGCTTTTCATTAGGCTAAATGGCTCTCTCGACCGCTATCAAAACGAGTGCGAATTCTGACAAAAAAAATGTTCAATGTCTTTCAAACAGCAGTTTCAAAGTACCGTACATGCGCGGATGGACGGACAACCTGATAACTGCTGAACAAATGGACGATCGAACGAACGGTACTGCAAGCGTTTTTACTTTTGAAGCACAAAATCTGAAGAAACAAGAGATATTTTATTCACTGGTTTCAATAAGTACGCAGTGAGATTCGGCTCGTATTTGGTAATAAATTTAATGTGCATTATATGTTTTCCAGTCATAATGCAGAAGCTATACTTTATTCCATGTTCCACAAAAGTCCTCACGAAATAGCGGAATGCCGGGATACGAGCATGACGTGTTTGCCTACTTCGTTTGAATATGACACAAAGATAGAGAAAATAATCTTCAACCTTTTAATTACAAAAACTATGTAAGGTATATGCCTACAAAGTTATTGACAAAAACGTTAAAAACACAAACCTTTCTATGAGCCGCCCTAGGAGGTGGCGAGGGTTGCGGGGCGTAGGCTTGATGCTGAGGTTGAACATATTGCTCCTCCTCTTGGCGAGACTCCTCCGGTCCACTAGGTCGGAAACCTGATGGTAGATTGTTCTGCAGGTAGGCATTTTGCTGGTAGGCACGTGGATGTAGGTTCCGCGTTTCCTGTAAAACAATCGTTTCTATGATTGGAATCTAGACAACATACTTTATGAACAAAATAATTTTTTCATTGTAAACGTTCTAGTCCAACCATTTTCTTGTAGGCGTTAAACCGATACGTATTTAATTTGTGGCATATTAAACATAATCCTACCCTACATAAACATAATACAACCTATACCTCGTTTTTTTCCTTTCTTCGTTCATATTTGACTTCATGTGGATATAATAAAGTACGTGCCTCACAAAAACCTGCCTATCTTAATATGTGAGTAAATTATTCAAGTCCTACTTTATTCGAAAATTAACTTTTTGTCAGACATGTTGTACGGTGTTTTTTGTTAGATATGGACAATCTAGAAAGAAAAAACAATTAAAACGACTTTAAAAGAAAAAAATCCTTTGTGTAGAATAATTAACACCCAGATATTTTCACATTGTTTTCCGTCAAAAAATAGTAAGCAATGTCAACAGAACGTTTTCTCTGCCATATCCCGTTACCTTTTTATTATCATTCATTTTTATACGAGCTTTCATATAAATTTTCCTATTTTTATGACATTCCTCTTTGTGGTCGAACTCAAAGTAACTTTTTTTATTAAACGCACAAGTTGCTGAATGAATACGAACAGTCGTAATATAAATAGTATTTAAAGATCATCTAAAAAGTAAATATAAATTATTTTTTATATTATTACTCTTGCCATTATCGATCTAGGCAAATATTTGATGTATTTTAACTGAGTCGGCAGATTTATATTTATATGAAATCGTCTATTAGTTTTTGTAATACTACTTTCATTTACAATTAAATGAAACTACGTGATGTAGTATTATTTCTACTATCTTTAATTTCTTTACCACGACCTAGGTTTCGAGAAAGTGGAAATAATACTACATCACGCAGTTTCATTTAATTGTGAATAATGAATTTCTACAAAATTAACGCCAAATATATTCACTACTTTCATTTCTTTTATGGGACTGAAACCATATCAGAAATTTATTCGTTAACGTGCAATGAATAAAGATGTAAATAATGCCACCATATCCAAAGTTCAGAAACGACCCGCGAAGTAACAACCACCTAGTGTTCATTTTTGATACGATTGTAGTTTCACAACTCAAATTCAGTTTGCGACTTTCTCACTGCGTGAAACGGAGAAATCCACGGACCGGTTTCTTTACATCCTGTTTAATATTTGCCATAATTAAACAGATGTCCTTGACATTCAACGAGATTTCATTACGTTTTCGAAGACATCCGTGTGACATTTCTGTTGTATCATTAAATTAAATAAATATATTTACATTTATTAATTTTGGGCTTAGTCGACAATCAATCACTTAGATTTTCAATCTCCAGCTTTGGATATCTGCGGTTGTAAATGGTATCAGCTAATTGTTTGTAAAATTCATAATTAATTTCCCGTTTTTATATTGCGCTAATTACCAATATTATTATGTCTACTATTTCGGATTTTCGGCCATAAAAGGAAATAAGAGTAACCCGTGAAAATTAGCTGAAAATTTGGAGTCGGAATAATTTTTTAATTTCCCAAGACTTCTCGTAAATTCACGTAAAGACGGATGGGAATTATTTTCGACAAATTATATTTACTAGATTGAGAGCCAGTTGTTTATAACATAAGAAATAAATTCCTGGTTAAGAAATAAGTTCGTAAAAAATAATATCGAAATAAGTTCGTTCGTAAAGCTCTTAACAAAACTATTAATAATTATAAATACGAGTATACATATCTGGTCATTATTTGTGTCTAGCATGAAAGAAAAAAAGCATTACAGTTTAAATAAAGTACCTCCTCAGCTCCAAAACTATAAGAGAAAAATATTTCAAAATATCTGAACCCATCCCACATCATTTCGATTTTCCAGAAAATTATTTTTGTTCATCTATTTTGGCTTTGAAGAAAATAACCGTAAAATACGATTGAAAGTGTATATTTACAGTTAACAGTTAACTAGAATTTTTAAATTTGTGAAAAAAATATATATCAGACAACGAAAAGACTTTCTCTATTTTACTAACCACGAATTGTTCAATGTTTAAATGTAGAAACGCTGATTTTTAAAAAAGAAATTATCAAAATGTAGTTACGAAAACAATTGAAATTAATAAAGTTTCTGAAATTAACACTTACCCGTAATGTATGATAATTTATGCCTCACCTTAGAAAGGAATAAAGAAGGCGAACTAGTAGAGAATTATAATTATTTTGAGTAAAAAAGTAAAGATATTTTATTTAGTTAACCTTAATTTATTATAATGTCGTCTTTTCGAAACGCACTGCGCAACCCTGGCGTGATTGAGCAGCGGAACAAAAGGGCGACGTGTGGTAACATAACACATTTCCTCTTTAGAGAATCTATTCTTTATATCTAAATATAACATCATTTTACATAATTTAAAAGACCAAATTATTTGCGTAAATTTTCTGTAATATTTGGAAAATTTTATAAGTACATTTGAAAATTACGCAAAGCTAGAAAACACAAATGGAAACATATGTAAATTATTGTACTGGATTGCGTGTGTGTTTGTTATCTTTATCCTCATTTTTATCTCATAATATATAATATTTTTTTTATTGACATCACTTTGTTTTTCGACGCGATTTCTGCCACTAACACAACTCTTTTAGATATAAATAAACTAAATTTCCCCACGTAAATTTAAAAAGTTATCTTTGAAATGCATCGGGGCGAAACGAGCGACACAGACCCGCTTTTTCACAATATGAACTGGTTGTTTTGCCAAAACGGTGTAATGATACAAACGACCGCAGCCACGCTTATTTACGTGCCGACACGCACGGAATTAAATATGCAATTATTACGGGATATCGCCGCTACATTATTATAACTTTCTTCGAGACACGTTAAAAAAAGATCGACGCTCAACATCCGACCGTAATAACACTTTCACCTGGTCAGCACCGCCGCCGGCACATGACAACAGCCTTGCCGACCGCTGCGGTGTCTGCTTTAATGACTGCGCATCCTCCGGTGATGGATGATGTGACCGATTAAGATGTGACGCATCTTATGCGCCGGCTTTTGTTGTCATTTGAAGTTTGTACCGGTAATAGTTTGAGAGACAATTTCATAATTGTTTGTGGGAATATGAGTTCTTTGTTACTTGTGCATACAAGACACCACGTCTGTTTTTCTATTCTTGGGAAGTGGCTAGAATATGCGGTATTTAAATTTTAGAGTTTATATCAGATTTAAATCACAATGTCTTAAAATGAAAACCCGGAATACACGGGAACGCGTTTATATAACGTTCACTTAGCCATATTCTAGTTTATAATGTTTATAGTGTAGATAGGTTAATCTTTTTTTTAAATTCTATTTTATGAAGAATTGTATACCCTTCTGCGAATATTTTTTTATCTCGTTTTAATTTATCTTGACGATTTCGTTTTTACCTTTGTCATGGATTATTACCCATTAATATTTAGGGTGTACATACATCATTACATTTATCAAGGATTCATCCATTTTGTTTACTCCCTACTTTTCTTGTCAACCTATATTCGTTACAGGCAGCCTTGTAGTTTTATTGTTAGAAAACAATTACTTGAAAACTGGCATTCAGCGCAGTTGAATTGACCAAGATCAATGGGTACGTCGAATTTTTATATCGATCGAGTCAATTGATCTTTTAATTAATCGATTCATAATTTACGATTCACTTTTTCCCACGATTCCATTCATGCAAGCCACTAATATATGAACAACTGTAGGAACAATATATGAACAATGAGAAGCCAAAAATAAAACATAAATACGTTATTTTTAGAAAGATGGAATGAAAAAGTTAAAAAAAGAAAATAATAAAAAATATGTAATATAATTGATAAATAATTTTGTACAGTCTGTACGCCCCACTTAATTTTCGTGATCGATTTTTTAGACAAGGATGATTTGAATAATTTTGAAATGATTTCGCTGTATTAATATCAATTAAACTATAAAATTGAACGCAAATAACGGATACGATATTTTAAATGGGGGAAATGAAACATCCAAGAACTGTGAATATTGTTTGCAAAATGTCATTACAAATTAACAAATTAGCTCCACTGTGCCGTACTATCGAACCGATATTGACTCTCAGCAATGGAACAGTGAAAACTTCTTGTCAATTTGCTCAGTAGTTTTTGCACGGTACAAGTACAAACAAACATACATTAAGTACTGTTCCACTATTCGATATAATTAACCCCTTCTAAATTGACCAGTCTAGTAGCGATGCTCGAACACACCGTGGTACAAAACCTGAATATCGACGGCAATAGGTTCGAGAAAACATCGTTCGCCGCGATCTCCATAGATGCGTACACATCTCTTCATCTTTTCGCAGCAATTTAGCTTTCGGATTAAATGGAATGAAGTGTTCACCTTGTAGAATGCTTAAGGATGTTAACTCAAACGAACGCATATTAATGCAGCTGATAGGTATTTGTCGCATCCTATTATCGATGTACAAGCGCTTAACCGCATCTCGCTATATACCCACCGAACAAATGAGGGTGGAGAGGCGGGTATTGTGTCGCATAGTAAGAATTTATACTTTAACATCCGTAAATAGGTTAAAGTATACACTAGCATTCTTTTCGCATGCTTAGGCATGCTGTCTCGTGTTTCCAGAGCAGAACGTAACAAACGCGCGTAAGTGTGTCTAAATCCATCAGCGATTGATGCTGACAATAGGGTATTTGACTGACGTCATTTTTTTGTAAAAATGTTTTAAAACTGTAGAGTAGGTTTAAAAAAAATTTGGGATGAAAAAAATAATGCATATTACAAATAATTAATCCCAACTTCTAAATAGGAAAAAGCATAATTTTTTTTTCATTAAATAGAAAAAGTTATTATGAATTCAGTTTCCACAAAAAAATAAGGAAATTATAATATGCAATATATAACTTAAACACAATATTTAATGAGATACTAAGTATATTTAATAAACTCCCTAATAATTAATGCTAAATACGTTTTTGATTAAATTTGGAAAAATTTGTTCATAAAATAATCGATTTTTTTTGTTATTCTACAGGTACATTTTAAAGCCTATAATTGGTAATCTTGCATAGTGAAGAATCTAACAATCACCCGTGTTAACGATGGCTACTTTATTCTGGTGTTTATTAGAGGCAAACGTTGTTAGCAGCTCTTTACGATGAGTGGTTTTCGCAAAAAGTCTTAACGATTTTTTTTGTTAAATTCAGTAAATATTTTAGAAGGGGTCAACATTAACACACGAAGATTTTCGTCCAGGAAGTACATATCGATGTTCTGTTGATATCGTTGACATATATATATATATATATATATATATATATATATATATATATATATATACCTACACATATCGATACGTCTGTTGACATCGGTCAGGAGACGTATCTCGGTTTGTCAAAATGAATGATTTCGTGTAATTATATCGACATTTAATAGCTCGTGAGATGATTGAAATATTAGTGAGGTCATGTCACGAAATCCTATCCGATAAACTATAAAAAGAATCGTGTGACCGCTAAGTCTGTTTCGAAATTCTTAACACAAAAGCAGAAAAACAACGAAGTAACGATTTGTCAAGAACTTTTGGAGCGTGCAAGTTATGATGAAATCTTCCTTTCAAGAACAATTACAGGCGACGAGACATGGGTCTATAGATATGATGTGGAAAGAAAATCTTAGTTATTGCAATTTGTCGGGAAACCGTTACCGAGACCACGAGACCATAAACGCACTCATACACAATAGTTGCAGATTTTGTTGCAGATTTTTTAACATCCAAAACAAATTTTACCTATAGGAGAGACAGTCATCTCCTATGAATAAATATTTGAAGGTCGTGATAGTTAAAAGTGTGAGGCGAAAGAAACACGAACTTGATGTAAAAATTCGTAATTCCTTCACGACGACAATTCAACAACCTGTGCTTCGATATTAATTAGCCAATTTTATGCAGAAAACTCGCTTCATATCATCCCTCATCTACCGTATTCACCCGATCTGGTTGGATCTAGGTTCCTGTTGACTTTTTTGTTTTCTAAATTAAAATTGCTCCTAAAAGACAATTTGAGATAACAGATTCAACAAAAGAAAATCTGCAAGATGCTTTCAAAACTATTTCAAAAAATACATACGAGAGCTATTTTTCCACGTGAAAGAATGTTAGGAACAGTATATAATGGAAGAAGATTATTTGTAGAAAGTTAAAAGTATGTAGTAAGTATTTTACGATTTTCTATCCACGATGTTTAGTTATTTTTTTAGGACAGACCTAATATGACGTAAAATTTGAACTTTTTAAAAGTTATAACTGCACAAAAGTTACAATAAAGCAACTGTAAAAAAATCATAATTTCAAAGAAAGAAAATTCCTTTATCCCATTCTACCCCATATTAGAGAAAGAATGGAGTATAGCCAATGGAAATCTAATCAGTTTATTGTTAGTTGGCTTGAATTAAAGTTCGTTTCAATAAAAGCAAGTAGCGTTTTTTTCATTTCCTTCTGAAGTCTTTTCTCTTCGAACAACTTTTTGTTGAAACTTCTTTTTGTTAGTTTCATTTTCTTTTTTTAAGAAAACATCTAATGTTTTTTACATCGTATTTCTCGTAATTCCTTCCAACCTTCTTTTTTGTTTTTTCACAAAAAAAAGACGATATGGAAAAGAAGCAAAATATGGTTCTTTGTCTTGTAGCTCTTTTCTGTTTCGCTTAAACTCTTAAGGTTTTCTTCGGAGGGCTGTCATGCATTCAATAACGATTAGGTATCTGTTCAATATCAGACTTATTTGTTCATCAAGCCGTCACTGGCTTATAAACATATTTCAACAATCACGTGTTTACATTTTCCGCTGAAATCAACGCAACTACTTGTCATTTTTTGTTTATCTGTAAGAAATTTCCTAAATTAATTTAAACGAATGTGAGACTACCGCCATGGCGCGAAGTTCGTAAATACTTTTGAATTTTGCAACTCAATGCCAATGAAGCCAAACTCATCTTTAGAAAGTATTGAAGAGTGTGAATTCTTTTTGAAACCCCGTTTCTTCAAAGATTACTACTTCCATAACATGTGCATGTTTTCTGATGACGAGTTTTGTCTATCACGTTTATTTTGATAATAATGTATAATCTATAAAACTAGGAAAGATAACGAAATAACTGAAATATACCAAATATAATCATAATAACATATGTCGAGCAGAATTATTTTCTATATAAAATGCCTTGAAATACTCTTGAGAAGTAAGTTCTCGATATATATTATAATGAAAATACAACGACTTACATTATAATTGTAAAATTTATGGTAAATATCTATTAACATTACAATTTTAGGTAATATTCGAATATATCACAAAAATTAAAAAAAAATTAACCATACATGTAAAATATGTCAACGGAGTAACGCACAACACGCTAACAAAATCGAAACATTGGCCCCAGCTGAAAGCCACAATACAATTCGAGAGGATCAAGAAGATCCTCTTCTCTTCATCCTGAGTATCCCTACCTGGAAAGTAACTTTAAAGTAAAGTAAGTTTAAAGTATAATTTGGAATTACTTTCATGATAATTTTTCGCAATTCGAGTTTAAACACTGTACGCTCTATTTCTTGTAATAAAAAGTAACAAATAATATTACTTTAAACGGAAATAATATTATTTGCTGCTCATTACCGGAAGTAGTTAATAGAATTGACGAGAATCCGTTTTACGTAGCCAAAGATCTTATCGTCAGCGGGAAACCTATCTTAACTATTTATAAAATAACATTAATTCAATAGGAGGTATAAAGTTATAGGAGCTGTTAAGTATTATCATGTACTTCATTGAAGTTACTTATATTTGAATACCTAAAAGCTTTCACGAAATGACAATCAGAGCTGCGTCTATTAATATATTATATTGTCTTCGTTACGCGCACGTACTAAAATTGAAGTATCGTTGTTTAAGAACCGAAAGATATTTTTTTTTGAAAAGGTAGCTTAAAGCCAATTTAGGTTTTGCATCAAATATCAAGTTAACAAATTCTGAACATGTGTAATAAAGGTATTATTAATTTAAGAATGGTCGCTACCCGAACAATTAAATCATGTACTAAATATTAAAATTACTCATTATAATAAATTAAATTATCGAGTAATAAATCGGTTGGAGTTCAATCCACTTACTGATCAATTTAAACTTCTCATCATGATTATAAATGGGTTTGACGTAAGCTGATAGCAACCGTGTCCATTTAAACGACTTGCTATGTTTTAAAAATACACTCTAAATTGATGTATCTGAATTTGATGTCGCGCTCCCTTCATTAAACGGTATTGCAACAGATAGAACAGTGCATAATTTAAAAACTTACGAGTTGATCGAGTCCAAATTGTGCCTCCTCGTCTTCCTCAACTTCCGCTTCCACACGGTCTTCTTCTTCCGCATTAGCTTTGTGTATTACTATGATTGCAAGAACTGCCCATAGCAGAAGGTATTTTATTCTGAAACAAATTATATTCAATTTTGAGAACAAAGTATAATGTTATGTATCTCGATTTTTTCCAATATTCCCATATTTTTTCGTATTTATCATTGAAAAATTTAGTCTTAATTTATTTCGATTTAATTTACGTCGGATAATGAATTAAAAAAGCTTGATAAATAAAACATAATGAATTAAGAAAGCTTGATAAATAAAACGTAATGAATTAAACACACCATGGAAATATATTTGATAAGATATTTTCTTCACGATGAATAAAAAAGGTAAAGGATTTCGTTGATCAAGCACCTTTAATTTTGCCGGTATCGTTGTTGCACTCAAGAATGCATTAAAATGAATAAAAGTATACAATATTGCAATAGTGGATTGTGTCGATTGCGTGAATTTCCTTTGAAGCGAATCGCCAACTGATCGAGAACGGAGCACGTAAGAAAACGCATTGACGACGTGATCACTCTCGGCTGAAAGTAACAACAGGAAGTTGTCACACCAATAGAATAGTATTTTCAATTGTGTGCTTTTTTCAGTACAAAGTAACTCTGTTTAAATAGAAGATATAGTTCATTACTCGTGAAATAGAAGTTTCATCATGTCCTTGATTCTTCTTGTTCAAAATAAATTAAAATATAATATTTTAAAAACAACTTTGTAGTCACAATTTTTACCACTTTGCTAATTTCAGACATAGTTATTAGAATCAATTAAGCTGAAGGAAAATATATAAATAAGATGCTAATGTTCGGGTGATCGAATTTCTTTCTTGTAAATGTTGTCACAGCTTTTTTTTGTTATTTTTATTCGCATTATAAAAAGCGGTGGAAGATTTGACGAAATGAAATTATTTTAAACCTTGTGAAGTCACTATGCCTTTCCCCAGTACGTTAATTGTGAACATAGAAATATATTCTCGGCTAGTACTTTTATAATGAATTGGTTAAAGTGTGCTTAAAATGAACTATTGAATAATTCTGACTTTACAATATTTTAAACATTTTATTATAACATTACATAATGGAACAGCCGAAATACATCAGTTTTCTTCATCTCTTTAAAACCTTTATACTTTTCTCAAAATAATTATTCTCGTAACGGCAGCTGCTAAGAATATAATGAAAAACAGTTTTGCTAGTATCATTATAGTTTATGTATAGCGATATTTAGAATTGCATTAGGGCTTTCGACAATGAGCCTCTTTTTTTGCGAGTGTAATTCCCCAAAAACATACCTACACAGATAAATTTTGGCGACAATGTGAGTCTAAAAATGCACGTGGCAGGTGTCATAGCACAACAGATGCCCGGAGAGTTTTAACATATAACTAAGACGGCATTGTTGATTGTCAACGTCAACATTGTTCGTCTATTGTTCGTCTATGAGTTCGAAAATGAAAGTCGCACAAAATTATAACGATTATAGAACCTATAGAAAGTAAAATGCGTGTTATTTTTCAACTTTAACTTATGTTTAAAATTGTTTTTGAAAAAATAACATATCTGAAATTATTAAATGGTGTTAATAATTCAAGATACGGCACGTGTTAGATTATAGAAGGCCGTAGATTTTTATTAAAATTCGCCGTTGTAATATAACATTTATTTGATTATGATCCATATTTCAGTCCATGGTGTTTCAATATAAGTGGACAAGTCTGTCGAATTAAAACTTTTGCGATTATTGAAACTTGTCAAGCTGAACCAGAATTCTAGTCACTTGACTGATAATACTTTAATTATGTTTGTACGTATAGTACTTATTTTGAGTGAACGTTTTAAATTGAGTTAATTTATTTTGATGTGGATTGTATAATCTGAATGTTAATTTTATTGGTTATCATAACGAACACACCATAAACATCAATCTTTAATGAGGAAACATGGCATTTATAATCAGATAATAATTTCGGGTCACTGCTATAAATCCGTTTAATTTTTAACGATGTCGCAGCCGCCGACTGTCGACTGTGCAACTTCTTTAGTTACGGTCTTATGTAATCGTATTGTGAATTTGTACTCAATTTAAAAAAATAGAGAAATTCATATTAAATTAAGAAACTGTTCGCGTGAAGGATTCAGTTTATTATTTATATACAATGTACGTGTAGTTATTGTAGTTAATGATTAGAAAAATTAAAAAATGTAATAATAAATACAGACAAGTATACAGATATCTATTGTAAATCAGTGTCCTACCATAGAAAGTTAGTATTGTTTTTCTTATCATTTTCACAAATAAAACAAAACAGAGAAATTCACATTAAATGAAGAAACTGTTCGCGTGAAGGATACCGTTCATTATTTATATGCAATGTATGTTTTGTGAATGATTGTGGTAAAGACTTATTAATACAGACAAGCATACAGATATCAATTGTAAATCAGTGTCCTACCATAGAAAGTTAGTATTGTCCTTCCTATCATTTTGTGTGTGTGAAGGATTCCGATTATTATTTATATGCAATGCACGTTTTGTGAATGATAATGGTAGAGACATATTATTACAGACCAGTACGGAGATATATATTGTAAATCAGTTTACAACCGTAGAAAGTTATGTTTTTGCTAAGTATTGTTTTTCTATGATTTGTAAAGGCGCTGACATATGCTTCTTGTTTTCTAATTTGGGGTCACATAAAACTACTTTGTGCCTCTCATCGTTCGTGTAAGTTTCACACTTCAGCATTTGTATATTTAATTTAATTTTATTATTATAGATATGAATATCCTAAGTTGGTATCTCTTTGCAATTATTCTACACAATTCATTTTTTAATTATTATGGCGATTTCATCTTAATACTTCTTTTCAAGAGCACAAAATTCACTGCTAATTCTGTTACATACACCACTAACTAATAAACCATAAACGAATTTTTAATGTTTTCGGAAGAAATTAGAGTTCAGAAACTGAATAAGTTTTTCATTATTTACGATCGTGTATATGTAGAATTTAAGATATTATAATCATTGAGATCGTGGTAATTAACAATAAATAAAACAACAAAAAAATAATTTTCTAAATTTGCTTAATGCATTAGTCACCTATTGAGAATTAGTGAATTACGTAATGAAATCGATACATACCGTTCAACTTATAACAAATGTTAAATTGATTACCGACATAAAACATAACGTCAAAACTTTCATTTTTTTACAAAATAAGATGTAACATTTATTTATACGGAAATTGCCTAAAAATTAAATATAGTGTGTCATCGAATGAAACCGAGCAATTGGCATGATCCGGCACTAAGTACGTGTAATTGATAGAATACGCAACCGAATTAAGTCTTGATCACTAAAGATGCAACGTGAATTTATTTGAATTTTTCCACTTTTTCATTGCGCACACATTAATCAAAATTGATACATTAATTAAAACAATTATTAACGTACCATTTTTAATGATACTGTTCTTGCTTTTTTGCTGGAAACTCAATTAACCATTTGTAATTATAATTAACGAAAGCAGATGAATAAAATTTCATTGGGTAATTAAATTTTTAGCTAAAAACTTATTTCAAAATATTTTATATAATAACAAGTAACGAGGTAGTAATTAACGAGGAAAGCTATTTCTGTGTAACGAGCCGAGGATATGATGATCGTTTTTCGTCATCTGGCTATATAGCATATCAGATTTATCGTCAACTTATCCTAAGTTGGCGATAAAATTGATATTCCACTCACCCGTGCTCCACCAGTCATTTTAGTCTTTAGACTCTTTTGAACATATTTGTATATGGTCGGTGCAAAGTCTACAAACAAGTAGTTTTTTAATACTGATGATGTTTAGTTTTCTCGCTTTCAAAATCTTAGCGCCAATGATAACGGCATGAATGCTTTCTTGACTCCATTGATTTCGATTGTAGACGACCTACCCATTTTGGAAGCAAACGGTTTTGATAAAACTTCACTAAATGAATCGCAATGTGTTGTTTTTCTAGAATTGATCATTTATCTAGAATTGATTTTAATTAAATAGGAAACCTTTTGATGACACTTCGTTGTCTATTCTCTGTATGTATACTAATGATGTGGCTGTTATGCCACTTCACGAAGAACTTTGAATAACCGTTGAATGTTGTTTCCTAATCTATATATTAATACGTGAAGAGAAAACTTTGTACCTCTTTTTAAGCATATTGTGTTCACGGAGGTATATGAGATTTGGCATATTAAAGTTTACATCGAGAATGAGTACAGAAAGCTAAAACTTATATATTATATGTTTAAATTTTAATACGTGAGAGAAAAACTTTGTACGCTTTTATAAACATAGTTATTGCGCGTACGGAGGAGTTTGTGATTTGGCATAGTTAAGTTTACATGGAGGAGTGCAGTAAACTAAAATTTATATATAATATGTCTATATATTAATACGTGAGAGGAAAACTTTGTACCCCTTTTTAAGCATATTGCGCGTACGGAGAAGTATGAGATTTGGCACAGTTAAAGTTTATATAGAGGAGTCCAGGAAGTTAGAATTTATACATAACATGTATATATTAATACGTGAGAGGAAAACTTTGTACCCCTTTTTAAGAATATTGTGCACACGTAGGAGTGTGCGATTTGGCATAAAGCTTATATGGAGAAGAAGTGCAGAAAGCTAAAATTTATGTATAATATGTTTATATATTAATACATGAGAGGAAAATTTGTACCACATTTTAAGCATATTGCGCGTACGGAGGAGGGTGTGATTTGATATAGTCAAAGTTTATATCGACAAGGAGTGAAAAAGCTAATATTTATAAAAATATGTGTCACAAATAAATTAAATTATATATTAGAAATACATTACAAGCTTCATTATTTACATTCAACAATGAAAGATTCATTATTTGCGTTCATACTTTCAATGTCAAACACATAATAGTCTATGGTCAAACAATCGCACAGAGTAGAAATTGTCGTCAAAGAATTTTAACATGTCAGATTAACTGAATAAGTTTTTCATAAACGAATAACGTTAAAACGTTAAAATTTAATGAATTACGGTCGGTTTTCGCCCACTGGGCGACCACTAGTATTTAAAAATACCCCAAAAAGGGGTGCTTCCTTTATTTTCGAAATTACTGAAGCTAATTCATTTGAAAAATAAAGTCAGGCATAGTTTCATTACATCATTACAAGAGTGTAATACATTTCAACCTTAATGGATACAATGTATTACACTAGAATCGCCCTATAATTGTAATAATAATCTTGTACAGTATTTAAAATACGTCTGTTTATGTTATTGTAAGAACTTTTGTTTAATAATAAAATGGGATATATAATACCCTTATAACTTAAATGCACTATTCTTGATTCATAGAAAATTGTCGTTTTTCCACGCCGTTCCAGTGGTACTCGCTCGTACCTTCGATTACACGTGTCATTAAACAATCTCTAGCCCGATGATTGACTCGTGTTACGGGGGCGCACCGGCTGCGCTGCGACCTACTAAACTGGAAGGTGTGGTCGGTCACGTAACGCAATACACATGCGATCAGTATTTATCCGTTTAATCATAAAGCCTATTTGAATATAATAATAAATTCTATGTCAGTTACGTATATATTAATGACTACAGTATGAGATTTATGCATCTAGACAATACTTGAATTCTGATTAAATACACTCGAATACAGCAATTGAGTTATTAGCGACAACTGTCGTTTCACCAATGTATAAAATGTATAATTGTCATCTTTGCTAACAGCCCACCTGAAGCTGTTGTAATACAACGAAGCCTAAGTCGTGGTAAAGAACATAAAGAAAGTAGAAATAATACTACTACACGTAGTTTCATTCAATTGTGTCTCTAGTGGCTTAAATTTCTTTATTCTACGATGTTTCTTTAATTTAAAAATCGTAGATAAAATGAAGCATTGGAAATAAGTAAAGTTTTACGACCGACAGTCCATATCAAATATATTTCTTGTTTTTATTTTTTGTTTACAAATAAAATAGATACAACAATTTATAATTTTGATGAATAACCTATAACATTTTACTGAATTTGGGACCACAAAAACGTTCAATAACCAATAATAAAGTGCAAAGTAATCGAAT
This sequence comes from Druceiella hillmani, assembly GCA_039881145.1. Classification (NCBI taxonomy): domain Eukaryota; kingdom Metazoa; phylum Arthropoda; class Insecta; order Lepidoptera; family Hepialidae; genus Druceiella; species Druceiella hillmani. The sequence continues at coordinate 16,835,281 of JAYKKI010000008.1, read as the reverse complement.
AAAACAATCTGGAAGGTGATTACGGAGCATATAGCTAGTGAAAATTTACGTTATGGGGACTCGACTATAATTACTGAAAGCAAATATTAACATTTTTTGAATCTAATAAATGCAATTATTAGATTAAAAAAATGTTAATGTATTGCAATTTTTTTTAATACATAATCACCAAAGCATATAAGGAAAGAAAAAAATCATCCCCTTTCTGCTTTCTTCCTTACTTACATAATTCTTAATTATGTTATTTTTTGTACAAATAAATAAAGTTCACATTTCATTGATGAACGATTAATGACACGTCAATCAATGACACGCTTATCACCGATCGTTTATTAAAATAATAAGCAGAAGCCGCGCCGCATCGGTCGCTAACCGCTAATCTACGTCACTGTGTTTTAATAAAAATGTATTTAAAAATACGAATCGGCGAAAGTAAACCGCCCGTATTTTACCACGATTAATCGCTATCATTCGGTGATTAAATAGAAACTCTATATAAATAGTAATATTTGTTAATTAAACTTGACTTAGATTATTCTAAAATAATACATTCGTACACGGTTTGAAATCGATGAAGCGAAATCGAATATGTGTCTCAGAAAATGACATTAGGAAGAGGAACGTAATAAATGAAAGTGCACAGTGGCGCGAGTCAGCCTTCCCCGGCATGAAAATAAAAATAAAACAAAGAAGGCGGGCAGACAGCACGCGTTCACAAAAAAATACACGATACGAATTGCTGAATGTTCTCGCCTATCTTGTTATGTCGACGACGGGCAAACACCTGGTACGTGGATGAATAGAATATTTTATTTGAAATTATACGCTGTTACGTTTTGCCGGTCGCTTTCATTGGAAATTTGTATGTGGGTACGCGGTGCGTAGTCATTTCGCCGCTCGTATGCTATAGAATGCATTAATACGTGCGACTCGTAGAAAGTTTGTTTATGAATTGCAACATGTAGAATGTAGTTAAATAGCCTTATAATTGTTTGTTTGCAATCGATCGAGTTATATTGAAAACTTTTTTATAAAAGTGAGATGGATTTCTACTTTCGAATGTCTGAATCGGAAGCGCACATAATAAAGTTGCTGTACAACATTCATACACATATCCACTTTGCGATCATACAACTGATCGTTAAAACGAGTCACAAAATTACTTCGTAACTTCAAATCCGCAGTTTCGCTGTAAAAAAATGGCTCAACGAAAGAAATTGTTTTATTTTATTTTTATATAGAAGCGATAAAGAAGCAATATATTAGAAAAAGAAACCTAAAGAGCTATCCAGTTGTTCTCGGAATTCCAAAAAAACATTCATGCGCTCTTACTCCAGTGAAATAGTGAAACAAACGCATAAAATTGTTACATAATATTAACGACGTAACGACATAAGCTATATATGAATATTAATATGAACACTTTCGTTCGGTAGATTCATTTTACTAACATTCATAATGTTTTTATAAGTTATAATTGCCTGCAAATATCTTTCCTATGTTCATATGGGCATGGCTTTAGTTTCTTTTTAATAATTACGTTTTTCATAAATTAAATTTAGTTTTTACTAATAAAGGGATCTTTAAAATAATTTTTGCATAAATCAGAGTATTTGATCAAAATATCCACTAAACAAGAAGAATCTATCATAAATTATAATACAATAAGTGTGGAGACTTTAATATTCTATTTTCTTGATACCCGTACGCGATGATTATATTTCTAATTGATACGAATATATATGAACTACATCTATAAATAAACAAGTTCGTCCCAAAATAAATCTAGTGTATTTTCAAAGTCGTTGTCATGTAATTTGAATTGAAAATATTTTAAAGTAATTTGAATTGAAAATAACACTCTTCTTTATTTTAAGTTATTAAAACATTTGATCGATACTTAATTGCTTTACCAAAATTATGTTAAAATGAATTTCTTATCTATACAAATATTTATTCTGATTTTGGGACATCATTTCAAGCTTTTGTGATATTTTAAAAAATGCAGTATTAGCAGTTGTTCTGAAATTTATACTTTATTATTACAGGTAATTTCATTTAAGATTAAAATCGCTAACTGTATGTGAAACTACACGGTTTGAATGCTATGTTACCGATCTAAATTTTAACTGTTACATATTTGCATTAGCTAAAATCCTCTTCTGCAATAGAGATTAGTATTCATCGAGCATCGAATTGTGGTTAGAATATAAAGATACGATTTGGTAATAGAATGAGGTGACGTGGGAGTTGTGCAGATATCGAAAGCTCTGTGCGCTAACTGTAACGACACGAGTAGCAAGCAGTCTGTACAGAACGTAACGGGTGCAATGTACGCGCGACATGTCGCCGCCCACCGCCAACTCGCCATCTAATAACTAGGGCTGTTACGCCCTACACAATGAAATGATATCCCAATACGCAAAACAAAATATCTATCAATGCTACAGTACTACAATGCTTATTCAATCTGAATTAGATGTTTTTTTATAGACGCGTTTATTTTGAAATTTAAATGAATCGTCCATGTTCTTGCTTTTGATTTGATTGTAAAAACTAAAGTAATAATTTTTAGTTTTTATCAGTTTCTGAATTCTGGCAAAAATTAAAATATAAGCGTTGAAAAGTTGACTGACACAGAAACACCAAATTTGTTAAAAAGTATGGCCTCAACTAATCAAAAACAATAATCTCGGTGCCGTTATAAACTGAAAACAAAATACAAAATGAACTCTAGCAGGTAACTGAAGCGCTCAATGTTTCAAATTGCAGTGGAAAAATTCTGCTCATAAATACCAACATCTCTTTCAAAGGATTTAAAATAACCATCTTAAAATTAGTTTTATGCGTAATTATTTTTTTACAGAGCGAGCAAATCATCTTGAAGAATAAAATTAGATAATTGGGGAAGAATATTAATGTGACGTTCATATTAATATTTCTTCTCATATATAAGACTGATATAAAATGAAGTGAAAAATAACGAAAAAGTAGATAGTTAAATAAACAATTATTTTCGTAGAATATTCCACCGTAGTTTAGAATTATACCAGGACATTTGGTTAAAATTTGTATGCTACAAATAACATCCTATGCTTAATAGCACCGTATACGTCTGTTATCAAAGGGACAACTAAAAAAGCGAGATTGATTTTTCCATATACACTTTTAATCCATTAGTTGTTAAATATTATTGCGAATAATATTTATTATTTCACGTGTTAATAGAAAACAAGATATCCATCCAATTGGGTAGCTGAATTTTTCTAAAGTTGCTATTTGTCTTAAAGTGTCATAAAATTATAGGTTAATTAAAAACGATTATAAACTTTAAAAAAATAAATAGATTATGAGCTTCTAAATTTAATGGCAAAGATATAGTCGCCCTATCTCATTCACTCCTGTAGAAAACAACGAGCTTTACTAAAAATGATGTCACAATTCAGTATTGCTATCTTTATCTGTACGTTAAATTTAAATCTTTATAACGCGATCAATTTATAGATTTATTAAAATTGTTTTCCATCCTTGTCAGCTTGTACTTTGGAACTATGATTTATTAAATGAAAACAATTAGTCAAATGCATTATGTCTTAATTTCAAGTTAAAAAGTTTTCCCCGATGCAACGAAAATCTGCGCGCTGGCGCTGCGACTTTCTCCGCGCTTTAGTAAATAAGAAATTACCTTCTTGACATTTTCGCCTCTCGTTCAATGTGTATATAAACGCGTAAATGAAATACAATATCGTAATTATATGCGGTCAGTTCGCGAGATCGCTCTGCTGCGCTCGTTTGGTGGCGCCCGGACACAGACTGAGCTATAAGACGCTTTCTCCCGCCTTTATATAAAGTCATGTGATCGCCTAGTTCAGAGCCCTCCCGCGCTACCGGTTCAATTCCTCGTCAATGGTTTTGTGTCAGATCATCGCATTCATTACTAAATGTGACTCTACAACTTTATCCCTATAAAGTCGGTTTTTTATCCACCTGAAGTAAATAGCTATCATATTCTGAGAATCTTATTATTTGACCATCAATACTGACGTTCCACTTTATCAAATCTCTACGTGTATTGAAATCCAAAAATGATCGTATAATGAGAAGAGAGACATTACGTGACGACTTGCTTCGTAACATGAGGGAATATGGCTAGTTAACGTTAGTCACAAATAATATTGTGTTGATATTTAAACTTTTTTTTGGGCAATTTTTCTAGCGAAATACTTATTAGATAATTTAAAATGGAAGTAAATGCGTTAGTGGAGGTCTCTACTTATCTAAGATTTAAAGTAGAGAGGTGAATCGAGAAGTTAAGTGTTACGTTGAATACCGCGTGCGATAGATTTGTCATATAATAAGATAACAAATTATGAAAGTATGAAATTGATTTAAATGTAATGCAAATTTCTAGTAGAACGGAATGTTCTGAAGCATTAATACAATAGACGTGTTATCCCACATTAAATTTTGCAAAAAGACAACAATTTTTATCCCACCAAAATTGAAATAGATTTTAAGCGCGGATTTTCAAACAGAAATAGTAATTTACCTTAATGCTATTAAATAAAATGAATACATTTTCATTTATTTTCGAAGATCTATACGTCTTCTCAGTTTAATTGAAATTCTAAGAGATAATTTAATAATTTCATAAACCGATCGATTATTTGTAACGATTTCTTCTAAATCTCATACTAAAATAGGGGAGAAAACAACTACGTGCAAAATGTATACACTCCAAAGTATAACAGAGAAATGTTACGAATGCAACTTAAGAGTACGTCAACTACATATCGAGTTCAAAGCAACAAATGACAGCATCTGTCGGAACACCTTTTTAAGGCCATGTACGATCTGAGAATATCGAGTACACTTATTAACTTATGCAAAATGGAAGACACAGACTAAAGACACCAAAAAGCAAAGTAAAGGGACTCAGATTTTATTTCGATCAATCAAAGTCTGAAAGAAGTTTATTGTCTCTGACCAAGCCTATTTAATTTAGCATTGAAAGCGGCGATGAGAGAACTATCCGCCAACTCTGCTAGCACACTCTTTCACAGAACAACGAAGAGCCTGGCGCTTACAGAATAAATCTAAACTAACTAAAGGAAAACTACCTAAGTTAGCATTTGAAACAATGAATGTTATACTCATATATCATTATTTATAAGAAAGAAAGGTAAATTTTGAAACTTTGAAACAATTTAAATACTATGGAATTACAGAAGAGAACGACGTATCTGCGAAAGCGACGGTTAGAGTAGCAGCACGGAATCGCTTCTAATTTAGTTATCAAAACCTTCTTTGACATCTTTCTTTCATCGCAAGACAATTAAAATTCTTTGAATACAAAATGATGCCACTTGTTTTATATGTTGCGGAAATTTAGATGCTAAACAAAAAAGGTGAGAAATTATTGAGCGTTCAGGAACGAGAAACCCTGAGAAGGAACTATGACACAGACAGACTTTTCATCAGTTGTAGATAGTTGTTGAATAAATAAAATATACTTAATTTGCCACGGTTAACGTAACTATGTCAAAAATTAACCTGCATTTTTGCGTTGTTAACAAACATTTAAAGATCTAGCAATTGACGATTCTCAATATTTTTTGGATTATTTTCTAATATGACGTTTAAATGTTTTGGCTTTTTGGATTTATTCAAAGATCACAATAGTGTCTAAGATGACATGAAATTAATTTGCTATTCGGTTTTATTGATTCCTTATTAATTACTATGTTACATCTATTTATATTATAATAGTTTAAACTAATTATAATTATTCTAAAAAGAGGAAGATACAAATAGGTATAGTTATAGTATATATTTAACGATGAAAAAATTAAGTGTCAATAAATGAAATTAATTACACAAAATGCCAAATTCTTTTTTACTCATTGCTCTCAGTAAAATTAATAATCATGTTTGAGTTAAATTCATCGTTATTACCAAAGTATCGATTCCCAATATTAGAGGAATTAAAAAAAGTTAAATAACCACGAAATATTTGTAATATTTTTAATTTCATCAAAAATATTACATTTTTCTACTTCCTCAGAATAAAGTAAAGCAAAAAATCAATACAGTCAACAGTTTTAGGAATTGCTAGTTATCTTATAATTCTCCGAACGACCGCTAGAAACTGCGTAGTTAATCAAAGACCACTCTACAGTAGAAAGTTTATTTAATACTACTGGAACGCATCACGTTTAAAATGTTCTGCTGTAGGTATAACGTACCTAGCATATCTGGTGTTCAAATTTATACTCAAAACAGAATAGTATGAGATATTAAATACATTACGTAACAGTTAACGATAGCTATTAAATTTAAACATAGAGGCTTTGTCACTTAATTGCTTTTCTTTTCTTTTAGGTCTTTCTTCATTCTTTTTCTCAACTAGATTGCCAAATTTTAAAATTCTAAACTTTGAACTTTAGGAGGTAGTATTTGGTAATCGGTTAGCACCATTTAGTAGCGGTCTGTGAATCCGAATTCAATGCGTTCAACAAATTGTCAAAACCCTAATTTGTTTGAGGTAAACAAAATTTGGTTCATATAAAAGCGTTTTTACATAACAAGGGTTAACTCATAACTTCGACTAGAAAATATATTTTTAATAAAGAATCATTCGCTATTATGTTTTATCGTCATAAATTTGCGGAAAGTATTTATGGGCAATACTAAATTATTTCTTATTTCCAAACTGCTTTTAAAGTTAAGATTTTCCCCGACTAGTTGAAAATAACATCACGATACTTTATTCTCATTTTTAAGTGAAAACTGCTTTTGACTCACCTTGTCCAATTTTGTCCAACTATCAAGGAAAACACTGCGAGTTCGCATCACACAGAGTGACGATAGACGGACGACCGAGTATACCCGAACGAGAGAGTGACCGAACAAATAATATACTTAGATAATATTACATTGTTCTCTCTCTGCCGCGCTCGGAGTAGACTCAGTACATCAAGTCCTCGTCTATAATGAAGACATATATTTTCTCTTTAGAAAAATGCATGTATTTACTGTGTGGTGTATTTTTTATATAAAAACAAAAGTTTTATAAATTAATCGAGCCTCTTTGTATGTATTTATATATTATATTTAGTATGATATTTTTTTGATGTGAAAGTGGTTAAAATATGATCAGCTGATTAGGTAGCACCTTTTTACAAATTGTAATATTAAAATTGTATTATTGAGAAAAATTAATCTGTATGTTAACTCAAATCGTGACCTGTGCTAAGTTTTATGAAAATATATCAAGCTGCGTATTTGAGTAACAAAAATACAAACATTTTTGCATTTATAAAATTAGTGGGATTAGTAAATAACTGACATAATTTAATTATACGTTAAAATTTGCATTATTTAATGAAATGTATGTATGGTTTTTAATAGTTAGTTGTATGCGTCATACAACTACTTCATTTTGCTTTAGTACTATATTGTATTTTTATTTGGTATTCTGTAAAATGTAACGACGATTTGCGCGCAAACGTATCTTTCACTGACCAAAATTATGCATTGATAAAGTTATCGTTGCGTTTACTTATTCCGGGGTACCTTTTCTTTGTGAACTTTAAAAAACCGGTTTAATTCAGTCAAGAAAAATTTCGCTTTCGATTTAGGTCATCGGCGGAACGGCATGGCGTGCTTATGGACGCGCGTTACGTGCACAGACCGCATCGGCCAGCGCTCTCGCATCTCTCGTAGCACCCGCTCCCAAACGGGTAAATATTAACGTTGCGAGCGGGTTCTTTGAGTTTGTACCTGTTCGACATGATATAACATTAATTTCCTCATTTGCCATCTGGTTACGTCACATTGTCGGCAATTCTTGTGAAGCCGTGTTTCACTTAAATTAATGTGGATGTAAGTGAATTTTTTTTGTCAGTGGTATTTTGAAGTAAAACTTCTTTACGCAAGCTTAACTTGGGGAGTAAGCTGGTGAATGCATGACGAGAGCGTTACGAAAAGTGTGATCGGGCGAGGCAAACGGAAGTTGAGAGGGAGATATAAGTTAGTGAAGACGGAAAGAGAGAGAGTTACGTTTCGTATATTAGTGTAGGGACAGGAGAGAGAGGTGCGACCACACATTTTCTTTCTCTCTTTCTCTCATAGCCAGTTATGTTTCGTATATATAAGACACAGTGCAAGCCTATTGTCTGTATCACACTGTAGAAGCAAGAGAGAGCAGTGCGCGCGCACATTTTCTTTCTCTCTTCCTCTCATAGCCAGAGCATGAATATATATATATATATATATATATATATATATATATATATATATATATGCGAGTTTGCTAGCGTTATGCGAACGGTGATTTTTTGATTATTTTATAATTTCATTTGGTTTTTGAACAATTTTATAAATTATTATTTTGTTCAATACATTAAATATTCTACGTTTAATGTGAATAAAATTGTAAATTCATTTTAAAATTCATATTTTGTGAATTTGAAGTTTTACTTCAGTTGTGTGGTGTAAAGGACACTCGTTTTTTTAAGAATCCAATTACCCTGATTTATTTAAGTATTCAAATCTCAAGCCAAGATTTTCGACAAAGCGTCTCACTTTTCTCTCCAACTGCAGTTGGACGATAATGTCTTCTGTCTTATATATCTGTCATATTATCAGTGTGGACGGTAGCATTCCATGTCTTCTGTCTTATATATCTGTCATATTATCAGTGTGGACGGTAGCATTTGGAAAGGTCTAAAACTGTTCAACGGATGATTCGATGGAGTCACAGCATTAGACCAATAGGGATTGCAGTCTCGACCTGATTTTTATACTACTGCGCTCTTTTTGACAAGAGCAACCTCAGTATTGAAGTGCTGGAACCGCTAGACTAGATCTACTGCAGTCTGACTACGTCTACTAACGGTGTTATTGAATAAATAAAATGACATTATACTCAATAGACACGTTAGAACCACATTAAGCAAACAAAAAATATGGCCCCAAATTGTGCTTCGCACTAGCTATGATGAAACATGACACGTATCTATATAAAAGAGATAGTCGTATTAAAATTGAGACAAAGACGAGACATATCTATACAATATAATGTCGTTGGATAAATAGCTTTATAAATTTTTCTTAAAGCGGATGCTCTATTTTTATGTTCGCTCGTCATGGATGAGAATATGTATATTTTTTTTCGATTTACCTTCGCTATACATTTGTTTACGAACGTAATCCCCTTTTTTAATATTTACCTCTCTGTTTAGTTTTCACAAACGCGTCACATGTTATATTTTTAATGTTTATAAACGTATTAGATTCGACCTGCAGTTTAGTCACGATTAGACGGTTGTTTTGATGATTTTGATTATGAGTATAAAAACAATCGTCTAATTAAAATAATAAGGTAATTTTAAGAATTAATTGCTAAAGATTATGAAAATTACGATAGAGATAAATAATAAGAGAAAAGGACGATTAAACAGACTGTCCTTGCTTTCCGTTTACTATACATTAATATTTATACAAAACCATTTTATTTTCGTAAATTAACGTGACGAGTTTATAATAAATACTTGGTGAACTTTTTTACGAGAACAACTAATTATTTCTTTAAAAATAAATTATAAAACACTTTATGTAATAATTGTCTACATTATTTGTTCTTGATTTAAATTAAAATTGCAACCTATGTTCTGTTCGAAGATTTTTATCAATTATTGTTCGACAAATTAATTAACAATCTGGCTCTGACGCTAGATTGTTGTGAGCGAGCGTGTAGCTTTAAAATCGAACGTCGCATTGCACGAGAAATATGTCTTGCACCTTTTTAATGCAACTCACTACACAAAGGCTGCCAAAAAAAAAACGAATTCCTAGTAGATATCCGTCGAAAGTGTTTGATGTCGATCGACCCCCGCGATAACGATCAGCTTTCGATCGTCGGCGACCGTTGCGAATCGTCTGTGGACTTAGTGCGAGTACATTATTCCCCGCTTACTCCGTGCTTGTGTTATGCCTGCAAATTTTAACGTTGTTTGTTTTTAATAGCGATCCGCCGCAACTTCTTACAGCGCCAATTCTTTAAAAAAGAAAAGATTATTATTCGACTGCATTATTCTCAAACGACCATACGTATTTGAGTGGATCGATTTTGATAGTTTCAGTAATTTCTTAATAACGATCTTAATTACTTAGTTATAATTGATAAAAAGCAAGTAACACGTACCCGTATAATTTGAAATTAATGAACGTATAAGTACGAAATCTCGTACTTATACGTTCATTAATTTCAAATTATGTACGAGTAAATCTTGATTTTACTTTTTTTGTTTTTTATGTTACATATTTTCTTCGCGATAAATTTAAAGTATCATCAAGATATATATCCTGGAAGATAAATAAAAACTATATATTGAGCGAAGTTTAATAATTATAACAGATTATGTTACTTTGCGGGATCAGCGAGGCAGCGGGTTAGAGCGCGTCAAGCGAGAACAACAACTCAATGCCACCCTATAAACAATTCAATGCCGTTAAGTGGTGTAAGTCATAAACTTTGAATTATAACAAAATTCCCAAAAACGCCATAAACGAAATCAAATAGTTTAGAGATATGCGAGCGATTTGAAGAGTTAAGTCGAAAATACCGGAATCCAGTGATTTTTTTAAAACTTTTCCTCTATTATTAGAATAGAATGTTGTAAAATAAGTACAGTAGGTATTTATTTTAAACTTATTTGATACTAATTATTTTTTCTGTTGTTATTATTAGTAACAACTCAAACTCAAACTATGTAGCTTAGCTACAATTATTTTTCAAGAAATCTATTTATCCTTATTATAATACAATTATCATTAAATAAAAATAATAACAGTAAAAGGTGTTACTGCAACAATTCATTATTTTTTGACATTGATGACACATTTCGAAATATAATTGAAAACAAATAATTAAAATAAAGACACGATTGCATAAAAAAAAGCGTAACATTATAAACAAAGTTATCCAGCGTAACGTATTGTATTCTAAAGAGATAATTTCATTTTAACTTAATTTTCGTAGCAACCGCATGTCATTTTGTTCGATTTATGTAAATCCGTGACGTCCTATTACATAGGCTACGAATGCTATGACATTTTATTTAAAATAATGTTAACAGTTTAGAGTAAAATACATTATGTTTAATAATTTAGGAGAGTATGCTATCAGATAGACAAATCAAACTTTTTCTTCTATAAAGGACACATAGAAATTATGACAAGGCTTATGCGGTATTATGAAATTGGAGGTAAATATATAATAAACATTTATAGATTTCTTAAGCGGTTCGAGTATTTTCATTATTGTGGAGCTCATATTTGGTTTCCTTTGACATTGTCATATCTACTTTTTACATAGTGCCTTATAAGCAATTATACGTAGCCCTGAACATTTAGCATATAAACATACAGACTATATATTTAGTTATACAGTCTGTGTATATACATCAATATATTTACGAAAATTTAAACATATTTAATTATCAAACAAAACCGTATAAACGTATAATATTTGAAAAATTAATTATCTAGGTCAGGAACTTGACACATTCCTTCAACTATGCTATCCGTAATCTGCATTAGTAAACGCGTAAACAAATTCCGTGTGGAGAAAGAAGACAAAATAGACGTGATCAAAACAATCGGAAACTTGAGATACTACAACGACTTTAACAATTTCATCCGAGATATAAAAAAGGATAACTTTTATATATTTTATAATTATAATATGTTTGTAAACGATACTATCATTTGATGACAATAAAAAAACTAATTCATCATAAGAGTGTGAACTTAACGCACTCCCTACCCTGATACCTTTAATGGGTCCGCAGTATTCGGGTTACGGTTATCACAAAATAATTGTTAATTTTTTTAATTTATCGGGCATAGCTTTATTTTTGCTTTAGTTTTGGTGCTATTATTTTATGTCATTTGCTAAATTCGTATTTGCATCTCGTTATAAAATCAATATTTGCTAAATTTTTTCTCAAATATTAAGTTCAGAAAATGTTAAAGTATTCATTTCTAGGGTTCTGGGCGTCAAAAGGAAAAAAACAGAACTCTTATAATACACCCGTTTTTCAGAAACTGTTTGACGTAGAAACTTGAAATTTGCCGTAGTCATAAATCATATTAAACCGTATATATTTAATACAATCATTTCAGAATTTTATGCGATCTAATTGTAGAGATATCTTTGAAAATTTCCACAAGAAATATTTATCTCCAAATTAAATTCTCCGAAATATCTACTGTCAAAACTAAAAAAAAACTGTAAAGCTTTTTAGAAGTTCACAATATTTTTACACCTCCATAATTCAAATTTGGCAATACTTAGTATCTTCACTTATTTTTAATAGAAATTCTATGTGCTCTTAAATGTTTATACATGCCTATATGTGTACGGATCCCTCGTAGTGAGGAAAAGTTTTATTATGAATTGGATAAGGTTTAAGATAACTTGAAAACTTTGGAATGAAAATTAATCGAACATTGTGCATAGCAAATCAAAAATTTTCGATTCAATTTTATTGCTTGTACAAGGTATTTAAGAGACTTTCTTTTGACCCTCTTTTGAAGCATGAAAATATTGAAAATCAGTTCATATTGCAAATTGGTCTTCGAAAAATGACAATGAATGTCAGCGCTTAAATGGTGAGAAATAACTATTTATCCATATCTTCACGTTATCTGTCACCTAGGCGAAGTGAGCAACGATAAACCTTGTTTTTGATATACGCCTTAATTCATTCTAAAACATCCTACCATATGATACCTTGAATTATATCTTATCCTCAATTTGGTCCAGTCACTTCTTCTTTGGTTATGCATATTGTCTTTTCCAACTCATGTTTTAGTTTCGCGGATATTCTGTGTGATTATTTCATTTCAATTGCTTTTAATTAATTACATCCTTCTTTTACATTATGAAAAACTCACTTTCATAATACATTATGTACAGTACACACCGTCATCCGGTAACTTGTTGTTGTTCAGCATTATACTTGCTGAATAAACGAATACATTGCTTCTCTTTATTTCAGACAGCATTCATCCTTTCCAAAAGCCATGCCATTATATTTAAAAGTTATTCACAAATTTTCTATACATACTTGAGACATTTTATGTCGTTTGACTTCATAAATATACATCTTACGATGATAACGGGGCAGGATCATCTGCATACATTCGAATCAAGATTAGAACATTATCCATTCATGTTATATATAAATTTCCACCCAATTTCATTAAGGAGCCAAAAATGAGAACGTAGGTTAAATACATACGGATATTTACTTTGAAGCCCACAAACTATTTTACTTTTCAAGTAGTTATTCATCCAATCCATACACCAATAACGCTTTCAATTTATTATTTTCTCCAAAGCTGAAGTAAGTTTCCGAAGTCCACAAAACAGCAAACATTTTTATTCATGCCTAAATTTTCATTAATTCCTTTTGTAATCGATTTGATTATATTTATTAAGCTCAAGTCCGATACTCCCAACTTTTAATTGCCCTTCTTGCCTTTTCTTTATTAATATCATTCATATTATTGTTATATTATATCCTATCATTTAATTGATGTAACAGGAACATTACCGCAGTTTGCTCCCACCGCGCTTGTATATTATCATTCGCATTTCTTTTTTAATAACATCCACAAAATATTTGCTTTTGTATTCCATTTCGGCGTTTGAAAAACTGTCTGTAAATTTAAAAATATATGTACAGATATAAAATATGGAGACTTGCCTTAACCCGTTACCAAATGAACAAAGCGAGGAAGGTCCGCAAGGAAAATATGCTCGATAAGTGTTTTCAACGATCCATTGAAAAATTCCTGGCTTTTGCTGAATCCTCTTGTCCTTCCCTTTGTTCTATCTTAACCCAATTCCGTACTGATATTATAACTATTTTTTTAAGCACTCTATTATTATTTTATGTGTAAATCTTTTACAGCCTACCAACCAATTTTTATTAATTTATGGTTATGGCTGTCCAAAAGAGATTTCCGCTGTAGCAATAAGTCCGCCATATGTATTTTGCTTTAAAATTGACAAATAATTATGTTAATAAATATAAGCTTTTAACAAATACATCTACATCTGAAACTTTTTTGAAAACGTGAAAATTTTCACAAACCTCAATAGCAATATCCTCTCGGTTCGGCGGAAATAACTATTTTATGCAGAAATTAACGGCAAACTATTTCGGTTTTATAAAATTTTAGTTTTTGTCGCCAGTTTCGACACATTTAAACGTCTGACCTTGTGCCTTATTCATCGGAATTACTTAGAATGGGTATGGTCACGCAAAATTATTGTAGATAATGTCTGAAGCGATACGGCCTCTGTCAGTCAGAATCCTGTCAATCATTGCGACGATTACCTACCTTTATTTTGTATTATTGGGAAACAAACGATGTATTATTGGGAAATAAACAGTATTCAACGTTAAAATGGATATGTATCCATTTTTACGTGTATATTTTTTTACGTTTTTTTTATGTGTATTAATTTATAAAAACCAGGAAATGTACGGAACGGATAGAATTCTATATAGTTGACAATTGACAACGGCTGTTCCAAATTCCGTACATAAAAGCCGTGTCGATGATGCTCCAGCTGGTAAGAAAAATGCCCATTGCAAAGTCAAATTCCAAAAAGGTATACGTAGAGCTAAACGTTCTGTGCATTTATTTATTTTTTCCGTATAGTCGGACCATAGTGCTTTTTAATTTCTGAAGTCAACTAACCTCATCATCCCAAACTATGTGTTTTTAAAGGGGTGCTTATGCTTGCTTTTAATTGACATTAGAAGTATACAGTTTTAATTTTTTCATATTTTTAAAGGAAAAAGAATTAAAAGTTATGTGCTATATAACCTTTTTCCGTCAGTAACTGAAAAAAATACACTAATAGCCTATATCAACTTTTCGGTCCTTTTTTCACGTTTCCTGGGTACTTCCTCAAATTCACAAGGGTTAAAATATTTGATACGAAATTTCTAAAGGTAATTTCGTATTAAACCTTTTAAAATTGACGTTTCTGGGACCTATTTTTATTCCCTTCTCATGGGAACTTCCTTTCTGTTTGGATTTATTCGACGTCTATGACATAAAAGAAAGTCTATGACTCTATTCAACATTTAAGACTTTTAGATCCAATTAATTCCGTTTATTTTATTTTAAATGAAATATAAAAAGAAACTAGATTTATGCATTCTTAAGCAATGTAAATTATTGGCCATTTTGTTATTAGTCGTAATAAGAAATAAATAAATAAAGACTTATTGTTTCACGGTTTATAAAAGTTTGTTTACGTTAACTATTATTGTTGACTTATTGCATGACCTAGAATTATTATTTAAAATCACTTATATACACTAAAAATAAACTTCCGCAATATCCACTTAGATACAACAGCTGTCCTCGCCTTTATTTATCAATTAATAAATTATAACCGGATTCGATAACCTGCAACAGTTCAACAACGGATTGCGACATGTTTTTTTTGAATTAAGCAATCCCACTGAATTGCATGATCGTGGTTATCTCGGTTTATGCTATTTTGTAATGAAATCTCTGCCTTTTAAATAGACACGACGTATTGGCATTTTTAGTATGAAATTATAATTCCAACAGATTTTCACACTGGTTGTCACTACCATTTATTTGCATAAGTTATGCATCATGTGCGTTAAATCTAATTATTATTTTTTGATGTTTCGTAAGCCTAAATACATCAAGTGTAATGAAACGTTTCTTTTGTTCGTCACACATATTTAAGGAATATTTTTAAACTTAAATATTTCTTACTGACACCGGTAACTTATCATTTTTACTGCATTTTTTGTGATCCAGGAAATAGTGATATCAATAGCCCATATAATTTCTAAACCAATAAGGCCGCTGAATTGCAATGTAATCGTTAATATTTATTGATTAAGTAATTATGAAATTTATATTTTTCATTTGGTGTACCGCTTTAACAAGAAACATACTAATGCGTGTCCTTGAACGACTTCCTCAGTTATGCAGTAATTGAAAGAGGGGCCACATAATATGTTCGTTGTTGGACAACCATCGTGTTGGGATGGCTAGCAATGCGTCAACATGTGATAACTTGGAAATGACGAAAACAAAATTTGTGTAATTTAATCTATTAAACAGCCATGTTTTCGGAAATTCAAAAGGAACCAGATTCTTAACAAATTTTAAATAATTAATTGAGTTTCGAATAATGAAATTCTAAAGATATTAAATTAAACTGACAGAAACGCGGTGTCAAAAATTTTCTAACCTCCCTTTTGTAGAAATGCGATATTTTAAAAAAGTATCGAAGATACTTTTCCATACCTTTTTAAGGCAAACACACCAAAAACTACAAATATAATATTTATTATTAAGTTTTGATATATCGTATCTTAAAAAGCGGTAACGGTAGCAAAATTATTGTTTGGTATTTGTAAAGTTTCTATGTTGAAGCGAGTAAAATATGAAAGCGTAAACAACGTTTCTCTTAATCTCTAATATGCTTTTATCTAAGTTCATTTTAGTAAACAATAGAATTAATGAACTATCAGGCTGAAAAGAAAAAGGCGAAAGGCGAAAATTTATGACAAACTGCCGATCCGAAAATATCCGATTCGATTTACATTATGCGACTGAGGATCATTAAAAGTTTACCTTCAAATGTAATTGTATTTCATATGGGTTGGGTAAAAAGTAATAAGCGTATTTTCGAAAATTATCTAGAAAATATGAGAACGTTCTAGTTGCTTCCGTGATCAAAATATATAAAGGGCGCAGCACGCTCTCACTGAATCAGTAGTAATTAAAACGCTGCACTGTTGACACGCATGAAATATGGACGACAATAAGAAGCATGTGAAACACTGTCTACTCTACGAGTACCAAGCTGATCACTCTGCTGCCGAAGCTACGCGTAACATAAGTCAATGCGTAGCTCCTGAAGCAATATATGAAGCTACTGTAAAACGATGGTTCCAGCTGTTTCTCAGTGGTGATTACTCCGTTAGTGATCAACCATTCTCTAGTTGATCGGTAGAATTGAATAGCGACACTTCAAAATTGTTAATTGAAGAAGATAGCTGATTAACAACAACTGAACTCGGGTGCTCCCACGGAACTATAGAGAATCACTATCGCTTGGGAAAAAGCTTCAAATAAGGTGCGTTAGTATCATATGAACTTAGCCCGGATCAACCACAGCCGTAGCCCGGTCCTCATATAGCCAAACAGACCCGCTTTAAAGTTTTGGATTTTGGTTGGACACAGATCCTCCACCCGTCCTATTCCCCAGACCTTGCACCCACTGATTCACAGGCCTGCAAATTTGACCTTTATTTTCCTCTCTAAGATTTGATGACTGATTTTGGGGTATTTTAGGGCAATAATTACGAATATGTAATCCGTTTTTCTCCAATATGTTCAGATTTTTCAGAAAAGTGACTATGAAAAATCGACAAAAAAGACACCTTCTTGTAGTAAAAATTGCATATTTGAAAAAATTCTTATATGTATCAGTTAAATACAATTAAAATACATAGGTGATATATATCTTAACATATTTACATAACAAACATTTCAGTGGTATCTTGCCCTTTTCTGCACAAAGCTTCTATTCAAAGATTTTTTCTCAAAATTGTTGTTCGGATTGTCTCGCTTCAGCAACCAACAGTAGTCCGTCAACATGCTTCTATTCCATTTTTCTTGATATCTAGGTTCTATTTCTTTCAAGTCTTGATGAAATCTTTTACCTTGCTCTTCACTAACAGCGCCTAGATTTTCCGGAAAGTATTCAATGTGCGAATTCAGGAAGTGAAGCGTAACGCTCATTGAACATCCTATTTTATCAAAATTTTCTATCAGATTAGCCACAATTTCTTTATAATCAGGATTCTTGTTGTTCTCTAGAAAGTTCTTAACTACTTCCTTAATAGAAGTCCGCGCTTGTAACTTAGTTTCACTGAGTTTTCTATCAAATTCTCTGTCCTTCATCAATTTTCTTGTATCGGGGTCGACAAAAATACTTTCTTTCAATTTGGCTTCTGATAACGATGCGAAAATGTTTTTTTGGTAAAATGTTTTTTTATTTATACTTTCTCCTTCTTTGTCCATAGCCTTAACAAACTGTTTTATCATGCACAGTTTTGCAAAGGAGGCAGTAACACTTTTTCTCTAGGAACCAAATTTTCTCGAATTACATTTTTAGTCTCCGGTATTAGTTCAGTTCTAGAAAGCCATTCCTTTCGAGTCCAATTTTGTTCTCTATTGCGACTGTCCCATTCGCAGAGGAAGCATGGATACTTGGTATAACCACCTTGTTATCCAAGTAGCATACTTATAACTTTCAAATCTCCACACACGACCCATCCGTGCTGTTCGTAGTTTATTTTAGTTAAAACATTCTGCAAATTTTCGTAGCATTCTTTTAAATGTACAGAATGTGTTTTTAAATGTACAGTTTGCAATGAAGTATACTGGTTACCATTATTCTTTTTGAAGAATCTTCTTTTTGAAAAATCCATAAACAATCTCCATGCATTTGCATCGTAGTCAACGTCAAAAATCTCCATCCTCAGCAAAAAACGGAATAAAGTCTCTTTCTCTGTTACGGTACCATGAGAATGAGGTACCACGAACACTCATGTTTCTTTCTTGCAACCTTGCACCAAGGAGCTCAGCTGCATCTTTAGGCAGATTTAGGTCTCACGTTCAGTCGTTTAATTCTGTCTCGGAAAATAACTTCGGCTCAAGATCAGATTCAAAGTCAGGATCAGACTGAGATAGATCTTCCGCATCACTGCTCGATACTGATTCTGAATAAGGGGTAGTGGCTGTGCAGCTGATCACGAAACACTAAATGCGTTACCGATTGCATGTTTGGGTGGCTTATATGCTTTTTGGTTTTTGAACTGTGACCAGCCACACTACAGCAACAAAAGTGACAATCTATTGTTATTTCTTACCCTCATTAAATCTCTTCTAATGAATCAAAGTGACAAAAGATTGTAATAAAGATTTAATCAAATTATTATATCGACGATGAATTAATTTTAAAATTATTAATATTGAAATATAATAAAAAATTATAACATTAATGACCTCTCATTAATTAGCCAACCCAATATTTAGACAGAAATTTTAAAGCTAACAGCTAGTGGCATTCCATTCGACGTTAATTGCATATATGTACTTGAAAGTTCATACATGTTTTATACTTTTAACCTCTAAATTTAAACCCGTATAGAACTCACTAAACCCGAGCCAAAAATGAAAATAAAATGCGAAAACGAAAATGTAAATAATGGTTTTGTTATTGTTTTCAAAGAAAGAAAATTTTATTTGTTTATTTATTTATTTATCTACTTTAATGTATCTAATTGATACATATGGCGGACTTTTTTCTGCAAGAGCGATCTCATACAGCCAACCATAACACCAGTCCAGCCCCATTCGACGAACGGCTGGGAATCGAACCCGGGTCCCCGCGGTGCGCCACATCGCGAAAGGCCGTATGCCTTGTGATCAATCCAACACATCACAGCGATGACCTTTTCTATTTTTATTGCGATAGTATTCTTATTTGTATACCCACTGAAAATATTATATAAAAAAAACATTGGACGTGTCAGCTCCGTCGAGCCACTGGAGTTTACTCCTTAATTACGATTGTCTTGGAATGTATCAAATAGGTAACGCTGTATATACGTATAAATATCAATATCATGCACCAATATATCTCTTACCGTTAAGGGAGCGTTCATAAGAAACGCCTAATGCCTTTCTTATGAACGACTGTTTTTTCGTTTACTTACGTTGCAAAACTGGCCTCCATGAAAATTTGTTTAACGAAATAATATACAACCTATGTCCATCCTGAAGATCCTTTCTAAAAATTGGTGAAAAATTTTTTGAAATCGTATGAGTAGTTTCGGAGATAACCTCCTACATCCAAACTTACAAAATTTAACTTTTTTATAATTTATGATCAAATTTTTTTGAACAGGATAATATAAAATCTATGTCATCCAGAAGGTCCTTTCTTAATATCGGTGAAAGAATTTTTGAAATCTAATGAGTAGTTTCGGAGATTACCTTCTACATTCAAACTTACAAAATTTAACTTTTTTATGTTATATGAAAAAAAATTAACGGGGTAATATACAACCTATGTCCATCCTGAAGGTTCTTTCTATATATTGGTGAAATAATTTTTTGAAATTTGATGGGTAGTTTTGGAGATTCCGTCCTACATTCAAACTTAAAACTGTTACAATTTTTTTAACGCTCTGAACTTCTGATTTTTCTCATAAAAACTTTATACCGGGCGCTATGTATGAAAACGATTCTTAAAGAGTAAACTCAAAAAATATGAAATACAGAAAATGTTTAAAAAGAAGACAAAAACAAATGAGTAAATATGACATAATTATAAAATACTTTTGTTTAATATTGATAAATGTGGCAAATAGTAAATCTACCATTTTAATAACAAAATTCAAATTAAAAACGGTATCAAAGTTCAATTCGATTCTTGTTTATTCTATTACTTCAAATAAATTAATTTTCAAATCAAATTGACAATTCGTTTCTAGTTACAACCGATTAAAATCATATTAAAAAAACGGTCTAATAAAACGAATCGTTACAAATTGCAATGCGTAAACGATAATACTTTTTTCAGCGACTAACTAAATTATTTACAAAATAACTAATTTGGACTATAAAATATTTTATGAAAATACTAATTTAATCTTTATTATACCGTTACTATCTTCAATTAATTCTAGTACAATGTTGTAAGTAACAACGATCAGACGCAAGCACTCTGCGTGCCGCCTTTCACTACATAAATACAGATTGTACTTTTTGGATCAGAACGAAATACAAATGGCGATACTATCGTCTATAATAAACGACAAAAATAAAAGTCACGAATAAAGCTGCGAGTCAACTTTATGGAGCGTGAAATTGGCCGTGTTGACGGAAATAAAGAAATAGTTGCGAGTACCATTCGGAAGTTGCTGACGAAAACTCTATTTGATAAATTATTAATTTTTTTCTCTTA
Source organism: Druceiella hillmani (assembly GCA_039881145.1). Lineage (NCBI taxonomy): Eukaryota > Metazoa > Arthropoda > Insecta > Lepidoptera > Hepialidae > Druceiella > Druceiella hillmani. Next base: position 16,814,160 of record JAYKKI010000008.1, on the reverse strand, counting down.
CATTTTAATAAGCGTCATCGGACAAGGTCAGACATGAAATGCGACTCTCTAGGTCAATTCTTATTCAGCAACGGCGTAACGCCATCGATTTCCTGATGGAACAAACGAAAGCGGTAAGCTGTCCAAAAGAAAGCGAAACAGTTTTAATTTCATTATATTTACATTCGTTCCTCTTAGTAAAAGAAATTTTGCTTCAATATCATTATTTCATTTAGGAATTACGATACAAATTACGGATTTAGAAATAACTTCTTTACTGAAACATGTATTTGAAATATGATTATTAATTTGTCTAAAACGGCAAACGAACAGCTTAAAATAATTTTTATAACTTTTTATTAGCGTATTCAGTCCAAATTTTTTTAATTATTTCTATCAACCAGTTCGTATTCTTAACACGTTCAGTCAATAAATTTTTGCACAAAATTACAATTTATTCAGTAAAAGACCAAATAAAAACCAAATTTTAGCCCCCAATATTTTAGAGAAAACAGATTATATCCGTCCCTAGCAAAGTTCTAGATTTTGAAGTACATATCGAACGTGTTAAAAAAAAATAATTCATGTATAACAATCAAAATAAAACTACTCGACAGGAAAGGTCAGTGCAGTTTTGAATGCACTTGCAATTATTAACATATATTTTGTGTTACAATAACATATCTGAGAAAGGAAATTAACTATATGAATACTTTGTAGTGATTAACTTAATTTTTTTTGACTGATATTGGCTTGTTGTTTCGATGAATTAATACTATTACAGCCACAGTGAAGGGCGTGTGTTGCCGGGCAGAATACCGTTAAATATTACTTTATATATCCTTGAGCTTTCGCTCTGTGTATTCGTTGTTATGAATATAAACGACTTGGATATTTCTTAATTATTTTGTCAATTGTATTTTGTGTATACATTAACTATTTATGTACTTTTGCCACATATCATAAGATAGATTTTAAAGAAATACTATTAGATTATAATAGGTTTTATATGAAAATAATGTTGCATCATTCTGCTCTTTTGTTCCAGACTATCATCGTTACATTATGTTATGTAATTATTAAGACATAGAAATACAAAGATATATGTATGTCACATGTGAAAGCTAGTCCAATATTTAATTGATTATAATATCCAGTGGGAACATTGGGCACGAAGATATCTTACCCTCCCCAAAAAAGAATGAGATAATTTTATGGAGTTGGTCGCCACAGGTTTAAGGCTACCGGACTCAATATCCGCATGTCTCCTTTTATTAGAGTTTCGTATCTCAAAAGGAAAAACGGACCACTTATAAGATCGCTCACGTGTCCGTCAGTCGGTCACAAAATATTTTTTCAAATATACGATGTAAAAACATTAACTAATTTGCATAAGCTATTATTTTTTAAATATTCAGATAAGAATTAATATTCAGATAAGAATTAATATTCAGATAAGAATTAATACACATATATAAGAATCAAGGTATAAGAAAACAAACAAGAAGAAAAAATAAAGTTTAATCATAAATAAAAAATTATGTAATAAGAAGGCGAACACCAATTCCAGTAACAAAAGGAATTCGCAATAATATCAATATTATTGATAAAAATAAGAGAAAAGTCGTTAAGATCCTTTAAGGTAGTTGTCGTGTGATACTCAATACATTAACACATTACATAATTTTAATTGTACAATTTTTGAGATCGATTTTTACCAGAACTAAACGGTAAACAATTTTTTTTCAAAATGTTAATATAACATCATTTTATACTGACTTAACTTCTTTAGACAAATACTCGACGGATTTTTAAATAAAATTAAAAGTGTGATGAAATAACTAATTTTCCTATAATGTTAATTGTACAATTATTAAGAGTGGTTTTACCAAAACTAAGCGGTATTTAATTTTTAAATTTTAAAATAAGTTATATATATATATTTATATTTATATTTTTATTTATATTTATATTTATATTTTTATTTATATTTATTTGCATTTGCATTTGCATTTGCATTTCCATTTCCATTCATATTCATATTCATATTCATATTCATATTCATATTCATATTCATATTCATATTTATATTCATATTCATATTCATATTCCTATTCATATTCCTATTCATATTCATATTCATATTCATATTCATATTCATATTCATATTGATATTCATATTCATATTTATATTTATATTTATATTTACATTTATATTTATATTTATATTTATAATATGAATAATATATTTAAAAAATGCAACGAATTTCGTCAACAACTATCTTAATAAACAGCTTCATAAACTAAGAACTGTCATCGTCGGTTTTAACGTCATTCGCTGTGAAGTTAGTTTTCACTGGGAATAATTCAATTCCTCGCTAAAAAAAAGTTTCTATCGCCGTATAAAATATTTTCATTCGGAAACGTGATTACTTGCAAACTTTGAAGGGTTGTGCAATATCCTGCAAATTATTAACATAAGCAGAAACAAAAACGAAAAATAAACGTTGGCAAAAAGAATAAACAGTTTAAAACTTATTCAAAATGAAGGTTCTTGCTGCACGGCTGCTATTTAATTTATTTATTATTTGTTAATAAGAAACTATATTCACAATTGCAGAAGCCAACTAAAAGTAATATAAGAGAGGTGTAAACAGTATAGCAGTCAGCAAGTGCATTAATTGCAATTTTTACATTTAATTTATCATTTGACACTGTAAGCAGTGTTTTGAAGTTTAATTATACATTCGTTTAAATAACTGTTAAGTAGCGTACAAGAAAGCTCCTAGATGAAAGAGAAGCAGAACGAAAGAAAGAGTTTGTCGGTTTTAAAAAATATTGTTTTAATTGATAAATATTTCCCTTCAACGTATTTTATTACTATAATAACTGTAATTTATTACACAATTTTTCAAAATAATATTTATTATTCTTATTCAGTGTACAATCTTCACTCTATCACAGTTCATCTCAACTTTCATTCTCGTTTATCACCTAGAAACAAATGTTATAAACGTTATAACTAATTATCATTAATCTAATTAAAAACTTTTAGCATCCTCACATCCTTTAATAAGTCAAAGATACGCATTTTCAAATTCAGATTTATTAAAGTACATTGCTTTAATAAATCTGAATTTTCTTTTGAAAAATTTCCTTACACGAATTGAAATTCTCCATGGCAGCAACAATTTTCTTTTGAATGCAATAATTAACATTTTTTTAATTCACCGGATAAATTCTGAAGATTATATAAATTATCGATGTTTCATAATATTTCATGAATTATTTTTCTACCGTATTCTAATAGCAATCAACGAAAAATTATCGCCCATTTTGAAAGTCGAAGTTTTCTTTACACAAAGGTCAGAATACTACAGTAACTTACAAATACATCATAATAAAATGTTACCAAAATCCATTTAGTAGTTTTCCCTTGACTCATAAATGATTAGAAAAAGTCAAAAGCTTTGGGTCTAGTATTGCATTTTCCAATAAACCACAAGCGTCATTAATTTTCTTTATACATTTTTGGGAAAATGAATCAGAGAAACTAAAACAATTACGGAAATATTTTTATTATACAGAATGGTCCAAAAGTTCGTTAACATTTGAATCGGCAGCTGCGTCGAGCAGCGAGGGAGAGTGGTGGGGCGGGCAAAGAACGGAATGTTAGAGCGGTCTATGGGAATTTATTGCCATGGCGTCATTCAACGTGAAACAACGTGCGTTCTGTGTACGCGAGTACTATCGAAACAATAATTCTTCGACTCTAGGGCAGCGAAAATTTTGCGCTCATTACAATATACGGCATAAAAATAAAGCTTCATCGATTCAATCGATTAAAAAATGGGTCCAGATCTTTGAAGAAACTGGTTCAACAATAGATAAACCACGATCTGGCCGATCTAGAACATCACGGGATCCCAAAAACTTAGAGCGTATTAGAGCGTCTGTTCGTGAACAACCTGGACTCTCTACTCGAAAGCGGTCTAGCGTCTTAAAGGTATCCAAAACATCTGTAAACCGCATTCTACACAAGGTTTTACATTTGCATCCGTACAAAATCCAAATGGTTCAGCAGTTAAAGCCTCAAGATTATGCTCACAGGCTGCAGTTTGCTAACGAAATGATGAAGGGGTTCGCCAATTTTAACAACATTTTTTTTTCAGACGAAGCCCACTTTCACCTAAATGGACATGTAAACAGACAAAACTGCAGATATTATAGGAATGATACTAATCCGAAATTGAAGCATCAAAAACCCCTGCATTCACCCAAGGTTACTGTATGTGCAGATTTATAAGCAAGAGGCATTATTGGTCCATATTTTTATGAAGATCAAAGAGGAAACGCTGTTACAGTGAATATAGAGCGGTATATTGCCATGCTACAGAACTTTTTTGCTCCATCGCTTCAGTATTTTGATGGTTTCAATCAACGATCGTGGTTTCAGCAAGATGGGGCAACATGCCACACTTCCAACGACTCTTTAAGTGCAGTTGCGAAATTTTCGGTTAAAAAGTTATATCCAAAAGAGGTGACATTAACTGGCCCCCAAATGGATTTTTTCTTTTGATACCTTAAAAGTAAAGTCTTTAACAGCAATTCAGCGACTCTTGAGGAATTAAAGGTTCATATTCGCGAGGAAATACAAAACATTTCCCGAAACACTTGTCAGCCGGTCATTGAAAATTTCCGCTCTTAAAAGTCTTACAAATATTACAGGAAAAATAAAATCAAGTTCCAGACATTTGTAGTTTTTAAGAAAAAAAAATAATCTGTGAATTACTTTTCTCTCTCATGCTTTTTAATTTCTGGATCATAACCACATAGATATGAATATATTTAATTAATAAGGATTCACAATATGGTCGATAACATTTTTTTATGTTATAGACAATTTACAATTTGGTGTGATTGAAACTTTTTTTCAATCACCATAAATAATTCCATATAATTTAAAAATGAATAATAAATTCATTGCAATTCGTAATGTTCTGCGAGCTCCGCTCGCGATGTGTTTATTCTAATTTATATCTCTACTCTTTTATACGTTAGAGATTCGTCGTATTACTAAATATTTGTCTTCCGTTTCTTTCAATCCTGACCGCACATTTTTTTCCAAACCCCCACTAAAAATGGGTGATCTCCTTTAAAAAATATAATTTTTAACCCACTTCAACATAGGAGACGGTTCTCATTTTGACTATACCTTTTATGTATGTTAACCTCATATCTGCGGCATTTCTCAACCAATTGATTCGTTTTTTTGGAAGGATCCAATATGGTCCATCCCTCCCAGTATGATCCTATCCCAGTATGATCGCATTAAAATTTGATTAGCATCTGAATGTGAAAATTAAAAATATACCATAGAATACCCCAACATTTGATATATATACAAGTCCAACCAATATAAATTACTCTTTTTTATTTGAAGGTATATACTCCCAGTATGAATCTATGAAAATTTAGTCAGAATTTGACCAAGGAAATTTAAGATATACCATATAATTCTTTCACATTGAACAGCACATATGCAGTGATCGAGTTTCGATAATATAGGTCTAATGATAATCTGATAAGATATGATAAGGGCGACAAAAACTTACTCTCGGCAAAATCAGGATGCGTACAGGATGGAAGGTGGTAACAGCAACTCTTCAGCGATGAGGCATAATCTCATGAAATTTGGACTCGTATAACTTGTATTGAGGTAGCCAGAAAGTAATTGGGTATACGGGTAGGTTAGTATATACGGGTACATACAATATAATTTCAACCTTTGATCCAGAAATCCTGACGCTACAGGTGTACTACCTGTCTAAACCGTGAGATTTGAAGATAAGTTGTTTTCAATTAGTATTGTATCAAGTAGAGACTGTCACTGAATTTCGGATTCCAATTCCTCAGCCTGATGCTGCAGTATTTCGGTCTGTTTTCTGTGTTTTAACTTATATCTCCGACATTAATCAACCAATTTGGACGATTCTTTTTTATTTGAATGACTTCAGTGTCGAAAAATAAACTGAAAAGAATTTGACTATGGAAATTGAAAATACACTATAAAATTCCCCAACTATGTACTGCACTGGTGACATGATCGAGTTTGTAAGATGTAGATCGAATGATAATCGTATGTTAAAGTCTCTGAAATTTTATCACGACTAAGGATAGAACAAATCTGCCCTTTAGTAAAATGAGAGTACAGTGATGAAACCAGGTGGTGGTGGCAGGAACTTTTCAATGATGAAGAGTAAACTCATGGAGTATGAACTCGTTATAAAGATAGAATATAAGGTAGAAAATAACAAAGTTGATAAGTAGGTAAGAATACACAGCTACATACAAAAGTATAAAGGAACTAAGGTATCAGATGGTAGGTAGATAAGTAAGTAAATATAGGTATAAACAAATGCATGGATTGACCAAATATTAGTACCTAGATAGGTAGGTAGTTATATACCGGTATATACAAAGATATATAACAACTAGGACAGTAGTAGGTGGATATAGTAAGTGGATATACTACGTTACGTTTTAATGAGTACTAAATTTCAAGGAGCGGTTAAGAAACAGTAACTAAATCGTGTAATGAAAAATAAAATTTGTTTAACGTTTAGTAATTTTTGTTAAGGTTTATTAGCGTTTTATTAAGGTTCATCCCATGCTGCAAACATCTGCTGATTTCATTAATGAGACATTATTTTAATTGAATTAATCAATAAATTAGACACTATTTTCATTGAATTAATCGTAAGTATGTGAAATTCTTAGTAACATAGGATATCAAAATATTTCATAGGAGAATTAAAAATAAAACATTTTTCAAAAAAATTAACCGACATCAAATAATAAGCGAATAAGAAACGCACTGAAAAGCACAAACTAATTAAAATTTGAATACTCGATTGAAAATTTTACGGTAAATATCGTTTCCGAATCTAATAATATTTGCAAAATACTGCTACCGCTAATAATTTTTATAGTCGGTGCCAAGCAAAATGTAATATTCATATGTATATGTGTGTGTGTATGTACCTGAAAGAGGGGAGAAGGGTCAACTTGGCACCGATTGATGACGTTGACGACGTGACGACGATGACGTGATCATTACACTTAATGTGTTAAGAGTTATTTTATATATCCATTTACATCAGACAATTTTTTACATCACATAATTTCTGAAACATATCAACAAAAACTCTTCTAAAACAGAAACAAAACTAAGAATAATCTTTGTTGAAGACAATTAGGACAATGAATTCAAAATGAATTCATTTTTAAAGGACAACAGGTACACAATCAAATGAACCAGCTTTTATATGGTGAGACCTGAAAAAATCGTGATCATATGATATGCAAAAATAAACATCACGTTTTTCACATATTTGTGCCATTTTCATACCTGTACGTCCTTAAGGATTTAATTTCGTTAAACACTGGGAAAATGACCACATACATCGTCTTTTCGCTTCAAAAGAATTGCAGCGAACAACATGTATCTTAAATCTGGGTTCTGCGTAACTTATTTTCATTTCTTCCACATTATTTATTAAAGAAAAAATAATTTTACCAGAAAAAGTTTCCTTCCCTAGATATCAATCAGAACGAAATTATGGATTTTAAGAAAATTTTCATACGTTTATTAAATGCAAAAAGAAAACAAATTTTTGTTTTCTTTTTGCATTTAATAAACCTAAATGTGGGGGTACATTTTTTTTACATACCCCCGTTTTGTAAGTTATCGCTAAATAGGTCTTTCAAAAATATTGGGAAGTGTGTCATGAAAAGTTTTTCTATACAGGAATCCGTTTACGAAATATTACGCTTTAAAATGGTAATTTTTATTAGAGTTACGTGTACTCGCGCTGTATCAGTTAAACCGTTATTTTTTAATATTTATAACAGTATTATATGTTACGAATTTCAAAGGAAAATTATCACAGCTAAGTAGGCTCAACTAGTTTATGAGTAATAGTCGACCAAGATATGACACATAGTTGGGTCCGTAAAAAGTTAATAGAAACTCCATACAAGTGACTTAAATCAACTACAAAAATAATTTATATTTTAAAATGTATATTTATAATATCAGTGAAAGATACACAAAATGATATGTTTATATATTTACATGTTGTGAAATGATATTAGTTGAATCATGTAGCAGGCAATATAGTTACTTTGTGAAAAATTAATATTTGTAGATTGTTTAATGGAAATACTAGATACCATTAAAATGTGTAAGTAACTCACGCAGTGCGAGTTCTACTCATATTTCACAGAGTTTTTTGTTATTTTGTTTACTTTCCGTAGTGAGTTGTTATAAGTAGTAGGAGCTACACCTGAATCCGAAACATACGGGGCGTTGCGTATCGTGACATTTGCATGCTCATAATTTCTAATTTAATTAGGCACTCAAGAATAGGGAACAAAAACCCATGATAAGATTAATAGGTTTTTTCTATCTCAACTGCTGTAGTGTTTAGTTCTCGGTTGGTTTTTCTGAGATTATACAGGTTTGCGTATCCAGTAAGTTTCTCAAAAAAAATCTGTCGAAATAATAAAGAAATAATCCATCGAAGAAATTACCATGGTAATTAGCAAAGGAAGTTAATCATGAGAGAAATCTTTAAATGACACTTGTTTCCATACAAGTTTGTGACGATCTGGGAGACTAGAACTTTGAATGTGAGTGCTATCTAATGTAAGAGGTGCATCAGATAGAGGTCGGATCCTGGCCTTCCCTATGGTAGAATGTGGGTGTGCATTTTTTCACATTCTACCATCCTGACATTACTACTTTCTACCCGCGGAGACACATAATTTTTCACATCCCTTGGAAAGGGTGTATCAGCCAACGTGACATTATCACTTTCACTTTCTATCATATCCCAACCAACTAAAGGCCCCTAAACAACCAAATCCAACCGAATACAGTCCCCTTAACAAACCTAAACCAACCTAACCCAATCTAACTTAATTTAAAACTTAATTTAATCTAACCTTACCTGACCAAAACCTATCACAATTTAAACTAACATGACCCAAGCTAGCCCATCCTAACCCAAACTAACCTAACATAACCCAACATAACCCAACCTAAACCTAACCTAACCCAATCCAATCTAACCCAGCCTGACCCAATAACGTAGCCCGACCCAGCCTTATTCAATCTAATTCACCTAACTTAACGCATCATATTCAAACCTAACCCAATCTAACCCTACCTGAGCCTACCTAATCCAACTCAATTTGACCCATCCCAACCTAACTGAACTTAACTCAGCTTAATCGAACCTAATTCAATCTAAGCTAACCCAACCTGACCTGCCAGATTCACGGCTAAATTATTAATAAATCAAAGTAAATTGATGTTCTCACTACTCAACTCATTGAGTTGTTTCTATATCTCCGTAGTTGATTTTTCGTTCAAGCGATAATGAATAAAAATGAATCTCAATAAATGCATTATACGAGTACAGAAACATATTTTTCAAGTGTATTTCTCAAGTCTCGGGCACACCCCGACACTCCATACTAGATTAATTGCCTACACTATTAGAAACTTACTTGCCTATCTGTATCCCTATGTGTGTGTGCATAAATTAATGTAGGGCTGTCAGCAACGTGCAGGTAAAAAATATTTACTAATACTACATATCGGCCTCGATCGTAGCGGACAATCGCGCCGATCATGCGAATTGATGCTATACGTCAACAACATAACTGTTTCTCTTTCTAATCAATAGCGTCGATCGAATGACTGTCTCGATAGCACGCTGGCGTAATAGATTTGTAATGGCGCACGCGACTTTATTATTATCTCATTGTAAAAATGTAATTATATGAATAAATATTTTACACTATACATTTAATTGTGTGACAGTGATTTGATAATAATAATATTAAGATAGCATTTGAAAAAAATGTACTTAGTATGTATCTTAAAACGAAATAAAACCTTAAATGAAAATATATTTTGTTTATATATAAATGTGATAAACTGAAATGTTATCTTCGTTGTACTTTTAACTTGATTAGATTTGCTTCATGTGAAAGATCTCTTAATAAACAATATAACATGCCTACAGGCGACATTACAAGAATACGTTTTCCAAATACATCGCGTTCAAACAAAACAATGACTTTTAAGAACAGTTTGAAATTTAAAACTACTCAGTGACTTGTTAGTTGACACAAAATTATAGGTACTAACTAAACACGTTGGTGACACAAAATAAAATTATTTAGAACAAACAAAAAAATGGAGACAAAACAATCTCCTATCCTTAGTGACTTTATTATTTTTAAGCACTTGTACACAGCGCAATAACGGACTGTTATATTGAATTAAATAAAATTGAACTTGCTGTCTCGCAACTTTAATGAAAACTTTCTTCTCCGACAATAACCTGTCTCAGGCTGCGTGATTTTGGTACTGGCGAATAAATAATACTCTTAACAAAGTCTTCACATTTTATACTTCTACAGAAGTTTGTATCAATAATTATCATTGTCAAATATTACTTTAGAAAATATTAGAATAAATTAAAAATTATTTTTCACGTTTTTCGCTATTTTGAAGTTAGTTTTTTAACTCAAAACTTTAATTGCACTTCATTGTAAAGTTTCGCAAACGTGAACTTAGAATTTGAAAAAGATAAATGTAAACTAATTAATGTTCAAGAGACGTATCCAACGAGTATTCGATATAATGCACGGAACAAAAATAGCCAAAAATATTTGTTACGTACTTTTTATATAACCTGTAGGAATTGTGATGTTGTGACAGACGAATGGGTGGATAAACATAACAAAATTATACGAGTGCCCTGCTTCACTACGGAACCCTAAAAACAATGCCAAAATTAGAACAAAAAAAATTTGTTATGTATGCATATTTTCAAGAAAAATTAATTTTTCCCTACATTCACAACTAAATACAGAACGTAGTCAAGAAACATACGAAAAATAATGTTCACCAAATCTAAACAAATAGGGAATTTCTTCTCCATTGATGATGGTATCATTTCAAACGGTCCCATACTATAAGAAAATACCTCGGTATTGTCACGCTGTTTTTACAGCAGGACAAAGAAGAAAATCGAACTTATCATTTTCATTACTAAGTCGAATAAATATCTCGATATGTATATAAATATCTGTCGGTATGTGCCTGTCGATATTTCACAAATTACTGGTTGTATGTATCTTATAAATCAAACAAAATATATGAAAGGATCGTTACGCCTTATCCATTTTATCAATGCAAAATTGTTTTTTAATTTATACCATTTTAAGGAAAATATCTGCACATGCAATATGACTTACAAAATTATGATTTATGGTTTGTATACCATACATTACCTACTTATTTAGATAGAATATATGTATATCAAACAATAAAGACAAAAAGATGCGAACGTTTCTTGCGTGCTTAATGGATGAATGACCGGTGATTAGCAACAATAAGAGATTATGTAAGCGGCGTGGCTCAACTGCGTCTGCTTAGATTTCCTTAATAGCTATGCCAGTTGTCCGTTACATTGTTGCGGAAGAATATGACAATATAACAATATAGAATAATTAATATATACACATAAAAGCAATCTGTGCATATTAGGAATGAGTCGAAGGATCATTGAGAAAACTATTTAGTATGTTATATTTGGAGCACGCCTTTATTAAATGTTTGGTTTCATTTCAGATTAAATTTATAATCATTTTCGACTATACTTTGGCATATTTTTCTCAAAGAAATAGCAACACTATCGTCACTATGAAAGTGTTTTATATGACTTTGTAAACTTTTTTCAGTATACCTACATATATACATATATACCTACATATATATATATATATATATATATATATATATATATATATATATATATATATATATAAAACAAAACACGCTGAATGTTAAAACTTTAAATTTTCTTTTAAAGTTTTAACATTCAGCGTGTAATCCAAAAGTTATGATTTTTTAATTTAACCACTTTCACTCTGACAGAAAAAATATCGCAATACAAATAGTAGTTATGTAGAAATTACCTGATTATGTCGTTAGATGCTCAAATGGTTGTTTATTAAGACGCTGGTAAACTTCCACGATAAAAGAATTAAATGACAGTTTGAAAGAAGCAGCTTCAAAGTTTCTTCAATTATAATAATGTGTTTATTTGCATAATTACGTCTGCTAATATGAGGTAACTTTTTTTTTTAAGTCGAATATTTATTATTTATTATTATTATTTTTCTTTTGTAAACTACTGCATTAATTATATAAATCCGTCAAATACAACCTGCATATCGCATCGATTTTAAAGTCTTTCATATTCGATAATATTCTTGAACAAGGAAACATACCTCAGTCAAAGTATTCATGCACAATATTCTCTATAGGAAGTTTCTATATAAGGGGTAAAACGGCAGAGAGAGAGAGAGAGAGAGAGAGACAGAGAGACAGAGAGAGATTTGATAAGTTAGTCAAAAAAATCTATCTCAACTTTCCATGAATTGACTAAACGTATAAAGTTGCAAAATGCGTATAATCGCAATATATTTAGAAATGTCATAACTACTGCGCTATGGTACATGTACAGAAGACGAACGGACAGCCATGATAAAATTATAAGATACTTAGTTTGCTACGGAACTCTAAAAACAGCATTACTTAAAGTTCTATAGGTATGAAAATGCATTTAACAATACTAAACCCAACTAATTTTATCCACAAAATTATCAGTAAGAGAATTTAACACTTAGCATAAACGTGGAATAAATATCAAATCAGAACAACATGATTTTAAGGTATACCTTTATTTTACGTGTAATTAGGCATATTCTTTTGTAAATTATCATAAATGAAGTAGTCATTTCTGAGCGGATTTTTGAAAATTAGTACAAAAAGTACGGTTTCAATTCTTTAGAAATTACCTGTCAAATGTGCTTTAATCCGATTATTTCGATGTGTAGTGGTATAACCAAGAATAGAGCACGTTACCGTTGTTCTAAAAACCCTTTCTTTCACAATATTATAACAAATAAATTCACACTCGCCAAAAAACAGCAAACGCAATTTTTCTCGTGACTTCCTATGTCCCCTGCATTGCAAAAGATGGTTCTAAGAGTTTTTATTTTGCTGTTTCTTTCTAACTCGTGAGATCGCTATTATACATCATCGCGCTCTCTCTCTTACCTTTGTACGTCTATCTAGTATAAGTCTATGGTAACAACATACTCTAGGTGCGATTCCGTGGCAAAAGATATCACATTGCTTAAATCGAGTAAGTAGCAAAAAATATACTACGATAAAGATGAATTCAAATGGAAAAGTAATCCCTAGCTATTCACAGATTTGCTATACGCGGTTTATGATTACAAAAATTTGATGCACACGCACAGAAATACTCAAAGACACGTGCTCTTCATTGGATTATCATAAAATATTTTTTCATTGAATTTTCATAAAATATTTTCAAAACATAATTTACAAGCAGAACATTCAAAAAAGGTTTTTTCTTCCCCTGAAGGCGAATTACCATAAATCCTACGATGAAAAAAGTTCGAAGTTTAATTTAGAGCTGGAATAATGAATGTAACCTTAATAATAAATTCAACAGCAATCTAAAATTTCCAACGTTTCTACCAGACAGAACCAGTTTACACAAGTTAATGTCTTCATGATTTTTTTTAATTAACCACATTAAGTCAATTACAACTTAAAAAATAACAAGTCTATATAAATAAACTTTTTTTTCCTTATTATTTGTAACGCCTTCATCTAGACTTCGTTTTACGATTGGTTGAGATTCTCATAATTCGCAGTTTTATTATCCTCTATATATTTAAGAAACCTAACCTCCGTGAATGCGTGGGTTTGCTGTTTAGAAAAGGCATTTATTGATTATTTTGTAATAATCTGACTTTAGCCCCCGGTTGTGTATTTCATTAAATTTTCTTTACAATTTTCTTTGTATTAATTCGTTTTCGATCGTTTTCTTTCTTTTATAAAAGACTAGAATCTGATAGATAACGGTAAACCGCATCTTGCGAAAGTTTCAAAGGAGAGAAAATGGCTCGTAACAAGTTGACCTTGTAATTTAGTTTGATATTTTCATTATGAAAGCTTTCGATTATATAGGCAACTATACTCCTTTGCAAAAAAAAGACGGATACTTACGATTTTTTTTATTAGTTCAACTAGAAACGTAAGGAAATTAGATTCTAGGCAACAAAGTGAAGTAAATATTTTTTATTAAGTTGTTTTTTTTGGATTCTTTTCAAATTACCCGTTTACACAAAACAAAAGGGGTGCTTTCAACTGGCAATATTTTTTGTTTAATAAAAGTTACAAAGGAAAAAAAATTAGTATCGAGCGTGGCCTCCTTTTGCCGAAACGATAGCTGCAATTCTTTGTGGCATGCCCTGGATGAGATTTTTAATGATTTCTTGGGGAATAAACCATTCGGACGTAATAACTATTTTAAACTCTTGGATGTTCCTGGGGCTGGATGTATGATGGCTCTAATACGCTGTTTTAGAATGTCCTACCGACCCTCAATAGAATCGAGGTTGGGACTTCGTGCTGGCCAATTTAAACGGATTATCAATTTTACTTCTACGTAGAATAGAGAATCTCTACAAAACTCTACGAAACTTTGATCTGAACTTTCTTTTACACGGTCAGGAGTTAGTTAGGTTTTGAATTAGGAAACTTTGTCATTCACGAACTTGGTAAAGACAGCATTGTTAGGACTATACACTGTTTAATTACGGACGATATGGATGTATTTTCTGTCATCAAAAAGGTAACTGTGCAAGTCTGTGAATATGTTCATGGAAAGTAAAATACTTTGAGAAATTCTGATCATTATTTAATCTTTTTTATTTTAATTTTTAACCGAATTCAAATAAGTAAGAGGTTCACAATTCGACGAGTATTTATTTTTTTCATACTACAATAAGTCGGAGATGCGTTGACCAATTTTCATTCTCTTTTGTTTTCAATGAAATGGTTTTTAGAGAGGTCCCATGTTAATATAGTCAAGACCTGATAATGAGAGTAGACCAACGGATGAAAGTAGAAGATCCCTTTGAGAAAATTGGTACCGAGTTCGAAATTACAAGTATTTTATAAATCCTTATATATATATTTAGTCACAGATGATGATCAGGGTTTAGTAATGGAGCTGGAAGACGGTGACAGAACTTCCCAAGTCAGAGGTAGATTCATCGAGTTTGGGCTCATTTGACTCGTGTTGACGAGCCCATTGGTCACAAATAGTGACAAGGGTCTGATCATGAAACCTGAATATGGTGACACAAATTCCTCAATGACAAAGAATAGATTCATCATGTTTGCACTCGTTTAACTTTTCTTGACGAGCCTTTTATGGCAAGTAGTGCCTAGAGTCTGATGATGGAACCTAAAGGTGGTTACAGTACTTTTCAACGGTGAGGAGTAGTTTCATAGAATTTTAGTTCGTTTGACTTATCTTGAAGAGTTATTTAATCACAAATGGTAGCCAAAGCCAGATGATTGACTCGGGTGTTGGTAAAAGGAACATTTCAATGGTAAGGAGTAAATTCACAGTGTTTGGGATCATTTGACCTATCTTGATAAGTCTCTTGGTTACAGGCAGTACCGAAGGTCTCATGATGGAGGTGTAGATCGAATTCCGCAATGATAAGAAATAATTTATCGCGTTTGGGCTCGCTTGACATATCTTGACGAGTTTTTTGGTTACAAATAGTGGGAAGGTTTGATTATGGAGAAGGTTATGATCCGAGTTCAGTAATGATGAGGAATAGATTCAACATGTTTGTGCTCGTTGGACTTGTCTTGGCGAGTATTTTAATCACAAATACTCATCAAGGCAAATCAAGTGGTCAGAGTTTGTTAATAGGACCGGCAGGCAACAACAGGATCTCCTAATCATGGAGGATATATTCCTTGACTTTTGACTTGTTTGAATTGTGTGACTCGTCCTTCGGTCACAAACAGTAGCGAGGGAACTGTCTGATGATAATAACCCTAATAGTGAAGGATAGGTTCACCGACTTTGGGCTCATCTGACTTATCTTGCGAGTCCACTTATCACAAAGGGTGATCAGGGTCTGATGAAAAAATGGTGACAGGAAATCCTTAATAGTGAAGAATAAACTCATGGAGTTTGAAACCGTTTGACTTATCTTGACTTAAGCAAGAAGACAACAACGTAAATAGGTATGCATGTTACCGGCATATATATACAATAAATACAAATGTGTGAAGTGACTAAAATATTAGTAGGTAGGTAAGAAAGTATGTATAAATCTGACGCAAAAATAAAGGAAAAGAAAAACTAAACAAGACAACTAATTTAAAAACACACTTTAAATAATAAAACAATACAATGAATATATGAAATAAAATAGTTCCAAGCACTTGCTAGACATAAGTCAGCTATATCAATATGTAACTACAAACGGTTTTAACTCAAACATCATATTGTCACAATAACTGAAATAAACCATTCAGCCTACGCAAACTAAAACGACGAACAAACAAAAACTATCAAAAACATGACAAAACCCATAACCTACCTAAGCAACAAACTGCAAGATAATCGCTACTTCCCTGTTCAATTAGACGTTCTCCAGTGCACGAAAAATAACGAAGCAAATATTTGTCACACTGCGAATGCGTTTGGTTGATGCTCCGCCTTAGATAAAATTATTAGATATTCAAAACTTCTAACTGGTACCAACTAAACGTGTTCATC
Source organism: Druceiella hillmani (assembly GCA_039881145.1). NCBI lineage: Eukaryota > Metazoa > Arthropoda > Insecta > Lepidoptera > Hepialidae > Druceiella > Druceiella hillmani. The sequence goes on along the minus strand of JAYKKI010000008.1, from coordinate 16,797,406 downwards.
GATAGTTAAGCCAACTTTGATAGACATCGATATTGGAAATCAGTTTTTAATATCGATATTAAAACTAAATTTTGGTTGTATAACCGTTTGCGTTTAAACCGAACCCATGTCTATCGCTTGTAGATTTCAATTTTCCGTTCCTCGGACATCAATTCATTACCTGTAAGTCAATTAATAGTAATTAAGTTTGAAAGTCTTAACTCTCAATAAGAGACCTCGCTGTGAATCGCTGCTTATAAATATAATAGCTAATAAACGCAACCATAGCGCATTCAAAAATGATAAGCGCCATCTATCGATGAGTAGAAATACTTGAAATGATTATGTATTTTTACCAGATTAGGGTGAAGCCATAAAAGAGCTATCTTATTGTTATCTCCGTATATTTGTTATATTATTGTTATATCGATATGCATGTGTTTATGCATATATGCTTGCCTGTTAGTATGTAAGTATATATGAATTTTAGTTTGATAAACGCCGTAAATGTCTGTTTCGATTTCAATAAATGTGGTTTAATATTTCGTGAGTTCGTAACTTTTTGAATAACACAAGTCATGAGTACTAAACTAAACAAAGTTTTTTAACAAAAAATGGAACCGACTCGAAATAACTATTGAATATGAAACATACTGAAAAGCAGAAATTATTAAAAATACGAGTGTTAATTGGAACTTTTATGATAAAATATTGTTTCCAAACTTGAATAAATGTATAACGTATTGCTACTCTTGAAGATTTTTGGAGTTAGTACCAAGTCGAAATTGATACTTAATACTTGTCAAAATTCGAAGCCTCTCGATTTGACTTTATGGCAAGTTTCTTATTTTTTTAATTTATATATGTGTCTCATAAAAAATCATATTTACAGATGCCTCACTACGGGAACCTATATTCACACTTTGGCGTTTAGTTTCCGTATGGGGATAACAGCAATAGCATACATAGTAGTAGCAACTTGGTCATCCATATGACTGAAATTGGTTGATATACATATGCTACATCCAACCCAAGAGGACTAAAAAAACATAGAATGCGACTATTACCGACTATGACAGTTCCCAAGATACATATGCTCTGTTGATGACAAGCACTGCAGAATGAAATATCTAGCCGGTTCTTGCTCTTTATTTTTTAATTGCAAATATTATTTTTCAATAATACTGTTAAATGTAGAAGATGCAAATGAAATATTTATTGCCACAGATGTGGAATGAAAAGGAAAGGACAAAGCGATGGTGGGATTTTCATTATTAAATTTTCAATATGTTGATAGAGAATGCGTGGATATACCTCCATCTGACATTATACCAGAGTTAAAATTGTGTTTACAATATGTGTTAACAGTTGACGAAGTATATACTTTAAAAATAGATATAATGCGACAACTTCCATCAAGTTTAGCAAAGCAATTCAAACTAACATACAAGACGCTTGTCTTATAATAAGCCTAACGCCGTATTAAATGTCGAAACAAAATGTTACCGGTGACTACAATTATGATACAAATACAGCGAAAGGAATATTTTCAAATCGTCTAAATAGAATTTAAACTGTTATAATAAAAAAATATTATGTACTTTCAACTCCGTTGTATTACTAACTACCTCCATACTCTTACTTTTACTAGTTTATTTATGAGGTGGTATGCATAGACAACCACATTTCTGACTTATTTTAAATTTCTTATAGATCTTCTTCGAAACACATTACGCACCACGCTATTACAACCACAGAACAGAGAGTAAATTATGTTCTGCGACTACAACGCCGTTAAACACAAATTGGTTTGAACTTTGCACACTCGCGACACTCCAAATGCAAACAAGCACGCTCACGCTATCGCTCTGCTGGCCACTGTTTGGAAAGCACGCATACATGAACAGGTGTTTATCAGGAACGCCACACGTCCGGTCCTGCTGTATATATAAGACAACATTCTCAGTTGTCGCGAGATGTATCGTAATCCTATAGAAACATAGTCTACAAAGTAAGTTATAAGACAGTCTTTGCATCTTTTGAACGACAAAAAATTATGTATGAAAACATTGAATTTGACCACCGTGAAAATTGTTCAGTATTTATCGCTTTAATAACCAAAGTTATGTCAAAATCTAGTCGATTGACAGACTTTTATTTCACGCACATCTTTAGAGTATTGTGTTCAACGGAGGTAGGCTCTACGGACAATGTTGAATTTAATCTTAACAAATTGCAATTTGTGTCAAGTCATGATTGGAAACAATGATAATTTCTTGCCTTTTTATTATCATATGGATACAATTTAACAATCTCCTGCAAATTGCTTCGGTTCAACACATCTTAATAGACGTCCCAAAGGACCGCTAATACCACCATCATATAGGCCACTCGGTATATAATTCTTATATACTTCAAACGTATATGATCGATTCACGTATAGACCCTAAACAAGACATCTGAAGCAAAATACAATTTTAAACTTTGCTGATCAGAAAACGTCTACCGTATTCGTTACAAAAATCCTGAAACTTTTTTCAATGATCTACCATATGTTGCACAATATTACATCTGCCTCTAGAAATGTATTCAGTACTTATGTATATAGAATAACAAATAACATGAAATGGACCTTACCCATTGCCTGACATGTGAATTATCTTATGGGCCCACAGCTAAGAATCATCAGGATCTAAAAACTTAGTTTCTTCCTCTATAAACCGCTCTGTAGTAAGTAAATATTTTTTACACCTACCTACATATCTCGACTATGTAAATAGGTGTAAAAAAACCTCTAGTAGTAAGTTCTACGCACCTTCCCTTATAGTATAAAAATTAACTAATTGTTTTCTCACGGACAAAATTAACTTCAAGGAAAACAACATTTTTAAATTAGAATAATGAGTACTCCAGAAGGCGAGAACACGCGGGATAGTGTGTCCAAAAAACTACGCATAAAATGCGTAGTATTAAAACGCGGCTGTCAGTGTAATTTAAGACACAGCTCGGAAAGTTCATGTGCTTTCTACGCGACAATATAGCTTAAAATACCGGCTTGTGCTATTCCCACCAGCAAAAATACCACTGGACTGCAAAAGAAACAAATAAGGATTAATTTGATACGTAAATAATATAACCTAATTTAATTTTCAATTAACTATGTAATTTTAAAATATCGAAGCAGATTATTATTAACAGAAGAACGCCATTTTTGCTGGTGTTGTCAACTCTTAATAATTGTTTATCCAAAATAAAACGTCTTAATTGCTTGATAATGAAAAATGTAAAATTTAATGAGTAAAAAAGGGTCGTTGGAGAATTTGATGTAACATTTGAAATTTCCGTTGTCATATTCAATTTTAGAATATTTTACATGCCTACACATATAATAAAATTGTAACATTTAAAAACTTTCTCTGTCTGTATGTTAATTTGTACGGGTATCATGCAAAGTCTACTACACAAATTTCGATGAAATTTGGTATGGTGACAGTATATAGGAGCAACATATAAGAGAAAAAAAATAATTTTTTTTCCTATTTATCGCGAACGTAGACAGAGCTATTTGCATATATAATGTTTAAAATAAGAGGAAATTTTATCATTTTTAACCTCTCTTTTTATTTTAAGACACTAAGCTAATTTTTTTCTTGCTGTATTAACAAACAATATTTTTTTTCTTTCATTTGCATTTACCAAAAAATTGTAGACTAATTTATAAACACACTACTTACACGCTAAAGCGCACACGCACAGGCGCGCGCGCGCACACATATACACACACGTATTTAATGATAATGTATTTTAATACTCATTTTAATTAATAAAATAGTAAAATGTGACATAAAGTTCTTAAATAATTTTAACCTAAATGCTTTGGTTGTTGGTTGTGGTCAGAATAAATATTTTAGAAATTTAACATGGCGGCCTTAATAATACTTCATATAAGCCAAGCCGTGCACCATATAAACTGATGCAAATGTGAATCGTACTGGCGCAAGCAAATATATTTATATGCGTCGATTTCCTGAAGTTGATGGGAAAATTTATGCTACTGGTGACACCGTGCGCGTAGAGATTTGGAAGGGAGGGAATACATTTTTGGCTTCACCGCGACCGCGAAGAGATTTGTGCGTATGCGCCTTTTGGATTACTCTATATTCTAAGACTTTTAAGTGTTTCAAATCAAACTATACTATATATTACATATAATTTTCCAATTAAATGCTCAAGTCCTTTAAATTTAACTTCAATTATTTAAAGTGTTATTTATTTTTGTAAGGAGTCGATAAATTAGGAGAAAAGAGGAAAGAACCGCAGAGTGCCTGTAGTATGCTAGTATTCGGTTTGATACGTAGCGCGAAATAATTTCAATAGTTGTCACGACCGCGCTACATAGTCGAGCAGGTAAGTTATTGACACTTGGTTAGAAGTGTGATATCGGTACTGAATTTTATGTTCATACAAACAATCGCTAATGATTAGAGTTCATCGATGTATTTACAAATAAACTATTCTCTGTTTTGTGTCTGGGTGTTACTTTTTCTTCCCGTTAATGTTAGATACAAGAAAATGGCGACGAGGATGGTACGAAATATAATGTGCCGCATGTTCGCCGTCGTACTGTGAATATCTTGTACTTGTAAATTTCATTCGTATTGCCATGAAACCCGCCGTGTAAGGTCCCAGTATTGTTTTACATTGGATACTAAAGATCTATCAATATCAAAGGTAAATAACTCCAGTCAGTAATCTGGATTATATGTGATTTCTAAATAAATGCAATGGTTTTATTAACAATTGTTAATTTTTTTGAAAATGCCTTTGGAGCACTTGGGTACTTTAAGACACAGGGCACCAATAAGGCTCATCAGTGTATAACAGTGTTAATGTAAAATACTGCATCAATGTGTAATTACAAATGAAATCTCCGTAAATTTTAAAGTGTGTTCAAGAAAATGGTGTAAACTTATAAAGCTAAGACTAGTAGAAGAAAGACTGCTGTATCCGAAGTAATATCGAAGACATCGTCTGTCCGGAAAGATACTGATAAATGTCATATCAGTGCTGTAATTGTAATATCGCAATGATAAATTTTGGAAAACTTTTGAAACAATTAACCTTTCTCTTCTAATACGTATCTTCCGAGTAACTAGGTTTTTCCAACTGTACAAAGTTTTTCTGAATATTTAATTAACAATAGTAAAATGCACTATGCGCTATATTTGCACCGAGTATTGGATTTGACTTAAGAATATGCAGAATACTAGGAGTGTAAATAACAGAATACTTAGAGTGTCTCAATCCTGAAAAAATAGATACTCTGGAAAAGATTGGGCGGCAGGATTTAAAATATATGGCTGGAAAGGTCAAACAATGTAAGGTTGAATGCGATCGAGTACAATTAAAATTATTTTTTTTTCCCTATTTATTTATGTATTATTAACATTCTCGTGCAATTTATACTTTGTATCAAAGTTCCCCATGCAATATATACCAGGGCTATGCAAGAACCCATAGGTGGGACAGAAAGATACAAAATTCATTTTTTACTAAAATTATCATAATTTCTTTACCTTCCAAATTTGAGGATTTATTATATTGCTGTTTTAATTTGGTATAATTATACCACGCATTAAGCAAAAAATTCAATATTTGACCCATTGTTATGACATTAAATATAACTTGAATTTTTTTGCATCAATCTGCCCCACTTTCCTTACACAGCTGTATTACGTCAACTGGTGCCCACTTATAAATTTAATATGAATGCAAGAAAAATGTCTTAAACATATTCTTGAGAGCTCAGTTTATTCTTGGAATAATTAACAATAATATTCGTGAAAACTATTGCAGTTGTCAAACACAACGTTCGAAAAAGTAATTGAATCAGCCGTAGGGTACGAAGCTACAAAAATCGTCTGCGGGGAAATGTTGTCAATTGTTAACTTTTATAAATATGTATATAATCCAATCGCATTTCTCACCTTCGATCCCGCTCACAAGACAGAGAGAGGGGTGTCCACAGATCGTCGTACCACTAGTCAAGACTGCCGGTTGTCATTAAATCTGCGTCGAAACTCCTGACTCGATTTCAAGTCCCTCGGTATTGAAAAAAATTGTCGATGTTCTAAAACTAACCACAGGTTAAACAATTGTCGAGTCCCTTATGACAAATTAAAATGTGTTTTTTGTTCAAAGGCTGGCCATATACAGAAAGTATGTTTGCCTTACTTAAGAAGAAAAGCGTTAGCTCAAAGGTAAAATTTCTCGAAAAGGATTCGGAAATAAGTTAAACTAGATAGACGACCTAGTAGATGTGAATAAAATCAGTGATATTTTTGTGTCTAATTCCAAAGGTTTCTCGAAAGACGCTGCAAATTTCTATACGACTGTAAAATTGAATCAAACACACAACCAACAATTCGAAGTGGACTCAGGATCTATTTTTACTCTATTGCCCTAGCAGGACTTTGAAAAAACGAATTTTAAGAGAGAAATGAAAAGATGGATGCACGCTTGTGGTCTTACATTGACGGTGTTTTTTCAACCTTCAAAGTTTCAGTCCAAAACAGCCTTGATACACATTATCCCATCCCACGACTTGGTGATGTCATGTACACTTTTCGAAATTATAGTGTCTTCTTTACGCTCGACGCTATACAAATTGACAAAAAAATTGAAATAATCCAAATTATGTCAACGTACCGAGGAATTTTTGCCATGAAATATCTTAAGTTTTGAGATCAAATCTGCTCTTTTAAAACTTCATCGGATTTGAGAACAACTAATACCCGGTCTAAAGGGAGTGACAGCATCTTTTGACGATTTCTTCGTCTATGGACCAAGCAGAGAAGTATGTTCCACAAATGTCGTTGGCTGTCTAATCGCCTTCGCCTCAGCAGTTGGTTAGCGCATCGCAACCAACTGATGCCTATGGTATTTGAAGATTCTTGGGCTTGACAACATATTAGGCAAAGTTCACTCCAAACCTTCCTTCTACTTTTCCATTACGCTGATTGCTTCGGAAAAACCAAAAATTGATATGGTCAACATCATGTGAGAATGCGTTTAAAAAACTGAAAAGAGAGATCGCAAGTGACCAAGTTTTCATGCCATATAATTCTGATCTACAGATATCGCCTGTTTGCGATGCCAACCTTGTAGCGTTTGGTGTCTTATTTTATGTTGTCGATGATCAGGAGTGACCTATTGCTTTTGCCTCCAGGTCACTGACGGACGCTGAGAGAAATTTCAGCCAACTGGATCGTGGAGCACTGGGTAATCGTATACACAGTTAACAAATATTACCTGTGATATACAGGTAAAATTTGTTGACTGCAAGTCGTATTTTTCACCATGATACCAAGCTGCTAGTTTATCTAAGCGGGTTTAATTATATCATTAAACCTAAGAAGGTTATTGAAAATATACACGTTGATTATTTCTCACGAACGCTAGTGCCAACTAAGTTGCCAGATTTCAACGAAGATGACATAATCCACCAACAAAGTATCGATCAAATATCAACTGCCATGATATCTTTACGAGTTGCTGTTACGATTGATTTTGCAATCGTAACAGCAACTCGTAAAGATTTCGTTTTGGGAAAACTATACCAACAGTTAAAAAATGGCAAAGTTTAAAAATAATGATTTTACCTGCAAGAAAGAATGATTTACAAAGGCCGTCATGTTAATATGCTGCAAGCTTTATAGCCTGCAGTTCTTGCTAAATTAAAAATAAAGGACATAGAAAATGAAAATGTTAACCAGACATTTTGTCTCTCGAAGAATATTGACCGTGATATTGAGACATTTTTCAAACCATATCAAGCGTGTACCGTGACAAGTTGTGCTCTGCATTATGCTCCGTTGCACCCATGAAGAAGCCTACCGGTGGGAGAAGCCTACCTCGAATTTATAACGTGCCCATCTAGAGTATGGATGGACACTACATATTTATCCTCATTTATGTAAAATGGCCGGAAGTTCGAATCTTAAGATCTGCGCCAACATCTAGTCCAGATTGAATTCCTTCAGGAGTTTCTTTTTAGTCTTCTTTTCTTTCTTTTTAGTGTTCAAGCGCTTTCGGAGATTATGAACCGCGATCGATTTTTTTGTAACTTTATGCTGCTTAATGTCGGATCCCAAGGAAGAGCAACTCGAGGATAGATAATATAAAATAAGAAATATGCTCAGCTATTTCAATGGTGGGATAGTCCAGGTTTTTATGTTTGGGAGAATTATGGGCAAAAATGAATCAACAGTTTTGTAGCCCAATCTTCTTACGTTTAAACAGTAAAATCCCGAAAAGACACATAAATATGAAATGAAACTGCTATTTGACAGAATCTAATTGGCTGACCATCAAAACATCGTTATATACTCATCGTTTCTAACCTTGCCACCACAATTTTGGTTAAAGCATCTCCTAATTGTGTTTTTTGTAGTTCTTGATCAAAGTCGACCCGCTAAATTCCACAAATTCATTTCTCCAGCGTGTAGTAAACCTCCCATTCTGGCGTTTGTTGTAGTTGTCTTTGTCTAACGTTTGTGTGACTGTTATCTCTTAATCTCATTTCGTGACCTGCCCAATCCCATAATACTCTCAATCCATTTTTCTTTCATTCCTCGTTTTTTTATATTTGCCTGTTATTCTTATAATTAAGATAATTCTTTCCATTTTTCTTCAACAAGAGTTGAACATTTTTGCTTTTATATTCAATGATATATATTTATTTTTGAATATACGTTTTATCATCCAAAAGCTTTTCCAATTGTTTATATTTCATAGTCAATATCTTTTTTCGTATTGTTTTCCATTGATAATAATTTGCCTAAGTAGATAAAATTTTTCGCATTTTCGATTTTCGTGTTCCTCAGACAGACACATATTGAGATCGTTCTTTACATTAGACATTAACTTTTTGATTGGTTAAGTTGTAGTCCTACATCCCTGAAATTCTGGATCATTTATCATTTAGTTAAGTTCTTTCTCCAAACGGACCAGAATATTGAGGTCATCTGTAAATATAAGATTTCATGTTTTTATCCATTTATATTGATTCCAAAATTTTCTTCGCTAGAATTCTAAAAATTATTCTCTGTCTTTCGGTGCATAACATTGTATATAATGGAAAGTTTTATTTGTGATTATTCGTATATTAATAACAGCCATTTATTCCATTGTGGCATTACACAGAAATTGCTCCTTCCATATTCTTCCTTCTTTTGTCCTATGTAGAAAAATATTAAACCTCTAATCCTTCTCTTTTTATCTCACATAAGAAGATTATATGCAATATTTATAAAGATTTTCTCCTACCGTGTCAATCTATCACATTAATATTGAAAAGTTAGAAATATTTTTTTGTATGTTGGGGTGGGAGGTGTGGTCTATAAATACCTCGTGACTAACCGTAGTATTTTCAGCTATTTAGGATGATGAACTAGACTTGGGAATGTAATAGCTATTGGTCGGTTTCAAATTCTTTCACTTTATACTTCTTTGTTTCTAACTAATTTTCTAATGTTTTTCTTTCCTTAACTTCTTGGAAATAAATAGCTGTTTCTAGACCTCAATGTTAATTTCTAACCGTATCACTTATCAGTGACTTTTTCAATTCAGTTTGAAATTTATCAAATTTAAATTTTTTGTACAGTGATGTTTACACAAAGGCAAATTCAAGTTATATTTAAAAGCGGTCTGAATATTTCTACTTACTTAGAAATTATTAAACTATATATATGTTAACAATGAACTACACATAAAACGATTCGGCTTTAAAGGTTAAAAGGAACCAATATTAGTGTGCGTACAAATATCACTTAATAACATATATTTAGGTATAGCGTATAAAATACAACTGTCATTTTTTCCATTTCAATTCAGATTAATTTAATGCTTTTAAAGTATATTTTCAATATATTTTATTTCAAAAAATTATATGAAAATACATGACGTCCTAAAATGAGACTAAAAAAGATTTATCAATTTGTTTTTTTGTATCAAAGTTTTAAGTGTTAATTTTTAAGTGTTATATTTTAAATTATTATATTTTAAATTACTGCCATGATTTAATTTAAAGGTTTAAAGACACAATATAATATATATATATATATATATATATATATATATATATATATATATGTGTGTATATAATACATATGTACACATATATACATATGCTAATATGGTACCACAGGTAGTATATCACTTTTACGATGCATTTGGCCCTATATATACATATCCATCGCCTCTTACAATATTCAAGCAAAGATCAAATCTTTGTGAGTGAGTGGTGAAATTGTACAAATACAATTTACCGCTCACTCCATCGTTTTCTTGGTCAGATAATGGAGTATAACATCAAAGAAATTAAAAACAGACCATCTAAAGTGTGGATGTTGTCTGAATCTACAGGGATTGCGGCCAGAAGACAATTCAACTTTAAAATCATGCTAACAATTGCTTCCAATGAACCATTCCGTCCAAAATTATTGTCCGATTTGAAGATGTAAAAGAAATATATAATATACTAGGTATAAAGTTGAATACGACAAATCCACATAGACGTGTATATATATATACATACATATATATATATATACATACATATATATATATATATATATATATATATATATATATATATATATGTATGTATGTATATATATATGTCCTTGTCGATTTGTCATATTTTATAGGCAAATATAGTACCACGGACTAATTAGACGCAATTCCGGTGTTACCCTAGTTCTAACTTGACATTTTTTGCGAAATTATTACATTATCATTCTATAATTCTATATTACCTATAAAAAATCTTATATATTTTTTATCTAACAAAAACAAAATAAATTACCCGCAAAAATATTTTATACGAAATTGATATTGCACCATTTCAGGTTTTCCAAAAGTACATTAAAATATGTTTTTATTAAAATATATTATGTGTTATATCGATTTACGCAATATAGGTAGTAGGACTGCGATTTCGTAAAACAATTACGTAATTAATAATCAAGAGGCTAACTGATTTTTTAAAATTTTGTATAAGGTCATAACTTTTTAAAATTGATTAAAATGTATATTATTCTCATATCAACTGGCTGCATGGTAGTGCACCACCTGCACCATGTTCTGAGCCACACTACCAGACATTACACCCTTCACTCACAGCATGGCGCAGTTATTTTGATACCGCATAACTCAGTTTCAAAAAAAAATAGAGAAGTTGTTTATTCATTGTTCTTAACAACTTTTCTTATTATAAATTTCATGGGAACAAAGTCGCAGGCATAGCTAATAACAAATAATGTTCTTCTGTACTAATTCCTGTGCTTTTTAAGTTAACAAATCTTATAAAAAGCGAATTTTTTTCTTGTTGGAAATTATTTTCTAGTATTTAAAAAAATTAATTCTAGTAATTAAAAAATTCTTTATTTATTGAAAAATTATAAAGAATTTTAAAAAATTCTTATATATTTTTTTTAACAGCTAGCTAATATTTAATTTCACTGTTCATTGCACTTTGGATTTCAGAATCAATTATGCGGTTTTTATCAAAATGGTTGGAAAGATCTAGCAATTTTAAGAATTTTTTCATATGTAACTTGCTCTTTTCCTGAAAGTTTAAATGTTCACTCAAATGTTGCCCGGTCGTAACCAGTTTTGTCACGAAGGGAAACAAGTTTCAAATCACTATCTTTTTTAATTTAGTATGTAACAGCCAATAACTCTATTTTATTTTTGTTTAGTACAATTTTAAAGAAATAGTTATTTGAAAAGATATACCCCGAACTATCTCTCATATAAACAGCTTCTTTATTTTAACAATGTGTAGAGCCATGTTCTACTAATTCTTGAATATTATTTGAATGGTATTTTCTGTTCCATAACCTTGAAAGTGATTCCGCCTGTTTGTTGTTCTGCACAGAAATAGGATGGGGCATGAGCTACGTGGGCTACAGCCTACGGCCTCGCGTCCCTAGGAGCCTCACACCTTGGAGGACTAATGAAGCTTTGGTTACATTACAACGTCACAAAATCTGTCAATATTAAATTAAACAAAAAAAGTTATTTAGAAATGTTAAAAGCTGAGATATTCGAAAAAGCTAAACTTAAACCTGTTTACGAGTAACAGCTCCTAAAATTATACCATCATAATACTTTATTGAAATTAGTTGAAAAAGAAATTAATATCTAATAAGACACTTTAGCTTTTCAAAATCTAGCAATATTTTCTGGCAGTGATGCGGAGGTTCCCATTTTATTTACTTTATAATCGAAAAAACGAAACATTGGTTTTTCGTCACAATTACATGTAACGATAGAATTCTCTTATTGTCAACATTTGCTAGTATCATAAACAATACTGATTATTGTAAAATCTTTAATAAAACACTTAATAAAAAAATGTTCTCACTGAATTAAATTGTAGATTAAGTTGTTTTTCGTTATTTTTTCATCTAGTACATTGGTGTTAAATAGTGAATATTAAATGGCGTCAATAGTTTTCTATGGCTACAGTAACATTTTTGGGTTTGTTTAGACAATTTACTTTCATTTTTCGAAATCTGGTAAACGCTGGGATCAAAAGACTGAAAATTGCATTTTTGATGTTTGATGACATTGTTGGATGCAAAAAAATGCATACAGAAGAATTAGAGTCAGTGATTGTAATTCGATTTTTAATGATGTACTTAGCCTGGAATTTATTATATCAATGGAAGTATGGCACTGTATGCTATTGCAAATTAATGTCATAAGTAAAGTACAGCAATGTATATAAGTCCATTTACGCATTGTTATTGAAACTTGCATTCTAAAGACTGGATCAGGACATATAGAATAATAGGATTAGAATATTGCTTAAGTGATTGAAGCTTGTTTATATGTGCCAAAAGCATAGAAAAATAAAAAACATTCAAAAAGTCAAAAATATCCAAACCAGAACTTAAAAATATTGATTGTGTACATTTCCGAAGGTGAGTTTGTTGTCCACTGGTACAGCTTATTTCAGGGTCATTTGTACCATTATTATCACTAAAGTTTGGTAAAGTAGAATTGACTTTTGAAAATCATTAATATAAAAATGATTGAAAAGGTGTTTTTGACATGCTTCTCCAGTTCTTCCCTCTTTTTACCTTAGTCAGTAAACTTTGATATTGTGACAATTTCTTCTTTTTTTTCTGATAATGTATAAACTACAAAAATATAATAGATAAATAAACTTTATGAGCGATAAAACTAACAAAACGAGTTTCTACCTTAGTAATTTTTTGGTGAAAACTCTAATTTTTACGCAAAAATTAATCTGAAAGTTTTGCAAAACATCTCATCCACACTTGGATATTTCATATATTATATTTAGCCAAATATTTCTATTTTAGATTTTTTGTCCTTTTTTATTGAATTTTTATTGTGGTTTCTTTATTTGGTTGCCCAGCGAAAATTCTGCACTTTTAAAAGTTTCATTTTATTTTTTATATAAAAACTAAGGTTTAAGGTATCAATACTTGTAAGGCATTATTTTATATACAAAAATAATGTTCAAATACTACTTTTTTTATGGAATATATACCAGTAAAAATCTAATGATTAAAATTTTCTGTCAAATTGGTATTTTATAAATGTTAAAATTTAAAAACTCCCTGCAGTTGTTCGTGACAATGTTTTAATGTCTCAAACTCTAAAGTATTTTCCCTACGTATTATTTATTTTAAGATTTATAAAAATGAAGCTTCAAGAAAATTTTTAAAATCATTATACTTGTTATATGAGACTAAGTATATGGCTATACAAAAATCTCCACCAAATAATGCACATAATCGTTCGGAGATTGGCTCACATACATTTGAAACGTTTGACTGCTTTACTTACCTTGGATCTTGTGTTAACAATAAGAATGACACTATCTCTGAAATTCAGAATCGCATATCATCGGCTAATAAAGCATTTTTTGGACTAAGCTCCATCCTTAAATCTTCTTTTCTTACAAGAAAAACAAAATTATTAGTATATAAAACTCTTATTAGGCCAGTTCTAGCATATGGTTCAAAAACCTGGCCTTTGACTAGAACTGGAGAAAATAAAATAGCAGCCTTTGAAAGAAGGGTTCTGAGGAGAATTTTTGGGGGTGTCAAGGAAAATGGTATTTGGCGAAGACGTCTTATATCTATAGGTTATTTGGTGAGCCTGATGTCACAAAAACCATCAAAATCAAAAGAATGAACTGGGCTGCCCACGTATCTAGAATGAAAGATGAAAACCCAGTAAAGAAAGTTTTCATCGCAAAACCTTTAACAACTAGTAGAAGAAGTAGACCAAAATTACGATGGATCAATTCAGTGGAAGAAGATTTTAACATTCTCAGGATAAAGAACTGGAAAACCCAGGCGAAGAGTAGAACCTCCTAGAAGAATCTCCAACAGAAGGCCTTGGCCCACCCTGGGCTGTCGTGCCAAATATGATGATGATACTTGTTATATAGTCTGTTTTAAATTTACGTTATCAAAAATTGTACTAATACAATCTAAGAAAAAATAGCTATGATAAAGTAGTTTCGAGATGGAGGTGAAAGTTTTTGGGTATTTGCTATTTATAACTTTAAACCCTATAACTCATTTTAGGTGAACTACTCTTAATGAATAAAAGATTTTTACAACACAAAAACACAACTATATCTGCAAAAGTATAAAAAACTAAGATTGATCGCAAGTCAAGCTCAAACATAAATAAAATCAGAGTCCTGTTTGAATTGTGCGTACAATTCCTGTTATCACATTTTAAATAAGATTATTAACAAAATCAAAATATTTATATACATAATAAATTTATATACATAATAAATATTTATATACATATAATATTACAATTCCTTTTTTTTTCAAAATTATCCTAAAACTGAATTCTATACATACGTTATACATGTTTGAAACATTTGAGAATTGCATGCTAAGGGATCGATTTAATGGTGATACTGATGGTCCTCTGGGGCACATGCCTTTCTCTTGGAAGTTAGCAGATATTCTGAATATTAGCAAATTTTATCAAAAAAGAATATTTAAATTGATTAAAAATTGATCTTTAGTAACAGGTTTTTCAATCTTATCAATGCTGGAAAATATTAAATGGTAACAAATGATTCTTTTCTCATATGACCAGGCTTATGTTGCTTGAACCATTTAATTAAATTTGATTTCAATAATATTAAGGCCCAATGGCTATTGTTGAACACAACTGATTAAGAAGGACGTACAGACAGGATTTGCTTTCCATAGAATATAAAAATTGTCATATCGTCTGATAAAAGTATAAAGACCGTGAATAGGTAATGCAACACCTGTTGCTAAAATCTAATGTGCTGAAAAGTTGTAAAATCCGATATGCACGAGAAAAAGAAAATATTAAATAAATTTGATTCTTTATGTAGATATCAAATTTATTTAATATTTTAAGAAAGAGAAACATTATCATATCTGGGACAGTTTTGTAAGAAACTCAACAAAAGAAGTGAAATCCCATCAAAACATTATATCGTCAATTCATTTGTTTGTTTTCATTTCAATTTCTAATATATACAAGAAAATTAAAGGTCATGACGACTCTTGCTTTTTAATAAAAATTTCAAACTAACATTCCAGAGTAAATAATACCTTTTACACGTAATCTCAGTCAGGTGGTAGCAGTTAAAAGCTTATGGGGAAAAACTAAGACATGCAGCACCATCTGGAACGATTAAAGGAAATTAAATGCTAAGCTTTATTTTCCAAATTTATAATAAAAATGACAATGAAACGGCGAACAAAAATATTTCCCTCTAAATTAGGAATCAAAGGGCGTAATTCTGTTGCTACCTTATATTGTATATGTAGCGTTTTAAAAAATCATTTTTATCCGTGATTCCCTTGCGATGTGTTACTTCCCATTGTGTTCTTTTTTATTACAAATAAGAATTTTCCCGAAGAAATTTTCTCAAAATAAAAAGTAGCCTATATCATTTACTGGCCCGTCCGCCATCTCTGTGCAAAAAATCACATTGATTTCTTGTGATGTGAAAGGAGGACAAACAAATACACTTTCGCATTCATAATATTAGTTGTTATTGTAACATTAGTTAGAATGATATTTACCAGGTTGGAAGCTAGCATATATCATTTCCCAGCCAGCCAACCATTTCCGATCTGTTGTTCCATTGCAACGTGAAACAAGAACAAACAAAAACACTTAGATTTTTAATATTGGTTGGGATTGCAATATTAGTCAATGAAAGATTCTCTCAGTTAGAAAGTAGCTTATGTTATTTCTTGGCCCGCCAAATATCTCTGTACAAAAAAATCACATCTATCCATAGCTCCATTGCAACGTGAAAAAAGGACAAACAAACACACCTTTATAATTATAATATTAGTTAGAATTATAATATGAGTAAAGATGAGATTTCCCAGGATGAAAAATAGCCTATGTCATTCCCAGGCCCACCAACTAGTTCTGTGCAAAAAATCACGTTGATCTATAGCTCCTTTGGAACGTAAAAGGAGCATCTAATCTAAAATTATTTTGCTCTGAACACACCTGAACTAATCTGTTACTTTACTTTCAGGATAGATTTTAATATAATTTTCCCTTTAGTATTAATTAAATTAATGACTATATTTTGTCTGCTCAGTGTCAGACTTTGAATCTTTTTTAAAATTAAAAAAAATGTAAATAGTTCTGATTGGGAACTACAAATTATGGACTATATTCAGTAAAAAAATGGCATGACTACAAACGCAATATTTTTCTGTTTGCTGTAAGTAAAAAAATTAAACTCAATTACTTTAAAATAAGTCTTTTATTTTGCTTAGAAAAATATTGAAAGGACTCGGAAATTTAAATACTTTACTATGGCTTCCTTTTTCATACAAATAACATTGAAATTTTGCTTCGTCCATCAACATTTTATCTAAAACTTTTACCATATAAAGATTTAATACAGATGTAGTATAATAAATTTCAGCAATGGTGTATTCATTGCCGGATTTTACTCTTGACAAATGTAAATTGACAAAGAATTTATGAAGACAGCAAACAAATAATATAAGCACCATATTAAAATATATTTATCCTGCATGTAAATAGTTCTACATGAAATTAAAAATTTATAGCTAATAACACTTTGCTTCAAAAAATAATGTGAAAGTTGCTAAATGTTTAGAACAAAAAAAAATTCTCTCTGACTTAATAAAGTAAATAATATATTGGTGTAGGCGACCAATATAAAATTTATTGTGATGATATTGACAATTGTGTCATTATTCCTCCCCATAAAACTAATAAAAGTAACTGCACCATATAGTGTTATATTATGAAAAAACATTCCTTCGAACCCAAATTATAAAAAAAATTTGATATCAAAATTGCATACATCACTAACTATAATTTACAAAGAATTATTGGAGCATAAATACATTTGCAATCAGCGATTGTTTGGCGAAAAGTTTAGCTGAACTCCACATATCATATCTAAAATTTTATAGCTGAGCGCTGCAAGGACCTGCTGTTTATATGTGATTAAATATATTGCTTTTAAATATTATTCTTTTGCTGTAATTGAATGTTAGAAAAGGTGTTGGAAAATTTGATGACAAACATTCAACCGTTACAAACATTGAAAAACCTTACCAACATTCAGCTAAATCTTTTAAAATAACATGTTATTGATTGTGAATTTGTTAACACCCATGTAGTATATACGTACAAGATCAACCAAAAGTTCGAGACCACATCCAGCGAAAACTTTTTTCATCCCAAAGGCAATAAGAGCATTGGCAATAAAAGAATTATCTGAATTTTCTTTTGTACCTTCTTGGCTAGTATATAATTTGTATACTGTTTCAAGATATCAGTAAGTACAGTACAAAAGTTAAAGAAATAATTAAAACATACTAAAACTAGGTGAAGTATGTTCAATAAGAACCAAAATGTGATCTACAATTATCACTTATCATAATGATGCTTATATACGCTGACTAGCAGACATCAAAATCATCCAGCCTCAGGAAGCCCAAGAGAACTTCGAATGAGAATAATTACAGTGTTGTTACCAGCAAGCGTAGTAGACACTTTATAACCTCCCAAAATCACACCACAATAAACAAACGTTGATCCAAACTTGGATCATTCACAACGATAAAAAAATATTTTGAAGGATATTCATTTATTTGGTCGTGTTGTGCGTAAACCACTATTGCAGTCACAAAACAAAAAGAAATGATTGCACTGGGCCCTCACGTTTTGAAATTGGGCTATTGAAGGTTTTAAAAAAATGCTTCGGAATGATGTATCAAAGTGTTTTTGGTCCAAAAAGGAGAACTTACTTAAGATATAAAATCAAGAAAAAATATTACCAGACTATGCGGTGTCAAGTGTTAAACATGGCAGTAGTTCCTTAATGATTTGAGGTTGTTTCTCAGGCCATGCAAAAGGTTGGTGTTAATGGATTAGGAATAAATTAATTTCCCAACAGAATAATGATCTAAAACATTCTAAATTGTGCAGAGGATATTGAAAAGAGAATAGACTCCAGATTTATTAAAAAATATAATATTGGCCATATTAGCCTTAGAGCCCCAATCTCAACCCGGTCGCACTTTTGCAGGGAGAGCTGAAGACATTTGTGATCAGCGACCCTCAAAATATCAGAAACACTATACGAATTATAATTGATCAATTGATTGCTTTTATGATAAGATATGCCAAAAAAGTAATAAAATGTAAGGGAATTTTTTGGTAAAAATCAGTTTCATGTGTTTTTGTATAAAACAGTTCAAAAATCCAAGTCATTTGTCATTATTTAAGTATATTTTATTTTTATCTTTTCTCCTTTTCAAACATTTGTTTCAAATACGTAATGCGTGTTGAATGATCAATAAATCCATTTCTTTTTTATCGACAAGTTTTTGTGTTTACTTCATATTCCCAATATGATTAATACGGTCTCAAAGTTTTGGCAATAATGATACATATATATATATATACACACACATATACATACATACATGTGTATATATGTACACATATGTAAATATATTTCATTTAGTAATATATTTTTCCAATTTCCATATAAATGTAACTATAATAGTAGTGGTTAATAATAAAGATTCATTATCTTGCATTCAATGTATGTTTCTCAAATTCACATAGACAATAAAGGTAGATAAATATTTATAGATAAAAATGGTAAATAATGTCAACCGTTAAGATGACATGATAAAACTGCAATCTTTATCTGTGTTTCAACACATATTAAGGCTTGCTTTATCTATATTGGACATATCTAATATATTTAAACAAAAAGCTAAGCCCTTTGCGATAATTGCACAATCTTACATTACTTAGATAAAATTACTACCAAATAATTACAATTTTTATTGAACTTTATGACAATTTTAACACATATTATCATATTATTAGTAACTAATTGTCTTGAACACAAAAGAATATCCCCCGATTACAGAAAAACCTATCACTTGTGACTGGCTAAAACGCAGCATCGAGGCTAAATAAAAGCGTCGCAACACGGAAAGTAATGTGTTATATCACAGACTGCTCGCCAACGGCACTCACATAGTGAAATTTTGAGTGAAGTCATACTCTATAGTGGGGATGACGGTCTGCACGAACTTGAGGAAAACAATTAGGTATGCATGGACACCCATTTCACCTCCACTCTCCATAACAGTTTCTATTATTTTCTTCATTACTTCTGCATGTCTGCAACAATACAAAGTCCATGAATAAAATTATAATTGTCATAAAAGAAACTACTTTCAGGAATTAAACTAATATTAAAATATTTGCAATTATACAAAGAATACCATTCAAGTATCTTTGTATTACACAAATAAATATATCAAGTCGTGGTCATTTCACCTGCAAGGGTGAACGGATGCCATGCTCGGTCCCGACAGATTAGGGTGTGATTCCATGGTGACTGTCTTTTTAGCGTGATCCTGTGATACATCTTCATACATTTGTTCCACAGTTAGCAAGGAATGACTCTAAAAACAAATTATATTGATATTAATTAAAATAACACAAAAAGTAATCATTAATATGACTTTTCAAATAATGTTCGCTATACATATTTTGTTTATTTTATAAAGAGACACTGCATTTGTGCATGCATAAACAAATTGAGTACATTTTATGAGTAATTAAGTGTAATCTATTAATTTATCAAAATATTTATTGTGGCCTATGGCTTTTATTGTAAATTCACTGATAAACCAAATCAAATTATGACATAAATCATCAATTGACTAAATAGAAACAGGAACATTGAACATAGACTTAAAAGTTATTTGTACAAAAATAATGAGATTTATATACTAATTTATATTTATGTCTTGTTACTAGAGAGTCTTAGGTTAAGAAAAATGTATTGTTGTTACTGACTAGAAATAAACTAAGTGGCATAAAACATGACATATTCTTTGTATCAGAGAGGGTTCTAATACAAAAAATTGGGGCAAATGCTCTTTGGAGATTGTTTAAACAAAATAATGCTATATATAATATAATCGTGAATCTGGATCCAAAGTTTGACTTCTAAAATCGTTCTGTTCATTTTTGGATTTCTTCTCTACTATTTTTTAATTCGAGAAACTAATTTTAAAACACTTTAATTCAAGTGAAAAAAAAATCAAGCATTACCTCATTATAGCCAATGAGCCATAATCTAGGTGTTTGGTAATATTTGTCGTACGTAATGTGCAGGTCGTAAGTGCGAGTGCGAACTATTTCATCACCTTCGGGTTTCTCACCCTCATTTGTCTGCTCAGTAACCCTCTGAATTAGATCTGTTGACTGTAAAAACATATTTTTAAATATCAAATAAACAACATTTCATCAAGATGCAAATAACTTTACACTAAGAAATAATTATTTTATAATGTTTTTGTCCCATAGAAAGCTTTTTCGCTATTTAGATTAAGCCCCATCGCAGATTACAGACTTTTGAACGGCCGATAGTTTAATCGGATGCTTAATTTGTATGAAAACAAAAGTGTGCACACCCAATGATTCGAAATCAGCCAATTAAAATGTTTGATGGGCTACCCGATTCCCCATTCAATCATCGTGGCATGCTATGGAAGTGCATAGACTTGCCAACTGTTTAATCGGTAAGGCTCTCAGTTTGTTCTGAGATTTGGTGTGACATGGAGTGTGCATTTATTGCGTGTGCACACCCCAACTATAAAGTTAACCCTATAAAGCTTTCCTTGCTAACCAAATTTAACCCTATAAAGCTTTCCTAGTAGTAATCTATCATTGTATATAGTTGGACCCAATATTATCGGTCTCTTTTCTTCATCATTCTTTTTCATTGTTTTATAACAATAATAGCAGTTCTTCATAAATTTTCTTGTCGCTGAGTATTTCCATTTCTGACAGTACCAGAAGCACCAATGTTCAATCTTAGTGCAACTTGACGAATAGAAGTCTTATATCAAACAATCGGCCGATTGTTGGGCAGTCTGCGCACTCAACACTGATCAAACAGTTTAATCTGCGTAGTGTGTAAAGATACAAGTCAATCTGACTAAACTATCAGTTGATCGCTGTCTGTGGTCTGTGAGGGCTCTCATAGATTCATACAATAGTTTCCGAAATTAAAGAAATAATCAAATTTTAATATACTAAAAATATACTTTGAATCAATTATATCTTTGACTCACTATATAAAAACTATTTCTGCAATAAACATTGCATAGGAATTTGAACTTAAAGCATCTGCTCCTTGAAAATATTTTGCAAACCTGTGAAATGAATGTGAAATTGATAATGTATCATTAACCGCATTAAAGATTGAACATTTATGTCTTGTTATTGTCTTCAGATAAAACCAAAACTCACAGGATCAACCTCATCAAGCAGGCCACTCTCCACAAAATTCTCCATGTCAACCGCTTCATCATCTTCCTCTTCATCTCCCTCCTTCTCCACACCTTCGTCCTCACTATTGCCACCGCTATCCAATGTCATCTCACATACCTGCAAAACAAGCGGAAATGTAACTTTTGTAACCTGTGGAGACTTTTTCAGGGAAATAGAGATATTTGACAGGTTCTGATTTCAAAATATTAAAAACATTATTCAATTATTGGGTGGTGTTCGATGTCAAATATTGTCCGCTAAAAATTAATTTTCAATATTTAGAATAGCGATCAGTAAATAAATTTTAATCATGATAAAATTCTTTCCATATTATTACTAAGGATAATAGGATTTTATATTTTTCTTAGAACAACGAGAACTAATAGTGCTCCTCTATAATAAGTGTGGTAAGGACTCTTGCATTTAAAAATATACACACTAGAAACAAAGTCTTGCGACAAGAAATATTTCATTTATGTTATATAATATTAGAACAGTAAAATTTAAATCTACACAGGCCTTCGTATAAGGATTTTCTAATAAAAATTACCTCGCTGAAATATTGATAAATTGGCAATTTTCTTAATCTATGAGTTCCATAACTAAATAAGAAATAGGTTTTATATTTCTTGGTTATAAAACATATAGCAAAAGACAGGGTTGAATACACCAAAATTACAGTATAATGTAACAATGAAACACAAAATAAATAGGTAAATAATATTCAATTAATCAAAGATCTTTTGTTTAAATACTCTTTAACCCACTAGTAAACTCGTCCTTTGTACCCATGATAATTGTTATCTTGTAGTTTTATAAAGTGCATGAGACTGACACAATTGCACACAATACCTAATTTTACGATCTCCCACTTTGTAAGCAATACTAGCCTAATATATTGTAAGCATCATATTCGATGCAGAAATGGGATTGTATATTAATACAATTTTCTTTGTTTTACGAGAATATTAACAATCAGTAGAATAATGCGTGAGATTGCAGACGTCATACGGTTAGAGCTTTATAGTTACACTGAAACTTATCGAACAGATGTGTCCATATGGTTAGAACAAATGAAAGAAATTTTGACAACGTACATATCACCCTACAAATTTATTCATGCAGTAACTGTCATGGTTAAAAAGGTGCTTGTGTGGGAAAATTCAAAAACATTTAAATTTCTGAAGATGACAAAGAATTCCTATATTGAATATATTTGGCGTTAATTTTGTAAAAATTCATTATTCACAATTAAATGAAACTACGTGATGTACATCTTCAGGTGGGATATTAGCAAATATCTTTGCTAATATCCCAACTGAAGATGTTGTAATACAACGAAACCTAGGTTGTGGTAAAGAAATTAAAGAAAGTAGAAATAATACTACATCATGTAGTTTCATTTAATTGTGAAAGAATTCCTAATAAATATTAATGTATAAGATTAGAATAAGATAAGTGCATATGAAATTAAGACTACCAAAGTCCGGACATACAATAATTTTATTGAGAAATTCTGGGCACTAGTGTCTAATTGGGCTGCAGAGGGTGTTAAACACCTGACATTCAACATACCTTGTTCCAGGCACTGGGTCAAAGAAATAGAAAAACACAATAATCAAAATACTACATAAAAAAATATTTTCTACCTCACAGGTATTTATTAAGGTCAATAGAAACAATCTAAAGTCCTAGCTTAACAACTTTCATGATGTGTAAATTTAAAAAGCAGCAGTACTACCTACCAAAAAATGGAACTGAAACTCAATATGCTCTTCATTACCTAACTTTAAAAAAGCTTTTAGCTCATTTGCAACTTGGAGAACATGATAGCCTTTACAATAATGATGTAATAAAAATACATCCCAACAAATAATATGGTATAAAATCCTAAAGCCGCCAGAAAGACAGAAATAAGATGGAATAACAAAACTGAAGTGGCACTGGCTAGATAGGATGCGGTGACAATAGTATTGCAGGCTCACTTTTTAATAGATGCCATTTTGTTAAAAGGTAGCTTGGTGTTTACATACAATGATATGAATAATTAATTATCTTTGTTTATTTAGAAATGAGCTGGGTCTGACACATTATTTGCCTGAGCAGTTTCGCAGGATGTTTATGAATTTTTACGTGAATATTTACAACCAATATATCATTTAAACACTTTCCCAAAAATTGTCAATAATGATACTTAGAGTAAGAAAGCTGTAGCTCTAGTGCTGATTTCAAGAACTATTGAATAACATTTATTTACATCACTAACATTTGCTCCATACAAATGTTAGTGATATAAATAACAATGATATAATTATGTTATGATGTAATTACATATATTTTTGTGTTAGCACCTACCAAACATTATATATATCACAAAATGCGACTTGCGACGAAAATGTATACAAAGCAAGACGAGGATGGATCTTCAGACTATCAAAAATATAAATTAATTTCAAGATGGTTAACAGATCTTGAAAAATTAAAATCATCAAGCACACACAAAAATTAACATCCGACAATTTGTCATCAATTTACTAGAAATTATTTCATAAATCCTCTTGAATAAATTTCAATACAAATCATAAAACAATTCTGAATGCACAAAAAATTTAAAAAAAACAATAATCAATTTTAAACTTCAATAGCATATGTCCTTGAGAATAAAGTTAAGTCAACAAGAACTTGAAAGAATATATAAACAACATTAAACATTTTACCTTTTCAGTAACAGAGGGTACGCCTGTGGTGTCATAGTGATGTGTATCTACCCAACCCCCTTCTCCATCTTGTTCTTCTTCTATTATTTTCTCTTGATCTTCACAGTACTCCATCTTAAATGAAATAGGGAACAAAATGTTTACATTGAAACTTTATACTGAAAGGCCATAATGTCTAATTTGTACATTAAAAATTCAATCAAATCGAAAAGTGAATCATCAAAAAATATTTTTTTATAATAGCTGTCGCATGCTTTTGTATTTTCTTTACATCACTAAGATGTTGATCTTTGAATGCAGCTTTGTTTCTAGAGAAAAAAAAATATTGATTAAGAATATAACTGATAAGTAATGCAAGTGGATATTCAAGGGAACCAATTTTTGGCTTCTTTTGTTCCAAATTTTGTTGTAAATTTCACTTTTTTTTCATGTTTCCTTTTACCAAGAATGTGGTCTACGAGTGTGAACATTGCAAAAACTGATACCAGTCATCTCTCAAAGATTTTGATGTTTGGATGACGATTGTCTCACAGTAAAATGCAAATCTCAACATTCTCATCATTAATACTTGTGGAGGGTAGTCTCCACACTTGTGGTCTCCACTTTTTGTCCTCTAGTGATTCTCGATCTTTATTTAAATGAACATACCACTCAAAAACTTTGCTATGACTTACGACATTTATTACCATATACCGTTTGCATTTTCAGTTACTGTTTTACCAAATCAAAAACAACATAAAAAATCACATCTATTCTCACTACTAATACATTTATATAAGCTGCATCAAGCTTTGATCTGCTCTGAAAGGATGAAATTAAGTGATTCCATTCAAAATATGCCTATATGGGACATATATCTTTTGTATAGCCTCAGTATCATAATTTTTAATGGAGTGACCTGACAAGAGGTTTATGTATTTTATCACAGCAATATTTGGTTTTTCATAATAATTTGTGAAGGCTCAAAAATATTAACCAATTAAAGAAACTTATAAATCTTGAATATTCCCTTAAATAGTTTGCTGGCAATATATGCTTGTAATGATGAAGGCTGAATGCTCCAGTAGTTGACCGTGCACAGATAGTTGACCAGTTTTGAATTTTAAGCTCTCGAATCAACATAGCATCCCATTGATCGCTAGAATGGATACAAAATCAACTAGACCAAGAAATATTTTGGTGACACTATCTTCTCCTTGGCTTCGAAACTATTTTATCAATGACGAGGCACTACAACAAATCCAAGACCAGAGACCTTGAAGAATAGCTTAATAGTTCTCATCTTGGCATCAACGGTGATAAGACATGAATTTATGATACTAAACACATCTCTCCCGAATGCAGATATCTTTACTCAGAAACCAGAAAAGATGCTAAAAGGTACCTACTTAAATATGTAAGGTTACAATTTGGCAAAATTAATGTAACGAGCATTAATAAAGACGAGGGTGGAGGAGTAGCAATTGCTGTGAAAAAACATTTCTCATTGAACCGTTTGAGTGTTTGGGAGAGTGAAGTTGAGGATATTTGGCTTAGTGTTACTGTTTCTGACAATAGAACTTTTATTATTTGTCTATGTTATTTATCACCAGACATAGACTTAATACAGCTGAAATCTTTTTATTCTAAGTGTCAAAGAATAATTTTAAATTACAATATATATTAGACCAAGAGTTCCAATTCTACTTATATGTTACCTTCCCCACATGATCTTAAATCTGAATTTTTATTGGAAACAATGTCTTTATACTGTTCAACAATATCCCCAATAAAAATAAAAGTGTATATGGTATTGCTCCGTTAAGCCGTGAGATGAACATTATCCCCCACTACTTATAACTATTATATTTTCAAACCAATCACTTAATTTCATTAAACCTAACAATCACAAGAGACCCAATTTTAATAAATGCAAATAACTTCGATGTTATTCAAAGCGAACTAAGTTCTGTTGATTGGGAACAACTTTTGAATAATCCGGATATTAATATTGCTATTCAATTACTTTATGATAAATTAGATGCAATAATTATGAAAAATATTTCCATGAAAAGTGCAAGAACAAATAACTATCCTTTTTGGTTTAGTCCTGCCTTAATACAATGTTTAAAGGAAAAGCTTAAATTTCACTAATGGTATAAGACATATGGTAATCCCCTCGATTATGACTCATTTGACTTACTATGAGCCAGGTTCAAGAATCTCATCGATAAATGCTATAATATATATATACAGCATCTATTCAGGAATGTATTAAACATGACATAAAACATTTCTGGAGATATGTCAACAACAAAAAAGGTCATAGCTCAATTCCAGCGACCATGAAATATGATGACTCAGTTCTTCAAATGTTTACGATGTTTGTGAAATGTTTTCAACTTACTTCAGCTCTGTTTTTGAAAAATAAATCAGGTATATTTCCTAACCAATGGAAAACTGCTTACATTATTAAAATCCACAAATCAGATGACAAAAACCAATGTAAAAACTACAGACCTATTTCCATTTTCAAATATTTCTGTCCACAAGTCACATGGTTTTGTTTCAAAAAGATCAACAATAAATAATTTATTAGTATATAAAAAATATCTTTATAGCACGTTTGCCAAAAGAAGGCAGGACTCTATTTACACAGAATTTTGAAAAGCGTTTGATAAAGTCAATCATTCGATACTATGCCAAAACTTGAAGGTGGCATTCATAGGAATTTATTGAGGGGCATTAGATCTGACCTAAATAACAGGAGTCAATTTGTGAGTATCAAAAGTCATCTTTCTGCACCTGTAACAATTACCTCTGCGGTTCCGCAAGGCTTGCATTTCGGACTCTTTCTTTTTGTAGTATTCATTAACAATCTGATACAAGTATTTACATGTCCCTGTTTACTCCATGCAGATGACCTTAAGATCTACACCACTGTCAATGACGTTAAAGACTATCTAAATTTACAACAATACCTATTTTTAACAGCCGAGTTGTGTGCCTCTAATAGGATATTTCTAGATGTTGACAAGTGCATTATTATCTCCTTCACTACTTTAAAAAATTAATTCCTATTTAAGTACGTGTTGAGCGGCTCGAGCCTACAATGTTAGTCTGTTGTTAGAGATGTTGGAGTTTTTTTTATGTATAACTGACATTCCGTTCTCACTACGGTTACATTGTTCATAAATGTGCCCAATTCTAGGATTCATGTCTCATTCCACTAAAGAATTTAAAAACCATCATACTTTTACATATTTATATTGTTCACCAATCAGAAGTATCCTCGAATATGGGTTGGTTATTTGGTCTCCATACTACAAATAGCATAGAAATAAAATTAAAAAATTACAAAAGAGTTTCTTGAATATTCTTTACTACAAACTTCATCTTGGACGAGAGTATAGATCCTATGAAATCCAACTACAGAGATTTAATTTGTCATTTGGCACTATCTGCATGGAGAAAAAGCGCTGTTCTATTACATTTATATAAAATCATACATTATTATAATATTGATACTCTCTATCTCCTCTCTCTACTAAACTTCAACACTTGACTCAAATCCCCTATACCATTACGGAGATTATTCGTACCACAAGTTTATAACAATAATACCTCTTTTTATAACCCCGTAATTCAAATGTACCGATTGTATAACGATATTGTTTCTCAACATCCGTCCTTGGACATTTTTGAACTGAAATTATTAACATTTTAAAAAGGAAATACAAAATATATTATTTATAAATTAAAACCAGCTACGATAGAATTTATGTTTTGTTCAGTATGTAGAAAATAAAAAAATTTTAAGTTAATACTAATTTTAATAATTGTTCTATACATTTTGTAATATATTTAATAAAACGAAACACCCTTGAAAATATATACATAAATACTCTAACCATTTTGTACACACATGATTAGAGTTATAGTCAAGGTTTGTACTTCTATTCTTTTTATTATACATTTACGTGACTGTAACTTGTTTTGTGAGCCTTTCAATAAAAGCCAAATAAAAAAAAGATCATTAGTACCTGTCACAAGACAATCCTACTCTGGACGAATCATATTTTCGTATGACAGGGACAAACATTTTTATATCAGATAAAAATATTCTTAACTGTTTGAAATCCAGTCACTACATGTTTTGAAAATATAATTAAATTATTTTTTTTTTAGTTCTACATATTGAATTTCTCTAGAAAATTATTTGAAATTTTTTTGTAAACAAATTCTACAAGTAAAACTAAAATGTTTTCAATATTACTTCAATATAACTGTTAGTACCTGTCACAAGACAATCCTACTCTGGACGAATCATATTTTCGTATGACAGGGACAAACATTTTTATATCAGATAAAAATATTCTTAACTGTTTGAAATCCAGTCACTACATGTTTTGAAAATATAATTAAATTATTTTTTTTTTAGTTCTACATATTGAATTTCTCTAGAAAATTATTTGAAATTTTTTTGTAAACAAATTCTACAAGTAAAACTAAAATGTTTTCAATATTACTTCAATATAACTGTTAATATCACGCAAATTTTTTGTGTTAGTAAGCAATAGAAACAATATTTTCAGTAATTGAGTATGTTGATTAAGTATGGTTAACCACAATATTATCATTGTTCTATTTTTGACCATATTGGTTACATACAACTTTATTTCTTCATTTTTCGCAATGATTATGATCCTTATCTAAACGGTTATTACTTACACTTACAGCTTTTTAGTTTCTACTGATATTTTCTAATTTTTCCTGTTAAATCCTGCTGCATAGATAATATGTGTATATATAAATATTTTATTACACAAAATATATCAGAATTCAGAAAGCAAAATGCCATTAAAGAAGGAATTATTCCTGTACTCCGAAGAAAATATAACACTTGTTTTAGTATATATCAATAATGGTGACAAAACGCATGATACTGGCAAGGAGTTTGGAGTTCCACACTGCACACTTATAAATAAAATACAGATGCCTCATTCAATAGACAAAAAATAAAAGTCAATGGATAAGAGCTATAGCAGAAAAGCACATTGCTAGGAAGGAAATGGTTTGAAAAATTCGTAAAGAGACATTCCATTACAATTAGGCAACTTGCTTAAAATATCGACCTTGCATAGAGCAAATTTACAGTAGCAAATATAAGAAAATATTCATGTAAGGTTTGACAAATCTGTCGAAACTGGCCTACTTTGAGTCATTAATGTATGGGAGATCAAAAAGTTTCAGAAAATATATTAGAATGAAGATGCATAAATTGATGAATCTGCAAAAGTGTTATTTTATATAGGGGGAAAAATTAAAAAGCAGGTCCTACTATAATCTACTGAAAACACTTCTGCTTCTGAATATATTCAGCCGTCTCAAGTTGAGCTCATAATTTCTGTCCAGTGGAATATCTTTCTGAAATCAGTTAAGAAAATATTAAGTAGCCAGAAACTAAGATGTGGACATTAAAGCTGCAGAACCAGACGCATGAAGAGGATAATGTCATAAAAAACTTAAGAAAACATCCATCCTAACTTGAACAAACAGAGAAAAACATAAGAAAAGCAAACATTATTATCGAAGAAAGTCTACCAAATCACAATATGTTCAACCTCTGCTGCCATTGTATGGCCTATTGCATCACCCATAACACACAGAATACATAATAACAAAGTTAGACTTTCGTATGCCATATGAACCCAATATGTAACACATTGAGGGCATACTTTCACATGCCCTCAATGTGTTAACATATTGGGTAAATGAAGATAAAAAAAGTAAAGGTCAAGAAGAAATTGGAAGGAGTGGAACTGAAGCAACAGAAAAGTGAGGAAAGTAAACAGTAACAACTATCTGTAGGCAAGAAAATAAGTAAACCACTGATGCATACAGTTTATAGTTGCTCTGAAGATAAGGAATTTCCCTCGACACTGGCAGGAAACTCAAACATTGTGACAGAAAAATAACAGTAAACCTGAAAAGATGAAATGGCCACTCCAGATACTTTCAACTAAAACATCATTAAACAAATGGAACCTCCAATAATGATAAACCCAAAAATATTTTATAACATAGAGGAAATGTTAAATATTTACCAAATTCTATAATAAAATATTGTACAAAATATTACACATGTTTCATTTTGTTGATATTAAATTTGAACGTAAAATTATGATCCTAAATATTAAAATAGGTGGTAGTTGGTAGGTGCTTAGAAAAGTGGGTTTGATCTGACCTTCAGATAGATATGGTATTATAGGGTTTTTCACAGTGCTTAGAATAAAATCAGAGTATATATAGTAATATACCATTAATAAGACTATTTCATTTTTAAGGAATACAAATAATTTAATCCAGCTATTTCTACATAGAACACATTTTTCATCTATGTGTCATGTGACCACATATACTCATAACACACAACACGCATTGTCATTTCCATGTAAAGTAATTCATTTCATACATTCGGGCATACATACTCAATTTTTTCAGTTCAAAATTTAAAAGAGAATCGCATTTAATATCAGCTGAATAAATTTTGTACTATCGATAGATACATCTAATGCAGAATTTGATTAAAATTTTTGCGCAAATGGCAACATTAGTAAAATTACAATAATTCTAGTTTTACATATTTTTTTTTCAATGATACTTTTTGTGATTTACTATAAAATATATACTGAAAAACTCACTGGAAATTGAAATAAAAGTAATAAAATACGTAAAAATTTCGATTAATTGAAAATATTTTGAAAAAAGTGCATTATGTAAAAAAAGAAAGAATGAAGTTTTAGTAGTGTTTTTGTGTGATAATCGTTAAAACATTTTCCCCTGTGAAGGGGAATCCCACAATATTTAAACATGTAACTTGTATCGCTTCATATTTTGTGTGCTGCCCAAACCCAACATTGATTTTTTTTTACCTATATTGATCATTTTCATAGTTACATGTTTACACATATCCATCGATAATCTTGTAGACGGTCTCTTCTTGAAGTTTTTTGGTAGTAAATATGGATGGTTCAGGGTCTGATGGGTCCAGATGGTCAGTGGTTTGAGCCAATATTCCAGTAGAATCAGAAAGCCATTACAGAATTATATACTATGTATGAGTGGAAAAGGGCACAATTTATCACACATTTTGTCCATTTAAATGTCTTTCTCAAAATGCTTTAATAAGACATATATTGATCTGTGCGATCGACAACTTTCATATACTTATTATAATCAATAAGAGCTTTTGGTTTTATGTTTTGTTGCGTTGTTCGATCAATATTGTGGCTCTCGTGCATTTCTGCAGAATGGATAGTAGAAATAAGAGATACTCTTCTCTTTGATTGCCAGACTTGTAGTAACATGTCCTTTTTGCTGCAAAAGATTGTTTCTCCTTTATTCAAATGTGTATTTTGAAGATACGGTGGTAAGCCTCTATTTTTTCTTAATGTTCTGCAAATTCAGATTTTGTTGTTAAGAAACTGTGTAGCATTAGTCACACTATTGTAATAACTGTCCATATGGAAGTGATGCAAAATACCTGTCTCTATCAACTTTAGTCCTTGTGCAGCATGTTTCAAAGTTACAAATGTAACCAGTATCACTCTCAAATAATATTCTCACAAGTATTACGTATTTTGTAACTTTTCGTGCATTGTATACTTAGAAAAATAATTTTCCTCTCGATGATATCATACCTTCACTCAATGGTAAGTTCCTTTTTGGTTTGTACATGTTTATAAATTTATCAGAAAAATAATTGATTATAGGCATGACTTTCGCTAATCTTCCCGATTCTTCTGTAATGTCATCATTATTATTGATGTGCCTAGCTGCCTAAATTTGTCGAAATCTATCCCTTGATGGATTTTGGAAAAAAATGGTGTTTCCAAGCATAGATCTGTTGACCAATAATCATCTCGCTTATTTTTGCGAACTTGTCCCATCAAAGTTATTAGACCCAAAAATTTCTTCATTTCTGATTGTAATATCTCACCATTTGATATTTTGCAGGATCTTTGGAATAGTTCAATATTTAGCGATATCTGTTTGATTCGTCAACTAAATATTGATAAAAATCATCTTTTATAAATGATTCAACCGCATTAATCAGAAATTCTGGAGCAGCATTCCAAGTAACTCCAGGATGACTCTTCAAGACCTGGAGGTTCACCAGTCGAGGACCATTCGTCTTCATTTTCATCAGAACTTTAAGATATATAGTGCTGTGAGTAAAATTTGTAGGTAGGGGGATATCTTCACTGTCACTTTCTATTTCTGAATGATCTTCGATATCACTATCACAAGAAAGATCCGATAAACGATCAACACACAATTCTTATCACTTTCTTCATCAAATTGTCTCTCGAAATAATGTCACTTTAATCAAAATTACAAAGATTTTGTGAAGTGTGCACCCTTTCCGATTGTTAGAATCGCACTGAATGTGTGACGAACAGAGAATTGTGTGAAGGGATGACTCTACGCAGTTAAATAGATTACCGTTATACCCCGAAGTACATACATAATTAACTATTGTATGTGTTAGAGACCCAAATTTTGTCTTTGGAATTTGTACATCTGCATGTTAGTATCTCTTTAGAGCAATAAAAAAGGATAAAAATAAACATATTTATACGTTACGTGAATTCTACCGGTAGTCCATAAAAACATTAATATGTGTCCCGCGCTTTACTACCAGTCAACGTAAAATGTATAAATACATTTCCCATATACAATGTTTTAAAAGATTAATAACGTGCCTTTAAAACCCAAAAAAGTATTTCCAAAATACCTTAATACTGCAAAAAATATTTCAAAATGAATTATTAAATGCGGGAAGTAAATATGAATTAACCATTATCCAATAATAATCATACCTGTTTACAACGCCTGTAACAAGGTACATTTCGTGTAATTAGAAATTGTTTATCAGGAGGAAGATATGGTTTTGCCTTGGATTCCTCACCAGAAGCCCATTGCCATGTGGGACAATGATGAACAAGATGATCGCCTGCTACCACAAACTCTTCTGGAGTTAACACACCAGTTTCTCGAAACTTTGATTCCTTAAATGAAACATTGAAAAATATTATTTATCCAGACAGAATTTCATAAAATTTCAACTACAACTAGTAAGTTGAAAATTATTTTTGCTTTTTTTATTTACTTTGTTAAAAATGTTTAGCTATTCAAATTAAAAAAAAAATTTGTTTAAAAGCAAAAAAACTGAAAAACGACTTTAAATAGATAATTAATTTATGACATATAAAGCCACATAGACAATAAGTATTTATATAAATAAAATATTTTTAGGACGTAGAAACAAAAGTGCTATTTTTTAATTCTCGTTATTATTTCTGCACCACTTATGAGAACAATTAATGCACCTCATACAATGAAATGATATAATTTTTCAATGGTTTACCTTCAAGACTGGTGTCAAATATTCAGCCACACCTAAAGCAGTCCCTTTAACAGTATTTATTACACTTTGCATGATTAAATGACGATCTCGTGTTTATTTTCCAACAATAAAAAGTCTCACGCCCTCGTGACAGTTCAACAGAATTTTATTCAATTTACAATTGACAGACAGCAATAGTCATAGTGTTGCGCCCTCCCTACCACCGACGGATCTTTGTTTATTTTTATCTATTATTTTATGGCACTCCTTTTTTGTGGAAAAATAACCTTTGCCAATGTCTAATTGCATACGATATTACAGTAACAAATAGTGTATGATAGAGATCGCCCTATTAGGCTATGAAGCCATAATTGCGATATTTGTGCAAACAGCTAGTTCAACTGCCCAAATTTCTAAACATTCTTATAAAGTTTACTAACTTAAATTATTTGTATGTTTTATATTCCCTATACCCTGAAATTTGAATCCATTTTCTCTTAACTTTTCGGCAAGAACAATCATCATTATTGTGTATTGTGCAGGTTACAAATAAAAAGTCATATTTTACAGTATAATAATTACATTTATTATGAAAAATCTTATACATAGCCCACTTAGATTCATTTAACATGTACACAACAAGCATTTACGATCGACAAGATTAAGTTATTAGCGAACTGAATATAAAACACAAATGGCCTTAAGTTAGAAACTAAATTAGAACTAGAACGATGCTGTTACTATTATATATAGATATTTTTTTTGAAAAATAATATAATTGCCACAATAAAAATTAAAATTTAACTAAAACTTAATTCCTCTACTTTTTTTAAAGCAA
Source organism: Druceiella hillmani (assembly GCA_039881145.1). Lineage (NCBI taxonomy): Eukaryota > Metazoa > Arthropoda > Insecta > Lepidoptera > Hepialidae > Druceiella > Druceiella hillmani. The sequence goes on along the minus strand of JAYKKI010000008.1, from coordinate 16,762,551 downwards.
AGTATTTTATTACAATATCAATGTCTATAGTATCGCATACCTCTTTCTCAATAGACAAGATAGCCAGATTGATTAGCCTTAATCCTAGAAGCCCAATTAGGGTTTGAATATCGGAATATCGAATATCAAAAATATCGGAAAAAACATTGTGCCGTAAAATATCGATATTGGATTTGTAAAAACCGGGATTTTCGATATTTTCAACATTGCATCAAATAATAATTACAAATTAATTTTATTTGTATATTTTTATTCAAAGTATATAATCACACGGGGCGCGTCATTGTCATAGTATTAAGAACAATAAACAATAATAAGACTGTGGTATTGCGTTGAGTGCATCTAGCGTACCAAATATGGTAATGTTGCGAGTATTCGTCGCTAATTGGTCGTCTACGGGTCAGGCGACGCGAGAGCGACTGGAAATTCGTCAGACGGTTTCCAGCGCTAGCTTAGCAATACTAGTCTTGTAAACAGTGGAAACAATTGTACCCATTGATTGTTGTGTCGTGCTTTGTAATTTAATTTAAATGTAGGAGAGTAAACAAAATAACCATAATATAACTAATAAATATATGTGTGGATGGCAAGTAAGGCTACTTAATAAATTATTTTATATTAACATTTTACTGTATTTTACCAGTATTTATTTACCGATATCGATCACAAACTTGTACTATTTTTTATTTATTTTATGATGGACATGCCCTCTTGATTTAGGTACCTTTTATAAGATAGACCTAGCAACCTATCAAAATCTTTTTTTTTAAAATTCTTTATTGATGTTCAATAAGTTTTACTGATAATATCTCAATCGTTTCTAATTGCTCAAGTTAAAAACGTTAAAATTAAAAATTAAGTGCATGAATTTATCTCTCATTTTATAGGCTAGGTACCACTTTCAAAATTATAATTCATTCTTATATTAAAACATACATCACTTTGATTTGAGGAGAAACCATGGATCTTTACATTCATCATCCAAAATTGAGCGAAACGAAATCGTCGGTTTGGTATCATTTTTTGAAAGCCACAGACAACCAGAGGGCGAAATGTAAACACTGCAACAAGATTTTAAAAACAACGGGTGGGACGACTACAGGACTCCATACACATCTAAAATCAGCTCATACTATTAATTTACCAGCAGTAGCATCATCATCACCATCACCATCGACATCATCCGCTTCAACTTCCAGGCCTTTAGATCTCGACGAGGTTCCTGCTTCCATTAAAAAACGAAAGTTGACAGATTATTTTTCCAGTTCTAAGAGCTTAGAAGAGACCCTTTCCCGATTGACCTCTTTGGATGGAATATCATTCCGTGTCTTTGAAAATTCTACTGACCAAAGGCGAATCTTGGCTCAATGTGGACATAAGATGCCTAAGTCATCATATTCAATTAAAAATATCGTACTTTCACATAGTAAAACAGTCAAGATGACTTTATGTGATAAACTAGACAAGATGAAGGCTAAAGGTATCAAGATGTCTTTGGCTTTAGACGAGTGGACTAGTTCAGGTAACAGACGCTTTATGAATATAAATATTAATTATAGTGCAAGTCAGACTCCTGGAATATTTATTAATAATTTTGTAGGACGTCAAGCAGCGCTTTACAACAAAAAGTGCCCAGCGCACGGAATTCAGTTAGCAATATTGGATGTCCTATACAAAAAAAAAAGTTCCACAGCACACCGGTGACGAGGAAACTTTAGTTGAGAATTCTGAGGAGGAACTGGATGACAGCGATGGTTTCAGTGTAGGACTAAGAGGGCATACACAGAAGGACGAATTTATTTTTGAAAATACGATAGGAAAAGTGCGTAAAATAATGAAAGTCTTTCGTACATCACCCACAAAAAATGATGTTATATTGCAAAAATATGTGAAAGAAGAGATTGGCAGAGAACTCAATTTAACACTTGACTGTCGAACAAGATGGAGTAGTTTGTCGGATATACCAGAACGGTTTTTAAAATTAAAAAATCCCATCCGCAAAGCGCTTATTGATTTAAGATCAGAGCTAGAGGTGAATGAAGAAGAGTTTGAAAGACTGAAAAAAATTAATAAATTACTAGAGATAGTGAAGGCGACAGTAGAAGAGCTTTGCAAAAAAAGCAGTAATTTAATTATAATAGACTCTGCTTTGCTGACAAATTAAAGAACGTCGTATTAAAGAACGTCGCCTTCCTATAAGCGGAACGCTACAGAATTTACATAATCCGAAGGCCTATTTTCAGCAATCGAATGGTTATAATGACGTCTTAATACAGCCAAACCCAGACGTGATTAGGCAGCATGTAAAGGACATGTATCATCTGGATAATACAATTACAAATGTGAATACATCTTCACCGCCCGAAATGAAAAAGGATATTGATGATTCAGATATGCAGCCACAGACGGAATATTCAATAAAGAAACAATTAGAGCTTGCGATTGAAAAAGATATAAGCTTCCCGCAAGATGATACAAGTGCAACAGAAGACGAAGATACTTTAATTAAAATAGAAATGGCTTTACATGAAAATGGTGGTACTAGAGGAAAGTATCTTCAAAAAGCCTACGATAACTTGCTTACTATTCCACCAACCAGCGTAGAGTCGGAGAGAGTTTTCTCTTCTGCAGGTTATATTTGTAATCCCTTAAGATCCAGATTAGGTGACAAAACCATGGATACATTGTCATTTCTACGATCGCATTATTTAAACAAGCGTCATGATTGTAATCGGAAAGGCTGATAATTTAATTCCGTCTTATTTAGTTATAAGTTAATTAGCTTTAAAACTTAAATTCACTCATAACTAATTCATGCTTAAGTCAGAATTTCTAAAACATGTGAACGTGTGAAGGTGATAAGTAGTTTATTTTGATCTCAAAGTTGAGTTTTAAATAATTATAATTTTGTTATTAGTTTTAAATAATGTGTTTTTAAATAATGTGTAGTTTTAAATAATGTGTGATGAGTTTTAAATAATTATAATTTTGTCATTAGCATAGTTTATTTAGATTTGTTCATTTGTTTTGAAATAGGGTTTTTATTTATTTTGTAGTGCCATGATAACCATGCAAGACAAAAATATTTTTCTATATTTACCAATTAATGTCATTACCAGTTAATACTATCTATCATTGTTATTAAATGGCTTTGTTTAATTTTTGTTAATTTGTTATTGAACAGTATAATGATTGTCAGCATAATTATATACTTTATTTGTCATTAACCACTTAGTTCTTAAAGAATATATTTATAATATTATTCTGAGTAATTTCTTTTTCAAGTTTTTTAATCGATTTTAGCTCGATTTACATAATACAATAGGCACGGGGCCCACAAATTTATGTTACATTAACAGTGAATTAAAATTTACTTATTTGATATTTCAATTTAAAATATTCGGTCACATGATTAATGATTATCTTTAGTTTATTTGCTTTAAGTGTGAACTGTGAAAAAAGTTTATTTAATTTAATGAAAGTTTACGAATGATTTGGTTTTAATAGTAATAAAAGTTGATAAAAATTAAATTAACAATCTCTTTTATTTAATTTTGATACTCTATTTCCCATTTTTCATGCGTTTTGACTCGTCTGATTTCTAGTATCGAAAATATTATAAATATCGAATTCCGGAAATTTTCGATGTCGAAAATACCGATATTAAGAAAAAGGGCTGATATTGCGACTCCTAAGCCCAATCTAGGTCATTTTTACCTACAGGCAAACAAATGTTTGTTTTCTCTTTCGCACACTTCTTTCGATTGCCGTGATTGATCGAACCAACTTAGTAGCCGCTCATAGGAGCCCATAGGAGACGACGGTGTTGCCTTGGTAAGAACTTCCAAATTGTAGTTATCGTAATATTGTAGGTCAATTTGACCTATGTTTAGGCTTGGTGTAACTTTTACACTTGTTTTAAGTATTTAGATATAGCTATTTTAAGAGGATTTAACGTTGTAATTTATTTTGTTATTAGCGAATAAATATTATTTTAGGTATAAAAACAAGATGGGGTCCTCTAGACAACTGAGAACTGACGAGATAGCGTCTCGTTTAACAGATAACAGTGACTCGGAGACATGCATACAGACTCGGAAGAAAAAGATTGCATGACTCAAGACGAAGTCAGAACTGACGTGGAAGACGAGGTAGTGGACTACGTTGAGTATTCAAACTAGCCAGCTAGCCAAGAGACTCTTCAAAATGATGATACGTCTATTGAATTAACTAATACAGATATACCTCAGTCGTCATCAAACAGAATCATGGTATTACCACAACGTTCATTACCCTCAAAGAATAACCATATTTGGAGCACTGTGAAGGGTAGATTTAGCGGAGGACTTCTTCAATCAATATAGTACGTACATGGAATATCGTAATGGAATATCGCCGAACCATTACTTTATTTTCTTTCATCAACTGATTTACTTTTCCTCAAAGGTGAAATTATAGAAGAGATAGTGAAATACTAATATCACAGAGACTTTGTCGCTTATAGGAATACTCACATTGACGGCTGTTATGAAGGATAACCACCTGTCCACCGATGAGTTATTCGATGCATCATTCTCTGGTACTCGATACGTTGGTCTAATGAGTAAAGAACGGTTCGAATTTTTACTAAGATGTCTAAGAATGGATGATAAGTCACTACGGCCAACTTATAGACAGGATGATGCTTTTTTACCTATTAGAAAAATATGGGATATTTTCGTCAATCAATGCAAGTTGAATTATATACCAGGAACAAACTTAACGGTAGACGAACAGTTGCTAGGTTTTCGCGGTAGATGTCCATGTCGAATGTACATACCAAATAAGCCTGATAAATATGGAATAAAATTCCCAATAATTTGTGACACTGTAACAAAATATATGGTGGATGCAATACCTTACCTTGGTAACAGTACTAAAATTAATGGCCTCTCTTGGCGAACATTATGTAAAGGAGTTGACAACTGATTCATTTCTGTACCACTGGCTAAAAGCTTACTAAAATTCCATATAATTTGACATTGGTTGGAACCATAAGATCTAATAAAAGGAATATTCCAGAAGCATCCAAAAACACGCTCTGCCGCTTGGTGGGATCTTCTATATTTTGCTTCTATGGTCCTTTGACCCTAGTATCTTATAAACCTGAGCCATCTAAGATGGTTTACCTCTTATCATCATGTGATGAAGATACTGTAGTCAACCACACTAATGGAAAGTCAGACACGATCTTATTTTATAATCAGACAAAAAGAGTTGTCGATTCCTTCGATCAAATGTGTTCCTCTATGTCTACTAATAGTAAGACGAATAGGTGGCCCATGGCTGTTTTTTACGGCATGCTCTATATGTCTTTTGTGAATGCATATATTATTCACTGCCACTACAAGCTATATAATAAGGAATAATAATGATAATAATATCTTATGTTCAATGTTGTGTTCAATGTTAAATCACAAAAATTTATGAAACAATTGAACACGGATTTGACCCGACTATGGATGCAACAGTGGCTGGGAGGCCCTACATTGAAGCGTTCAGTACTTGACAATATCACGAATATCCTTCAAAATGAGCTGCAACCATTGACGGAAAACCTCATAGAAGAACCAGAACCAAAGAAGCTTCGCTACTGTGAATATTGTTCTTATAAAAAACAGCGAAAGACAATTTCACAATGCATAAAATGCGAAAAAGTAATATGTCGTGAGCAAAATATTGACATGTGTCAAAAGTGTTTATAAAGTGAAAATAATTATATAAAACTATTTAATTGTTATGAAAAATTTATTAGTTAGTCGAAAAGACAAAATTTTGTTTTGTTTTTTTATATTTTTAGTTTAACAGAAAAAACCGAAAGGATCTCATTTTGCACCAAATTTTTGTATGTAACCATAATAGTTTTTATTTTCAAACTATAATAAATAGACATTACTATAGTTATGCGTTTTTTAAATTTTATCATATATATTAATATGCTAAGGTTTTCAGATGTTACTCTCCCTTTTTAGAAAAAACCTCACAACTAATCCACATAAATTATATATCATTTTATAGATAATTGCTTGCTCTACCGGCATCCACAACTAAAAAAAATATTATTGCTATTGTTTTTGCAAATTAATTAATTATTAAAATTATATACACAAAACAGCAATCTAACGGCTCAACGTCAATATGATTGACGGTCGGTAAAATTTTTGTTTAATTTCAAATCCACTCACGTATAAATAAAGTGGCGCTTTAGCTCAATGCTTTTGATACTTGCGCCTCTATATGTCAATTTTAGTAAAATATTTGTTTGATCTGTTGAATAAATAATAATGCGAAGACTTCGCACGGGTCACGCTAGTAAATATTTAACACAAATAAATAATAATAAAAAAAATTAATTTAACAGAATAAACTATTTTACAAATGTATTTATTCATGTAGGTAAATTTGACCTGTGATTGGGCTTTTTAGATAGCAAAATATGATTGGACTTCTAGGGTTAAAGTACTCATTGTTGATCTGAAATAATTTTTGGTCAATTTCCATTTTAAAAAACTTCTCACACAGCCGGCATTGCTTATGACAATTGTGAGGAATATTCGAAGCATTATTTCACAAAAAAGTAAAGTTCACAATCGAAGTCGTTCGAGCTTGAAGCCCTGCTCGTCAATTTCGGCAGATGCGTAGTCTAGATTACATTTAGTGTCGTCCGAATTTAGTAATACAGCCGGGGTTAGATAAGCAAATTTATCCACCAAATTCTGTAGCTGCTGAAACCACTCACTAATTTCTACAATTATTCTATCTAACGAAGAAAACAACTTCCGTCTCAACTCATTTTCATAAGGCAAGTTGGCATCCCTGGTTCCGTGCCTCTGAGGTTCCATAGAAATGCCAATTCTTCACACATAGTTTTTGTATAAGTTGCATCTCTGTCTGCCCATTCGTCTCGTTTCTCGATCAGTACCTTCTGCAAAGCATTTACTGTCAGATCGCACAGTCTTATGTCAAGTCCCTTTGTTTGTAAATATTTTTGTGCATCATTCACTTCACGTAGCACAGGTTGCCAGAGGCCCAAGAAACAAAGAAAGGAAAATAACTGCATCGTAACTAGCAAAGTTCCTGCATCTGTTCTTGTGTTTAGGCTTTTTGCTGTTTCTGTCAGTTTTCCAAAGTGACGAGAATATCTTTGTAATGTTGCCATATCGTATTTACGACATCGCCTCTTGCACCGCGTATCTTGAACTCGTTTCAAACTTTTGCCTGTAGCTGCTATCAGAACTTCCCAACGATGCGTGGACATGTTAAAATAATTAATAGCAACGTTCTAATTGCCAAAAAATGTTATTGAACTCGCCTTAACTGAGGCAGCGTGTAAACAAACCAGGTTTAACGAATCTTTAATTCTTTGCTGAACTCCTGAATGCTTTCCAGCCATAACAGCAGCATTATCAGATTCTCGACTTCTACATTTATTTATATCGAGAACATCAGCTTTAAGCTTACTCAAAATCATTTTTGAAACTGTTTAGTAGTTTTAATATTTTGTTTCAATGGAATCTATAAAATATTTAATTACTTATACTTTCTGACTTTCAATCATTGCGTAACTTAATAGCTGGCTTGTTTGATCTTTATGAGAAATGTCTGGAATGTTGACGAATATAATCAAATAATACTTGGCATTTTTTACTTGTCTGATGATGTGTTGGCGCACTTTATTTCCCAAAATCACAATAAATTCATTTTGAATTTCTGGTAACATACACGTGATTGAAATTTTGCCACACATAAGATGTTCACGCAGTATAGGATCATATTTTGCTATTAAATGAACCAATTCTGAAAAAAATCCTCTATTAATACTGGTATCGTTTTCTATATGGCCACGTAAAGCCAAATTTTGTTTAACAAGGTATTTTATAATATCAACCATCCTTATAACAATTTCTTGCCATTTTTTGTTTTCACTGTCATAAGGTTTTGCTCCTCCTTGTCAATGGTCTGCGCTTCTTCAAGTCTAGTCTCCGACTCCCTCCATTTGTAATAATTTTGGGTGTGCGGTACACTTGATTCGTGACTTGAAACCTTGGCATTTAGTTTCCACCAAGTATTATAACCATCAAATGAGCAAAACTTTGATCATTCAAAATAATGATGCTTTGGACGGAGAATAAGCCATCCAAGTATGTAAAACTTTTTCGTCGTTAGTCAATGTGCGGTAAAACCATTCCTTAGTAAGTCGCCTTGTCTCTCCTTTTGATGTTAAAGAACACGAATCTGAACGTGTTACTGTTGACGAAATTAGTATTGATATGCTAAACAACTTCCTGGTCCTGCTGAATGGGATACCATTGCACATTTTCATCGATATGCACAGGCCATTTTCCGACATCGTCTAAGTTTTGGTATTGAATAGCAATGCCGATGCTGTATCAGTCTTTGTCTCTAAGCTATATCAACATACAAATGTAGTCTTTGATTGAGTAGATGTTGACGGAATTTAATCTTCAGGAACGATGTCAAAGTTCCTAACAGGTACCAGATCCACAGTGTCAAGTTTCTGAATTGTTTACTTTGTTTTGAGTTTAAAGGCCCGATTTCTATTTAAACCCAACATGGAATCTGACGTCTCAGGAACAGGGCTTTTCTCATTTTTAAGTAAAACCCCTTCATTTTTTCTAACATTTTCCAACGTAGCTCTTCTTTTATTACGGTAAGCTGCCTACTTTCTTTCACTCTTTTAATATTTTATGTTAAAAAACAATATAATTATTGACACTTGCCTAATTCGCTAAGTACGAGTTGGATTCGAAAACGAATGTATCGTAAAACATTTCAAAATAATTACTAATAAATTTTAAAAAATACTAAACTAAAATTTACTTGTTTGAATTTTTGTTTTAATTGATTAAAGCGTTAACAATGTAGTTGATAGTCAAACATATATTACTTAAATAAATCACGTAAACAAAATAATTAGTACTTACATAGTCGAATGCAGCAGGTAGGATGTACCATATGTATGTAGCGGGGACGTCTGGGTTGGTACCACCGCCTTTCTTATTTTTGGCGCAAAACTGTTCGCTTTGTTTCGGTTTGAAGTGAAAGGTTGCCAGTGCAATTACAGGATCACATACAAGAGGTATAACATCTTAAACCTAAGGGGCAGTGACACATTTGCGAGACTTAGTCCTGTGTCTAAAGGCAACAGTGACCGCTTTCCATCACATGACTTGTCAGCCCGTTTGCTACCTCATTAAAATAAAAAAATAAGTCTGAGAGTCGAAGAATAGAATTTTCCGGCAATGTTCAATAATTTAACAATCACAACACGTACTTATGAATACTAAAATCATAGGTTGGAAGGCGTATACACATATACAATTAAGAAAATGTGACTTAGACGACTGATGATCGAACAATGAATAAAACTTTCTTTGAATTGTCAACGCATCATTCGTGGACTTCCCTGAAGGGACTTACCTGTACAGTAATCTAATTCGCAGTTGTTATTAATAATACATACAACATTGAACATAATTCTTTATAAGAAACGATTCATTCTCGCTGAATATAAATCGTAAACAATTCGAGCACAAAATAAAAGACAGCGAATCACTGCAAGTCAATACAGACTACGAACAAGGTTTCAACAAAGAAAAAATAACAAAAAGTTCCGTCCATGAAATGAAATGGTTAAAATTTTTACAAGATATTATTATCATTATTATTATATATTGTGAAATTTTGCCGCCCCCGGTATGTCGCGCTATTGAATAGGGCGGATCAGCCCCATCATCCGCTATGTCATCACACAAATAAACACAGCCCAGGATTCTAAAATAAGCAGCTAAGTTTTCAAGGTTTATGGATAGGGACAAACTTGACAAGAAGAAGGCGAATATCTGCTTTCATGGAAACAGCACAGCGATTATTCCACTGCAATGTTTAATTTTGCATTCGGTTATTCGAAAAATAACTTATTAGCTAGCGAATTTTTTAGAAACTATTCCGATAAGTTTTAGGTTTAAAACCAATAGAATTTAATTAGGAACTTTCTATAATAAACTAATTTTAATCTACCTATAAATAAAACTTTAAAAATTATAATTCCATAAAAGGATCTAGTCATAAGTAATACTTAAAAAAATCAAATTAATTAACGCGTTTTGACGATGGTTTAATTTTCATTATTACCCAGTCGCCTTCTGTCGCATTAACTAATGTGTATTCCTCATTTTCAGATTTACAATCTATAAACTTATCACTTCTCTTTGAAATGTTTAAATCGAATGTAAATAAGGTGGGTGACTCTTCACCTTGAAATATTTTCTTTTTCTTCTTATTTTGATTTATAATTTTAGTGTGTTACATTTTTGTGTATATTTGTATATTTCAGATTTCAGTAGTACTTCTTTCTCCCTCTTTCTGTCGGTTTTCTTGGTTCAATCTTACGATAAAGTCTGATCTGTTCTGGATTTCTGAATTGACAAAAAAGAACCACTAGTATTTATAATTTTCATCATCATTTCTTTTGGCAGCCACTGTAGGGTTACCGTTGTCTGTTTTCCATTCGGTGATGACAAACTGATACACAGACAGTTATCATTTACTGGTAAATGATATTTTAATGCTTTTACCACGAGTGGATTCGCCTTCTAAAATTCTTTACAGTCGTATACCTTGATTAGTTTTATATTTTTAGGCATGGTCGGAATTAATTCTGTAAAGAAAAATAATTAAGGGGAAACATCCTCTATTAGGGGATAAAGTCGCCCCGTAATAGGGAATATATATATATATATATATATATATATATATATATATATATATATACTATATATATATATATATATATATATATATATATATATAATATATATGAATATATATCCTTTTTTAAACTGTTTAAACGCCACCATTTTTGGCGCCATGGATAACGTCAAAAGTCACGTCCACTATTTGTTTAATATAGGAGTTCTCGTTACTTGTAATATATTTTCAGTATAATAGCCGATTAAGCCATGGAAGAAGCTCCATAGCCAGTTTATAAGTATTGTATTGTGCCTAGGTGCAAAAGTACTATTAGAAGTGCGCCTGATAAAATGTTTTTTAATGTACCAAGACATACAAAAATACGAAAACAATGGTGCAAGGTAATGAAAAGAGATAAAGTATCTCCAACAAGCTGTTTTATTGTTGTAAAGATTACTTGAATGTATGTATGTTTTATTTAGATAGCTAGTATGATTGCAATTAATCATAAGTGAGTTTTTGTATTAAATATTAATCATACAAGCTGTAGGTAAATATATAGATAAACTAGTTTTCAAAAGTTTAATACAACTTCCATTTTTTTTTATTTTTACGTTGAAAAAAAACTATATAATATTGTCAAAATACTTAAAAGTGGCTTGACTGAAAAATCATATACCTACTGAACGTAAATAATATTACGTATAAATTAATAAAATGTAGACAGTATCTAGCCATGCTTTTAAAAGATTACTCTGCCCTGAAATACGAATGTTAATGCTTTGTAAACCTCTTCTAGAGTTAGTTATTTGATTGGCAAGCAAGCAAAACCACATACCTACTGTTGGTGAGGACCTTATACTGCCTGCAATACAAGAGATTTTGAAATATACGTTCGGAGAAAATATGGCCCGAGAACTTAATGTTATTCCTATGTCAAATAACACTATCTCTCGTCGTATTGCAGACATATCAGATAATCTGAAAACACACCAAACTCACATTTTACAAAGCGACTACTTCGCCATGTAACTTGATGAATCCAAAGACTTAACAAACAAAATGTTCAACTTTTAACATACTTTTGTTATGTTCATTCCAAAAAGTTTCATGAAGAAATATATCCTCCCCGGTGGTGCGAAATAGAAGAGCACGCCATCAGTTTTGTCGTGCCGTTCCAATTCGCACCACCAGGGAGGACATATTTCTCATGGTCGACGGTTTTTTAAAAGAAAACAAATTCGATTGGCCGAAAAACGTAGGAATATGCACTGATGTCGCCAGAGCAATGACAGGTGGTTTATCAGGACTTTTGAAGCGGATACAAGATGAAGCCCCAGGAGCAAAATGGAACCATTGTGAAATTCATCGAGAGGCACTTGCTTGTAAAAATATTCCATCTAGCTTAAACATTACTATCAAAAATGCTACACAAATTGTTAACTTAATCAAATCCCATGCCACAAACTCAAGAATGTTTGCAAATATTTGTAAAAAGCTTGGCAGTGACCCTGTTATTACATACTGAAGTACGTTGGCTGTCCAGAGAAAGGGTTGTTTCAAGAATATTTGAGTTAAAACATGAAATTGGGTATTTATTTTGGTCGAGCAGGGACATGACAAGTACAAACAGATGTTGACTGACCCTTTGTGGCTGCAAAAATTGTCTTATCGAAATGAACCACAAAAATTAACATTAAAATGAACTATAAAACTCCACTTGCAAAATATCTCGGTGGTATTACGCAGCTCTTTCCCAGAAATATTGCCGTAATGGAACTGGGTAAACAATCCTTTTGCGAACCATTCCACGATCGCATTCATGCAACAGCAGACACAAGAATTGTTTTGCAGAGTGATCACTGGGTAATTTTTGGGCTCATCTAAAAGACATTTATCGTGTCAGCGAAGTAGCGATAAAATATTTACTACCGTTTTGCACGACATACCTTTGTGAGAGTCGATTTTCGGCCGTAACAAACTTGAAAACGTCGCCACAGACAACGCAAAGAAGGCTTGAAATTGAAGCCGACCAAAGAGCAATCAGATTTTTTAGAGTTATGCAAAGAAAACCGTGCAATAAGGGAAACGCGAGTTTGGGATATATCTTGAAGTGGTTTGCAGGAAAAACTAATTGGGAACCATTGTTTTAGATGATTCTTAATCTCAGTACTACACAAAAAATGTACCAGTTATGTAAAATGTTGCAAGAATATTTTTCCTTATCAAACAAAATAAATGCCACACAAATGTCAATAATTCGAGCTTGCTTACATATCTTCTGACGTCACGTTTCGTATTAACCAATAGTGTTGCGTTTCGACAACTTGAATTTTTCTCCCATAAGTTTTATTACTAAATTTATGCATTTAAAAAGGAATTAAGTAAGAAAATAATGTTTTTGATATAATGTCCGATTGATAAATATTTGTAAAAAAATATTCGAACCAAATTTAAATTACATGCACATTTCTTATTATTTTTCTTTACTCCCTTATGAAAATTCCTCAATGCCCTGGACCAGAGTAAGATTATAAATCACGACTAAAAAAAGAAGTGTATAACTTTACTCTGTTGTTGGTAGTCAGAGATAATCTTTAGTAGATATTATTTAAGTTGAATTTACCGAGTTTCAATATTACTTTTAAAAAATATGGTAAATATAAGGAAATGTTTAGAAAAATTTTATTTCTATATTGTAAAACACAACACAAAAAGCATGACAAAAACGATCAGATTTGAACATCGTCGCCACGACGTAAAGTTAGTGCGTATCATAATTTACCAATATTGTCATCATAAAATAAAATGAAATTTATAGCAACTTTGTAAATTCTCTATGTCAAGTCTTCCAATTTAAGGAGCAGGAACGATTATTAAATTCTCTAGCTGCCTTATATTTGAAACGACACATAACTGTTTTATCAATACGTAGTCTTCCAGAATAAATCGTTTTGTCCAAAACCTGCTAAATATTTATATTAAGACGCTTGTCATATTCTTTAAACCGAATTAAACTCCAATAAGACTATACTGCGATCAAGAATATATTATTAAGTACGGTGAATTATGGTGACAAGACGTGCTACAGGTTCACTAAAAACTGTCCAATATTTAATAAATTTACAATCATTATACTAAGTGAGACACTTGTTTTTGCTGCATAATCACCTTATGCAGCAAAAACAAGTGTCAAATGCATTTTTAAAGATGAACATCGTAACTAATTAATTTTAAAATTAAAATTCCAAACGTAAAACATAATAATGACAAAAACAAACGTAATTTAATTTTTTAAGGTAGTTACATATCAGTCTTCAACACCTTTAATCTTTAAATAGATACCTTTTATCTGTCGCACACAGGACATAGTTCGCAAACAACAATAGTAATTGACAATTTTGCTTTAAGTGTACTCTCTGGCAGTTCACGACTACTTACGTCGATGATATTGTTAATTATGTGGTAAAGATTTTCCTAAGGAGTCCGAAATTTTGTAATTTGAATATAATATCAATCATTTACCTTATTTATAGTGATATTTATTTTTATCTAATTTTCTTTGCCACGTTATTAAGTAGTCATTAATCGATGCAAAATTTAATAAAGTCATCTCTCTTTCGTATATGCACAGACAGAGATGTCCATGAACTAATTGCCCAACTAGGATGAAAAAAATCCAATGACTAATAAGTTCGATCGGTCTAATAATATATGGATCAACGGATCATCTATATCAGCTTCAAACAATATGTATAAGTAACAAAACCAAAAAACAAATGTATAAATAACAGAAGCAAAGCGAAAATAACATAAACGCTACTTGGGATCTCATAAAGTAATGACAACTAATGCATCAATATGTAATTCACTTTATTAATCAACATTGACGAGCAGTTAATTAACTCAAGTAACTAATAAATGTGAAAATTGTCTTATATCATTTCATCTCTTCGGCATCCTTCGGCAATAACATTACATCAAGCCTCGATTTCGTCCTTTATATCGATTACACCTTTGCTCCCAAGAATTCATTTTAGGTGAAGATGACAGCTTTACTAGAAATTTTCGCATTAATGTTATTAAAATTCTATCATTTTATGTAAATGAAAACCTATGATCATGTATTGGAAAAATGAAACGTGACTTAACAAATAATATCGTTAATTCGTTTTCTATTTTGCTTTATATTTCACTAAATCGCATGTAATACATAATATATACATATCCCTTAAGACATTATGATATCTGGTCACAGAACATAAAAAGAAACTTGAGATTAAAAGGAATTTTAAATTACAAATTTCCCATATTTAAAAAAAAAATAGGTTTCTAATAAGAAATTAACAAACGTCTACTTAATAAATTATTAAACAATTATATGTGTATAGGTTTTACAAAATATTAAATTCCAAATCCCTAAAAGCAAATCCTAAATAACACAATATATAATAAGAATGTTTGCTTAAAATACGATAATAATAAAAATACACAGTATTATCAAAAATTGGCTTGACATATTATTTCTGATTAAATCTAACAAAAATACAAAAAATAAAAATGATGGTTAAAAAGATATATAGAAAATAAATACCAAAAAGTACAATAATTTTAACAACTACTTCTATGCAGTAAAATAATGACATATTGCTTTTAAGATAACTTCAATGATCTGATCTAATCAGTGATCAAATACATGCGATTACACATCACTGATTAGATCAAATAATATTAAAGTTATTATGAAAGAAATAACTTGTTATTTTAGTGTAAATATTGTGTTAAAATACCTGTTTGTGACAGGTAATCATATTTACTCTTAGGCATTACGGAATAATTTATGAATTAAAAAAAATATTGGTCTTAGGTTTCTAATTGAGTTGTCAACTGTCGGAGCAAAATTATGTCTGTGTGTTAAAACGTCAAATTGATCAACACTGACAAATCTTTAGATTCTTTCATTAATTGATTATATTTTTTTTGTTGATTGTGCAAATTAACAAACATTTATTATAGAAATGGAAGATATTTTGGATGAAGTTGTTTCAGCAGAAGACTTGAAGGTAAACATAAAAACATAATAATAGAATGCATTTCTACTACGTAATTTACTTCACTCTTAACATAATGACTCAGAAAATTTACAAAGATGTGTGTATGTACATATTATTTTTATTTTAGAAATTTGAAAAAGAATTTCATCAGCAGCTACACGAAGGAAATGTTACACACAAAGCGCAATTCGAATATGCATGGTGTTTAGTCCGCAGTAAATATCCTACCGATATAAGAAAGGTAATTTTTTTATTTTATTGAGCAATGTTATGACGTAAATTAAAAAGGAATTTTACCTCTGAATATCTTATTAAATATATTTAATATACCTCTACAATTTGAATATTTAGTTACTTTGTCAAAATTTATGCATTTAAGTCTGCCATGTTTTGTTACTATCGGTGTACTTTTGTTACTTTCAAGTATAATTATATAATTTTTTCAACAGGGCATTCTTTTACTAAAAGAGCTTTTCAATTCGAACGCTGAAGGGAAAAGAGATTACTTATTTTATTTAGCAATAGGAAATGCAAGAATAAAAGAATACAATAAAGCACTTCATTACGTTAGGTCATTTCTTCAAATAGAGCCAGCGAATCAACAAGTCCTGGCATTAGAAGTAAGTATACATTCATTTGTTATCTCTATAATATAAGGTATTGAATAATTTTACACCTATCTCTATTATTTATTACTTTATCAATTAACATTACATTGTACATAGAGCCAATAAAAAAAAGATAAATGGTAGGACCTGAGCGTCACATGTAATATTATTTACTGTAAATAAAATGATCATCAACATGGAGCTACATAATTCCCTCTAGTGGAGTCGCTTTTCTAAAAGTAATACATATATTTCAAATTTCAAATAGTTCTTGCCTCTTATTCATGCATGAATGAATAGAATGATCGAGAGCAACAAAAATAATTATCTCTTCTGCTCCGTACTAACTTTACCTTGCATCGTGAAACCTATATAAATTACTCTCTGAATGGTGTCTCCAGTATATCCACCATGCGCATGGGGACATACTGCTAATTCTAGTTATTAGTAGCTTTATCTTGAGGGAACAAAAAAGAAATCCCTCTAATATTATTAAGAAATCGCAATCACCGATTTGAAAAATAATGTTTATATAAAAAATTTTAAAACATGTTTTCATTGAAATAAAATAATGTTTTTTACTTACACTTACTCGTCTGTTCAAGGCCCATAAAGTAAAGTATTCTAACCGAGTCTTCTATGGTAGATATCCTCATTGCCTTATATCTTTATAGAAGGTATAGGCAGAAATATGAGTAGCAAACTGCACTGTGGTCACTCCACTGAGATGACCACAGTGTAAGTTGTTATTCATATCTCACTGTCTCAACTTTTGTATTTGTGTAGATTTGCAAGTATTCCAAAAACTGGTAAAATTTCAAATATGATTATCAATTCAAACTGTCATTTCAAAATACAATATTCATATATCCAGTTACCTTTGCTGCACAATTAGTTCTTTCCATAGCTTTAATTTTTTAGGTGATATTTTGAATAAAAGTATATTCATCAGTTCCTACAGCTTTTTAATTCGGTGGTTTTATTTTTCTTGACCTTGACTTTCAAACTTTTGGTTTCCATGTTTCTCGAGAAATTGTTCAGTGATTAAATGTAAATAAAAGAAATTGTATATCTATATAGAAATCACTATACAAATGTTCATTCATTCACTCACTTCCAATTTATTTTTAAGACCGCTCAGAAAGTTTCTACAAACTTAAAATAAATTAGGTATGATTGATACATAAAGGGAATTCATTCCGGAGCTATTAAAAGACAACTATTGTGTTTCACTACAATTTGACCCACAGCACTACTACTTGCTCCAAAATCTTCCTTACCCAGCATGCCCTTAAGAGGCAAGCAAATTTTTTTCTGATTTGTTAAAAATGTATTTCTCCAGCTTGGCTCTCATTATATGATAATTTTTGTATTGTAGTGTCATATAAATGTTGGCTTTAACCTTGAAATTACATAAATCTATCACTTTCAGAGTCAAATAAATAAGAAAATGGAAAAAGAAGGGCTTATAGGAATGGCTGTAGCAGGAGGTGCTGTGCTTGCTATAGGTGGTCTTGTTGGACTCGGGTTGGCTTTGGCAAGTAGTAATCGCAAGTAGTCAACATTGTACACATATCGGGGAGTATCCTACTGGCATATTTTATATAAGGCTGTTGAATTATTACTTTAGAATTACATGTAAATTATTCAATATATTTGTCATTTTATTTTTAAATTACATGGTTTATAAAAATTATTTCCGTTTACTTTTGTTTAGTTTTAAAGTTTATCGAAAGACAAGCATTAATATGTAAGTCTTAATATAATATGTTCTTAACATTTTTAAAATTTTATGTTGCGAGCTTTACAGATATTATAATAATAATTTTATACATTTTACAATTTGTTAGATATTCATCCTTATGGAGTTGGTAAACATTTAGTTTAATCATGAATATATAAACTGTAAACAATTATTTTTTTTTCTAATCATGCCTTTGATTAGAAGTGCGTAAGAATCACAAAGGCACTTCATTTTCACGTATCATAATAATTGGTAATATAATTATATTTTGTAAGGAAACACCGTATAGCTATTTCCCTCTTGGGCAAATTTAATTATAAAATTTGTATATTCAGATTATTTAAAGAGCTTGTGTACATTTAGTACGACTATTGCACTTGTATATATGTAAACATAGAACAAAGACTTGCTTCTTCTTTATGTAGACCCTTTCTTCAGACATAGGCGCAGAAACATTATGACTTATACTTAAAATGAAAAAAAATCAAACTACTAATCACAAATTTTACAGTCTAAAACAAACTTTTCAGTGTTTTATAGTAGAACAATATGAGTTTCATGATTGACAACTGTAATGACCGAAAGGAAGAGAAGCCAAGAAATTTACTGTTACTTAGATTGATTTTTGATCTTAAAAGTATAACAGGGCCATAAATATACCTTCGTATATAACACTGTCCATTACAGTAAGTAAAAACTATCTGCCCAGAAAGAATGTTTCTCTGAATTTGTACATAAAAATTTGTAAATTTCTTTATATATAAAAATTCTTTATATATAAAGAACTAGCTTTACACATAAAGATTGTTATTTCCTTCCATAAATTATTAGTCTAAATCAAATTTACTTCAATTTAATAAAGCGCGAAATAAAATATACAAACCTACTATTGTTTTTTTTGGTCCCGTGAGGCTTTCAAATTTGTAAACGAAATAAAATGAAAGAAACAAGCAAATAATACTTTGTAAAGTCCAGGTAACATTTTAAATAATTATTTTATTTCAAAATCATAAGCAATATGTATATTTAAATAGTACAGTAGCATGGTATATGTACTTAATACAAATAAAAATGTATAGAACATAAGTATATGATAGTGCAATAATATTTATTACACTTCTGTCACCAGGAGATATATTTCAATATGGTAACTCTAATCTTAAACTGTTACTTCAGTACTTCTAACATACGCCCCATGAACTGATAAACCAATGGCGATTATAACGTTTCATGGAGTAATTGACAACTATGAATATTGATTATTATGCAAAATACTGTTATTTATAGTATTACAACAAATTTTGTATAGTTATAAAAAAATTACTACTATACCTATCTAAATATGTAACGGAACAGAATTTTAACTTACAATTAACACCAGTGACTTAATTTTATGTAAGTTTTTAATAAAAAACTCGAACTGATGAATGATTAAAACTAGGATGATACATGAAGATGAAATAATTAAAATCTTTTAAAGTTCATTAATTTGTATGAAACAATATTAGCCAAATTGAAAGTACTATTACTGTGGCATTTGTTTCTCCAATATTTAGAATACTTTGGGAAAATTCAATATAAAGGTCATCTACGAATGCTGTATGATTTCTACTGTCTTGAATGTCTTTAAAAGTTGCTCAATTTATTTACCATTACAATAACCTGTAATCAATGCTAATTTTGCACTACTTTGCTTTGAGTAATTAACTGGTTATGAAACTAATGTGCCATAAGTATTCATATTTGCTTACTATTTTTACATATATTTTAAATGTTAGATGTAATTTAAAGAGAGTTAAAAATAATTTCATATAAATTTATCACATGACATCTGGTAACATACTTTAGTTGATTAACTGTAAACATATTAAATTTACAGAAATATTTTCAATGGATTAGGATGTAACATTTTTTTTCTGGAAGTATAAAGAAATTCTCTACTACATCAGTATAGCAAAGTAGTAAATAAAACTGAGCCCCATATCAACTAATTTAAATAAAAATAAACATAAAATTCAAAATATTTTATTGTTTTTTCCTCTGATGATAACGTTTTGCCAATATCTATGTTAATCTATAATAAGGAGGGGCAAGTTTTTAGGAACTTGGATACCTGATAGGTTGATAAATTCATTAATAATGTTATAAATTATTTAAGGGTAAAATGTGATCCCTGATCAAAACGCATTATTGAAAAAAACTAATGTCGCTTTTAAATAAGTTACATTATTCCACATAGTGTTAATATGGTTACTTTCATGGATTTTAATATTTTTTATAAACACAGTTTGCTGTTAAGTTTTATTTTTATAAACTGAAATAATCTTAGAGTCTGAAATTTAATCATAAACCAAGTAACCAAATAAATTGAAATTAAATTTACCTTAATATAACTTAAACTTATTTTGTAAGCAAATTTGTTCTTACGTTATTGCTTTTGCCCTCATATATGTAAAAGATTATAGGGCTTTCTTAAAGTATATTAATATTCCTGAATAAAAATTTAATAAAACTTGCACAGTATGACTCTAAAGATAATTAGAATGATAGTAAATTAAGACTAAACATGAACCCATATCAGGTAATCGTTTATAAAAGGCTTCCTGCCCCTCTCTTCGCTTTGAAAGATTTATTTGTCCTAGGCTTCTTGTTTGTATGTACATAATTATTAAACATTAAATTTATCTTCCGATTTTATTTATAAATCATCTAATCTTGCATGCCAATCGCTATCATATTTATATTACATTTGAATTTAATTTTTCATCAATATCTACGCAGATTGAGTGGCAGAGATGGGCGGAGAATTTCTGAAAACTGGTCAGCTTTAACATTTAAGTGTTTAAAAATGCAAAAAACAAAAAGATATAAAGTAAAATTTCCAACGCATTTTATTTTAGGCTGTTATAGATTTTTAAGTACGCTTAAAGCCTCAAGTGCTTTAAACACTTGAATGCTAAGTGACCAATTTGACAAAGCCTACCACAATTTCTACATTATAAATGTTAATTATTTAAATTGAAGTTATATCCATAAAACAACAATGTGCATTTTACTATCAAATTGGTTTCTTCTATTCTACATCTATATTTTCCTACATTTCCTATTAATATAACATGAATACTTATACAAGTAAGTTATGAATATATATTTTCTATATTTGTGTCTTTATTACAAATTATGGAGGTGTGTAAACATATTTTTAATCATAATAAACATATGTTATTTTTATAATCTATTCCGGCGCATTAAAATAACAACATCAATTTAACAATTAAAACATAATAATTATTTTCCTGTATTCATATGGCACCAATTCGCGGTGTAACTGTACATAACCTATGGCATGGTCTTACTTTAAGCTCTTATTTTAAACACAACAGAAAAAGGATTAACGTTTAAAAAAGTTTTCTATAAGTTTTATTATAATATCTTATTTATTTTATTCAAGTTGTATAAAATTAAATGCTTTATATAACAAGTTTCATTTCAACGTTTACCACTCATACCTAAGAGTGTTATAAATAAAATGTCATGAATTAACTTCTCACCAAACCGTCAATACTTGTGATTATTAAAACACTAACGAAACATTCAAACTGATATAAAAACAATTTACATAAAATATAATCACACTTAAAAATTATAACAACAAAAAATTTGTTTTAATTCTCACTATCAGGATTAGTCAAAAACTCTTAAAAAACACGTAGTATACTGGAGCAACAGAAACATATTTTTACAAGCTTCAGAAAAAAGAGACAGAGTTTTATCAGAAAAAATTTAAAAGTGTATTTTATTAATTTTAATAAATGAAAGTTTGACATTTTGCCTTTAGTCAAAACTTTTTTTATTTAACTTAGAAATTAAACTCTTCCAAAATTTTCCTGATAAAATGGAACAATTCCTCTGCAAAAATTGTATTGAAGCCTTTTGGCTGACACGAATATGCAAGCCTTTTGGCTGACATGTATAAGATGTTTAAAGCTTTATGAAATTTGATCAAAATTAACCACCATAACTGGTTATGAGATTATTCACATATTCATTGCAATTGATATTTCGTATTTATTATTCAATCAACATCAAAAGGATTAAAAAGTTTCAAAAATGTTGTAGGTATGTAAGGCCTTAATAAAAGTTGTGAGAAACCCACTGAAAGAAGTAGTTAGCCATTGCCAATTGCTGGTTCTAGATATTTTCAGTATTAATATGTGACGACAGGCTTTATTCAATATAAACTGTCTTCGGCTTATCAAACATTAGATAATGTGTACCCGTAATTTTGATCCAAACTCACCACAGAAATATAAACAAACTGATAAAGTTTTATTACACCATGATAGAATGTTAGGTATCTAAAAATTTTAATACAGATTTGAAATATATGCTCTTTAAAGTCTATGTGTTAGAATTTAACTACAAGACTTGTACTCTAAAAATATGTATACGATACTAAGAGACAATCAACAAACATTACTATAAACTATTGATCACAGAAGCCTGCAGCCTGACTAAACATTTCATCCCATATCGGAGTCTGACTTCTGTTCACTCATCTAATCGACGAGTCTGCACTGTTATTCTGGGTATACACATTTCAACATTTACAACATACCACGACCAATGGAAGTAACCACTCGGTATTTGAAAGGCTTTTCGGTTTGTATATGAGATATCCGTTTATTGCTTTGTACTTTATAAAGCAATTTTAAAATATGCAGTACTACAAAAATATACTATCCACCAATAATGGTGAAACATCACTTCCTTCACAATACAACTTGTATATTTTGTAAATTATCATGACCAATTTCTTAGGCACCAGATAGCCAGATACATTATACATGATATACTAATACAATAATTTTTTGTTAAATTGAATGTTTTTGAGTTGCAAAATTGTACAAGTTTTATACTAGAACAATCAGTCAGAATATAATGCTTAGAGAACTCTGGGTAGCAAATATTGCAAGTATTAATTGTACATTACTATTTTGTACATTTTGGAGATTCTGTTTAACAAGTAGATAATACAATTATTTATATAATAATCGTGCCCGAAACATTATGTGCGACTATTAACATTGATCTAAAATATTTAAAATATGCGCGCGTCACCCACGCGTATACCTTTTTAAGCTCTTCAAAATTCAACTCGTATACTAGGTCACACCATTGTAAACTTACACAAAGTTTAATTCCGCCTTCCTAAATATTTGCTGTGGAAGATCAATAATCTACTACTACGCGAGTCGTATTTCTTAAAATACTACTGGGCCGGTTCCGAGTCTACAACTTCTAATCAAAAACGAGACTAATTACCGAGTATATTTTAGGGATATTCTATATATGTATGTATATATAACTCTATGTATAATTTTAATTATGTACATGTGGCGTCATCACGTATAGGTACAATTTAATACTAAAATATAAATGCAGTTTTCAACATGTAAAGTTATGCTAGCAGCTAAAAATTGTATAAAATATTCATTAAATCTATTGAAGTGAGGTAGATGGATGGAATTCACAATATATCGTATGGAGGAAATGTTCGGAAGCTCGCAGAGGCGGGCGGCTGAGGTAGTTCTCCCCGGGGCTGTCCCGTCTCGTTGGATTGCCGGGGGACTGGTCGCGGACATCACTATGTGCAGTGCTGGAGCAACGCACCCTCACATTCACTGAACCCATCCCAGTGGCCCTCATGTGGAGTCTCCTCTATTCATATCGTCTTCAGAGTATTCCTCCTCAGGACCACTGTGCTCTCGCTCGTCTTCTGGAACTGCATCATCTTCACCTGCACCTGGCGAGTTTTTGCGCTCCGAATTACGATAATCAGATTCATGTAAGCGTGAAATAAGTGGACGTTCTTTGTCCTTGCCTAGGTCTAGAGGTTGCTCATGTGTAGTGTCTTCGTCATAATGGCGTTGCATCTGCTGTAGGAAACGATGATGTGCGAGGGTGGTGGACGGTGGTGGAAGCGCTGCAGCCTGTGGCGGTGGAGACAGCTGATCATATGACTTGCCTTCTAGATGGGAACCAAATGCGTTCATCTGGGCCAGCTTAGCTGCATGTAAGGCTGCTCTTTGTTCTGGTGATACACCAACTCCTGAGAAATTAACAAATATCAGTGGATGACGAATTATAAAATTGAGCCTATTTTGACTTAATAGAATATATAAAATATTATAGAATATTTTTATAAAATTTTCCAAAAAATCATAACACCACAATGACAACAAACAGCAACCCTGTTCAACCATGTTTTCACAAAGTAACAAATTGTTTTACAAATTAAAATTTGTAACAACTTATAAATTAATATACTAAAAAGAAAACAAACTAAGTTGTGGCTTCTCGAAAGGCTGAAACCTCAGTAAAAAGTCTCGTAGGATAATTTATATAGCAGGCAAATATTTTGTCTTTGCCAGAAATGACCATGCATCAGCAGTATGACTAACTTCTTAACTCATTGACAATGATCTGATTAAATTCTTAATCCATTCTATGACAATGCTACTGTTAAAGAAAAACATGTCATGAGTGTGAAAACTAACCTGTAACCTACAGTGGGAGAAAAAAATTGAATGTGATTTGGCAGAAGGCTTGATGTTTTAAGATATCAACCATGAACAGCATTTCTTAATACGTCTTCTACATTGAATATATTAAAACAGAAAATATATAGTAAAAATACCATTGACTAATTTCATTTCAATTCAAGTTTTTATTTAGAGCAGGGATGGGCAACGTTTTTCCTACACATGCAAATCTTTACAAAAGAATCTATGGGGGCCAGGTTTTTTAATTTTTAATAAATTCAGTTATTTATTGAAGTAAAAATATCTTTATTTTCCAAAATAAAATTGTTATTGTCCCCCCCCCCCCTCATATACAAGCAAATTTAATTTTCATAACCTTCAAGCAAATTTATTAATTATTGCGAGTATCGGATTCTGTACCTGATAAATTTTTGTTTCGTTGCTTATGTAATGTTCAATTCAAGTCAAATCAAATATGTGTATTTTGGGTGGTTGATATTGCAGGTCAGATTGCAACCATTCCCGAGTCGAAGATGACCCGCGGGTCATCTTCGACTCAGGTTTGGCCGTAGTTTGCCCATCACTGGTTTAGAAATAAAATTTATTGTAATAAATTTTATTTCTTTGAAAGTGTTAAACAAAACTTTACCCTATGTGGGTACAAGTATAAAACTTTTAAACATACACCTTTATAATGATTTTGGAGACCGAACCATCAATTCCAAAATATCAGTTTTTCTTGAAGAAAACTTTTTTCTTGAAGAAAAGCAGTACAAAAATGAATGACTTCCCATTTATTTACTCTTGAGAGTATGGTATACATTATATAATTTATATGTTTTATTCCTTTCGCATAATTCCATAAATTTTTACCAATAATTGCCACAAAATTTTGATCAATGTTTGTTCTAAGTAAATTCTTCTAAACAATCATATTCACACCTCATTTTTCTGCAATGAACATCAGACACTCTTAGATATCCATTGATTTCAGATACCCATTCATCAATTTTACTTAGTAATTACAGTGAAAAGCCACTTTGTTGCAAAGCTTGTATAAAGTGGAAAATCTTTTAAATAATAAAATGACCGATTTTTATTACAACAGCTTTTTCAAAATATGTAATACGGTCATTTGTAGATTTCCATATATAAACTAACCTTTATAGTTTTGCCATGTCCGTCTATATATCACAACCTTTTACTCGCAGTCTATTAATGCTATAAAGTTGAAATGATTGTACAATTTTATAACACCTACAAAAGTATAAAATTTTGTTTGAGCTAAATGGAAAGTACAGGTGAATTATTTTTTATTCGCATATCTCATTGAGAAGAGTAGTGTTGAATATCTTCCAAAAATATTACTGTATTCATGAATGTTGTTTCTATACTATTTACAGAATGTTAAGTTTTAAAATGGTAATCTTTGATGGAATAGAAAACACACCTTGCATCATGGTAAAATCAATGAAATTCGTAATATTCATACTATGCCTAGAATTTGCTCCAAAATAGCTCAACTTGCATAGACTATTGTGATTTTATCACCATTTCTTGCAATTCATGAGGCTTGATCAAAATAACAGTGCATGACATAACTACACTCAAGCTCATAAACTATAAAACTTGCGGGACCCAGACTGATATGCCCACCACCTCGTACACCCCCCCATCAGTTCCCTGTGTCGGTACATTCATTGTATGACTGAATGTTCATTAGATTGTGCTTTTATCACAAATCCAAGTATTACTGTGTGGTTTTATTATATTCAAATTATTTTATGTGGCTAATATCTGTATTTATAATAGTGTTGTAGTTTTCTTTAATTAATATAGTAATATGTGTATTGTTTTATTTATCGAATTATGTACATTAGTAAAAATTATATTTTCAAAACTGACACCCACATCAAAATATCTATTGTATCTTTGTCTGTAACCTTTATTTTTTTTATATATTTTAAATAATTAAGTTGGACCCACCTGTACTATAATTATTCAATATGCAATATATATATTACTCAATATACAATAATTATTTGTATTATAGCCTTATAACTCTGCCAAAAATTTTTGAGGATTGTTAGTAAAATATTGGTCAGAGTAAATTTTTTAACATTTATTGAATGAAATTTTTGGCTAGAAACAATTTTTAAAGAAAAAATTAATAATCGAAATGAGCAATATTAGGAGAGTATTTCGAATTAGGTAGAACACCCAGCCCAGAGACAATAATTTATTTCTAAAGGCTGAAGACACATGGGGCCTTGTATAATCGTGATGACAAACGAGGCCTTATCAGTTCACTAATTTCGGCCGTTTTCTGGCAATCACTTCCTTCTATTTATCAAGATCGCTTCCCTTTGCAGAAAGCAGCTCATAATAAGGGGGTAACTCTCCCAATACTGTCAAATGCATTTCAAAACTTTTTGGATCAAAACCAGGCTTGGTTATAGTGAAAGGCTGTTTGCCCTTGACTCAAGAGCAAGAGCAGAATATTGAGTATTCTTATGAAATATTTTCATTTTCAGTAACTAGTCTCTCCAAAGAAAGGTATATTTTAAAGTTGATGAAAAAGCAAATCACAAGTGAAAATGCATTCAATAATATTTCGCTCTTACAAGTCGTCAGAAATGCATTTGAACAATTGACGTAATAAAGCTTCGTCATATGATTATAGACAGTAGTTAGTGGAATTTTTAAAGCGTCAGTTATTTTCAAACAGTATATCATGGGTTTTCTTCAAACATGGCTTCATGATGGCATACTTGTAGAGGGTGGCCACTATATTCTTCATCTTCCACACTAAAATTAAACGCTCTGAATTTTCTAAACCAATTGCGAACAACCTGAATGCTTAGAGCATCATTCTCATAAACCATCTAAATCTCATTTGCAGTAACAAAAATATTTTATCACAGAGGGAACTAGAAAAATTATGGGAATATCTAACAAAACATAATTTTTTTTAATAAATATAATGCAAAACGTCTAGATAAAGTGTATGTTGTCACAAAAGGGTGGTTTAATTTTGGAATATCAAACTAATAATAGAAATTCAATTTACAATTGAGTTTGAATTTTACTAAAATTTTTTATCCCTTGAACTGTAAAGTGGACGTATAAATATATACTGCAGGTCACAAATTCTCTTACAAATGGTTGTTGATTTTTATTGAATTATTCTTCTGAAATTTTTTTAAAAAGATTTATTAGATTAAATTGATTACGACTTTTATAATGCAAATGAAGTTTTATATGTATTGTTAAGAAACAGTCAAAAAATGAAATAAACATTTCATAGTTCAGTAAAAAATATTGTTGCTTACCGAATGTTGTTTCAGCCATAAATTGCAAGTAGGTGTCAAGAATTGCTGAAGGTGCATAATCTTCATGTTTTCCACTCAGGTTGTGAGTGAGACTCTCCACAGTTTTAGCTGTGATTGCTCTAACGGCAGGCACTTTTGTGATTGTAGTATTAGCCAGGTTATTTATATCTATTGTAATATTTGAAGATTTAGTCTTCTTGCATATTAGGTTACATACATCTTTAGTAAAGAAAAGTGGTGAGGAATATTAATTGAGCAAAGATATAGAATTAAGAAATCATTTTATTATGATTCAAGAAAAAGAAATGTCATATTGATTCTCAGTACAAAATCAAAAGTAATATGTCTAATAATTGTTTTATTATTTAAAATATATTCAAATTATACAACAGAGCTCTCCTGAAGTCCTATCTATATATTATTATTGTTGTTTTTAAACTACCAATTTACTATGTTTCTATGGCATGAATTTGGAACATATAAAAATTATATAAATAAATTTCCTACAATCACATTTTCACATATATAAGAAAACAAATAGCTGAAAATATATAATAGTTCCTTAAGAGAAATTCAGAAGTAATATTGATTCATGGGAGTTCCTTATTTAAAAAAAAACCCTTTCCAAAAGTGTCTGGCCCACCGAAGTATCTATACAATAAATAAAAGATTAATCACATTAACTTGTCATTTAATTGAACTGTTTTTATGACCAGTCTGGTTCATGTTTTATTGTGCCTATGTACATTTATGAAAGTTGATAGTAATAATTATCCTTAAATGTTTATTATGACAATTGTCCTTAAGATTTTAGATATGTCAGAATAGTTTTGAATCTCTGGATTCATGTCTTCGGAAATAAGGAAAGGGAGGGAGAAAAAAAATTACAAAAATACATATCTTTGAGTACTTTAAAGGTTTTCAAATGACACAAAATCGCTAATATACAATCATCTTAAAGTTTTCTAGGAATCTGCTAATCCCTCCGTCAAAAAACATTATTTAGTTTGGATGTGTTAACTAACTACATCATCAAACTTAAATCACTAGTCTTTACAGAAAAGTGAATATTGTACCTAATTATTCGTTTTTAAAAATATAATTATAGTTTTTGTTGTAATCAAATATGACTCGAGCCCATTTTAACTTTTTCTTTGAAAAATAAAAACTCATCTCTTCATTTCAACTATTACCTAATTATTTAATTGATCTTACTTGGTGGTGACAGAGGTAATCCATCAGAGTATCGATGTGAAGGCATCACGGTGAGATCATCAGCATCGGTATCTCCACACAGAGATGATGTTTCTGAGGGTGCTGATCCACTTTTAGCATCTAACTTTATGTCTGATCGACGAGGACCTGTTGGTGAAGCTCTGGCGCGAAGTTCTGCAGGAGATATCTTTACTCCAGCTTTTGCTAATAACCTTAGAATTTTTACATATTGACATTAGAAGTGAAAATAAAACCAGCAAGTGTTGTAATTTGAGCATTGCTATATATATGTCAAATTTTAAAAAGCTCAATCAAAGGAGGATGTATGCAGAATTTTTGTGTAAAATATAACATACTTGCTAGCTAATTCTGGATCAAATTTATTTGGCATAGGAAGAACTGGAAGATCCTTTGTTGAAATGCCTCTGTGTTGTCTCGACATGTGAGAATGCAAGGAATTTCTTGACTTTGCTACAGTACCACATAGGACGCACCTGCAAGTTGCACAATATTCTTTTAATATCTATCTAAATACACATGCACGCACACAATTATGTACACACACACACACGCACGCACAAAGCTACATATAAATAATGTATATGAAAAGTTTACTGTTGTTTTATGGTAGCAATTAATACAATTACCTATAGCCTGGACATATTGTGTGTTTATCTTCTAAATGTGTTCGTAATGTGTGTGCTGATCGGTAAATCTTTCCACACTTTGGACAAGGACGTGGATCTGTAGCTCGTACACGCATTAAATCACTAGCTCGTCTCAAACCTGTAATAAAATTTTTTTTATTATTAAAATCTCAAAACCTTTGAATAATCAATATTTCAATTTTAAGCAATATCAGTCTTACCTTCTAACACAGCAACAAAAAGGATTAGGAATTAAAGTAAGTTGGATTAGGAATTAAAGTATACATGAAAGCCAAATTAAAGACATAATTATTTCAAAATTCTTTCATCTTTATTCTTTCTTCAAGCAAACTCGTCTTTGATTGTATTAAAATTAAATTACGTATTTCATATCACTATGTCTTTAAAGCTAACTTTAACTGCATGTTTATATAATACCTAAATTTTATTTTTGGTTATTGAAAACATTATGCATAAATAATCTTAACTATTCTGCTACCGATACTACAGTCTTAACTATTATTCTGTTTAACAGACATCAGGAACAATTGCTTTCATCAATTACAGTAATAACTAAAGAACTATAAATATTTGTAGTCAACGTAGGAATACTGTTCAGTATTTAAAATTCTTACAATTTATACATAATTATGTTTGCAAGTTAAATAGACTCTCGTCCTGTTTGAAGAGCTAGAGCATGAAATACAAAGATAGTTCAATTCATTTATACACATTTACAACTTAATAATATCAGTCTAAATTTGTTAACAGTCCTCGGTATCCCAAAGGTAAATGGACGAGAGAGTAAGCTGAGATCAAAAATTAATACTTTAATAATGACTACCAAAACTTTGCTCATCCTAAAAATACTCATTATGTTTTTTATGTACCTTTATGCACCTTCGCATTAACGTCTATTTACTCAACAATCACAGGCTTCGATGGAGACAGCAGCGGCACTGCCTTTCCTAGGATACTTTACGATACAATTCAATTGCCCCATCCACAACTCCATTTCAATGTTTTCATTTTGTCCCACTGAACAGGGTGCTTAATACGCATGTGATTTCTGACAGAGTTTGGATGGGCGAAGAGGCGTGCACACGAAGCGACCGGGCAGAGCGGACTGTCACGGGGATAATGTCGTTCCAGGTGCAGACGTGCACCAGCCAGTGATGCCAGTGCCGCACCACACAGTGGACACTCCAGTCGTGCCTCTGAGCCTCTCGCTAACACCCTAAACATATCACTATCTACTGGGAACGTGCTTCTAATAAGCGGGCCGGGAGGTGAGTTGTCCTCCTCCTCGGGCTCAGCTTT
Organism: Druceiella hillmani; assembly: GCA_039881145.1. NCBI lineage: Eukaryota > Metazoa > Arthropoda > Insecta > Lepidoptera > Hepialidae > Druceiella > Druceiella hillmani. The sequence goes on along the minus strand of JAYKKI010000008.1, from coordinate 16,731,334 downwards.
AACTATGGGGCTTCCCGAACGGCCCCTCGTCCCGATGCCGGCATCTGGAATGCCGATATTATTCAACGTTACTCATCGAGCTGAGAAATACAAGCACTAGAATTTACGTTAACTACCCGGATACGCGATTTAGTTAAAGTTTTCCTTGTTGACGTTCGCGGTACATTCATCCTACTCTAACGACGGTAAAATGAACATTGATGTATATATATGTATGAAACTTAAGTAATACGGGGTCGCTGAAACCTCATGTAAGGATTTTTGTTGTTGGATCATTCTTAAGAAAATATTGGCACAGTACGATAGTGACATGGATCAATGGATCAATGAAGCCACCATGTCAACACAGTATACTTAGCGTGAAGAAGCAGATGTAGCTAGTTTAATTGTTCTGCCTTTGACGAATGCCATGCGCCTGGAGTTGATGGTTGATGAGGTAATGCTTCGTCTTGCACTTCTTAGCGCAATGCTGGCATGCAAACCACTGGTCACGAGCAGTCTGGGAGTGCACATTGAGCATATGCTGGCGCAGGTTGGAGGTGGAGGAGTAGACGCGGCCACACAGGGGACACTGCGGCCGTCCGCTGCTCGCTAACGCCGCCCCTGCAACACAGAGGCGGACGTCACTACCCTCACCTAAAGCTACGACTCATCGCAATCATATGCTCAATGTGTACTATATTATCTATCTTAGAGCCATCAGGCAATTCAATTGTAGGATATTTGATATTACAATATTTGGTATGTATTTTATCTAATCCATTGCACAAGCAAATTTTGTTTGGGTTTTCGTTTATATCGAAATATGGACTCCTATGCTACTAATTGGAAAAGGCACGCTGATGATTTCAAACAGCATCACTGGCCATAAGGGTTTGACTCGAGGCAGTCTTTATTCTTACGTTGTCGGATACCATGGATGGATAACATATGTATTTGCATGTACTGTCTCGTCTTGAAAGCCTTGAGACAGACAGTGCAGTGAAATTGTTGGATATGTGTTGAGTGCAGGTTCACTATGTGTTGCTTCAAGTTGCTGTTATTGCTGTAGACCTTGCCACACTCAGGACATTTTGGCTTGATGGAGTTTAGGCCGGTAGAATTGTTGGAACCGTCGCTGTATTGAAAAGCGTTCGGCGGTGAATATGGTTTGTAATTTTTATAATGGGTGTGAGCGCTACCCGCAGAGTTATCCGGCTGCCACCGAGGGTGCTGGGAGCGATCTTCGTCACACGGGAGGGGCACCGGTCCCTGACAATGCTCCGCGGCGCCCATCCACTCCGTCCCTGGGGCAGACCGAGACCTTCGTCAGTTTCAGCACAGGTTTTATTGTTATTTTTTCTCAAAATTACTTTTTTGCCAATAAAACCATACTTTTTGTTTTAAGGTGTACTAGGTCGCCCTGAAGCCAGTGATAAAGTTGTGTAAACTGTGCTCAAGAAGGTACTAATTGTAAATTTAATTATTGATCTCAAAGTAAATACGACTGTGTTTTAGTCATTGCTAATAACATTGAATACAGTAATAATTATTGTCAATTCTATTAGACAAAGTTTGCTTGAAGATAAGTGTTAATGATAAAATTAGAATTCAATGCATGTTATAACAGTTTTTATATATAGGAATGAGTGAGTTATATTACAATACTGAAAAATAGGAATGCTGTACAAAACATAATAATGTACTTACCAAAGTTTTCACTAGTCCCATGCATTGATGATGGACCTGGTAGAAGTCCTGAGAGCATAAAATAAAAAACAGTTATTGCGTTATGTTTAAGTATTGTTGACGTGTTAGGATAAAATATTGATTTATGATGTAATTAACCATAAAAACGAAGTGTTAAATTAAGTCACATTCATATTTTTAATTTAGCTTTACATGTGTTACAATGATTAAGTGTCAAAGCATAAGTCGTACTGACCATGTAAATTCAAGAGAGCTCCAGGAAAGTTTGGTGTACGAGCTGGGTCGAGAATACCACCATTTGTTCCAGTTGCACTTACATCTTCACTACCATAATCTAATGGCTCTTGCTTAGTAATTGGATTGCGAGGGACGTCCATTTCATTGTCGCTCACATCAGAAGAAGATTCCTCCCCTCCAGACTAATTTTGAAAAAAAGCGGTTCATTTATTTTAGGATATAATCACAATTAAGGACTATTTTGCAAAATGTGCTACAAATTTATAGAATTTTTTATTGTTAAGCATTAATTGTGAATACTAACCATATTGGTTGATGAATGAGTATTTTGTGCACCTTCAAGAGCTTGACTGAGTAGAGTATCTCTCAAATCGTGTCCATTGTTGCCAATCCTTTCGGGACTGCGCTCCTGTGCAAGTAATTGCTCCGTTCTGCTTGTTGGATGAAAATACTCATTAAAACATTAAAGTAACAAAAATATTTTAAAGTTTAATAAATGTACAAACCAAAGGTTTTGTCGAATATATTGGAAAAATGCATAAAAATATTTCAATACTTTTTGTTTTCACTGTTATGAATTAATATTTTAAAATAGAAATTATCATCCAGCAAACATTTTTAACTTTTGATTATTTTTGTTTTCCTGGCATTTAAAATGAGATATATATATATAACAATACCATCTAAGTGATAAGTCCCAATCTATCTAGATATTTAGATAGAAGAATATTTCTTAATCTCTAAATAGTAAATACTACTAATTGTATTTTTGAAACAAAGGCATTGTTTATCTGTATTTCAATATCACCAAAACATGAAAATAACAAATTTATATTGTAAGTTTACAAACATGTACAATGGCTTAACATTGTAGAAATATAATAAAACACAAACCTTGTTTTCATTTGTGCATTATAGAGATCTGAAGAGCGCGCCCGCTTTGTGGGAGGTGGTGTTTGCGAAGAATTATGATCCCCTCGTCTTGATCTTCTCTCTCTGCTTATATGATCAGGTTGAACTACACTATCTGACCATGAAGTGGAAGACTACAAATAATAAAACACATTTCAGCGATTACAGAATTACTGCTAAAGTACACAATATCATAACTAAATACACAACATCGTAAAATATTTGTGACTACATTGAAGTCTTTTAAGAATCAGAATTTTTTTTTCAATTCAACATTTTCAGAATTTTTTCTTCAATCATCATTAAATTTATATGTATATACATTCAAGCAAAACTTCTTATTATGTAGTAAGATGTAGACTGCTTGCATAACGGAAAGCGAAAATTTGTGACTGAAGTAAGAGCTTTTACATTAAGTTGATATAGAGAGGTAAGAAATTGAGTGTCTAATGTTTATACAATTGTAACAAAAAAAGGGTCTATTATTCAAACAGGTGACTCTGTGCATTAAAGTGAGTAGAAAATGTGAAGGAACTATATGAAAATTATAAATCTTTCTAAAAAAATCCACTTTGACAATGGAGTTGTGATTTCGACAAAAAAATTTACATTCTATACTTTACATTCTATGCTTCAAATGTACTCTTAATTTGACACATAGAATCACCTGTTTGAATAATAGATACCTTTTTTGTTACACTCTGTGTATATACTTACAGGTGATATTTTATTTTCTATATTCTTTAGTGGTACCCCAGGTGTGGGTACATCAGCTAGGCCTCTCACTTGCAACATTTGTGCGGCTTTCAGAAAATCAGAAAGTTGCTCCTGACCTATATGAACTTCACCATTGTACATAAATCTGTAAAAGTAAGGTTTAAATTATTAAATGTTTACTTTTCTATAAATTTGTTCATAAATATTAATAGTGAAACAATTAGAACTTAAAAAATTAATGTTTCTCAAACTAAGTAAAAACAACAAAGCTTCAAAATTTAAAGTACCTGAGTAAGCTCTCCATATCCTTATTGTGTACATCCCTTAGGATAACAATGGGATGATGACATGGATTTGCCTTGAGCAGGCGGCGGAAGTAAGGGCTGCAGGCAGAGAGGACAACCTTGTGCGCGGCGAAGGAACGTCCATCACAGGCCAGCGTCACATCCACAAAGTCCTCTTCGTCGCGAAGGTGCCGGAACGACGACAAAATCGCCGAGTGGAAATCGTTCCAACGCAGTGAATACTGCTGCGAGCTCGATGATCCTATTATAATTATAAATTAGAGTAAATAGCTCATTAGATTTGATAGGCCTTTGCAATACCAAAGGATGCTCTTGGTAATACTAGCTTATGACACCACTGCTGGTTTGCATGTTTCATAGTAGAATCATAAATCTGAGAAATATATGTAATCACATTTATATTATGTAAGCCATTAAGTGATTATATTTAGAGTTTCAATTCGACTCTCATTTCTCCCTCCTTAGAACATAATTGTTGAGTATAAAAATAGATATAAAATATTTCAAAATTCAGTTGAAATATTATATAATTAAAGAATTGTCACAGACTTTTATAACTTTTGATCAAAACTAGAACTGTACTGTGATCTATAAATATAAGTATAGAACAGCATAAAAGGGAAAAGTTTTATTGCAAACACATTCATTTTAAATAACTAACATATTTTTCGTTGTGTAATATGTAAAACTAACCAGAGTCCGCCGCCATGGTGCCCTGCATTGAGGGAGGCACCTCGGTTTCTTGTGGCCCTGAGGGCCGGCCGGGTGCTACTGTTGACTGCAGTTTGTTCTCTGCATTGCCTCCCCTTTTCAAGTTCTCGTCTCCAACATTGGGTAATCACTAACCTACCTATGAATAGCGTTCTTCTACTCGTGTAAATGTCCTGTCTACTATGGTTGTATATAAAAAGTATGTCTTGTTTTCTTTATAATTAGGGTTTAATATGTTTTTTTAATCTGATATATATCTTAAAGCATCAAGCTTTTAGTGGAGGTAGATTGTAGTGAGATCAACTGGTGGGTCGCATACAGATATATGTTTTATTGTCTATTGTTTTTAGCGAACCTGAAAAATAAAAAAATTATTTTTTAAAGTAAAATCTTTGAAAAACGTTGTGCTCATTGCGCACATTCCATCAGAGTAAGATAATAAAACTAAATTTCCTTCAAAACTTCTAACCCGAATGAATATCTTAAATTTTCCGAATATTTACGCACATATAATTGAAACTGGCTTTTACCACTTTCACTTTCATGCATTTTTAAAAAATGTATTGGAATTTTTTGTGGAACTTCTTTCTAATTTTTTCCCAAATTCCGAAGCTAATTTCATATATCTACATACCGATATTATGAATTTCTTTTCAATTGATTCCATATCACTTTAATGTTATGCATAACAAAGTGGAAATTTTTACTTTCCGCTTTCTGACAGAACTTTAAAATTTAAAGCAAGAATATTTAAAAAGTGTTGAAATTCTAACAATTTAATAAATTTAATAATCAAGTCTACACTCTTTCATTTACTTTGTTTTTAAACATATGAACTTTATACAGTAATAATTTTTTAAATAACTGCAATTCTGGAATATTCAGGAAAATATTAAGGACAAATTTGAGGATACCTACAAATTACCATTGTTGAGTAAACTTTTGTATAAAACTAGTGATTCGTGTCAGATTTTGCTTTAATTCTATATTAACACATGCTGTGATACTCAAACAATGGGCATTATAGACTGTCATGTCCAACTCACTGATTTTAATAAATATAAAAATACTAGCGAAAATATTTTGTTTCATACTTGAAATAAATATCTTCGTGAGTATTTTTATATTCATTGTAATTAGATATTAAGATTTTGGTACAAATACAATTTAGAATATAGCTTTATAAAAAAGTAGCCGCTCAAAATTCTATTAACAAAAAACCGGCCAAGTACGAATCGGACTCGCGCACTAAGGGTTCCGAAGCGCCAAACAATATTAAACCTATAAGTTTATATTTCTCAGACACTGAAAATAGTCCAATCTCAGAAACTACACAAAATATCTTATTCAAACCAATTTTCGTTGATAGTTTATTTTAAGTTTTAAGTTTAACTACCTTAATTTTTCAAAATTTTACACACCTCAGTTCAAAAGTTAGAGGGGGGGGGGGGAGATCACACTTTTTTAGACTTTAGAAGCGCATATCTCACAAACTATTAATTAAATAGAAAAGTTACTTTGGAACTTCCGTATCATTTTTAGACCTATCGAATATCGTGGTATAATTTGATAGGCCTTATCGTAGTAATAAGACCTATCGAAATCGAACCCAACTCAGTTACATGCGTGGAGTGCCACGCCTAATTATTTTTTTTATAATTCCACTATTTGATTGTATAGCGATTTATAGAAGACACCTACCATCCAAATTGCATCTATATAATACCAATACTCTAAAAATAAAATGGCTGCGACATACGGAGAGACGGACAGGACCAAATTATAAGGGTTCCGATTCTGCGAATTGGTTATTGAACCTTAAAAACGATTTAAAAAGTGCCCTTACTGCTGTCAAAAGTCTAATTTGAAACATCGTTTTATTATTTTAATATTTTGTTTTTTAAATTCGTTTTATTTAATTTATCACCGACAATTAAAAAAATATCAACAAGCATTTTATTGGAAAAGCGTAGTTTTTATGAAAAACATTTTATTAATGACAGGCATTTTTTTATAAAATAAACAGTGGTCGCCATTTTAAACAAAATTTTCATTCAAAAATAGAAAAAATTTTAAATTTTCACCAGCGCTAAGTGGCATTTCTATCAAAATTTTTACGACGTAATATGTTATCTTGCATAACACAAATAACATTTAAAGAATTTTTAAAGAAACCGTATATAAATGCATATCATATATAGTGTGTATTTATATAATATCATTGACTAGTAAAAACTAGGTGTCGCTATATAAACCACACTTTCCGAGCGTAAACAAGTTGGCATACATTTTACTTAAAATAAAACATAAGATCGTGCGTTGAAAATCTATATTGAAATTAAAACTGCGACACGTGAATGTTGAATGGGCCCCATGCGGTATTATTTACGACCATTGGAATGCAGCCAAAATGGTTGAGGATTAAAGAATAATATAAAAATGTCAAACGCACGGGACGAAAAATACGACTTCTAGCTTGAACTTTTGGAGTATATACTATTGTTACTAATCTTGCAGCAAGTGAACCATTATCGTTGTAGAAAGAGCTTCCATTGAAATTGGGATCCGACCAGTTACGAATGTGCAAGTAGGTACTCTGCAGTGTAACAACGAGAAAATGTAGTCAAATACCAATTGTCATATAAAAAGATTCAGTAATTTTCAAATTGTTTGCGGTACTCCTGCGTGAATAAAAACATATACAAGTTATATATCTAAGTAAACCGTATAAATACAAAATTCGTAACTATTCATGAAGGTAACGCTTTTTTAAATAATTTGAAAAAACTATTTAAAAAATAATTACAATCTTTTCCAACGTATTTAAATGTAGTTCACAGTGATCGTTATTGATCATCATGAACACATAAATGTAATCCAGTGCAATGTATTAAAATGCGTAATAAAAAATAAATTTTATAACTGTCATCGAATTTATATTCTGAAAAAATGTGTTTTCAAAAAGGATTTTTTCAGACATCTTCATAATTACAGTATGAAATTGAATATTATAAAGAGAACATACAGTAGGGCAATCAATTTATATAAAAAAAACTTCTAATTAGAAACATCAACTGATACATAAAAAATTTGTTGACGTATCTAATTAGAACTGACCACTTTTTAATTTTGATTTCAAATCAATTCCAATTACAGTGGTAAACTACTAGTCAATTTTAATTTCAGTTTAATCATAGGTGCTCTTTTTAGAAAAGTTCATTGTGACAAATTCATAACATTAATTATAAATATTAACATAAGATCTGTTTTATAGTTACCTATTTTCCTATTAGAAAAATAGTATCAACATTACAAACTTACAAAACTAAATATAAGTTTACGATTATTGCCTCGCAGGGTTTGTGTTTCGGCTAAGATACTCTTTTTTTCATCAGAGGCAAATTCTAAATGTCTAGTTGTTAAAATTGTGTGCCCGAATTTAAATTTCGCTTTAGTAGGTAATGTCATTTAAATTTTTTTAACATGGCGGATTCAAGTTAATAGTTAAACATGTAGGTAAATCACGTAACTATCGAAATATAGCGTGGACTATGGACATAATACTGAAATACATAATTAACATGACGTTTTTAAAATCAGGCCGATAATTTGAAAGGTTAAGAGGATGTTATTCACCTAATATGTAAATATACGTGTATACTTATTTAACATTGTGTTCGCTATCTCCATGACACAGCTAAGAGTAGGTATATAAAGTTTCACGATGATCTCTAGTTGAAGCGTGAAAGCTAGACAAATAAACAAACAAGCTTACTTTATTATTTATGATATTAATAAGAAATGACTATATATTTCAATATATAAGTTATTATTTAAAAAAAGAACTATCAAAATTCAATAATTACCAAAAGTGTCAATAAACTTTTGAACAAAAAAAATTAAACAACTTTTTAAACTTGAAGAGTTAATTAAGGATTAGAGCTGAAATTAAATAATTATTTTTACTCCTTAATGCAATAAAATTCCAAAAACAGTATTTTATTATATACATATGTGATATTTGAGATCGTTATATATTATTATTTTATGCTGACTACTATGATGTATAACTCTTTACTATTAATAAAATTGTAACCAAGTGAATTCTGTACATGTAAATATTTTAAAATGTGTGATTGATTTAGCATAAATGACGACAAAATAAGTCAGAAAACATATTTTTAGAATTTTTGTCTGTATGTTAATTCGTTCGTCAATCACGCGAAATCTACTGGACGAATTTTGATGAAATAGTATGGCAATAGCTTATGGCCAAGAACAACATATGAGAGAAAAAATTCTAATAACTTTTCTTATTCCAAATTAGATATAAGAGTATATATTCCCTGGGAGTAGGTTCTATCATTTTTTATAAAGCGGTCCATTTTTCTTTTAAATTAACATCTTGTTCACGTAAATGCCAAATTGAAATTGAAGATACGTTAAAGACTTACACGAAATATACAAATAAACAAGCAAAAATCAAACGTACCATAAACACTTCAAATGCATTTACACTCTACACTCGTTTTGATCGAGAGAACAAACATTAAGTTTACCTCTTTAGAGCAAATTCAACTATAAAGAGTAATCGATCAATGTTTCAACTATAATCTCCAATATCATTTGTACGTCAAACAATTGGAGATTGTAGATAATGACAATTCGAGTCCTAGAATAATTAGCAATCAACACGATTTTTAAACTCCTGGTTCTTTTCTGAATATTACTGGGTAGGTAATTAGGAAAACCCTCTGCTACACGTATTTTTCATTTGAGATTCGACGAAGCTTTCTGCTTTTACTTAGCAATTATGGACAAAACTGTCGGACTGCTGAAAAAAATACTGAATCTTTATTAGGTATTTTGAAAATTGCTTCATTAAGCTAAATTCCAAAAGAACGGGGGTGGGAGGGGGTGGGCGGCATTAACACTTTTTCACGATGAACGGTTCCGCCAACGTTATATCTGCCCGCATTAAACTCTTTTCTTGTGAGTCTTGTCACTTGTAATGTTTACGAGTCTCTACTATCCACGAGCAAATATAACAGATATAACGGATTCTTTGTGAAACCACTTTGCAAACCCATTAAACAACCAACCAAACAAAAAATATCCTATAGATTCGCGTACTTGTTCTAAAAAGTTTATTATTGCCAAAAGTATTACACTTTCTTTATTCTCTTTAAGATAAACCGAATGATCCATTGAAAGAAATGAATACATATTTCCAAAATAGAAAGGCGCCAAGCTGTAGTGACACAAAAAAACCCTTATCATCTCAGATTAACCATTTAATCTTCTTTAGTGAAAAATATTTCATAGCTTTCTTTAGTCTGTTGTTTTAAAGTTTTTTTTTTCATACAGAATTAAAATTTCATTTCTAATTGGAATAAATTTATATATCTAATTGGATCTTTCGCTTTTCCGCTTTAAAAAAATGTGATTTATACTGCCCCTTATCAATCGAGAAACTAACAGGAGCGTTGACTTGTGAAATTACAAAGGATAACATATGGAATTCCTGAATAGGGAATATTTTCGCTTTTGGAGAATTAAATACACAACACATGATAATTAATTTTTCACGAAGAACAGAGATGATGATGATGTTTGAAGCAGACAATGATGGAATATCCGAGTAATATATTTTCGGGGTATTCTCACTCGCGACATTTGAGGGGATTCACCCTAAAAAAGTAACAATTTTGATAGTAATCTCCTGGTTCCCGTTAAATTCTTAGGTAGCGAATTTTACCTTTTCATATGTTTTTCTCGATACCTAGTTACAAAAAAAAATGAAAATATTCATAATGAACAAAATACTCCAAAGCCTACAGAAAACCTTAGTATCTACAGTTTTTCTTTTTGGTTTCGATTACTTGGTTTTGATGTACTTCATAAGCCTCGCACAATTTTATGTTAGTATAGAGGGTAAACATTATTTCCCGTGTGTTAATAAATTCATCGTAGACATAACAAAATGACTCTGGAGAATGTTTATAGCTTTTAACGCCATAAAATAACAATAATGTAAAATCATATTATGATGAAACAAAAATGAAAACGAGCGACTTCGGGGCCGATCACATGCATACTGCCGATAAGACAATCGTATGTATGGTTCTAAGTATACCCGTCTCACTCATGCTTACTGAATTCCAATAATAGTGTCATGTCTGTCACTGCTATGATCAAATAAATAAAACAAAAAACTTTTATAAGAAGACTTTTATAGTTCAGAACACAAAATATGAAAATACGAAATTAACAAAATGTCGGTATGCTAATAAGAAAAATTCAGTACAATTGATGGTTTTTGTAGTTTTTGCAGTTACAGAATGAATAATATGCTCGAAACTCAAAAGTTTTTTTATTGATCGATGCTACTAGATATAACCTTTTTTACTATCGTTTAACGAAATCAAAACGTGTTATTCCCTATTCAACGAGACAGATGGTTTCGATACTTGTAAAGTTTTCGAATGAAATGAAGGGCGCAATTTAATTAACAATTTTGAAATATTTATTCCTTTTAAGACAAATACGTTGCTTTCAAGAAAAATAAAGGAAAACCTCAGGTCACTTCAGTTATCAGCATGGGACTATCGGACTATCGATAGTCCAATGAATCAGCATTGGACTATCGATAGTCCCATAAATGAATTCCACATTTAAGCCTTATTTCTTTATTCAGTATCATTTCCGTTTTTATTCCAATCATTTGTGATCACACGTTGATTTGATTGATCATTTTTGATAATACGTTTACCATTCTTACTACGTTTATTTTAGTTTCTTGTAAAAATTACTCGAATTATTTGTTAAGGAAATTTATTAGTTCAATTTAATTAACTTTACTATTCTGTTATCTTTCTGTAATTGTATTAGCATTAAATTAATAAAAGCGTAAAAGTAAAAAAAAACGAGTGTGCTTTAGACCACACGACTGAAGTAAAGCTTCAAATTCACAAAATGTGAACTTTAAAATGAATTTACAATTTTATTCACTTTAAACGTATTCTACGTTATATTCTACGTTACGTATTAAACGTAGAATATTTAATGTATTGAACAAAATAATAATTTATAAAATTGTTCAAGAACGAAATGAAATTACAAAATAATAAAAAAATCACCGTTCGCGTAACGCAAGCAAACTCGCATATATATATATATATATATATATATATATTTCATGCTCTGGCTATGAGAGGAAGAGAGAAAGAAAATGTGCGCGCGCACTGCTCTCTCTTGCTCCTACAGTGTGATACAGACAATAGGCTTGCACTGTGTCTTAGATATACGAAACATAACTGACTATGAGAGAAAGAGAGAAAGAAAATATGTCCTCGCACCTCTCTCTCTTGTCCCTACAGTAATATACGAAACGTAACTCTCTTTCTGTCTTCACTAACTTATATCTCCCTCTCAACTTCCGTTCGCCTCGCCCGATCACACTTTTCGTAACGCTCTCGTCACGCATTCACCAGCTTACTCCCCAGCGTCAAGCGTGCGTAAAGAAGTTTTACTTCAAAATATTTAAGGTTTAAAAAAATAAGTTACATTAAATAAATTATGGAGAAGAAATGAACCTTTTTTGTTTTTCTATACCTGTTTGTTTGTACGTGTATCACGCAAAAAATGTCGGAAATATTTAAATGGGAACTCCAATATCATTCTGCTTAAGATCTCATAACTAAACTGAAATACAATATCGACAAAGACATCTTAATACAGTATTGAAACGTTGAAAAATGAAAATAAATATTAGACTATGGACATAATTTAATTACTACGATAAAACCATCGTTTTAAAATTTTAATTGTCCTTTTATTTTTTTTGTCACTAACCAGACTGAATAAAAGTTAAAATAATATAAATGGCAGCGCATTAATCACTTAATATCGTTGCCGGGTGACATCAATGGAGGGCGCTAGACGTAAGTTATCTCGCACTATCGAAATGGGACTGTATATTAATAAACCCTGCGAACGTAGGCGTGGGCCAATGCTAGTCTGTGATAAACAAATGACTCAATACGCAAACCTATTTGCCATACTTATTTACTACCAGTTAATTCAGACGTCTTTTTAAATTATCTTGCGTTTATCACCACTTTTATATGAATTTTTCGCAATTTTCTTTACCTGGGATTTTTTACCAACAATATGTTTGTAAAAAAGTTAACATGATAAAGTTCCTTTATCGATAGCAGATCAATTCGCGCCACTTCACTATTTTGTCAGGATTGCAGTCATTAGAGCCTATTTGACAATATACATAACTACTTTTCATACTGCAGATGTTGTGATTAGACTCATAAAATCCATTTATCACAACATTTTCCATCACATTATAACACTTATATGATCTAACGAAATAGATGAATATGGGAATTATTTTTTTTCAGTCTATTATTTATTTAATATTATGAATCTAAATTCTTTTAAACTACACGATCAACATTTGGAATAATAACGTCGGATAAACAAAAAAATAACGAGAATAATCCATAAAATTAAATAAAAAAACGCAATATATTAATCTTTGAATATAAAATTAATGTCGATGCTATTAAACAAAATATGTAGTTGTAATTTTATAATAATTTCATACGTACACACATGTACTCATACTCACACATAGCTTGTAAAAAAATATAATACATTTAAGTGACGATAAATAAGTTGGCAAATATAAAAAAAGGTCAAAATAAAAAATTTCCGTAATTAATGGTTAATCGGTTTAACGTATTTAATGTACGACGAGGCTATCGTAAATCATGACATTGTCTTATATAGCATTGTTGACGAAAACGTTTATGTAAGAGTGTCGAACATCGGAATTAAATTTCGCAATTTGTTCGATATTATTCAAAATAACATCGGAATCAAAGCTATATTGCGCCAATTACCAACGTGAGGAGCAATCAAGATTAGAGAGTTATAATAAAATGTAAAATTGAGTGCACTTTACGATTTGCGAAGTTTCGACAATGTTTTTATCGAAGTTTGGCAAAACGAATGACTTTTAACTACAATTTATTTTAATATAGTAATTTGTACGTATTTATATATACAAGCGGCACGGCTAGCGCGGCAATTATAGTTTAGTAGCAATTTGCGAGTGTACAATATGTATATTTATATCGAAAGCGTTTCGTAAATATGAGCTTCGGCCGAGGTGAGCAATTGGGCAACGGGCGACGGAAATACAACAGTGGAACTTTACACGTTTTATTTGGTTATAAAAAGCGACATTTATTCGACGGTCCTACAGTGTTCGTGCTATTATTACTCACTAGATGTTTATTTTTATACTCGTCCTGCACTCCTATTACATACAATTAAATCATTACATTAATTATGCTTTTTCTTCTCTTGAAATCAAGTAATATCTAACTTTTAAAAAAAATTAACTAACGACTTCTTGGTATAATATCTCTCCGTATGATTCAGAAAGGCAGCTTTAGACTTTTGATGAATCATTAACTGTTTATTTATACAACTTTTATATTTAAGGACAGCCTATTAATATTATCAAAATTTAAAATAGATTTGTAATCGATCCGAAAATTATTCTTTATTAGTTTTAATTTATTAAAATTAACGTAAAATATTGATATATTTCACCAAAAACACGATTCCGCACATGGTCATTTCATAGAGGCATATTCTCGAATATTATGTATTTCATGTAGACATTTGGTTGTTAGTTAATAGCTCAGAATGTAATAGAAAAAGAGATTCAGCATATCATTTAAATAGATTTAGGTTTTAATTCTGATTGAAATCAAATGCAAAGTCATAGAAAATGGCTTTTACCAATTAAACTATTCTTTTTTGACGAGAAGTAAAAAAATCACTTCCTTCCATTAAAATAGTCGTCTTTTTTCATCAAACATAAAACTAATAACGTAACTAATAATACAGATTCACGTTTATTATAGCACGGCCTAAAATAAGTAATGTTTGTAAATAGATCATACCAATTAAATTTCCAATTAAAAAATTTTTTTATAAATAAATCAAACTACTTCAATTGCAGAGCAGCCCGCTGATAGTTTTTTTAAAATTATGATAAACGATTGAGAACTTTGTAAGTATCCAGCTGTTTTCCAAAATCCGGGCTGAATTTCATTCGGCCACTGTACAAAAAATCCTATTTTGTTTTAACAAGAAATACTAAGAAGTAAAATGTAAAAATAAATAAAGGAGGAACACTTTTTATCTATTGTGTTACTGATTCTGATAAGTTTTTACTAAAAATGATTTATGATTAATGATATTCCAATACAATAATAACGGTTACCAATCAGTTGCTTAAAAAACATTCGCTGGAAATATTTACACGTGGAGCTTCTAAAGTTGATTTACGTCATAATAAATAGTTGCTTACAACATTTAATTTACAAAGCTGGATACAATGAATTTCAAAAGGTTTGTATTCGCATAATGAAATAAAAATGGCTAAATGCAAATCGGGTTCGCGCAATAAGGGTTCCGTATTAGTTCCAATTAAGGAGCGTGACGTTGGTGCATAAAGTTTTCTAATTTACGATACATTTTAAAGTGGTCCATAGAAGATGACGATAACTAAAATAGTTATATTTTAGTATTAATTATAATTTAGAAATTAATACAGTTGAGTATTATAGTTATACTTATAACTTATTACTTAAATACCGAAAAAAATGCAATTACAAGTGCCTACCATCACGGTTATCAAGATACGACTGTTCCGTACACGCGTAGATACATATAATAGTTTAAAGCTTTAAGAATACACACTGATCCTGCCAAACTGTTTACATTTAATTGTATTTATGCCTAGTATAGCTTTGAAAAAAATAAATAAAAGAGATGATTTTTTCCTAAACGATATGATACGTCAAAGAGTAATTTATTTATCGTATTTCAGTCTAAAATGATCGAATTACGTAATTATTTTCGCTTGTTAAGTTCAAAAATAATAAGAGAGACATCAAGTCTGTTTATAGAACACGTTTTACAGTGACCTATCGTGTGCTCGTATGTTTATACACAATTTGAGCAAATTTTACGCATATAAGCATTTATAGTTGAAAGGTTGGCAGTAGACGGGCGGACAATCGCACGAGAGTCATAGAGTTCCTTTTGGGTATGGAATTCTAAAAATCGGAAGAATCATACGTTCGTACGTACTTTCACGTGGTGAAGTCCGATTACTGTACCACCTTGAGCGATACGAATGTTTGAAATTTTCCGTCTATGGTAATATATAATTTATACGAAGTTCTGGAAAACTAAACTTACAGACATATTGGTAATAACAAGAATTTAGAGGATCTTTGCTTCACAAAGCGAGGAAACAGCCGACTTATGCGTAAAATATTCCATATTTATTATACGATATACTGTTCTTTTTCAAACAACTAAAAGAATTTCATTTGAATGTGGGGAATGACAAACAATTTTGACAAATCGTTTCGGATTGATACACCAAAAGTTACGAAAATACGAGGGAGAAACAAACATTTTACAACTTTAACTCGACGGGTGCGCCCAAAAATTAAACTCGGAAAGCCAAATCCACCCCATATCATGAAGGGGTGATAACATTTATTTCGCTCGGTGTCACTTTTATACGTAATAATGCGGTTTCTGTAAACCTATTTATTTTTCATTTAATTACCTTTTATTGGATGTCGGATGGATTACACGAAATTATATTAATATATATTAATCAAATCTTAATCTTGAAGTAATAAGTTATGATACATAAACCTTCCTAAATAAAATGTACAAATGTTTTGCTACAGGCAATTTTCGGGATTTTTCACGCCGCATGGCTCGCTTTAGAAAATTTCAAGCTATTTGTTTATTTATCTCTTACAGCCAAGCGTCGAACGGGGCTGAACACCAGCCCAGCCTCGTTCGACGAGCGACTGGGAATCGAACCTGGATCCCCGCGGTGAGCTGCGCCATTAAAGGCCGTATGCTTTGTGACCAATTCGACACGCCGCGGCGACGACAATCTAAAATAGCATCTCATACCGCCTAGAGTCGCAAAATTATGCAATCATGCATGTTCGAAATGATATTTGCATTTTACTAATCAATAATAATTACTAATTATTAAACGTAATAATCGCGATGTCTTCAGAATCAAATCATTCGGTATTCCCGTTCTCCCCCAAGATGTATGTTCAGTAATAATCAAGAGTTTTAGACTCCAATGTAGGATCTTTTTAGAGTTCTGTAGCCAAAAGGCAAATATCAAATTCTAATAATTTCGAAATTTCCTTCTATTTTTTGTCCCTTTATACGTCACAGCATATAGTAGACCTTTCAGTTTAAAACGAATAGTAATAAGATTTTACAAGAAGACAGTTGGATTTTGTAAATTGGTTATTTCATAAATGGATTCTGTAAATGTTTGTTAACGAAGGTAAATTGGTTCGAAGTACCTCCTTAAACATCAAACTAGGGTATGATTTTTTTCACAAAACCCATCATTGAAGTGTCATTAATGAATTCTTTTAAAATGCAATCGAAAGTGCCTAGCAATGTTTATTTGATGCGCGCAATATGAATCGCCAAAACTCCCCTAACTTTTTAAAAGCATATGTCAAAAATGTATTAAAATATACATAACGATATCTAGTAAATACCCCGATGTAACCTATCTCGGTTAAATTACATTAGTAAACCAAAGAGACATTGGCTGTCAAGTTATTTGTCTAAGACCTCTGAAAGATGTACTAGGCAGAAAAATAATATCCAATAGTCTGAGAGAAATATTATATAACCTTTAACGTTAAAACTTTTATAATTGTGTGTGTTTCTCATATTTTGAGTTTCTACTCGTAATTAACGGCTTTCTTTGTTATAAAAAACAAACATTGTTAACTTACGAAATGATTGTTAATGATCAATTGCAGAGCAGCGTAATGGTTACAAAGCGGCGCAGCGCAGACGTGCGTCTCGCGGCCGACCGTCCTTCGTCCGCAAGTAGGGCGGCGCGGCCCTATTACAGCGCACGAGCGACGCGTAAACAAACAAGTGAATCAGCGCCGCCGGGAATAGCGCGTGCACCGCGGCCCTTGCCGTTGCCAATTGTAATCGTATCGACTAAACGCCCGACCTGGCGGAGACGCGTGGACGCTATCTTTGCGCGGACACGACGCAAACGCTCCCTGTCGATGTATAGACGTACGCAAAATCCGCTGAAGTACTACCTAAACCCTCTATTACACGAGTCGCGAATGAAGCACCCGACTGGAGTCCCCTTCAAATATATTAATTCGCATTAAGTCGCAAATTTTACTTTTTTATTCGTTTAGATGCTGAACAGAATTTAATTGCACCACTTCCAATTTTATATTATAATCCGTGTACATACACGTAGTATCAAATAAGACTTGTGTTAAAGCAAAACATTTCAAAATGATTTTTGAATGATTATTATGGTATCTTTATATATAAAACTCAATGTATGCAGGCGTTTTACAATTTTCAACTTAGTTTCCTCAAATTTTCAGCACTTAATCTCTACCTCCTAGCAACAAATCTTTAGGGGAGGTGCGCAATCCCCACTCTAGGTTACTTAGATCAACGATGGGTACTTAGTTAATTATTTATTAAAAAGTTATAAAATAAATTATTACATTTTTTTATTGTCAATAATGTAAACAATGTGTTAAAAAAATTGTTTAAATACTCATATTACTGAGAGATGACCCTCTTGTAACGTAATTGACGCGTTCTCTATCATGGCACAGAACGCGGATCCGAAATGCCTCTATAAATATTGTTTCCTACCGATAGATATTCTAATATTCTGCAAGTATTACGTTCAAGATATAGTTGCTATAAAATATAGATTCTTTAGCATCAGGAAAAATAGTAATTGATTGATATACGTGTTATATATGTCAAAATAAAGCCCCAACTTAACTATTATCTTTTCATGTATGCGAGTTGAGCTTATCTAGGCATGTACGTAACTTAAAAATGATTATTATATATTATTATGAATATTTTGTTAAAAAAATTAATATTAATAAAACTAGATTTTTGCCAAAATAAAGATATAGACGAAAAATTTATTTTTATTTACTCTTGCTTCGATACGTGTTTCACGATATGCAACACAAAATCCTAATAATTTTGTTGCAACTGGTGAAATGAACATTGGGAAAAGCAAACTGTACCTAGATCGTCACTTCTCATATCACAAACAATTCTTAATGAGCTCTGGAAAAACTCTTATTATATTTTTACTTACTATTTATACAAAATAAAAATTGACAAAAACAATAAAAACTCGACAGTGTTAGAATTTTTATGGCAAGAAGCTTACAAAGCTTCCCGGATTGAAACATTAAACTTTCTATTGAAAGCATAAAAATTCATTCATCATTTTCTAAACGCATAAACGTGAAATGGAAATTCGTGTTGGTATATAAACAATGAGGGTTTTTGAGCATGTTTTACGTTTATAACTTCGTGTAGTCGATTTAAGATATTTAAAAGTTATTTTCGAATGACCAGTGGATAGATTTATTTCGTGTCGCACCCATATTAAGAGCAAAATGGATTCGTTGGGCGTAGCCTGGTCACCTCACACAAATGAAATAATGATGCTGAAAAATAATTTTACAATGAAGATTTTAATTAAAACATTTTGGCAAAAGATTGACAGAAGTTCTGTGAAGTGTATCAAGACGAAATTCAGGGGAGGTAAGTAATATTTTAATTTCGGAACATATCTGATTTCAACTTTTCAATATTTTCAATAATTCGCTTTTTAATTAAATTTAATATTTATGGTGGCAGGTGAAATCATTTTTATTTGTTCTTTATGAGATTTCGAAATTCATTTTCTGCTAACAAGAAAATTAATTTATGCTTAAAAAAGGTTTAATCCAAGCATATAAATAAAACTATTAAACTAATTTTAATCCATATATGATATTTTTTTTAAAAATCGGCGTATTGACCGTTTTTCTTATGTACACTGCTGAGTTATGGAAATTATTGGGTATTGGAAATAACTAATAAATTATGTGACTTCAAATTGAAAAAAAAACTTAATATCATCACAGAAAGTCTATGACGCATTTGTTGTTTTAAACTCCAAATTTGTTTTTCGCAATGAAATAATTATTCCGTCGTTATCAAGTGGAAGCAATACGCAAACGATATTGAAGATAAATTCCGTGTATGAGAGGGTTCTAATTACGCACGATTCTCGTTGGCGTTCTCGGTAATGCATCAAGTATATCATTAGTATTGTTTTTTAAGTATGTAATATAAGTAACTAATATTTAAGTACATAATATCTTTCATTCATAAGATATTAAACAATATGTGTGTCTTTTACTCCTGTCATAATAAACATATTATGCACATTGCCATATGCAACCATACGTACATCTCCAATCACGATTCTTAATAATCCATACGTATTACCTTTATTAAATATAGTTATATTTTGATAATAGCTATAATTGAATTATCTGAAAAATAAATACTAATGAAAAAAAATAAATGTTAATTGCGTTTATAAGTCGAAAACTAATATAAATTAGGTATTTATTCATTGAGTGTAATTTAAAGTATTTTCATAAGTTTAAGTGTCAAAACTAAATGAAAAATATAATTGACCATAAAATAAAACATTACGTAATTATCTAATTGAAAACAATTTGAGGAGGGCTTGTCTGTTAGTAGCAAAAATATGCCGCAAGCATTTATTTGCAATATGTAAGCAAACAATCGGTTATAAATATTTACACTTGTCTGTGCCTGTAATGTTTATAACTTTTCATTTGACTAATTTAACAATATTCAAAATAAACACGTTTTAATTTCTGTTGCCTTCACTTCATGCTGTTATATTAATGAATGAACAAAAAGATCTTACCTACTGAAATCTTGGCAGCCTAAAGAATTAAGAAAATATATTTTAATTAGGTATATTTTGATTTCTTTGAAGGCGTATAACTATTGTTAAATAAACATTTTCATGTTTTTTGTTAAGAGCTTTCACAAATTGTGAAAATAATATAACAATGCTTTTATATTATTTTCACGATCGATAAAAGTAGCAAATATGTAGTGTAATAGACAGAACTCTATTATCATGCTCTTAAAGTGTCCATAGAATTACTGTCTGTTCTATTTGCATTATTATTGATTATGTTTATATTATTTTCGCACACTTAACTTATTTTATATCATAACAATGATAAGCTAGGGAAAAATACATATTTATACGTATAACAGCGCTTTTAATCCGGTTTAACATATCGTTTAATTCTGAGTAAATAATGAACTTATTCGTGCACTTTTCTGTTTATGTTTGAAACTTAGTGCAGTATCAACATAAATTTAATGGGAATGATTTACCAAATGCCTAAAATATAACAAACTTTTACTTATAAGCTCTAAGAAACTTGCAGTATGCATATCAGTTAACAATCTTGATAAACGTATAGGCGTGATCTGCAATTCGCATTTAATGAACATCAAAACGCAAGCAAATTTATTTATCGACCTAAGTGTTGATAGAGCACTAGCGTTCTCACGAATGCCCTGCGCTCCGCTATGGTTGGGATGTAGAAATTGACATCTGCTTGCATGCCACTACGATTGTTACTAATTACCAATTTTAATTTGTTGTTTATTGTCAACAAAAAATGACATTTGGAATCGTTATTTTTTAAAAAAGCACATAGCTCTGTTGGAACTTGGCTCTCCTGACCTAATTTTTTTGTGGCCGACAAAACGGTAATTAAAAGAAGAGTTTCTCAAATGCATATTTTGATTGGCTGTTATTTTTGACGTTGAAGAAAGCGCCTTTAGTTACTTTGTATCTTTCTATTTAGCAACTATTCCGATATTTTAGGAATTCTCCAGTGAAAAACATCTTACGCGACTTTTTAGAAAATAATGTCGTGGTTTAACCATTTTTCCCCATGTATATACAGAAACATGATAAATTATATCGATAGAAAAGTTTGTATGACAAATTTTGTTTTTATTAATACCATAGTAATTGATTTTCAAAGAATGAAATTTAAACACGGTAGGTTCAAGGACATTTTCGATACATTACTATCATGGACGTTATTGCTTGAAAATTATATCCATCTTCGAGTAT
The DNA here is from genome assembly GCA_039881145.1 of Druceiella hillmani. NCBI lineage: Eukaryota > Metazoa > Arthropoda > Insecta > Lepidoptera > Hepialidae > Druceiella > Druceiella hillmani. The sequence continues at coordinate 16,709,611 of JAYKKI010000008.1, read as the reverse complement.
TTACATTTTTGATTTGCACATCGTTACAGAGATTAAACAGGGGCTATAACTGATTTGTAAAAGAGGTGCGTGGAGTTCTCGGGGGCAATGCATTAGAACTTGATCTAGTGCACTTCTGTGCACTTAGACGATAAATTTGTCTTAGTGTAAGTAACAAAAACATATTAAGACTAGCAACTAGTTAATTACTTAATGAAAGATAGAGTATTCCTCGACATAAATATCTCGATATTTGTTAAGTGATTTGCTAATGTATATATGTATTTATTCCAAATAAAAGACAAATACATATATTTTACTTTGTTCCTTTACATAATTGTGCCATATATGAACGCCTATCTGTATCAAAATGAAAATGATCCCACTTAAAATAATCATATATGAAATTACGTATTTCGACCCTACGTTTCGGGCATGTCAGTTAATTTTTATAATTAATAGAAATTCAACTGTAAACATATAATTTTGGTTTAGAATAAGTACACAACATTTTACGATATTTCGCTGGCGATTTTGTCAATTAAATAATCTGTTATTATAAATATTTTTAATGCTATAATTAGCAAATCGTTTCGATTCAAGTGTAAATAAATTTATTCCCGGTGATAATGAGTTTTTCCGTACTCAAATTCATCTTTACAATGGTGTGTGTGAGATTAAAGAGTTAATTAATAACTAAAATGCTATTAATTTTTGTTCATAAAGTTTTTCGGGGGAGGCGAATAAAATTTAGTTTTAGTTTGCCCATACTAAACAATTTAAAATTTTGATTAAAAATGCAACCAGTTCTCAATTAGCTGCAATAAGCTTGAACTAGCGGTATTAACGAAAATTTGTGAGTGAAATAAGTTTTCATTTGAAAATAAATTTAAAAAAAAATTAAGTTTGAAGTTAGATGGATAAAAACAAACAAAACTACTTTCCTGAAAATCTTCGAAATTCCGTCTAAACCTATCCACATGACTCCAATTTGATTTGCTTGATTTATAAGAACATTGTAGCCTTTAAGTTCAACATAGATAAAATAACAGTTACATCCTTAACCCTGCAACTATATGCTGTCTGTCATCGAAATGTAAACAAAGCGTTATATGTCAATGAAACTTGCACGTCGCGATTTGCAGATTTGCATTCCGGATGCATTTTGGGCGGTTATTTGAAATTACATTCGCGGATGCGGACGTTTCGGGCGCGAGTGCAGGGTGGCGGGAGGGCGGGCGGTCGGTCGGCAGCGGCGAGCGCGTCGGAGTGATCGGGAGGAAGTAATTAGAGCGGGGTGCGATCGGCGAATCGATCGGCAAATAATTAGTGCGGGGCGGTGCGGGCGGGGCGCGCGGCCGGCGGGGTGCAGGGCGGCGCGCGGCGAGCGGTGCAGCGAGACCGCAGCGGGAACAATGCGAGAGGAGCGGCCAGATACAAATCAATACGGTGTCCATCATCGCTCACCCCGCCCCTGGCCGCGCTTCACCCGCCCTCTCGCCGCCCGCCTCCTCCGTTGCACTTCCGCAAAACTACATCCGCACTATCGCGCGCCGTTCGCTCGCTAAGCGCTCCGCCGACGGCGGCCGCGAGAAGCCCTCTTCTCGCCGATCGCCGGCTTACCGGGCGGAGTGCCACGGTCGCCGGTGAATGGCCCCGATGGATGAAATTCGCCCGCCCTCGAAATGTCGGTGCATTTCCGTGTGCGCGCTCCCTATTTTCCGCCCAGACACTCAGTGCACACCTGACGTAGTCTATCGGAGCCGGCGAGAGGACTAGTTTCTCCTGTTTCTTGTCGCAAAATTTTACCTGACACGAATCACTCGATTGTACGTAAATAATTATTATAAATACTACGTAATGATTATAATACGACGCGTACATACCACTGTGCGGTCAAAACAAACAGTCGACCGTCGCGCGTCACGTCACGCGGCACACTGCGGCGGGGGTGCGACACGACGAGCGCAGCGCGGCCACCCGCCCGCTCCCCGCGTGTACGCCCCGCGCCCCCCCACGCCCCGCCGCCGACCAAAATAAACGCCGCCCGCGCCCCGCGCCCCCCGTTGCAGCGCCGCCCGGCCCGCTGCACGCCGGACAATTACTGTCCCCCCCCATTCGCCACTCGTCGGATAAATACTGCTAGCTTCGTACAATTACACTATTATGCGCGCTAATATTACATTTTTTTGTACCTAGTTTATTGTGATCCTCGCGTGTGTTAGAATTGATTTCAATCGTAGTGTAGATGATTGGGTAATTTGGAATTAAGATTTACTTAGTCAGTGTTTCACAATTGTGAATGCGAATTGACGTCTTGAGAACAATAAAGCTAGTAGAGCGTGTGTACGGGAGATATTTTATATAAAATGCACTTGTAAATATTTGTTTATTTTTTAATTTAATGAAATTATGAATCACTAAAAAGGAAATATCTATACTAAATAAGATATATTTTTCCCCTGGCAATTAAAAAATACAAATTCGTTCAACCCTATTAAATATAACTGGCATTTTATTAAAATAATGTGTCGGAACTGTTCACCTAAAAAAAGAAACATCAGTCGCGTTTGCTAATTCAGAATTGATATTGCATTTATAGTTCTTTATAAAACTAAAGACAATTTCTTCTTACATAAATGTATCGTGGTCAGATAGTTAGTCATAATTCTTACTCATAGTAGACAGCTCTAATAGGACTAATTTAATTAAAAATAATGCTACGGCAAAATATTGAAAACGAATTGTGGAACTAGCTTCTTAAGTGAAATGAGATTGATTCAGAACTTTCCCGTGTGCTGTCTTGAAATTAATTTCATAAAACGAAACTTTGTATTAAAAAAGCTAGAAAACTGTCGAATGCAAAAAGAAAATATCTGGAACATAAACAGAAGAAAACTTTCTATTGTAAACTGCAGAATAAATACACACACACACACACACACACATATTATATATATATATATATATATATATATATATATATATATACACACTGAAAAATAGTTGTCATTAAAAAATAATCTAAAAGATTGAGATTGTTCGTCATCTTTTTCGTACACACGATACTTGTGCACATTGTTCAGGGCTGCTCGGGGAATAACCCGCGAACAGCTACGAAGACATCGCCAATGCGGGTAAATACCTTACTCCTGGCAAGTATTGGGTGTGTTAAAAAGTTATGTGTAATATTTTTTGTACTCGATTAGAAAAAGGGCGTGTTTTCCGTTTTATTTCAACGACAATTTATTCCTTTATAACCAACGAGTAGCGTCTTTCTTTGTCCGACATCTATTCCCGTGCATATATATATATATATATATATATATATATATATATATATACATGTATATGTATAATAAATATATATCACAAACACGGGTTTTTGAACACGGTCCCTTACTTTAACACGTATCACTGACCATTTCCTCTACGCGTTCAGCTTGCCTATTTATGGAACATAAGTAATTTGAAGACGTCATTCCCATTCTTCTAGATAATTATTCCTAAATGTTATTTTTAAATTATTCATTGAGATTATGACATTTTAAACCGTTTATTACTTCATTTACTACGAATTCATTAACCGAATCGCCCGAAATTCGCTAGCGACTTTCAAATCTGTCGCCCCTCGTAGACGAAGCCTCCATACAATTTATATCTAATTCGACCTCCTCACAAATAAATAAAAATAACTCCTCCGAGTAGGCAGCGGAGGCTCCGCGTCGCCACTTATAGTTTTATCGGGCGCGGCCGGGCGCCGCCCGCGCCCCCGCCCGCGGCCTGTTTACGCGAACCTGATTTAATTGCGCCGCCCTAGCTCGTCCCTGACGTCACTGCCGATAGCCGTCCATACACGGGCGGATGAGATTTGACGGATCGGGTCTGTCTGCACTCCTAATCGTATCGCAACGAGTCGCCGATGCCCAATAGCGATCGATCTATCCACAGAACTACGTAGCAGCAATCTGAAAGTTTGCAAAACTTTGTTACTATGCTTTTCAGAAGCCATAATCTTTAGGAGCGAAGCATCATATCCGGATAAATTTCCGCTCGTATATGGATACCTATTGTCTACGGCCGCATCGCTAGACGCGATTATTCGTTGAGGTATTCCAACTAATTTAAAACTTTGATTACCTTGCGCCGATTTAGAACAACCACTACACTCTATATGGTGGGGCTTTCAAACGCTCCACCTTTGTAATGTTAGGTTTAGAAATATTCTTCATCTTTTTATTCAACTTTGCTAGTTATTTGCTAAGTTTAATTATTTAAGTTTACTTCAAAGGTCTCTTAAAAAGGTTGGATTTAATGTATATAACCATGTTCGCTTGAATTACGTATCCGTTGATACATATAAATGAAACAATGTATTACCTAAGGGTATATTCATATGATCAAACGGTATAGCACAGAATGTGACATGGAACTATGTATTTTGGGTCTATACCTCTATGATATATTTACTTATATCTACTTGAATTATTCTTAAAATGGTTAAAGTTGTATCTAGTCTAATATCTCAGGTGTGTTCATTCTAATAGTCTAATATTCAATCTGATATCAGAAAAATATTTTAGTCTAGTTCGAATATACACTTGTACATATACAGTATTCCTTTTGCCATATGCAAAAGATAATTTGTGGGATAAAAAGTAAAGTTACGTAAAATATTTAATCATTTATTACCTTGCAGCCGAATAGGGATATGTAAATCAAAATATCTATGTATATATTTGAAGAGGAAACTTTGAACCACTTGGCATAGTTAAAGTTTATAACGAGAAGGAGTGCAGAAAGATAAAATTTATATATAATATGTGTTACAAATAAATTAAATTATATATTACAAATACATTAAAAGATTCATTGTTTACGTTCACACTGTCAATTTCAAACACATAACAGTCTGGGGTGAATCAGTTGCGCAGAGTAGTAGAGATTGTCGCCAAAAGAATTTTAAATTGTCAGATTGACTGAATGAGTTTCCAGCTGTGAATTTTGTGTGATTTCAAATGTTCCTTTTTCAATGGTTTGTGGAGTGTATGTAAAGGCAAAAAGCATTTATTTTATGTTTTTTGTGATAGATATATGTATTATACATATTCGTGAGATACAGCTTGTTTAATATATACCTGTCGAAATTCAACCGTAATGTACTTATCTACTCACTTTGTTGATTTTAACAAAATGAGTACAATTTGTTGATTTCAAACAAAGTGAGTAGGTTAGTACATTACGGTCGAACTTCGAACATTGATTGGCCATGAGTATTGTTTACTTTTTTAACTTCATATCAAGTCTTTGAACTCAAATGAATGTCGGTGTAATGCAAGTTCGTACTTGAATTGTGAGAACTTGCATTACACCGGCATTCACGAAAATTGGTATAAGAGTTATCAAAGTCATATTTTTCGGGTAAATAATGTTGTGTATATCTGTTTAAACTTAAATGAATGATTAAAAGCCTTTCAGTATTTCAATCCTAATCTTTCATTAGCGTGATACGTTTATAGAGATCTTGTGAACATATAAAAATAGAAGAGTGTCATATTTACTCATATGCATTGTGTGGCACCCTCATTATCGAAATAATTGTTAGAAAGGAGAGAATAAAGGTAATTTCTCCGCATCTATGTTGTACCTACTACCGTTGTTACTAACATTATATTGTGAATTGTATTTATGACTATTGCTTATAGGCATTGTTGCTATTGCATTTTTTATTTCAAACATTTATTAGTATACCACAAATTTTACGGAAATATTACTCCGTAACTATAATTAATAAAATGCGACATGATTATTTATTAAACACTTTCAATTAATTAAAAAGCATTAACTTAGTTTATTAAAAATCAATTTACAAGTTAGGAGGCTTGTTAACAATTGAAGAATCTTGTAGACATTTACTAATAACGTCACTTGGCGTTATTGCTATTGTATTTTTGTTTTTAACGATAATTAACAAAATATGACATGATTATTTTTTAAATACTTTAAAGTAATTACGAAACATTATAAGTTATTAAAAATCATTTTACAAGTTAGGAAATTTATTAATAATTTAAAAAAATGTAGATATTTACTAGTAACACCAGTTGGCGTTATTTCTATTGTATTTTTGGTTTTAAGCATTTAATGGTACACCACAAATTTGACAAAAATTTTACTGCATAATGATAATTAACAAAATACAACATGATTATTTTTTAAATACATTCATTTAGTGGACAAACATTATACGTAATTTATTAAAAATCACTTTACACATTTAGCAGTAATTGAAAAAAACGTGTAGATATTTAGTTGTAACGCCAGTTGGCGTTGTTGCTATCGTATTTTTGCTTTTAAAGATTTAATGGTATATACCAAATTTTGCAAAATTGCTGCTCCATAAGGATTATTCGCAACATATGACATGACACTTTTTTAAATGCTTTCACTTACTTAAGAAACATTATTCGTAGTGTACTAAAAATCAAAAACTTGAAATAAATGTAACTTTTCAATATAGTTGATAATACTTTAGCAAGGATTTCACCAATTTTTCTTTGCATAAAACGAGTTTTTGCTATGCCTATTGCATATTTCTGTTGCAACTTCACTGTAAATATAGCACGGGATATTGCAGTTGGGGATGTAGTGATGACGATCCACCAATCATTACAAAATGGTCTCCGGAAGTACATTTCAATAAATCGTATCAATTGCAAAGTCAGACTAGTCAGACTATTCAAATCAAAATTCAATATTTGCTGAACTGAATATTTTTGAAACATTAACAATTTTCACATTAATAACTTGTAATACTTTTGAACTACATCAATTTGTTTCCTAATTTTCTCGACTATCAACAGCCAACGAAAATATGTAAATTTTCCTGTAAATTTTACATGACATTGCTCTATCAACAGAAAATATATATTTCACATTAGGTAATAACTGAAGTTTCGGTTTTGCAGTCTTATTACCGAAATAAGCTTCTATCTGCCCTATGAGTTTAATATTGTGTTACGTCATAACAATTGCAATAGTTACAACCGTCGATCGTGCTAATTATGAATCTAATCAATATATTTTGTACGGAACGAATCTAATATTAAGAACTGCCCTATCCCGTAATAAATTGCGCATATTTGCTATTCGGCGCTAATTAAACTTTTATAGAATTTTTGAATTGGAGAAAATCAATGTGAAAATAACGAAAATAAAATAATGATGTAAAAAGGATGTATCCGAACAAAAATATTTTGTATGACGTTACTGATGCGGCAAAAATTGCAGACGGTGTGAAGTGTCTGATCAAAAAATAAAAAGATGAAAACTTCTTTTTTATAATGGAAAAAGAAAACTGTTCAACAATTTATCCGACAACATACGGGACATAATAATATTTTGTCTAAGTACAACTTCGCGCTTTGTTCTACTGAAATGTATAAACAGAAAAAACGAAGCGCCCCATTATGCAATGGAGCAGCTGGGTAGCTTTCTATCGTATTGTGAAGTAATTCGCTTTCAGGACGGGAAACCTAACTACCCTCTACCGCTGACTATCTTATGTTAGTTTTGCAACACAAAAACCTCTTTAGGTAAAGTATCGTACTCATATTGTCTGTGGAGTACTGAGGCACAAGAAGACATCTTTTATATTCAAAATATGGAGATTGTACTTTTTAATCCGAGTTTTCAAATTCTTTCATTCATTTCAAATATTGTCGGAATATAGATAATATATACATATAATAAAATTGTAACAGAATAAATTCTGTACATGGAAAATATTTTAAATAGAGTGATTCATTTAACGTATCGAATAATAATAAAAGCAGGAAAACCTTTCTTAGAATTTTTGTCTGTCTGTATGTATGTTATTTTGTGTATCTATCGCGCAAAATCTACTGGACGCATTTTGATGAAATTTGGTATGGTAATAGTTTATAATCAAGAGCAACATATGAGACAAAAAAATTTCTTGTTCAGAATTTCGCGCGAGTGAAATAGTGGGGCACAGCTAGCATTATTATAAAAGGCTATACTTTAACATAGGCGAAAAATATTGTTGTCGTAATTTTTGTCTAATAATGAGTTCACTTATAATATTAATTTTATATTTGCTATTCGGTTTCTAATAAAAACAATATGTTACCGGAGTTTCAAACCAACTTGATACATTTATTTTTGTCGAACTTATTAACGAGTATGGCTCTCAAATGAATAACCGCAATAAAAAATGTATTTTCAGTTATTAGCTGAAAACAGCGCTGATTATCGTCGAATATTTGTTTAAAAGGCTCTAGGGTAGTAAGAAGAGCGCAAGGCGGTAGGGCGCAAGTAAACAAGGTTGCGGCGCGTTCATCGGGCGGGCGGGGGCGCGCGAATGTTACTTGCGGCCAGTTGTTATTGCAAATCGCGCCCCGGGCTTTGTTGATCGGGGGCGGCGTCCGGCAGGAATCAATACGCGCGGGGGCGGGGGCGGCCGCGCACTATCGCCCCCCTCCCGCAACGCTCACCCCGCCATCACTCCGCCACCCGCTGCCACCGCGTCCCGCGCTGCCGACCTAATGAATCAACGCCGTCACTACACTACCGCCTACCTTACTACCGCTAGTATGTTTATTTCGGTACAGGTGGCTTCTTAATTTCTCTGCCTGTTTCTTTATTTTTCATGCATTGTGTTTTTTTACCGTGACATGCCGTTGACATTTCGCTTTTATTTATCTTTCCGACAGAAACTTTGCAATAATAATTAAAGACAAAATATTTTCATACTATGTTTCTTATATAAAGGCGTGCTATTATAATGAAAGTTTAAGTTTAAGTAAAATTTCGTTTCCTTGGAATAAGCCCGTATTTTTAAGTCTCATAATTTCAAAGTTTCCCAATCGCTAAATCAATCTATTTATAATAAAACAGCAAATGTTGCGTGCTCGTATATTAAAAATATTTGCAAAAAAATAATTGGATGAAGGATACATGATATCAATCATGCATTAAAATCAATGTTTGTCTCTTTATGAATTTTTGTGCATGTATCACATAAAAACTACTGACCCAATTCCGATGGAGTATTTAGAAAAATACGTAGAGCTCAACTTGTAGCAACATTTAGTTTTTATTTTATCATCTCAATCGGTTCACTCGTTTTGAAAAATATGTGAATATAATGTTTTCAAAAATTTATTTACATTGCATTAGTAAGAACAACGAAAACGTGCCTTGCTACTCCATCTACAATAAATTATACAAATGTATAATGTATCTGTGTACATTAATAGATGGCGCTACTTGCGTTTTAAATCTCGCAATTAAATGTTCCACCTAAATATATATTAGCGAAACGGGCGTGGCCAAAGGAGAAGTGTTGGAGTATACTTATAAAAACGGCATCGGTGCGATTTCAATGATCTGCATGTACGTGGCCGGGAGGATAGCTAGTACATAAATAAACTGTGAAACCGGCTAACTGCTTGTCGGAATACATGTAAGTAGAGTTCCGCATTTTCCTACATTCTTTGAAAATGTTAATGAGTACTTTGTTATGTTAACCTAAATAATTTTTATTGAAAATTGAAGTCTAACAATAGTATGAACATTTTTTTTTAAATTATCGACGTATTGCACGCCGATCTGAAGCTTAATATTTTGCAAAGGGGTAAAAATTAAAAATGATAAATGAATTATTAATTTTATTTTGGAAAACCTTTCCAATAATATTCCAATAGATGGGATTTAATTTTTTTAATTGTTACTTTAAATTCTTATTTTCCTACATATTAATTGTGATGTATGTATGACCAATTACATGCAAATTTCATGCACATACGGTACGCGGACTTGACGAAATGATAAAGGTTTCTTTTTAAACAGACCCCTGCAATGCAGAATCTAATGAAACGTAGCTTTTATTGTATCGGTTAGAAAGTGATCAAGAGTGAGCTGCTTGATTGATGCATGAGTAAATTGTCTAAAAATATTTCTTTCAAGACAATAAACATGGTAAATTCTTACTGCGAATTATGTTACACGTTTACATCTATAATTAATAAACACCAGAAAGTAAATGTAAATGAAAAAGTCTTAAAGTATAAAATACGATTTTTGTTAATGTCATGCAACCTAATTTTTATATTTTATTTGGCAAAGGCGGTTTAGGCGAATAAGAAGCTTTTATTATCGTATATTTCATAGCATAGACTTATTATATAGACCACTTCAAATCCAAATTCCGCGTCACCTAAATCGTATTGTTTGTATGTGCTTTAATTTACTATAGCGTAAATTTAGTGATGTTCATCGTATCGACAAAGATATCGATAATATTTGTATATACATTTAGCTTACCTGGATAGTGCAAAATATACTCGATAGTACAAAGTTATAATGTGCTGTCAGTTTCATGTCAAATACAATGGAAATTTCTTAGTTCATTTCATGAAGGGCCATATAGTTTCAAAACTTGTCAATTCGATTTTGTCTAAATTCATGGTAACTAAAAATTATTTCGCTAATTATTAATTATTGGAAGATTATTTAGTATTGAAATGCATGTTAAAATTTTCATATTTTTTTTCTAATTTATAAAAGAATTAAGTTTAAATTATGTCAATTAAACTCTATAGCTTTGTTTTTTGTTCGGTAAAAATGAGTTATATGGGGTTAGTGCGTTTTGAAATTTTACGACACGGTAAGTAGTATAAGGGAGCAGGTGTATTAAAGTACTACCAACTATATATAGGTCAATGTGCAATGAACAATCTGTGAAGCAGATCTCATGAAGTCAAGGTAAATTTTGTTCAGAGCTAATTTTTAATAACCCAACCAATTTGGTACTCGACATCTATGATATTAACCTTCAATTCATATTATGTTGTATGACTGCAATACTGGCAATTTGTTTAATATATCATTGCATATATGACAAGTCGGCATTGAAAGAGTCGAGTTATCTCAATTTTGAATCAATGTAAGAATTAACAGGATTTCAATAAAAACGACCATCCGATATCAGTTGTTTCCCTTTAGATTTGGAGTCCATAGGAAATCTGCAATACAAAATATTAAATACTTAACACTTAGAAATAAATTATATTTAATATATATTTAATACTTTTAAATAAAAGTTAACCTTAAAAAAAACTATCTTATGAACCTGAAACGGGCGATATATCACGTTATTAAATCATTAAGTTCAATTCAAACTTAATGTCAGTCCGCCTGCAATAGACGAAAAAAATTCAACTCAATTTTCCATGCACAGGAGGATACCTCAAAAAAGATCCTATCTTTGAATCGACTAAAAGCAGGGACTTGCAAAATATTGGAAAATAACTAGTTATAGCCTTATGTACAGTAGATCGAGGGATAGACATTATAAAATTATAAGGTCTCTAGTTTAAAGTTGTGTAGTAAATAGTAAACTGTGTTATTTTAATGTATACCTTTATTTTGTGTAATTAGGTATGTTATTCTGTAAATTTTCATGAATGAAACAGTCATTTCTGTACAGGTTTTTGAAAATAAATACAAAAAGTACGGTATCAATTCTTTACAACTTACATATAAAATATGCATTTATCTTGATTAATTCGATGTGTTGTGCCACAATCAAGAACAGAACACGTAACCATTAATCTAAACACACTTACTTCAACAAGATAATAATGGATAAATTCAGAATCGCCAAAGAAGAGCGAACGCAATTCAGTTCGTGAGGATAAGTGCTGACTGTGTTGCAAAAAAAGGGTTCTGAAGGTATCTATTTCGCTATCTCTTTCCAACACATAACATCGCTATTATGCAAATCGCGCTCGCTCTCCCCTTTGTTCGTCTATTAAGTACTCGTCTATTAAGTCTACGGTTAATGGTATCCAAAGGGACAGATTGTATATAATGTATTTTTAGAACGTGTGGGTGTCGCAGTGTACCGGTTGCATTTTGCGTTAAACGTAATTCAACGTTATTGTAATCAAACGTTATTGTCGATAACATGAAAATATATAAAGAATGTTTAAAGGAGCTAATTATTACCGATTGTCTATTAATAGTCGTTTTATGTTACTAAATAGGACCATAAATGTATGTTTGAGTTAAACCAACTAAATCGCTATAACTTCTTCAATATACTGATTGAAAGAATTGTACAAGTTTCAGGTTGTATTTTGGGTAATAATAATATATTTTTTATTATTAGCGTAATAAATTAACCGTTTAAAAGGAAACGATTAAAAGGAAATGCAGTCATTGTCTCATTTTTGCTTCAATAAAGCCGGGATCGGTAGCCAGTTGATTCAGGTAAACGGTTAATAAAATATTATTTCCAACCCATTTTTCGAAAGGATGTTAAAATATTGCGTAGGCAGCAATGAATTCATCCTATTACACATTTTGTTTGAAATCGGCTAAATAATTTGTAAATTAATAATAATTAGTCTATATTATCTACATCATTAAAAATAGTTTCTTTTTATTATTTCATATTGTCTGCTACTTTTTTATTTTTTTAATAATCACTTAAAATAAAATTTATGGGGTACAATTAGGTCAGGCATAATAAAAGTGATTACTTGTCGGGCTCTTGGGTAAAGGGTAACCGTTTTTCAGATTATATTAGTATTGTAATATTTTTAATAATACAATCAATATTTGTAGTTCTTATAATAAGTAAATTTTGGACGTTCCCAACTAAAAGTAGGAAATTATATTTTAATTACGCAATAACATTTTTAATTCTCAAATAAACGACGATGTTTAAAATTGGCATATTATCGTAATCGAGAAGCATAGAAAAAAATATATAGTGTGATAGCTGCTCGTTGCCGCGGCACCAATATAAGTTATAAACGATAATAAACAATTAAGACACGAACGTGTTGGGCGCAATCGTGAGAACCACAGCCGTGTCTACGCCGGGGCGCGCGTACACGTTCGTAGCATCTTAGTAGTGCCCTCGTGTAGCGACCAAATGGCTATGCACGAGAGGATACGATGTTTGATGTTTGATCAAACGAAATGTTCAATCACTAATCATGGAGATAGATTAATTGATAATTAAACACTAAATATGTTTTGAAAAATACTTGCCATCGGATTTCGGACTTTTTAGGTAAGTGCCTTATACAATATTATTAACTTGAATAGTAAATTTTCTCAGTGTTTGTTACTCTGGAAAAAAGTTATTTCAAGTATGAAGTAGATTATTGTGTCAACTCTTCTGGTGGTGGATTAATTTTGTTTAGTATTTAAAACTACGTTTTTTTGTGGTTAAATAAAAAGCGCAGGCTATATTTTCTGATAAAACGTTAAAAATGTTACAGTTTGTCGTAAGTTTAATGACGATCAGCTAAAATCAAGAATGTTATAAATCCTAAGTTATGTGTGGCTACCTACATTGGACAATCCTACAAAATATCCTACAAAATAAAATTTTGGATAGTTTTTTTAATTATAAAAAAGCCTTTTAAACTTGAGCTTCTAGCCATTAAGAAAATATAAATTATTTAAAAAGTAATTGTAAACAAAGTTATGAGAAAAAAAACTATAATTTTTTGGAGTGAAATGGGCGACCCTTTTATTTGTTAGAAGATTATATGTGATATCTGATTATTTAGGATGTGAGGAAAAAATTTTAGTAACTTGAGGTATCCCATCCTTTTTTTTTTACGTGAATTTTAAAAACATTGCCAAATGATTTTATGATTTTTCTAAAAATTATATCAGATTTCATACAACATTTAAAATAGACTTTTTTTAAGCCATTTTAAATCGGATCTCATAAACGAAACGAATAAGGTAAACTTTTCTACACAGAATTTTCAATCTTCTAAAACACATATATTTTTAATTTTAATATTGTTGTATGATTATTTTTTCAGTGTTACAAGAGATTCTTATTAAAAGTGTGATTATTATTTTGAGCGCAAACGACTCTTAAATTTTAAGCTATAAACTTTTTCAAGATTTTTGTCATGACAATAACAATTTCATTAATTCAAAAAACTAGACAGTTCATGTTTTAAAACAATTTTCTTTGTGACAAATCGGTGAACATTTTATGTCCTATATAAATGATTTGATGTTTATTGATCACTATGTAATTAAACTTATTTTAAAATGACATTTTATTTTGTGTCATTCTATACATTTTATTTTTATATTATTATTCTCGACGCCCTTGTAACAATAGTGTCATAAATGTTCCCCAAGTCTATTTGTTATTATATTTATTTGTTTTTATTACTTGATTGTCTCATTAATGATATTATTTTGTAAAATTTCATAATTCTTGTTATAAACTATAAAATTTCCCCAGAATTTTAATTATTTCGTTTGCGTTCTATAAATAAAATAAAGCATAAACAAAAAGAGCATGATTAAATTTGATCCACTAAATAATTATGATGTGAATAAATAATAAGCCAAATAAAAGATAGATTCGACTTCTGACGATAAAATTAAGCTCGTTAGGTTAACAAGCCTCTATATATACAAATAGAAACCTAAACAATTGGCACTTCAAAATTATTCCCTATTGGAAGAAAAATAATTGATAATATTTTGGGGTATTATATTAAAAATATATTAAAAAGGAAAAACATATTAATAAATATATCAAAAAGGAAAAACATACGAGGAGTGTTCAAAAAGTATCGCAAATTTTGAATTTTCGCGGGTTACGTATATTCGAATTTCGATTTTTTGTGGCGTTATGTTGGTACTCATGTCTCTCACTTATGCCGACAAGTTCGGCCATTTTGAATGTTCAGTTAATTGTTGAAAGCTGCTTTGCTTGCACGTGTTTTGGCTCGTCTTCGATTTAATAACGTCGTCTCGTATTAATAAATATATCAAAAAGGAAAAACATATTAATAAATATATCAAAAAGGGAGCAAGAATTTTTCATGGCATGATTTTATAATTTAAACTTTAAAATCACTTGTTGTAAGGTGTACATGGACTGCATTATATATATCATTATTCCACTACGTATACCTACTTATATATTATTACCATAAAATCGTGTCACCACTAGAAATTTTCCCACAAATACAAAATTTCTCTTCCAATTAATGTTCTTCTTTCCGTTCCAGCTAGAGACTTTTGCGTATATTCTACGAATAAAGAACCTGTCTTCTTTGATATTATTTCTTAGTAGTATTAACGTTAATTAAAAATGAAACAAGTCAATGAAAATATCCGCTTTATGTAATGACATTCTCACATTGAGGGTCCCCAGATCTTTTTCTAATTTAAACATTTCTAATGACTTAAATGATGTCATATAAATGTATGTAACCTATTTGATGGATAAGATTAAGATGTAGATATATGTATTTAATTTTCAAATTTTTTGACTCTTTTATAGATTAGTAACGAGAAAACATATTCGAAATTTATTATGTATGTATTTCAGAAATTAGATTTTAAAATTTCATATTCTGGCTACTTTTGAGAAATTATCACATCGAAAAAAGCAAGGCCCAACAAGTAGCAGAGAATTTTCATTAATTTCGCTAAATGAACCAAACAATATTTTTGGGTCTCAATTTTGTATTTATCTATCTATACTTTCGCGCCATAGAAAGATGCATAAAGCGAACTTACAAGGCTCCAAATCCGCAAGTAACACCTTATACAGGAGCGACACAAATACCCAAATGTTTGTACTATAACAATATTTCAATTTGTACTATCATTTGAAGAAAATATGTGAATTTAAAAACTTATGGAAAGAAATGGAAAATAAAGAATTTTGATTAATGCTTGCTATTATTTTATTAATTTTTATATAGTTTTTGTAACTGCAAATGAATATCTAATCGTACTAAATTTAGCTACATATTTCATGTAAAATTTAATATTATTTTAATCAGATTCGAACTTGCATTCGACATCGAGGATTTACGTATCAAGTAGAAGGGTGCCTAGGGTGGCAATATTTTTTTTATTAATATGTAAAAATATTAATATGTAAAATTATTAATACGTATAACTAGATGTTACAAGAAAGGTGGCATATCAGCAGGGGCTTAGGGCGACATCGACTTAAAAAAAATAATATTAAATAAAAAGAAAAACATGACAGGTAAAAGATATAATTTACGAAAATAATAAATGTCATGAAATAGATTGAATTTACGGTAAATTTAGGGGAACATACGCAAGTTTAGATTTAGAAAATATGAAATACGATATGAAAAGATATCGGGAAACAAATACAATAGAAAAACAGTTCATTTCAGTTGAGTTATAAATATAAATTATATTTCCAAATAAAAATAAATCGCCGGGGAAAATCGTTGAAACCAGGGATGAATAGAGAAGGTTGATTGAAGGTTGGGGAAAGGTCTGATTTCCCACAATAGTAACGATTCAGATCTTGTATGATAAACAAATTAAAGAACAAGAACGTTTCATTAACTCTCTTCTAATAAGAATAAGTTTGCTAATTTGGCTTAATCAGTTCGCTTGTTGAGTAAAGACGAAAATTTCACTGCAGGTGTATAATTCAGCCAGAATAGCTACAGCTATTAATATAGGCGTTGCTTAATCCATATGTTACGGATAAAATATTTTATGACGATGGAATTGTATCTTTAATGACCATATGCTGACTATAATTTTGTGGTAATTTGTTAGATTATGATAATTTACTTTTCCCCATTGGTTGTAGAATGTTTGTCAGATTTCAAATAGCGCAAACAACATGATTTAGGTATAAAAATAATTCTGCGATTTTTCTAATTTTCTTACTTGATTTGTACTCATTCTATGTGAACTCATAGTGTAAATGACAATTTTTACTTCAGTCCTTGAGACATGATCACGTTTAGCATCCTCTATAAAAATAATATATTCTTGTATCGATAAGCTAAAACAAAAATTGTCATGAAAGAATCTTGCCATTAGAGTATATCAATACTGTAACTAAAAAGCATCGTCTGTAGGTATTTCCTGATTAAATATATTACAAAATTTATTGGGTGGTTAACTCTGGACCAGACAAAAACAAAAAAACAAATAGTTTTAAGTAGAAAATATATTCTGGGTACACTTTAATTGTAGTTAAAGACAAAATTTTGTAGATAATTTTGTATTCGGCTTTCATCGTATGCTTTATTTAGGGTTCTTTTATATTTTTCACCATTGTCACTAGTATTTATTTTTAATAAGATTCTCATTTAAAAGAGAAATTTGTGGTTAAAACACTCTGCCATTATCTACCATTATCAATCGTTAGATTATGATTTTCTTTTTTTTTTCCTTTTTAAATAATTTGAAATAAAGATCATTTAAATGGCATGCAGAATATCCTTACGAGTGTTGTTAATAAGTTAAGGCTTTATCAGATTTACTATCAATAACCGTATTGCAATTTGTTAAATTTAATTGTATTCTTCTACGTAATTTGCATTACTCATTTAATAATTGTTTTATGCACCAAACACTTCTTCACTTTCAGGTACATATGCGCTTTGACAATATACAAATAAATCTATTAAAACAGCAGCGAAACAATAAGGAATATATAATAAAAAACGCAGATTAGTTATAAAGGACCGTAAATATACTTTAAAGCGATGAAAATATGGGAGTCCATTAACTTCGTAGTTTCAAAGTTCGAAATGAAGTACAAAATTGGATCGTTACATGACATTGCCTCTTTTACCGTGTACAAGATTAAAAGTGTACATGTAAGTTAACATGTCTTATGAAAAATAACAAAGGGAAAAATGCACTTTCAATTTCGCGTAATATCCATGACGAAGTCCGATACCAGGGTCCAGCATAGCTTGTTTAACAATCTAGCATAAGAGATCATTTTCCATATATTGAAACTATTGGAAAATGATTGTTCTCCATATATTAAAACCATAAGTTTCCATATATTTGTTTATTTTTCTTCTTCTATATTTTATCAAAAATAATTCAATAAAAGTTTTAGCAATATGATATTTTCGGAAAAATTAGGAATTCTTGAAAAGTGCTGATCGTAACGAGTTGGAACCGACAACAATAAATTTGCATTTGATAGTTTATTAAGCTTAACTATATTTTTTGGATTTGGTAAAGAATACAAACTTTATTCATTTTTTGACAGATGCTTTCGTCCTAGTACAACTGCAATACTAGGACGCAAGAACACAAGAACTTTTTTCGGTCAAGTCGAAAGCGAGTTTTCAAAACTTATGAGAAAAAATTGTTTTTGGGACCTGAATGGCTCCAAAAGTGTTATTTCCTTAGAGGAAATTCGCTGGAAATACTGATTTCTTGTAAACAAAAATAATGATTGTATTTAATAAACGCACAAGCTACGGTAGAAATTAATGCGTGCTCAGTATGTACAGTTTCATAATTAATTAATTTAAATCTACTTTCATTAGGACTTTAAAGTCAATTTAAAATCGCTAGATATCGAAGTATTATTTACAAATCCAATGTTTGACAGTAGGCAAATCTAATATAGCTTAGTAAAATAACGATAATTTGGTGTTTTAATTAATTCAGAGAAGGAATTTGAAAACCGTTTGGAATCATAAAATAATAAGGACAAGCTCGACGTTTGATGTCTATTGTGGTTGTCTATTACATTATATGAGTAATAAATGAACTAGCATGTTGGTATTTTTGAATCAGTAACCTGTTTTTATCAAGGCGCGGTTTTCTTACAAAATTAGACAAAAAATGTGACCGTGGCATCTCTGGAGTGTCGATCTCGCCAAGACTGACATGCGAATTTGGACTGGATATCTATATTTGGTAAGTGATGTATAAGTGTACCATGTCAAAATCTTTAAAATACAAATTCGGACAGGTTGAAAAATTCGTATCGAACTATCTCAAGTTTTATCAATGTTTGTAAATTCGTAAATACTGTCTAATAATTTTGATATCATAATTTCATGTCATTCTTTGAAAAACTAAAAATATAAATGGTTGATTGCTTGTTAAGCCTATTATTGTAGTACTGAGTTTGGTAAGGAAGAATATTTTAAGCACATTTAAGGCTCCATTACAGATCATTATAACATAACGAAAAAGGGCCAAGAATGATTTATCACAATACGATAAGACCTGAAAATATTAACATTGATTTGAAATATATTACATTCAAATTAGGGATGCATCCGATACCGATACCTACACCGATATATCGACGATATCGTTGGCTTTCCGATTTATCGAAATCGGTGATATTAGTTTGCCGATACACCGATACATTTTGAATTCCGCGCTATAACCACCCATCGTGTAAACGCGCCATCCCCGCGCTTAGTTCGTTCATGTAAACGCTGCACAATTTATGTATGCTCGGGGAATCCCGGCGTTTTATAATTTCATTCCGCTAGTTCCTTGTTGTCAATTGTTGCTTTCGACGCGTAATAAATAAATAATTAATATGTGTGGAGTTTTTTTTACTAAATACGTATATAGTAACTAATATGCGTGGTAAAAAACAAAATTGAATAATTATGTCAACCTCAAAACAAAAAAGTTCGATATGGAACCACTTTGAAGTATCCGCAATTCTAAAGCAATTTGTATGTATTGTAAAGAAAGTGTCTCGTGGTACCAATTCAATAAATTATAACACATCGAACTTGTGGATCCACATGAAAAGACACCATCGGAGTGAATTGGAGACGGCTTCAGTGCCAAAGACAACAAGGAGTGCTGACAGTGGCTGACAGTTTTTTTATAGAGATGATGATATTAGGGTAAATGAAATAAATTGTACCATTGCTGAGCAAATATGCGTCGATATGGAGCCATTCGACTCAGTCAACAAGGTATCAACGATTATTAAACAAGCTAAGACCGAATTACAAAATGGTATCACGTTTCCGCATTGCGGAAAAAGTTATATAGTCGTTCATATATTTCTGATATGAACGACTATGTACTAAAGTACTAGAACTGTTAAACGAGTTATTGCTTATCGTGATAACTACCGACATATTGACAAGTGTCTCTTCTTCGTAATCGAATGATTTTATTAGCCTAACAGCTCATGGGATAGATACTAAATTTTAGTACAAGCTTTATTGCCTCGAAGTTATACCATTCGAGGATCTTTAGCACTCAAGATCCAACATAGTATGTAAAATAAAGAAGGCTTTTCAGTATTGGGATATACAGGACAGAGTTCGAGCCATAGTTACCGATAACGCAGCAAATATGGGTGTCGTTATCAGAGAGATTCAACAAACATACAATTTAATGCCCATCAAATGTTTGGCTCATTTACTACGATTGGTAATTGAAGAAAGCCTTTTTAAACAGGAGCAGGTGAATGTCATGATTACTAAAGCACGGTCTATCATTGGTCATTTTAATCATTCTACGAGGAGCAGCAAGATTTTAAAGGAAATGCAAGACGCTCATAACTTTCTGAATCATGTAATTAGATAGAACGTATCTACGCGATGGGACTCGATACTGCAAGCGTTAAGGCGATTGCTGGAGCAACGAGTTGCAGTGCAAGCTTGTTTGCCTAGTATAAAGTGCAACGTAGAACTCACAACTGAAGGATGGGATAATGATGGATGAGGTGATGAATTTTATGTTATTTTGAAGAGGTGACAAAATCAATCAGCAAAGTCACAGCTGTATTATCCGACGCTATTCTATTAATTAACAGTCTCCGAAGAGTGCTTCAGAACATCAAAGACACAAACGATCAGTCTTTTGCAAGAGGGAATGTATTGAAACTTATGGTGGCTGATATGATATTGGCTCTTGAAGAAAGATTTGATTATATAGAAAATGAAGAATCGTATTACTTAGCCACCGTAATAGATCCGCGTTATAAACTTCGAACATTTCATAAACAATCCACTGTCAGTATGGCAAAACGACGGCTTGGACAGTTACTGAACTCACAAACTACTTCAGAATCGACAATGAAACAACCACATACAAGTTCTGTGCCATCTACGAGATGTGGGTTATGGATCGTTTGTGAAAATATTATTAAAGAGGTTGAAGAAGATGAGCCTCTCTGTCTTTTGATTAATGATTCTCTCAAAGAAGAACTAGAGAGATATTTGAGATCCCCCAATATATCAAGAGAAGCAGATCCTCTCCTTTTCTAATTTTTTTTTGTTTTATATCGAAATTTTAAAAAAATGGCACAAAAACATTTCAGTTTCCAAATGAGTTCTGTCGCATCTGAAAGGCTATTCTCAACGGCAGGTCTCGTCCAAACAGACTTACGAAATCAGCTGTCACCTAATAATTTAGGGATGTTGTGTTTTCTGAATAAATCTTATAAATGTGAATTTTAATTAGGAATTTATAATCCGAACTTTATTATTAAATTGATATTTTATTTAATTACTATTTTCAAAAAATAACTAATATTTTGTTGAATTACAATTTCCAAATATCGTTAGTTAACATTGTGAATAAATATTGTATGTGTATATTTATAATATATATAAATAAATATTATGTGTGTATATATATATATATATATATATATATATATATATATATATATATATATATATATATATATAAGTAACGTCATCTGTTTCTAGATTTTCTATCCTAAACCCACAGCTTTTTACTTTTTACACCTTTTCAAGCCTGCAGTGTCCGTATCGATATCGATATCGTATCGGCATTAGTGCGTATCTTTGCAACCCTGATTCAAATATTTTGCGAAGAAACTATTCACAAGATCTGTATCCCAACAAAGTATAGGTATGGTGAAAAATTTGCGAAAGGAGTCTATTAAATAATACTAATACCTAAGAAAAAAATGATGAAAAAAGGAAAAAAAAACGGATACTGAGATAATATGATTTTTTCACTATCGTTAAATTATCCCACGAAACAGATAATGAATAAAACGATATTATATATATTTAAAAACTGAGTGAGTAAAATTTCATCGTAGAAAGGTTAAAAGAAGAAGGAAACACCGTATTGACTTCAATGTATGCATATATCTAAAAAAAAATTGAACTCTTTCAAGAACGGGGCAATATTTATTCTATTTCTGTAGCTCAGGCTCAATTTTAATGGAAACTAACGAGTTGTAAAGGCAGCCAATAAATGACATTACGATGAGATCGCGCGCGTTGCGCACAATTAATTCAAAATAGAATGAGCAGGATATCTGGCAAAAGGATTACAAAAAACTAATGGATCTAAATAAAAGTAAAATTGGAAGTTGGTGCTTTATTACAGACTGCTTATGTAGGTATGATCTCCCGCTGTTTAAAATTTTTTTTTGGGAGCGTTTGCATCTAGTGCTAACAAGGTTTAAGATAAATTCATATAACTTGAGGAACAGTAATGTGTAAGTATTAATGTCAGTGACATCTAATATTGACAAATACATCAATCAAACGATTGCCGGCTAATGACAAAAGGGTAAGTCATGACAGACCAAGCTTCTTTCTAGTGTACTCCTCCTTCCTTTAATACCACTCTGGATATGTTTATCACTCTCTGATGACGTATTTGGCATAGAAACTATACTCTAGTTGTAGTATTTTAAAATTGTTTGTTTTAAAAGTACAGAAAATATTCCCAGTAGAAGAATATGAAAAAAATTGTAATACAAAAAACATAATATCTTGTAGGGCGAAACTGAATAAGAACTTTTTCTTTCATCGTAGTTTGAGTGCATACTCGTACATCACTAAGTAACTGACGGTGCTAAACCGTGAAAGAGTACATATAATGAAGTTGTGAAGAGAACGTGGCTAAAAAATGTGCGTTAAAGAAATGAGCTATTGGTGACTGTATGATTAACATGTTCCATTCCCAGAGCATGGCTGGATTACAAAGGAAAGCGCAAAGTAAGAAGCAAATGAGTAAAATCAACGGTTGGCAGTGATGGTGTAAGCATTGTTATTCTTAGATCTCTAAAAGACAGTTTAGTTCCCATCGTTACAAGATATCAGTTAAAACTGCTTTATTTCCTTCTCAGTGAAAAAAGGATTATATTACTACATTACCCAAAATTTTCGCCCTTACTCAGACTAAAGAATTTGCCCCAATATCCATTTTATCATTCTTATCTAAAGTTTTTGAGCGTATTATGCATGGTCATTTAATGACTTTTTGATCACCATAAAAGCTTAATCCTTTTCAATCTGGTTTCAAATAAATTTTACAGTTCTAATTAATTTTACTGATGATATGTGTTTAGTCATGTGTAACACTCTACTCACTGTTCTCATTCTCCTTGACTTCAGTAGTGAATTAAATTCAGTAAGTTTTGAAGCTGTATTAGCTTGTTTTAAACCATTTAACATATCCCAACATTCTTGAGAATAGTTTAAATTTTGTTTAATTGGCCGTAAGCAAGCTGTCAATGCACATCTAATATATGTTCTGAATGGATCGATTTGGTATCTCTATTGCAAGATGGTGTGTTTTCCCCACTTCTTTTTAAATTTTTATTAACAGTTTAGTCAAAGATCGTCATGGGAAATTATCACTTGCATCCAGTTGATGCAACTGAAAATTTATATACGTACAGATTTAAATAATATTCATGATGCAAATAACTTCCTAAAAACTTCTCAAAATCTCGATTAGTAAATTATAAAAAAATCTCAAGCAATTATTGAGGCTCATTTCTAAAATCAACACAAGTGATTTACCACAGCTTTCATTGAATAATTTTGGAATACTATTTTCTAATACTGTAAAGGAACCAGGTTCTTTATTGTATTTATTGATTGATAAAAATTTTACTTGGCAGACCCAGGTAAATGTCATTCGTCGATTATTTGATAGAATGTACTACAAAAAGTCTCCATAAGTTCCTTCCCTTTAAAACTAAAATATTATTATGACCAACTTTTAAAAACTTCAAAACGTTACGTGTTTGCCCTCTATACTATCTGTTACGTATTTGCCCTCAAAAATATTATCACGTTCCTAATTTTAGATCTCGACTCAAATGGATGTCGATTCGTGATCGTGATTCTTTTATTAATTATTAATATTTTAAAAAATTTAGAAAGTCCGACTTACCTCAGTAACAGATTCGTAAAATTATCTGCTATATTTACGTTCTGAGAGCTTACGCATGCTTCTCATTCCTAAACATTGCTCGGCCTTTAATGAACATTCCTTTTCTAGTTATGCTATGGAATTTATTGGATCCTGGCATCAGAAATTCACCATTCACATACGCTTTCAAAAGTCATCTGAAAAAATTGTGCCTGTCTTGACTTACCCCGTACCATTATCAGTATGTTCACTTATTTTAAGATATTGCTCTTGTAGTCATTTGACAAAATTATTTTCGGTAATTCAAACATTTCCTTCCAATCTAGTTCAAATCAAATTTTCGAATCCATATAAGGAAGCTTATAAAAGGTTTTTGTATTTTTTTTTGCTTTGTTTTTTTAACAGTCTACCATTTATTTTTTCAGTTGGTTAAACAATAAATATAGACACAAAATAAAATTGTTATGGGAAGTTCTTAATTTCCAAATTACATAATTATGCAAATGCGAAAGTGAGTCTGTCTCGCTTTCGCTCCTCAACTATTACGCCGATCTTCATGAAAATTTGCATACATGTCTGTATTACGGGGTCAATTCATGATCGTGGTATTTATCGTAGAATAGAACATACATTTTTATTTTTATACGTGCGAGCAAAGCCGCAAGTCAAAATTAGCTAACAATAGTCCAAATTAAAGGCAATCGTTTACAGTGTAAAGTATTTTTATAGCAAATCTTTGTCGCCGGTTTTTAATATTATAGATTTTTTCGAAATGTTAGTTTCTTTTTTTAGAAAAAAAGCGAAAATACCAAATTTTCACATTGCTAAACTAAACTTCTTTTTATGCTTTATATTTCGGAACAAAAAAATTAAATAAAATCGGAATAATTTTTCTAGTTCTTTGTATAAATTTGATTTACTGCTGTAGGAAATCAAAATTAAACAAGAAAGTTACCTTTAGGCAAATAATTATCTTGTAAATTTTTTTCAGAATAATAATTCACTTTTATGAAATAATAAAAAGCGCCGCCTCCCCGACCCGCGTGCCAGAAATCTGCACTCGCAGCTACGCGGTAGGGCGTCGAGACGCATCTTTCAGGATCCCTGCCTTACCGACGCCGCGGGGAAACGCCGCCGCGTCGCAGCGCTGCCCAAATCGATAACAAACGTCGCCGAACGCGTCCGAGTGGCGCCGAACGCATCCGAACACCCAGCTTTCAGATGACAAATGTCAGACTGTTCCAACCGTTACAAATTCTTATAATATTACACTATTTTAACAGTATTTCATAAGTAAAAGTGTTCGTACTTACGTCGCGTGCAAAGTTATCGATAACTGTGTTCCTTATCTTTAGTAACTTGCGTTCTGTGTTCGTTTTGAAGTGATTATTTGATCATAATTGTGGAGGTTAGCGGCTAATGTCAAACGCACGGCTAGAAATTTTCTTGCAAGGTAATTTTGTTATATATTTTTACCTTAGTTCGATACTCGATTGTTTCAATTTGTTTATTGTAAATTGCTTGCAACAATTAGTTTAACTACTGTTTTAAAGGAGGTACGATTCGCTGCATACATCATAATTGTATTCCGCGGGGATAGCGTTAAACAAAATGTCTTCATCAGGTACCCTCTTCTATTTCCACGGTGTTATTCTGATTTTTATCATTGTGTGGTTTTATAATTTTCATGTTTTGTTATGAAATTTGCAAACGAAAATAGCTTGTAAATTAATACCATTTACCGTAATCTGAGTGCGGGTTGTTTTTTTTAATCGACATATGGTTTTTTTGGAAGCGTACATAATTGGCTTTTAGATAATGAATTACTGAAATCGTTTCATTTGTATGTGGGGGCAGTGATAGGGCGAGCAATGTTGATGTCATCAATGTGAGATGAGGAAGGGCGCGGCTGCGACGGCAGCGGCAGTCGGGCGACATCTTGCGTGGTGTACGTCGCGACACAACATTGTTATTGATAAACAAAAGGGTTTTGTTGTATCTGATATCCGCAGTGACGCGGTACTTTAATTGATTGATATAATGACTTTCAATATGTTGGATGCGCGATACGGCTGATAATTGTCGTAATGTGGGTATTTTTACTTATGTCATATTGACGCAAGCCCTTACGCACGCTAAACTATATACTGCACGTGAATTGCAGATAAAATGATGTGATTTTGATATGGATATACGCAGCACTTGAAAATAAGAAGTAAGTTAACGTTTATTATGTTGGGTAATTTAACGTCTCTAAAGGGATAAGTTAAATGTAATATTTTTTCTGGACGTTTGATGTCATAATAAAACAGTTAGTTCTTTTCACGTTTTGGTGTTAGTAGTAACTAGGTCAGACTTGTCTTTAATAGATGTTAATTTTTAAGGATCCCCATTTCGAAAGAAAAAATCGGAAACCTTATAAGAATACTCCTCTGTCTATGATAATTCCGCTGTCTGTGTGTTACAGTCGTTTCAGAAACGCTCTGATATAGAAAATTGAAATTTACATAATGATAAAACATGTTAAGCCGCATATATATTTTAATAATTTACACTATTTTTTTAATTTCATGCTAAAAAATATCTACAAAGACTTGTCCAAAAAACAGCTTTACTAGATGCTTATCTACATTTTTGCCGAAAAATATAGCGATGATTAGAAATTTCATAGTTTTTGAGAAATTCTCTATATTTTATGCATGTGAAATATTATAAAATATATTCATATGAGGAAATGTAATATTAAAATTCGTAAATAGTTTAATCATGAAAAAATAAGAACTTGTTTGTTTAAGTCAATATGCAATGCCATATAATTCCCATATCTATCAGGCTATTTTATCGCTGCCTCATAGGACCAATAATGCCTGGAAGACTGTTATTTTCATCACCGCATAGATTTGGCAGAATGAGACTTAAATCATTTTGCTCTTATACGTTATTATATACATTGTAGTTTATGTTGCTGATTGGAGTAAATGTATATATTACTAAATATTATTTATATTTTACATTTTTATACACAGTAAGTTTTTTATGAACAAAAGATAGGGTTTAACTCAGAAAAAACGTCATATATCATCTAACTCCTACGCAACTACAGACGTCACATGAAAAGAATCTGCGAGCGGTGTGAACGAATTGAAGCTAGCATTTTATTTATTTATTTATATATATTATCGTTTTTCTTTTTTGTTATCGCCTAACGATTTTTCGAAATCGCAGTATGATTATTTATACGCGAGCTTCTATAATATTTGCCAATTACGAAATGTATTTAGACTAATTGATAACTTAAATATAATTTTTTTTCTCGTAAATTTATGTATGTTCTTCAAGATTTGTAATTTTTAATACACCAATATCAGCTAAAGCTTGACCAACCCTGAATATACAGGTTGACCTGCTATTTACAAACCATAACGTTATATTAAATAAATATATCATTAGCACTCTAAATGCTGTCCTCAAAAGACAAGTAATTGCCTTGTCGCCAACACAACTATTTCGTTTATGTATATGCTTTCTGGTGAGCGCCATTCGGAACCACTTTTTGTTCATTTTATAAGAGTATAATACTAACTGCACGGTTCGAGGACGCTCATAGCGGTTGAGCAGGAAAGAGCGAACCATTTTATGCGTTCTGTACTCCCGTTAGTGCCACTAATTAAAACTCGAATGATGGCCTTCGGTAGTGCCTACCACTCCATAAGGTTAAGATAAGAGATTTAGGACTCGATCTAATGGATGGCTAATAACCAAAAAATACAAAGCTTAACTTTGACTGCAATAGCACTAACATTTCATACTTACTTAATACTTTCATTCATTAACGTACGAGGTGTGACACTATTACTGCTACCACAGCAGCAGGTGCGATTTTTAATATTTATTCTATATGCTTCCTTCGGTGGTGACAACCCAAACGGCTGCGGTGAAACATTTATAAAATTATTTCAAATAATTTGAAAAAAGAAATATTTATAAATTATTTTATTAAAATTCATAAACTTTGCTAATACTAAAAAAAAATTCAGAATTAAAAATATTTTCATAGTTCCGATCACAAAAAATATTTTTTGGCTCAGCGAATGTAGTGCCGTTTAAAAAGATAACTTTTTGAGAATTTAATAAATATTGAGATCTCTGATAATATATTTATATTTTATATTTCGCTTTTTTTTCGAGACATAAAAAAATGTTATTTTGCAAATATATACTTCGCCCGTGTTTTCGAATATGTGAAAACGTATAATAAAATTTGAAAATGTCGAAAAATTGGAAAATGTATCCCGAGTCGTGGAGATTATTTTCCTTCATAGATTATCTGCTTAAAATTTTCGGAAGAAATAAAATAATTGCTGAATTTTGTATTTTACAGCGTCATATGTACAATTGCCGTTCAATTTCGTTTTTAAAATTCATCAAAGTAGATCTAAGAAGCTATTAACTTAAAAATAAATTGTACAAAAATATGTCCTATATGTAGGTTTTTGAATGAAAAAGAAGATGATTATATTTAATTAATTTGTTTTGTGTTTCATACCATTTTCGAGATGTACTATTTCACTGTTAACGCAAGAGTTAAGTGTCGTGCAGTAACGTAGCAGACACTACGTGACGCCATCAAACAGATACGTTGCGACGTGGCTGGTACTCTTATCGCGTTTTAAATTTTCGAGGATACGGGTCCTATTTTACGGTGAAACATATAAGTTATACGACAACGTATATTAAACGTTATAATTCATTGTCCTTTGTTTTTTTATTTAGTTTTGTATACGAAAATGAAGCGTTTAAATATGATTATTCATTAGAAAATGCTGCAAGTAAAAAAAACAATTATTGAAAAATTTATTATTTCTCTTTAAAAAAGGTATGAATAAAAAAATTATTACTGTTTTTTATTTTCAAATAGAATTAAAAAAACTGGCTATGCCAATGAACTATGTATAAATTTTATCATCCTTCAAAATATTCTCCGCAATGATAAGTATTTGTCGATTTCAATAACTTACTTTGTAAATTTTATTTAAGGACTTATCTATACATATTATATAAAATTGGTCGTGTGTGTGTCTATATTCGTAGACGAAGTATACGAAGTACGTGATAGTAGTCTCTCAACCTTCTCATCGTGTACTATGGTGGTTGCGCGGGTTGAAAGTAGTTGACCTCGAAAATGTGTGAATTCTAATATGAAAGTTCCAATTTTTTATAGAAAGTTCTAGAAATTTGAAGAAATTTTTACAATTTTCTGGAACATTCTCACATATGGAACATTCTTCACCTTTTTTTTACCACCACTTTTCATTTCTTTAAATAAAATTATTTAATATATATATATATATATATATATATATACACATATACATACATACACATACAAACACATATATGTATATTTAGTTAGTAAGATATTTATGTACAAAAAAAGTATGAGATATGAAAAAATGTAAGACCAAAAAAACTTAAACTGGAAAATGGCTTCAAGTTCAAGAAATGTTAACAATTCAACCGACAATTTTTTATATCCGTGGAAAATTAACCGTGAAAAAACCACAAGGGAATATAATAAGCTTTCTTGAAAATGCCTATTGCGTTTATTTTTAAAATAAATTTTCGATTCGGCATTTCAATGATTTAGATGGAACCATGAAATCACCACAACAACTGTTATTTTTGCTACTGTCGTATAAAGGCTCAGATAGTTGAAGATTAATGAAATGAAAGAACGCAGGAGGAAAGGCAGCTTTGATTTATTTTAGAAAGGAGTTAAACACTTGTTTGGTAATTAGAATAGACTGATTACGTTCAATTAGTGGAAAATCTTAAAAAATTGGCTTGTAATAAGTTTGAAAGCCCCCTTTCTAAAATGAATTTTGATTACTTTCCGGGACCTTTTGTGAAATTTAGCAACAGGGTGACAGATTTCATCAAGGTGATAGAACAATGATATCAGGGTAAGTGTGATGTTAACATGATTGTGGATTATAGCAGTATATCAGGCGGGAATGTGTGTGGCGAAAATCAGCAAAACTCGTTAAAAAAAGGTTCCAAGTAATTCGATTGAACTATTAGGGTTTGCAAAAGCTTTAATTAAATAGTTGGTCTTATTGTATTATGTGCCCTGAGGTCGCTAGTGAGCACAACTTAATATCTATAAGAAAAGGGGTTTTGTTATCTAAGGGTGATTTTTCTTATCACAGATATAATGTGTTAGAAGACAGGTCGATGAAAAAATTAAATATTGCGGTTTCTCTTCGTCACTCGATGATGTCAATAGACAATTTCTTCGAAAATGTGTTTTCTTATTATTCATCGAAAATAGATATAAATATAAATACAAAAATTAACATTTTATTTTATTTTATGTTAATACGTAAATCAGCTACTTATAAAAAGTCTAATTGTTATTACCGAAGTTAATAGAGCTAGACATATCTAAAACGAGTTGTATTCTTCTTTAAAAAATCTAAATAAATTGAAAATTATTACCAGGAATGTTAATTTTTGTATTTATACAACAAAATATGTGAGTTGTAGTCTTCTTTAAAAAATCTAAATAAATTGAAAATTATTACCAGGAATGTTAATTTTTGTATTTATACAACAAAATATGTGAGTTGTAGTCTTCTTTAAAAAATCTAAATAAATTGAAAATTATTACCAGGAATGTTAATTTTTGTATTTATACAACAAAATATGTCCACGTTACAATATTTTAGACCAAGTTGAGTTAAACAAGGACGGTATTATTTAGTAATGGTTCGTATTTAAGTGAAATGATTTTAAAATTACACCGGAGTATAGAACTTAAAATTAGAAAATATTTCGGGGTATAATACATTAAGTAATTACTATCAGTTTCGTAATAAATATTTTGTTTAGATAGTTTTTCGATGTTGCACAAATATATTTTGGTAAGACCTGGCAAGTGTGTGTCGGAGCACATACAAATGTGTTGTTCCGTGATTGTCTATATCTGTTTATGTAAATTAATCGAATTATTTTAATTGAAACTTTTAATAAAATGCTAATATTAGCCACTATTTAGATATTTTAAAATGCTCAGTGGAAAAATTAGAAGGAGACACATTATAAATTACTTTGAATATATTAATATTTTGGTACTAGGTTTCGTCAGCGGTTTCGCACTCATAGTTATAGTTACACATTGAGAGAAATTAAAATATGCAACGCTATTTAGAATGTTAAGGGAAATTAAATACATCGTTTTTTTCGTGACTTTGTATCAAAAGACAAAGAAAACAAAAAAATGAGGGATTTAAGGGAGTAATTTTGTCACACTTATGTATTGTGTTTCAAAAAATCACGTCGATCCGTTGCTCTGTTTCGATGTTGATTCGTTTTTCCGTTTGTGTACTATTTCAGTTTCAAATCAGAATTTTCCCGAAAAAATCGATTTTCCCGAAAAATTCGATTTCCCCGAATTAATAAGTAGCCTATATTATTTGCAGGCCCGCCAACAATCTCTGTACACTTTGATCCGTTACTCCGTTGCGACGTGAAATAGGGACAAACAAACAAACTTACGCATTTATAATATTAGTTCGGATGTACTTATTAAAAGAGGTCCCTATCTGAAAAATCTACTTGCAAAATTATATGCACATATTTAGGTCTAATCTATGAAAACTGTGAGTTGTGAAAAAAATAATCAAGTTATATGGTTCCATAGTTCACTATGGAACCATAAAAATTGGAAAATTGAGGTAAAGCGGTTAAAGATAAAATTCTAAATTCGGTAATATCTCTTATTCCCAATCGCGGTCGGTCGGTCGGTCTCCTATGTATTTATACTAATTCCGTTTTACGATCTCGACTGGTTCTCGAACCGTCAATAATAATAATGATTGTCTCCGTTCGTTAGCGGCGCGCGTAGTGGGCGCGTTAATGGTAATAAGCCATAAATATTGTCCGGCCGCCTACCCGCAACTAGTCGCATGAATCTGCTCTTTGTTCAAATGTACGCTGTTGATATTTACTTATTCGACATTGATACTATCGAACAAGATGGACCACTTCCAATTGCCCAGGAATTATTCCCGGTCTGTATTATACTTTATTTGATAAATTGTTTATAATTCGAAATCTCTGAAATTTTTTTTATAACATGTTGTAATATATAACGTATGTATTACTCATAGAGGTGATTCTGTCAACTGAGATACACGAAGCGTGTTTCTGCAAAAAAAACATTTTTTTTCCATTCGCAACTTTGGCAGTGATTTTTTTCAGAAACGGTTGAAAAAAATGTTTTAAAACTCTACAGTAGGTTTAAAAAATCCTAGGGATAAAAAAATAATGTATATAACAAACAATTAATCGAAATGTCAATTTTTTGTTCATTAAATCGAAAAAGTTATTATGAATTTAGTTTCCATACAAAAAAATTAGAAAATGATAATACGCAATATATAACTTAAACTAAATAAAATATAAGATATTTAAGAAACTCCCTTATAATATAAAATACTAAGATATTTAAGAAACTCCCTTATAATGAATGCTAAAATACAGTCCAGTGACGCGATAAGCCAGTTGTGTTTTGTATGGGGTGTTTTCGCTCGAATCGTAGTTCGTCAGTTTTTAAGTCTTATAACTTTGTAATGAATAGTCCTAGGTACGATATATTTATTTTAACCGTTTTTAATGTTATTACTTATTCTATTTTAGTAATGAAAACATATAATCAAATACCCTGTTGTCATAAATTACCTTAACATTTTCCATTCAGCTTGATGCAAATAATTACTTGTATTCAAAATAGACGCCTACTTTGTTACAGTCTGTATAACAAAAGCGTTTGTTTAGATAAAAGTTAGTTCTGTAAATTTAGAACTTATAACATATTTACTTTAATTAAGTTGAATTTTGGCAATATATATGTAGAATAGATTAAAATTACAAAAAGTAATTTTAGCTTCTGTAATATACAAAACAAATTTGGGCGTGTTGCTGCATATTTTGGCATTGGTATTGAATTAGGTGTGCCTCAAATCTTTTAGATACTTTGCGAGTAAGAAGACGACGACTTGATAATTTCTGCTCGTCATTATTTCGTATAATAATTTAATTTATCTAACTCCATTGGTCCGCTTACGTATATCACTCGCTAAAAAAGAAAACGGAGATATTTCGTTTTGTTGAATTAGTCTCGATTTATGAGCCCACACACATATTGAGTTATAGTCATTGTTACAATAAAGAATTTATATATGTGGATGTTGAAATAAACCAGAGAATTATTGCAATTATTTTTTTGGAAAAGATATTTTTTGCCATTCGATTTTATGTTTAACAGCGGAGCTCGTTTATCTTCAAAATTGGAAGAATTTAAAATTAAGCAAAAATTGTTGTGTGCCGAGTACACACCTAATACACGAGTATGTTTATACGTATGTATGCACGCGCGTGTTGTACGATGTTGCTGTGAATAATGTTAGTTGAGTTTATAACGAGTTTAAGTTTGATACGGGAAAAAATTTATTGTTGTATTACGTACCTATCTATTTAATGTAGGATGGTAAAAACGACAGTAATTATTTTTTTGTTAGGGAAAAATTTGAAGACAGTGTTAAGAATTTTTTAATTGTAATTCTGGTTAAATAATTCTAATTAACTGAATGATGTTTTGATGACCCGTAATCACTTATGTTTTACCTGAAAAATCAGATTAATTAGGGGTTATGTAGTAACTTGGTGGAACACTTCTTTTGCTGTTGTATTTGACAAGGTAAAAATATTTTTTTTATACATTTTCTGTCGCTTATCACGACACGAGAATCCAGGCTAGATTAACCTTCTTCTTATAATTTCTTTAACCCTAGAGTCATCGCATTGGGTTGATAAAACCCAGCCCTCTCTGTTCCAGTTCATAACTGTTTTAATTTTTCTGGTTACCTACATCTTGCCCAATATCTTCAAGCGACAATGTGATCCGCACACCGCGCCACATTCAGTTTGTGCGGCGCGCTCGAACAGGATGGATGTGTAAAGTCAGTAGGGGTCGATTCGACCCGCTTGTGACTGTTTATGTTAGTTTATTTTTTTATTATTGAAATTGTAAAAGTCTATATATGTTTCTTAGTGTGATATCGCGAAATTTTGACAGATTCACAAATTCAAGAATACTTGGCGGATGATGAAATAGAAACAGAAATTGTCTCTAAGGTCGAAGGTAATCTTGAATGCTATGAGCATGAAAAGTGATCGGACGAGAGGAGGGACAGTGATATTTCCGCAGCCGTATTTTATCTTTCAGTACATATACCTTCTGTTATATTACAAAAAAGACTAGAACTAAGCGATCGCTAATTATTATACATCGAAGGCATTATATAAAAGGAACACATCGGAGGATAAATAACCTAACATATCTCTGATATGACGGAGCCTCAAAAAAATGTAAAGTCAGTCATAACGTAGTATATCAACTTCGGGGAAAAGTCAATGAGATTTTTGACGCTGATACGCCTTTGGAATGCTAGAGTTTTATGTTCTTTGATAGTTTACTAGAACAGCTTGTAATATACGCCAATGTTTATATAGTTACACCAAAAGAAAATTACCAGAGAGAGAGAAAGAAAGAGAGAGAGAGAGGAAAATGATATATCAACAAAGCACTTAACAGTGGAAATAAAAGCTTCACTTCATCACTTTACTACGCTGGTAGACTTCGTGGACCGCATTAGAATACGAAAACATTATGAGTAACTGATGGTACTAGATCTGACATGTCTACAGATACAATGTTAACGTAAATTCCAGTTTTTACTCCTCGTAAGATTTGATGACTGAAATTCTCATGAAAAGAGAAGGCATAATGAAAATACTGGCACCAATTAAAAAGTTTTTTGTACATTTATCGAAACAGGCATTATTAGGAGAATATATTATAATTGATGAGAAACTTGAACGATTTTGAGAGCAATATCCATTTCGACAGTATATTTCGAAAATCAGAAACGATTGATTCAAGGACTTACTAGTAATACATCGCAAAAATGGAGATCGATTTACCGTTTGTTGAAAACGTACTAAATTTGTCGTTGTTAGTTATTATGAAAGAGATAGAGGTTAGAATAAAAATAAAATTTTCGCAACAACTGACCAAATTATACTTCTGGAAATAAGTAAAATGTTCAATTGATTATGTGAAAAAAATATAATATTCATCGTTTTTTATTTTTTTTTGGAACCATATTAATTAATTACCAAGATTAAACGATATTGTTTTTAGTGTGTAAGAAGAGTATAAAAAGCAGCTAATATTTTACTAAAAAATAAAGACTTAATAATTACCTGAACGTAATTGTTTCTTAGTTAACGTTTTGGTTAAATATAATTATATTTTTGTATTTAATATATCATTTTGTTTTTAATCATTATGTAATTAATTATTAAAGACCTAAAAGTATTTAATTATTTATGTACATTAAAACTAACACAAGATTTTGTAGACATAGTGCGACTGTGCATGTAACAAAAAGAGGTCCTGATAGAGTCCTCCTAAATAAGGCAAGCAACTACTTTCAAATGATGTCCATTTGTTAACTGTTAAACGTGGTGCAAGTTTTGCTTTCAGATATTATTCTATGTATCATATTAATGCCATTCACAATTTAGGCAATTTTTTACTTAAGTTTTTTTTCGGAAATTAGTCCTAGAATCAGAGTTATGAGTTAAATGTTTAATTTTTAAATATACATATACATAATGTGCTTTGTACGACACTTACAAGTACGACAAATAGTCGAGAGAAGGCAATGATTACATTATAATAAAAACGCACTCCTACATATAATACATATACATTACACAATAAACACATTTATTATTTTCGAAAACACAAATCGCGTAATAAATTCCAATACAAATATTATATTTGTCGATTGGAAAAATGTATTGTTTTAAATAGTCCCTTATATATATATATATATATATATATATATATATATATATATATATATATATATATATATATACATATATACACATATATATATAAATATATATATACATATATATATATATATATATATATATATATATATATATATATATATATATATATATATAAATAGCGTATTTTGTTTGTTCGGCAGCAGCGCGCGAGTGCAGCTCGGCCGGCCGTGCTATGGGGCGATGAGCGCGCGCCCGCCCGTCCCCGAGCTGCGGCCCCCGCACGCGCAGGTGAGCTCTGTCTACTTAGTGAGAGAATGCGTTTTGGCTTATATTATGTTGAAAACGTGTTTTAATATGTTTCAACCAACATAGACTAAATGCTTGAATTAATGAAGGGAAATTAATTTCAATTATAATTTGTTCTTCTAATACCGACTACCTTAAATTTACCCCTCTCCCACCACTTTTTTAATATACACCCTTTTGTTTTGATGTGCATTTATACAGGCGTACAGGGGGTAGCTTGATATTGGTCAAAACATACCTTCATTATTTTTAACGAGTAAAGTTTTTAATAATTTATTTGGTAAAAAATCAACATGCCATCGAATTTGATGTCAATATAAGATTTACTTCAAAATTGTTCATCGAGGCGAGAACGCTCGTCTTCAGCTGTCGTGTGCGTGCAATAGTCAAAGCTACAACATGACATACAATATCTCAGCTTGCACCTTAATACATCTCTCTTAAAAATATATTTACAATAGTTTACTAATTAAAAACATGGACATTTATTACAAAATTATTTTTAATTAAACAATTATAAATAATTATAATTTTCGAAAAAAGAATAGTCACGAATGAATGGTCAATTAACACGTAAAATGTGTTACACATTATCCATACGAATAATCTACTTAGTGTGACTAACGTTGACACCTCTTCCAGGATTAAACAGGCCTTTTTCGTGAAAAATAGTTAAAAGTAAAGAAATAAAGTTGTTGACAGAATAAACTCCGAAGTGTTTTTTTTTCTACCGGTGTCCCTGTGGAGTAGCAACGTCCAAACGTATACCGCACTGAACATATTAAGGTATGCCAACCCCATATTCGAGCTTTAATGGATGCAGCGGAAATAAGTATTTCACATGTTAGTATACGAAACTGAATCCGCAAACTTTATAACCCAGTTTGTCACTGAGAATAAATTTATCTTAAGAGAGCAATTATAATTAAGTTATGAGAACAAATAAACACAGAACATTGATTTATATTCGAAGTGTTCATTTGTTTACGTTCAGATAGTTGAGTTTAGCTAATTATTTACCATTATTTTTGCTTTCATCTTCGTCAAAAAGCAAACTATTGTAAGGCAATTTGCTAATAAAATTACATTTAATTAACATATTAACGTACATTTAATTAAATTTATGTGCTACTACTAAAGCTCATCATTGCTTCGCAGCAAAGCTTACCATATCGGCGCGCTTACCGCCCGCTTTCACACCGAGCCGTAAGCACAACACAGTGCGTGTAGTTAAGAGTTCGATTGGTGATATTATAATACATTACAATAAGAGTATATCAAAGCAAAGCTATGTACGTATTATGGGTCGAGACAAATGTAATTTGATCTGAATGCGCAGCTGCCTGAAGAGGAGTACGTTGACACTGTGGGTAGGTACGTGGACCTGCTTCAGTTGTGTCGGCGGCTGAAGGCGAGAGCAATGCGCCGTGCCGCTTCAAGCGCCCTCCGCTCGCTTTTTTTAATACATACGTAATGTCGCATGCAGATTGTGATCCGTATGTCGTCGCTGAATACATTCATGAGGTTAATGGAAATCGATGCAAAACACCGACCATTTTAGATGTCTGGATAATATTATTTATATTGGTTGCGTACCCAACTTAGTGAGTCGGAATACTGGGATGATACTCGTGATATTTAGTTTGTTGTTATGTATATTTTCATAGATATCCGGTTGCTCTTATACGATTTTGTACGTAATGTAATGGGACATTATACGTCACGTGACAGATAACTCGAGCCATCAATTTTATTGAATACAAAGTGTGTTCGGGTTTTCCTAACATGTTCAGCTACTATATATAATTACTACAAGCATGGAAGGGATGTGAGCTGAAGCTGATGTGGCTAAGCTATTCTATAGATTAAACGATTGACAAATTGTACACGATCATGTGATGATTTGTATCTTTAAAACTTGTGTAATATAAAACAAAGAAAGCCCGAACAAAGACGGGAGCCTTAATTATGAGATATCGCGAGATATTATATAACCCGAACTAACGAGGACACTGCACTTTGTCCAAAAAGTATCTTAAAAATTCTCATCGAGCATAATTCGAGAGGAAATCTGTAGTTTACGAGGCGGGACGCCCTAGCAGGTGGGCAATTACTAAAGTTTAAACAGTCGTTACTGAAGCCATAAGATGAAAGCGGGTGCTCGCTAAGTGCTCTAAATCGTTGCTATTTACGACCTATAAACGGATACTTCACTCCGACCACTCGCACTAACTACTTTCCGGGTGCGCGCCGGCAAGTATCCACTGGATATTTTCTTAAAGTAATAGGTATATTGCGACGCCGGTAGGTCTTCTTAGGTGTGATAACCGGTAGCTGGTGACATCTTGTATATTTCAGAACGACGGCGTATATTTTTGGTTCAAGCCTATCGGAAGCGAGATTTTCTTGGATAATGAGCGTTGTTTAGATTAGCACTATCCTAAAGGATGGAACTAAGTATATTTATAACACTCTATTTTGCAGTATTGTTTACATGGGGTTATAGTAATGTTTACATGGGGTTAAGTGAGAACACGATTTCATTTACGGTCGCGCTTATATACTTGTTTACTTATTCTTGTTTCCTTAACAAAAAGGCATATTTTATCTGCTCCCATATTTTTATTATCTTTGAGGTAAACGACGATCACTGCACGTCATCTCAATATATATAGGCAATGGTATATCCTAAATTTTAATTAGTTTAGTATGCAGGTTACACCGACGAAACTGATGAATTATTTTTCTTTGCATTAATTTTTGGTTTTGATGCATTTTTTTCTTTTTAATCTGCCTTAGACAATTTTTTTGTTTCATTGTCTTTTCATCCTATTCATATTTATATTTCTTAACTATACATTATCAATCTGTACCTTCACTCTCTTTGTTCTTATTCACAATGTTATATAGTGTACGTAAGGTTGATAAGTGGAAGTAACGAAGAGCTGACATGATGACAGGAATCGGGGCGACGCTTGCGGCGGCAGTCGACGGCGAGCGACCGCAGCAGCCCCCCAGCCGCGCCGCCGCCCGCGCTGCGCCACTACTGGGTCTGAATACTCTCATCTTACTGT
Source organism: Druceiella hillmani (assembly GCA_039881145.1). Lineage (NCBI taxonomy): Eukaryota > Metazoa > Arthropoda > Insecta > Lepidoptera > Hepialidae > Druceiella > Druceiella hillmani. The sequence continues at coordinate 16,670,339 of JAYKKI010000008.1, read as the reverse complement.
GTGCGCTTACCGCTTCTGTCCTTTGTCTAGCCCGCCTTAAGGAGGCGCGAGCGCGCGCGCCGCCCACGACACGCTGAGCATCGTCTTCCGCCGATATACGTTATTACTAATTTGGCTAATATTCGGCATGCTTCTAAATATTTTACGGCGATGCTCCGTTCCCCGTGTGGCCCGCGCTCGACGTGCTCGCTGCTTATTCTTGTCGCGACTACGGATGAACTCGGTTTGATATATTCACACAGAGCTTTAAGGTTAATTAAACTTTTCGGGTTGAAGCTAGTTGCTGCGTATCCGTCTTCTGTAACATGGAGATCGTCCTAACATCTCTTTTTCTATATACTCTTCTGTATAAGGCAAATATCAAATCCTCAATCTGACTAAATTTCATTACACTCCCAAATTTCGAAACTTCAGTTATATCTTATGGCGAGCGTACATGTTATGGAGCAGAGTTAGTCGGATATAGGAATGAGTGATGTTCAGGCACATACTTCCCATTCATACCTCATCATCATTCTTCTTCCTGTTCTTTACTTTATTATCTATTCTTCCACTTAGACGCTCACTCATTTCTTCGCATCCATTATTTATTTTTTACAACTTTTCTAGATTGTATAAGGATCATAAATTGCGCTCTTACTGTGATTACCACTTAATTGTGATTGCATAATTTATTACTCCTTTTTATTAATTTAACAGAGTAATTAGTCAATTTGGCCTACCGAATAATAATACTAGATGTCGTTATTCTTTTAACTCTTTGTATCTTGTATGCCATTCTTAGTGTTTTGTTGTTGTTATAAATGAGTTTTTGAATATTAATTTTTTTTTATTGGAGTTAATAACATTGGTAAATAATATTTACGTATTTGCTTTATTATATTACATTTTTCTTACGGCTTACGAAGAGGGGCACTGAAATAATTCACGAGAATGTATAATATAATATAAAATATCTTTTCTAGTTATTTTCGCAAAGAAATAGCTTTTATTTTATGGAATAAAGTTATTTCGATGCTTCAAATTAGAAAATAAAACTTTAAGCAGCCCCTATAATAATACTGTTCTATTCAGGAATATTTGTGGTTGATCTTACCATATCCCAAAATAATAAATTCTTATTATTTCCAACGGGTAAATATAAATTAAAATTTTAAAAATCTTTTAATTTACAGTAAATTCAACCCGCATAGCTTCGCTCTGGTTTTTTTAAATTAGGTACTTACTGTCGAGAACGTGTGACCTTTTCCAGAGGCCCATTCATTTTCGCAACGTCTTCTCGTATTTTTGTTTATAGTGGTGAATTCAATGAGTCCGGCATCATAAACCATTCTTATCTGTTACTGTTTCGAATTTTTGTCCAAGTAAAGTGTGAATTAGTGTCCGTAGCCGTCTATTGTAAACGCATGGTCTCAGTGTGTGTCTAAAGCCAATAATTTATGGTGACATTAATGTTGTTGATATCGTTGTAGTGTGTGTGCGTGTTTACTTTGTGTACATGTGCGTAATTTGAATATTACATGTGTAAACTAAATGATAGATTATACAGCGTCACGTCGATTTCTAATGTTTGTTTTAGGTTTTATTGTATCACGCATTTTAAGAAGGCAGAAATGCGTGATCAGTCCCGAGTGTGATAACCAGGATAATTTATGGTTCGGCACTGATTTTTGACTGATTTTGTAATTTCATGAAATGTAACTGGTTTTCTTGATTTTTTAGTCATAATCGTATAAATTGAAACAGATTTTTCTATTGTTTTTTTTAATGTTTACGTCAATTTTATTTCTTAATTACGTGATATGGAAGTGCTGACATTGAGTGAAATTAATGTCGTAGTAGTTCTCATAATAGTATTAACATATTAAGACAAATTTTAACCGTAGTTTGATAAATTACAGTTGCCGTTGTTCATTTATGTGATAATTATTGGATATTAAATGAAAAAATATAGCCATGTAATAAAATTTGCCTAGATGCAGTGTAATTTACTTTTTTCTTTAAAACTGCATAGTATAGACGTATTTGATTTAATGTATTGAGAAAATTTAGTACTTATCTACATTAAAAACCAGAGAATATTTGTTTACATGAGACGCCCTATAAGATGAAAAAAATTTTAATCCTTCTTTCTATTAGAGTATTAACAGTGTGTATCAAATAACAAAACTATATATATATATATATATATATATATATATATATATACATATACATATATAATATACTTGGGTTAGAAACATTTGAAGGTGGTTTACGACTGGGCGCATATTTACCGGTCGCAGTGTAATTAAAACGAGACGATAAATTATGGACGCACTGTAAAGCTATTCGAGGAGCTCAACAGTGGAACCGGGAAAGGCTATAACCTCGGACGACAATGCTACCTGGATATGCTAAAAAATATAACTAAAAAAAATAGTACGTCTTGAATAATTATAATCAATCTTGACGAAATATGAATGAGAGTCTAAAGGTTTCATTCGAAATCAAAGTACAATATTTTCTAAATATCTATACGCATTTGCAACTTCAAAATATTTTCCTTATATTTTCCGAATTCTTAAGATACATTGTCTTTCGAAAGGCGGGTGTGGGGAAATGTTTGCATGACTTATAAAGCCTTAAAACGATATAACAAACCCCGGTACTTCTTCGCGGGAACTACGAACTCATACCATCGTTATAATATTGAATCGCCATAATATTGAATTTTACCATCGTTATAATATTCAATCGCCATAATATTGAATCTTACCATCGTTATAATATTGAATCGCCATAATATTGAACTTTACCATCGTTATAATATTGAATCGCCATAATATTGAATCTTACCATCGTTATAATATTGAATGTTTAAATTATGTTTCTACAGGAAGTAAATTAGAAAACAACGCAAGTAATATATTTAAATTGTTTATGTTTTCCATTGTCGAAATTCCTTTTTATATATGAAGAATTTAACTTTAATAAACGATTGATTTTTAACTTTAATCCACTTGATTGAAGTGGTAATTATATTTTTTTTGGATTGAGATTTTATGTTTTAATATTATAACTATTGTGGAAATATATCTTGTTTTCATTGTAGAATAATTATTTCTTAAACTCTTATAACGAGAGATGTTCGAAGTTAGTTTTTACTCGTGTAAAATTTGTGAATCAATTTATATGGCATCAGAACATTCTAAGATCGTAAATGATTTACTTACCTTGGTCCTAAAAGTCATGTGACACTGCGAGTAAGTTTACACACATTTTTAAAATAGTTAATATTTTAATATGTTTTGTGTAGTTTTAGTACAATTCAATGTGTTTCGTAGCAACGTCACTGCTCTTATATTCATTTCAAACGTTTAAGTGTGGATTCTGATAAAAGATTCAAATAGTCGTAAGTGCGTCTACCTGTGCTGTAGAATTCGTAATGTTTTGACATTGTGATACTCTACGGAGATACGTGGTAACGAGCAGATGCGGTGTCGCATGTTCGAGGTCGTATCCGGTATTCAATAATGAGGAAAAATCACGTTAACATATTTATTGGAATTACTACTTATTATCGTGGATTACTCCGTTTGGGAACCTGGATACTCATTCGGTTGAAATGCATTGGCACCGATATTGGTCGGGATTTTAATAGATCGATATTTAATTTATCTTGACAACGAAAAATATGACATATATTGAACTAGCTGTTATTCGCGTAATTCTTCCACGTAATTTGATATCCAGTATGTGACATTGTGCAGTAATTAAATTCGTGTTGTGAAAATATAAAGATTATAAGTAATCGATGATTTGATCAAGTGTAGGCATACTTAGTACAACAAAAATAAAGTCGTTTAACGGCACGTTCAGAAAGGTTGTTAATCCTTAATACGTCCTATTAGCGTGAAAAATTTAATATGAATTTATTCCTTTCTTAAGGAGCTATTACGTAACAAAGAATCAAAACATTTTTGACGTGATCACGTCTTTAAAAATGCTACCATACGGGGGTAATTCAAAAAACCTAATGATGACAAAATCGGGGGATACACTTTTGGCATTGCAGTTTCGAATCTATCATCTACATTAAAAATTAAATTATACCACTGGATAGGTAAAGGATAAAAGAATTCATTACGATGAATTAGAACAGTGACGCATCGCGCGCGGTGGAGGGGGAAGCGCCCCCATTTTGAGGTTATTTTACTGCGTATCGAGATTTGCAATTAGTATAACTTTTGATTGGGAAAACCTACGATGTTCATTTAAGTTTTAATCGTCAGCTGTCATCAAAATCTATCGATTGTATATAAAACATTAGTTTAAAGTAGTGACAGTGAATATAATAAGGTGTTAGAACAAAAAATATTATCAAAAATATTTTATTTAAAAAATATAACCAGTTACATAGACGTATTCACGTACAACACACGGCCGTGTCTATGACACAGCCACATCCCATTTTTTAATTTATTTTCATAGCGAAGGTAAAATGTAATGTTGAGATTTTACATATAGATATTAAGAATGTTTTTACAGTACCAGACGAGACGGTGTTACTATAAGGTAATAAAATATTTCGACTGTTAAATAATTATATACGTCATTATATATGAAGATTTCGTGAAGATCGGTGTAACAGTTGAGAAGTATTCAATTCCTAAACAGTGAGACTATGATATGTTTCTTATTCTTCTAATTCGTTAATGTATTTCTTCCTTTCATTATTCCGCATCCTGGCAGTTTGAGGATGTCACTACGTAATGCATAATCATCTAACAGGCTATCGGATTTAAGTTTAAGCACCGAGCCAAAATTTTCCACGCGTTCGTGCCAAAACTTCGACTTTTTATTTTTATCGTCTAAATCAATTTATTATGGTTCTGTTCGTATCAACTGTAAATGAGCACTGTTATTTGTCTCTATGTTAAGTTACGAAGTTACGGAAAAATTATGAAGAAAATACGGAAATATCATTCGGTATCGCTTCAGATTGCTTTAATTTTGGGGCGTTGTTGGATGCATCTATCTGCACGTGAAAAGAAAATACAACTTGGATTTGTATTTGTTATTTGGTTTCATCGACATTACGTCGATCTTTGGATCAGCGTTGTTGTCCATTCCAAACTGGTACAAGTGGACGAAGTTTCATCCACTTTATGTTATAGGTATGTACCGACATTGGTATAAGGTCTCCGATAGTTCGGCCAATTGGAATCGGGAGTAGTGCCGCATGTCGATGTTTACTGTTCAATTGACTTTTTTTTTTAATTACGATTGTTGTACTGAGAATTTGGGTGGTCCGTGACCCGTTTATAATTTTTAATTTAGTTATATTATGTGATCATTGCATTTGTTTCGATTATTATTTATTGTTTATTGTAACCCTTTCAACGCATAAACACCAAGCTGTAAGTCTGAAAACTATCTTATTGCAAAAATATAAAAAATTAATAAATATCTACGTACGTACCTACTTATTTCTTTTTTCAATCGTTTTTTTTTTATAAAACCAATTTTACTTGCTGAACATCACTTCAGTATCCAGATAAGCTAAATTTAAACAACTGAAAGTATTCTGTTCTTAGGTACATCTAGTCCACTCCCGTCACCGCACTCTTGCATTGATGTCAGTTTGAATAACACATAAAATATCCACATATGTTCCTGGTGACGTTCCGATTTGGTGTGCATCCGACGTGACACTCACTTTTGAGGTACACCTCATTTTTGTCTAGTTTTTCCATAGATAAATAGCGGTAGATTTTTTGTTTTTTAGTTTGAAATTAACTGTCACAAGCGTATGAATTCAATTTTGGTAATACAATTATTTTTAACTATAGTGCATTCTTTATAATTTCCTCATTTACGTTTCTTTATTCTTACCTGGAAAAAATGGAAATCACTTATTTAACTAAAACTAAGTGCACTTAAATAATGCACGAAAAAAGTTCCTTAGAGGTTTTATATTTCAAGTAGAATATAATAAACAGTATGGTTGAAATTTGTTTGAAGAAAATACGATCAAAAATAATAAAATATTCATTGTGTATTTTTTGTAATATCTTAACAAATTAATTCAATTAGTAAATTGCAGTAGTTGTAATAAAACTTGAAGTCTAATATCAGTTACTCTAATTTACTAGGTAAAATAAATAAATAAAGACGGAGGAGCAGGTTTTTAAAGACTAATATACAAAAATACTCGCAAAATTCATTTAACTTATGAGTACATCTATACTATAAATGAAAGTTTGATAACATAGATTTTAATTACATTTCAATGAGGTCAAAAAATATTATCTTTCTATATTTTTGCTTCATATTAATTGATTGAAATTTGATTTTATTGAATTATAACTTATAGAAACGTTATTTTGATAAACTTTTATACTAAGGGGTGTGAAATTATAATATATTCTAAAGCTAAACTGAGTATTTTATTAGTTTGGCATCTAATAAACACCTCATTTTATGCCAGCGATTCCTTAAATTTTATAGGAACTTCTCCAAATCTCTGATAGGGTATATAAAGAGCGTGCTGTCTGTTTTTCTAGTTTGCAACTAAGTTTTGCAAAGTAAAGGACATACCAAACATAAAAATGTGACAATTACTTGAGTGCTCTTACATTGTGATTGCTAAAGATAAAAAACTAACTATGACACATCAAAGTATTGGTTCTAAAGATTCTAGGAAAGAAATTTGATCCCTCTGATAAAACCTGGTGAAGAGCGATCTTTTACAAAAATTAAAAAGCTTTAATAATATACTTATATCCCAGGTGAAGTTCCCGTTATTTGGTATAATATTCTCATTCCTTCATACTGCAACACTAAAACGATTTCATGTTTTGGGAAGAAGTGGTAATATTATGTTTGGTTACCATGTGAACTAATAATCCTTCAACTTCAGAAGATATACTCTTATACGCTCTTTGCTATTTACTTTATATACTCTTATACGCTAGTTACTGAATTCCCATCACATCGATGGAATGTGCTTCCTTCTTCACCCACCATACTTTACGGATCTCTCGCCTTTCGACCACCTTCTGTTTCGCTCTGTATCATCATTTAAGCGATAAAAATTTAAAAATACAAAATATCTTAAGAATAAACTTACCTATTTTTCAGTCAAAAGCCAGAAAAAAGGATTGCTAGGAAGGAATTTTATCTCTGCAATAAGTCATAGACAACGGTGATGCTTATATTACTGAAGATCGATTTAATTATTCATGAGGAAAAACTAAAATCCGACTACGGAAAAAAATAACTCAAAAGCACGAAGTACTGACATACATAGACTATGAAATTCATAACGGTATATAATCCTAGGACACTCTGAATCATGATGAATCTAAGGACACCTCATTGGTTGAAATCACTTTAGAAGTTTAGTTTGGACGAGGGAACAAATTTACTGACATATATAACATACATACGTAGCCTGTGAAATTCATAACGTAATATACTCTAGGACGCTTTCTGGATCAAGGCGAATCTAAGGACACCTCATTTGTTGAAATCACTTTAGTACAAGTTAACAAACTAACTTACATACATACCTACATACATAGCCTGTGAAATTCATAACCCTTCCTTTGCCGTAGTCGGGTAATAAAACAACTTTGTGAACGCAGATGTCGGCTTCATAAGTTGTCAATAAAATTATTATTTTAGACTGGTGATCGTCAACGACATCGTTCGCGTGAATTTCGGAGTACCTATACAAATAAGCGATGCACAATTGTAAATTAATATTTGGCAAATCATTCGAAGAAAAAATGTATCTATACATTTCAAAACGAACGACAGTAAACACGCACAATTAACTGGCAGTAGTAAATTGCAAACGCGAATCAATGAGAAGTGAGGTCGTATCGGTGGAAGTGGTCGTCAACCCCATCATAGCTTTATAAGTTTGACATATCACTTCTTAAGTTAACAGTCAATCAAAAATAGGTCCTTTATGAAAGCAACTAGGTCCGATTAAATTTATGTTTAAATTAAACAGAATAAATTCGTGTTTTCTTGTTTCACTGTAGATAACATTCGTGGGTTAACTCCTTTGGAGTCGGTACGTAGAAAAGAACCAACTCCGAAACTGTTTGAGATATCGTGATGAACCAAGTTGGTTCTAGGAATCTAATCTGTAACCTGTGCTAATATTGCTATAGTTTTGACTTAAGTCCATTCGTACAGAGAGGCACAAACATTTTAAATATAATACATTTTTCTAAAGTGCTCTATAACCAAAGGGTTATTCTAATTATAACCGAAATAGTCTAAAATTAGGGACAGACGTTTCAACTTTATTTGTACATGTTGATGTCTTTTTCCTTTAATATGGGTAAATTAGATTATATGTGCGTTAAATTTAACCCATTCGTTAAACATATTTGAATAATATCAGTTTGAAATATAATTCTTATGCGTTTTATTGTACATGTCAAATTAATTAGTAATTTAATTAGAACAAGAGTTAAATGAAATACATTAGCTACATGGGTATGCATCTATCGATTTGTAGATCGGCGGGGTTGAGTATGTTACGCGGTGGGTGGCTGTGTACCTACGTCCCGATGCAATCATTAGATATGCCCGTGTTTAGATTTTCGTTAATTGGTCACCATTTATTGCCGCCATCAATTATATGATAGAAATAACCAGTTCGATATTACGTTTTTCATTTCGTTTTTTTTTATTTATATGCAATTTAAATTTCCAAAAAATGTTCCGAAATGTTTCATACTTTTTTTCTAATATTTTGTTTTGAAAATGTTTTTTTTATTGTAGAAGAATATCTGTTGGGAATATTATCTCAGAAATTACGCAAATAAATTGAAAAAAAGTTACGTCGAAAGGAATGATGCGAAGGACAATGCCAAAAATTGTCCCTAAAAATGTAAAGAAATAAATTGCGTATGTTTCAAAACTACAAACTTCTCCAATTAGAAATTTAACACTTAGAAATAGCTTAGTAGACGTGATCGGGAGTTATCGAAATTTCTAAAATAGTCAATTATTTATGTACTTCTATATATTTTTTGGAAAGTTACTCACTTTGCAATTCTTTAAGTAATAATAAAAAATATATTTTTCCCCATTAAACTTATAAAATGTCTAGAACGCTTTTATTTGGGGAAAATAATTGTATACACTACGCGACAGCCACGTTTTTGATACTGGAAGATAAAAAAATCAAACTCCAAACGTTGCACATGAGCCAAAATTTGTCTTGCATGACAAATTATTAGTAATATTGCCAGAAATAAAAGTTTACGTTAAAATCATTGTGTACGGTATTTAAATATAATATTCTTTCTATTATTTATTATCGTAAATTGAATAATTAATTAATATTTATAATAAAAAAAATGTTTCCTTTACTGGACATAAGATTATGGTATAAAGGTATTTAAAGAAACATATTGGTACGCAAGGAGAATTTTTCATTTTGTATTTTTTTGAAGACTTATCGAATTTTCGCAACTTTTGCTTGATAATTAAGTGGCATTACTGTCATGACAAACACAAGGAAATATGTTAGAGAATGAAATGAAAATAAAAAACAATTTTCTTCTTTGGAATTTTTATCATACATTTTGCGACATGTTTTGAGGTTATGCTTTGATAATTACAGATATAATGTATTGCGATACTTGAATTACGTTAACAATTTTCTTGTGGACTATTTTTGTTATATATTTCACTTAAATGTGTCATACAAACTAAAACTAAAGGTATGACAACTAAAGGTGTCATACCTTTAGTTTATATTTGATCTGTTGCCGATCTGTTGTGGGCGCTCAAGATAAACAACTTTATTTATTGGCCTGTACGGGATGGGGGCGAAGCGGGCCGATGTGCACTCTTTTATCGTTCAGTGCGCTGACGATGTGATGGCTACATAAAACTATCTTGACTCCGTGTATATATATATATATATATATATATATATACACACACACATACACGTATAAGTGTGTGTGTGTGTATTACCGCCAAGAGCTCAATCTATTTTATATCACATAATTTTTATTGATAGACTGTTGTTTTTTATATTCATTATTGCATTAGGTGAATAGTGCTCTATTAATCTGTATAAGTTGCACTTATACATAAAAACATTCTACATAATACTTCATTCAGCAGTCTACTAACATTTATTACGGTCAATTTCATTGTTTAGTTGATATGAAAATATTTGATAAGGTTTTAAACCCATTAACGACGATGTGTGTCAAACTCCATAGCTTGCTTTCTGGCCAGTGTTAATTATAAACTTATCATTAAAATTAATAGTAGTATATATTAGAACCTTAACATTGACATCTTCTTCCATAATGATGAGGTAGATAACGATGGCAGAGTGTAAATCTTATATGCTAATATGACGTTTTCTTATCCCTTAACTGTACAGCAATATGATCACCCTCTCAGCTATCGCTATAAACGTATCTAAAATTCCTTTTTTTTAAATTTAATGTGTCTGATGTGGCAATACGTTCACGTATATTATTGCAATAAAAATAGTAAATAATATTTATTAAAATGTGTCTTTATCTTTAACAGTTTATTGATATTTAGAATGTCAACATTAGCTGATATTTAATTATTAACATTTATCTATGTCTAGATAACACGGAACGCGATATTTATAAATAGACACGACAACTGCAATACATTTGATCGGCAAGACCTTGTTTAAACCCGAAAACTAATTTCAGCCTGAACGAAATTAATTACTGCTCATTGCAAGAAGTTAAACGGTCAGTGACACGTGTGACGTCAAAATCATTTGCGCGTGTAAGCGGAGCCGCATTTCAATGTATAATTGTTTAATAAAACATTATTTCTATTTTGAATTGACAAATCGGTGCTATTCAAACCACCATTGAAATTCTATTTTTCCATGTTTATATTTTTGATGTATACTTTGTTTTTAATTCTGTTTATGTCTTCTAAACAACTAACAATTTTAAACGCAGATTACTATTTTTCCAAGAACTTTATGCTTTTAAAATTTGTAAATGTATCCCCCGATTTAAATGTCACTTTTATATCACGATTTTCTTTTGGGATTCGTAAGTGATTACATAACTATGCGCAGATATAAAAATAATTACCTTGATTTATATTTTAGCGGTCAAGTTTTTAAATCTTTACGTTGAAATTTTATCCTCAACACTTTCAGCTCAATAGAACTTTTTACGAAACTTACGGATCAACAATTTTGTTTGTTTACAGCAAATTTAATAATAATTTGTGAATTGTATAATAGTGTTAATTAAGTGTTTTCCACAAGCTGTGTATCTTCGTATAATATACGGTTTTACATAAATAATTACATTGATATTTATTGATACAACCGTCGACATAGCAATTTGGTGGCAAATAATTGATTGAAATTGTAGGTATTGCATTTTATGTCCAGCTATATGAATAATGCATTCGAGCAAAATGAGCAAAGTTTGAATCCTAAACTCATTACGTAGATGTAATTATCTAAACTAAACATTTTCCTCGACGTAAATAATCTCATAATGCATGCATCTTTTTTTAAACTGTGCAAAACATCGGCCACGCATAAATGAATTTTATACTTAAGCATTTAATATTGTCCGTGGTCCCACGATATATTTGTCGTAAACTCATGTGTCGCCAGAGTATGTTTATATCGTTTAACGATTCTTCCTAAAATTAGATTCAAATTAAATCGGTTGAGTCGAGTATGCCAATTATTATCATCTCATCAGTATTCATTTTACGACAGCTTTTATATGGGATTTTCTCACAGTTCGAGTGATACCGCGAGCACTTAGTCTCTAGTTATTAATAGGATAAACTTGAGTCTTATTTTTCAACGTTAGGCTATGTTTATTGGATTGCTTTCTCCGTTCGTTAAATCGGTACGGCGCCGTCTTATGATTGTATTTCATAAAATTACGATAGTCACATTTTAATTATTTTATTTTAAATGAGACGTTCGAAAAATTAATTTAGTTAGAATCTTGTTGTCGTCAAATAAGTAAGCGGCTGCGGGAGAAGCGAACATTGACTAAATTATATTTAATTATGATTATTTCAGTCGGTTGTAAAAAGCAAATGGGCCGAGAGTATTAACTGTTACTCAATTTATGATCGAAATTTATAGCTAGAGTAGTCGCTTGTGATCTATGGCGTACGTGGCGAGCTAGGCGTACCTAGGCGGGCGAGTCCAGTAAACGGCGTACAGTGACGTTCACGCTGAATGCTGAGTGTCGATATCGAGTATTTTTAGAAGGTTAAATCTTTTATTATAGCGTTATTAATAATACTTTAATTTATATTATACAAGACAAATTTATAGTGTATTAAAGGTACCTATTGTTAATTTACATAAGTAGCTAATGGATGTATTGAAAACACTCCTAGTCTAGGTCATTAAATTTGGTACAAATGCATTGAAATATGAGAATACCATTCATTAAGTTCAATCTACGAAATTTAAATTGATTGTTAAAAAGATTAATGTTTAATTTAAATTACATATTGATTATAAATATTCATAACTGGTGTCGGTTTACTTTACTCTTGAATATGAAACGTTCATCGTTGATGTCAGCGCTGTTAGTCGTAAAATTTTTAAAATGTTAATCGTTTGTTTTTGAGCTGATAAATAACATCGATCGATATTTTACTTTTACTTCACGGTGATAACAGTACGATAGAATGGAGGACAAGCCGTGTCATTTGCGAAATTCGACCGCAGAATTATAGCGAAAATATCCTTGTTGATAAATCACTTTTCATGTTAATGCATAATTTAACGCTGAATTAAAATTTTCTTTCTTAGGTTAAACATGAATGTATATGAATTCTTGATATCGAGTATAGATTATAATATACATATTTGTACATGTATAACATATTTTATTAGGACTATACGATAAATATAATAAAATAATAATAAAATATATTTTTGAAAACTTATTGAATTTTATCGTACATTGAATCGAACAATTGAATGGAAAATTGTTTTAAGACGTATTTACTTCACAAGAATAACTTTTAACTGTTTTATTTAATCACTGATAGCAGTGGAAATCACTTAATGTAACTTATCCTGTATAAACATTTCCAAGGGTTGTGTGAGAAAATCCCACCCCCTCATAGTCCTTAATTCCCGTTCCCATAATCCCATCTTGCTCCATTTTCTTAATCATACAATTAATTACATTTCTAAATTTAACCCAATTGTGCGTGAGCTACCTAGCCTTTGTTGCCGGTCTAGAGAATATTTGATTGAAGCTAAATGCATAAGATGAAGAAATTGAATATTTAATCAAATGTAATGTGAAAACTCTACATTTTCCTGTATGGGCCTTTGAAATTCGATAATGACAGAAGCAATCATGAAATGACGTAAGCTATCGTTTCCTCCATTTCTCGCTCATACAAAATTGTATAAACACCTTTCCTCACATCACTAGCAAATTGTCAGCCGACAGCGGGAAGACATATTGAGGTTCCATCGAGTGATGTTTATGCGCAATTCTACGACGGGCGCGCCTGCATATTCTTTATCTGCGGATTATATTACAGACACCGCGACGAGCCCGTACTTTAAAATATTGTTCAACGAGCGGTCGTTGTACGAAATATTATTGTTGGAATTGTTTTATTTAAATATGATTTGAATTCCCGCATGTTTGTCTGCTGTCAGAATTTCTTGTTTCCATCGTAACTTAAATGACATACGTTAAACTTGTTATTTTATTTGAAATTAATTCATTTTTATTTAGTTTAATGGAAAAGTAAGTCCGTTAATGAAGTATGATTAATTTCTGCGTAGTTATTGCGAATCGTTTGATTTTATATTTCGATTCGTTTGATTTTACATTTGATTCTGATATTATTACAAAATTACGCCATTGAATTTAAGCATAAGTGCAATGATCGTCTAGTATAGATTTCATAGTTTAGAATAATGGGTATTATTTATGATGTCTCATATAATAAAAAAAAACATTTATAACTAAAATACGGTAAAATACGTCGTTGTTCGACTTTGTACAGTCGCCAGTATAAAAAATGTCATTAGTTAGTCTTAATTTGGCTAATGTATTGACATCTGTATTCGCCAGTATATAAAAGGTGTCAATACTTCAGCCTCAGTTTGGCGTGATATTTATAGTTGGATTAATTATGGACGCAAAGCTTTGAAGAATGACCCAAAGTTCAGTAAAGGTGTTTCACACAATTGACCATATTAAATTACGGGCTATAAAATACAAAAAAAATCCTATGTGCTATTACGGCTTTTTTAATTTCAACAAATTTTTCTCCATTGAAGCAAATACAATGAAATCTGTAGCGTCAAATAGTTACTGTAAGAACCTGAAGATCCTGAAACTGCATAAAATATCAGGCTTATATTTGTTTTTTTCTTTAATTGTGTTTTCCATTTTGTTCGAAGTAATTTTCTTTTTTATTTCTATAAATATATTCAAACCAGTCCTTTTGATAAAAACAAATAAGATGTTTATGTTCTTTTTATTTTTTTAAAGTAAGCCATATTAATGCCTTGTCTGAAATGCTATTATTATATTTTAATTCCTATTAATAATTGCGAGTAAAGTCTACCTGTGACACCGCACTGGTTATTTTTTAAAATTAAAAATATATTTTTCATCTATGTTACATAGAATAAAACTATAGCGGAGTCATGTAAAATATTTAAAAAAAGTTTCTAAATTTATCGTTCTACTTTTAAACTTGAGGTTATTTTACAATACTTTTATTTAAATATAAAGCAAAACAGGAAATGTGGCAAGATCATAGCGTAACTGGCATAACATAAATATTCTAACTTTATTGTCACATATCATAGTGAAATATCATCCCATCACTGGCTTACTCCTGTGTTGACGCGCACTCAGACGAGTTTGGTTTTATTATCGTCCAAGGTGCGTCGTTGAATATCTTATATTTAATTTCCTGGTTAATTACGTCGCCGAGTAACTGTATCACGGACTGACTTACACAGCCATTCATAACACTTACATATGTGCTCGGTCTAAATGTGGAGTTTCATATTGTCATGTTAAGTTAGGAAGTGAAGTGAAGTTTCTTATTATACATTCCTCATCGAAATTATTTTTCTTGAAACTGCAAAAACGACCTATTTAACGTTGCAGTGTTGGCACATCGTTTATGGTAAATGTGCTTTCGCTTTAATGTAACAAAAATGTATTCATTTTCCTATATAGTTCGGTAAAATTGTTAAAACTGTATCACACTATGTCATTTAGCTTTTCCTATCGTTTTTCTTTTTTTTTTAATTGTAGCAACACGGTTTTATTTATTGAGGGTGATTTGAGTGTTGTTGGTTTACCTCAGAGGTTTTAGGTATTTAACTAAATAAAATGAGTTTTGAACGAACCATCTAAAATAAAAGTTTATTAAAGAGTAATTCTTCATTAAATAGGTAAATATTTGTTAAAAAATCTATGCTGTCTAACGATATTGATTTACTCTAAAGTTTTACGCTTTTTTGGTAAAACTTAACCTATTTAGAATGTTTTACAACGATCTACAGTTATAGTTTTTATAACGTATGAAAATTTGTTTACGAAAAATTTTTAGTTATATCAGGGACATTTGGGTATATTTGTCCGGCTGATGTATAAGAGACACTTGTTTATGGGTAGCGAGTCAGACTAATATTGGGAAACGTTCCGAAGTGATAAATAAAATAAAATTGTAAGCAAATGGTAAATTACAACGATTTTATTTTATTATTGCGTGTTTTATTTGATTGACTGCTTGTTTCCGTACCTGTTACGTTGTTAATCCCACTCGCAAAAGTAGCCAGAAGGCGCGTGTTATATAGTAGGTTGTTACTATTGCATTGCACACATAGTAAATTTGGTATTTCTTCTATGATAAACTATTCAGTTTTTAAAGCTTTGTTTTTTTTACAAAATGACCGAGAAAAGAGAAAAATAACCTCCCAAATCGAATTAAAGAGACAAAAGGTTAATGTAAAAGAACAAATTACTAGTGCTTCTGATGGCTAATAGAGTTCATAAATACGACGTATAAGAGTCGGTATCGGGACTTCCACAATCGCCTACAGTAAGCCCACAATTAATGATACGAGATTGTTTTGTTAACACAAATCGAGCGATTTGTGTCTAAGAGCTTAGAGAACTGTTTCTAAAATGCAAGAAATTTAAGACAGTTTACGATTGAAAATGTTGTCTTCCTGTTATGGTGCATATGTTATATTTTAAACAAAGAAGTGAAAACAATTTTCCTCCGCCTTTCGAGTCCGTTTCATCATCATTGGCTAATGCGTTGTCTTCGATTCACATTTGGTTGAAAGAAAATAGTGATTATTGTATATATTTTAGGTTACTTTCTAGATATGGAGATGATGCCAATTCGTGAGAACCTGGCGTTATGGTGAGAAAGTGTATCATAAATTAAAAGAAAACAGCAGGAACAATTACCACTCAAATTTATTTATTCTAAACATACACGCGCAAGGAGTGAACTGTGAATAGAAAATTGAAAGTTTTGTTGTTCTAGTGAATGAAAATTGGCATGTAATGATGTTGGACAAGTTTCTATATGTGGTAGTTACATTAATACTGACAGATAACAGTTGGGCGGCACGTACCTTTGTGGTCAAGGATATGATAAGATTGTAGAAGGAGGCAGGTGTTTTTTAGTTACTGTCCCATAATACAAACTGTTTGCATTGGTTTTGTCCTTCATTTGTTACGTCTTGTTATGTACAAAGCATCTATAGTAGTATGTATGGTAGAACTGCATTAATGATATTGGTAAAGACTCTTGTTCTTAGTCGACAAAAATAAAGCAATATTTCGAGTGAAGAGAGTGAAAACTCAAAATTTATAACGTTATAAACAAGGAGGTACCATTATTAAAAGGTACCATTTCGTGAGTTTTATTTTGAGCTGATAGTGTTGACAGTAGAGTTTTTAGAAATAACTATGGAGTTACTTCACAATATGTTTTACTATTGAAGAATGTCTTTAACTCATAACCGCAGCTATTATTGTTTGTCTCAAGTAACATTTTCAGCGTTTATCTTCTACTTAGTAAACATACACAAAACATAAAACAAAACAAAAACAAAAAGTTCTGACTTCTACTGCCACTGTTGTGCGTAATATGCTAAAAGTTATGTTTAACGATGCTTATAATAATATTAAAAAAAAAACTTTGAGGCAGCGGAAAAACATTAAAAAATATAGTTATCCTGAATTTCCTAAAAGGGCAAAAGTATGATTGAATTTTAATTGTTGTTTCCATTTTTAAATATCATATATCAAGCAAAGATAACAGCGCTTTCAGAATTTTGCGTTATCGATGCTCTTTTGAACCTGATTTCGTTATTGAAATTATACAGAAAGTATTCTTTAAATGCCATAAAAAAATATTTCACCGCATAAGTATTAATTAAGGCTTTAGAAATCAAATATTCGCAATTTAAGCTGAATGGGTTGATAAAATTCACTAATCTCAGAGAACTACGGATGAACGTATTTTAGGACTCTGTGAAAAAAGGAGAATATTTCAATTTCGGTTATTGATTTTATTAGAATTCGAATAGTTTATCATTTACAAATAAACACTACTTTACGGGATTATGCTTAAATTATTTTCATTCTCGTTTTAAAACTTCAGTTTCAACAGACTTGAAATCTGAAAATATATTTTCAAAATTCCATGTTTATGGTTTCATTACAATTTATTTTTCAGAATTTACTTGAGCTTGTCAGTTCAGGTGCCTTTTCTCAAAAGGAAAAACTTTACGACGAAATTTTCATAGTTCATCCACACGCCATGTATGGTCTTAGACTTCTAAAATACTTGAGACCAGTGGCTTGAAAATTTGGTATCCAGGTAGATATTGGGGTCCAGGGTGATTTCCTTTTATACATTTTACTGGTCAGAAAAAAATTAGGATAATCTGAGAAATTTCACTCATTCTAGCGAATTATTTATTGTTACTATAATAGTTTTGTATGTAATATGGAAAATAAATGTATGAATGGTGCACTAGTGTATCAACTACAGCGCGTGAGTTAAAGTTTCATTGGAGCTGTGTTGTTAATGTAAACATGGTAATTACTAATATGTAGTATTATTTCTACTTTCTTTAATTTCTTTACCACGACCTAGGTTTCGTTGTATTACAACATCTTCAGGTGGGATATTAGCAAAGATCTTTGCTAATATCCCACCTGAAGATGTTGTAATACAACGAAACCTAGGTCGTGGTAAAGAAATTAAAGAAAGTAGAAATAATACTACATCACGTAGTTTCATTTAATTGTGAATAATGACTTTCTACAAAATTAACGCCAAATATATTCAATACTAATATGTGTTACATACATTTTCTTACAAGTGTTAGAGAACAGATTGTTATAGTGATACTCGTAAGGAAAAAAATATAACTTTATGATTTCGTATGAGAACGTGAAAGGTTTCAAAACGTTTTACGAAAATATTAAATTGCAACTTTCCTTTATGTCTATTAATATTATTAAAAAAATACAGATTTAGTGATTAGACAGTTTCTTAGGGAAAACAATCTCGCTAAATCTACTTTGCGAACGTCAAATATATACTGTAGTGCAAATACTGTGGTTTAACGTACCCATCCTTTTTAACCACTCGTTCTCTCAAGTAAACGAGTTATCTCAGCTAAACACGGATGTGACCGACACCTGCGGCCGATATTGCTCATATCAACTCATTTTATGTACCTATCCACCTACTTATCTATCACATCTCGCAATAGTATGTGCTCACAGACACGTTCATTTGAATGTGTGCGTCTATGCGTACGCGTTATTTTCTAAAATGCTACATTGAATAGTTAATGAGGAGCGGCTGATGAAATCGACGCGGTAATTGTCCCAGATACAGTGAAATATGGCTGTTCTTGCCCCCACCTGCCGCCGCCTTAGTCATGGGAGATGTGTGCGTTGAGAAGCTGCGCGGCGGGAAGGTGGGGCGACCGTCGCCGTCTCATGTCACCGCCTCGGCGGCGCGTTTGCGCGCGCGTATGTGTGTGTCACATGTAAATGACACAGTACTTCTTATCAAATTACGTATGTCCCTTAGTAATTTTATGATTTTCGTAACTGCTATATTTCGACATTAGGTACAGTACGTGACGTAAAATGTATGTAAGATTTTTAAATAACTTTGATTTATTTTCAATACACGAGTAACTGTAAATGTAATTGCGTACTTGTCGCTTAAGGAATATGATGCTTAAGGAGTATGAAATATAAGGTTACGCTAGGAAGTTAAATGAGCATTATTGTAAAGTTATAGTAGTATAGGTTGGAAATAGTAAATTGTTATAAACAAATATCTCAAAAATGCTGGCTTAAAAACTTTTTTAAGTCTTACCTCGCCTAAACTACATTGCGGTCTCAGCGGGCTGGTGGTTTTTATTACACTTGCGTAATTTATATTATTTTATTTATTTACCTACTTTAATGTATACAACTTAGACATATTGTGGACTTATCACTTCAAAAAGCAATCTTTTATAGCCAACAAGAACACCAGTCCAGTCCCGTTGGGAATCGAACCCAGGTCCCTGCGGTGCGCCGCTCCGTCAAGGTCCGTATGCCACACGATCAACTCAACACATCACGGCGAGGACAATATTGTCACACACCTTTAGAAAAATATTTGAGTCGAAGTTATTAATAATATTTTAATGTCCTTTACTTCCGTAAACTACGATCTCGAGCACATAGTTAACTGACGTAAATTAGAATGTACGACATAGTGACATTTTACTTCTTTTAAACGATCTGGGTCATCCAACGATTACTAAATATATTGAGAAAGTTTCCAAAACTAGGTACAAATTTAAGTCGACAAGATTGCCTTAAGCAGCCGACGATCACAATCAAACGAGCGTCTTCGTTGCAAGGCGAGAATGGCAAGCTTCGAACGGCAACGTTTATGTAAATTCATGAGGATAATTTAGAAAAAAAAAATGTGCCGACTCGCGAAGTTTATGGCAAGAAAATATTGATTGTGCGAATTAATTGGCAGTAGGCTTACAGTTAGCGAGTGGTAGCGGGCGCGCCGCTGA
Source organism: Druceiella hillmani (assembly GCA_039881145.1). NCBI lineage: Eukaryota > Metazoa > Arthropoda > Insecta > Lepidoptera > Hepialidae > Druceiella > Druceiella hillmani. Next base: position 16,650,202 of record JAYKKI010000008.1, on the reverse strand, counting down.
CTCATGGCGAATGCGATTCGTCCCGGCGGTACCGAATGTCGTGCGCGCATTATCTCTTACTCGCATTCGACTTTTAATAATTGCTACGTACCCGTACACACCACCGACGGTACTCGCTTGTGTGAGTTTATGACTTGCTAATTAACGCCGAACGAAAAAAAATGACCTCAACATTAAGAGGTATTAGTTTAAATTAAAATAATTTTCGAACCATTTGATGAACGGAAATTTAAATTTATATCCATCTGAAGGTATTCTAGTTGGACAAGATGCTAAAATAGATGTATAATTTTCTTCAACACTTCATTAATGAAGAACGTGCGGAAATAATGTTTCAAGATTTCGCGTTGCCCGCTGAAGTTATTTAAATGCATGGTGATTTGTAGTAGAATGTGTAACAACAATGTGTTCGGTTTGATTGCAAAATAATACAATGTTACGCGTCATATACGTGGTTCTTTGTCTCTCTTAAGAGTGATATTTAGAACTCGATCAAGTATTTTTGAAGTTTAGTTGACGTCAGTATAAGCCAAATGGTGGCTGGGTTTTGCCCGCATAGACGAATTCAAGTTTAATAAATAATAATATTGTAAAACCATAAACACCAAAATTCTTGTGTGACGGATTACACTAGAAGTCCAGAACAATTTAATCGCTTACCGAATACGGTGCCGAGCAGCGAGCCGGTTCCGTACCGTCGCCCGTAAAGAGGCGGCCGGTGTCAATGTACGTTGGATAATGAAGAATATCAATTCAAAGCGAGCAATTTGTTTAATGGTAGCCATAAAATGCAGTAATCTCCCGGCCAATTACCGCGCGTACCGCGGCGCGCCGGCCCTGACCGCGCCGCACCGCGCGCCCCCCGTCTTATGCCGCGCCGCGGCCCAGCTAGGTGCGGGCGCCGCTTGCCCCCGCAACTAGCTGGGCCATTACCACTTGACTATTTGCCGCATTGCAATCTTGGCTATGTATCTATAGATCCAAAGTTTTCGTTTCCAAAACTTTGTGTGACGATATCTGTTGTTGACATGTTTGATAAGTAAAATGTTTGAAAATATTGTTCGCGTCTAATTTTTAAATTTTTTTGGAAAGGTACCTTCTTCGTAGTAAATATATAAGCCAAAAGACATATAAGGATAACGAGAAATTTAAGACGTTTTAAAAAATGCGTACTGGTTAATAACAGAAATCCCATTCCAAACAAACTATTTAAACCGCGTTTTTTTGTTCGCATCAAGTCGTTTGACATTAGCATGTTATAATTTCGAAACTAATTAACGAAATCCATTTTATTATCTAAAATTTACGGTCGCGGCCATTTATCGTAATTCACAAATTTATCAGCCGCGCTTCAATGGTTTCCGCTGCCGACGAAGGAAGGTGATTCTGCTTTGCATATCGGCTCGTACATCTCGTCGATGTCGCGGCGGTCACTCTTTTTGGAGAGTGGCCTATGATAGATGGACGCACGCATGTTTCCAACAAAATCAGTTTAGTTAAAAAATGCATGGTTTATAGATGACCGGTTGGTCTCTATTCATTGGATAAGTTCGATTAACTGTTCAAACAGTATCATTAATCCGTGGAAATTTGCGTATATTCGTAATTAATTGTTTAGAAAATAACCATAAAAATGAATTCCACTTAGTAAAAAAAAAACAAATATGCTGTTTATATAAAATGTTAAAAATTTTCTTGTATTTATGTCACTGCTTGAATTTGTAGTTTACTATTTTTATGCATTTTGCAAAATGACAAAAAAATTTAACAGATCTTGGTATTTTACGTGTATATGGGTGAAACTCTACATGGTAATGCTTATAAGTTGAACTAATAAGCGTTGACATCATAATATTGAAATCTGAGCTAACACACAGTTGGATGGTTTGCATTGTTTTTCGTTATACGTTACTGCCTGTGGTGTCAGCTTACATGATAAACTTTAAAACCGTCTTCCACTTTTAAAAAAAAATTAGTATTTCACATTTTTTTTATTCTTAATGGCGGCAAGAACCATTATCTGTTTCAATATGATATTAATATTAGAAATTATGAAACGGCGTTTTTGCTCATTAATTTTAAAGTGAGAGTCAAAACCAATTTTTTTAAATTGACAACGTATGCTACGAGTTTTTAAATCACCAAATCTCAACTTTTAAGCTGGAATTGCAGTTCGGCCGAGTAATTTATAACAAAGATAATCTTTTCTTGAAGAATTGCCCTTATCATATTATCACAAAAACAAATTTGCGACTGGTATTATGATGTCGACATAACAATATAAAAGCCGGTTAAGTAGGTGTCGAAATACGCTAAAGTAGGACCCCGTCTATATTCTTTGAAATTATTGATATTAGTTAAGCAAAACAATTTTGACTTAAAATTCTAATCAAATTCTTTTGATTGAAATTGTTTTCAAAAATGTTTCAAATCCATGGTTGAAAAAGTAGAGAGGGCGACAAACAATGCAGATTACTTTTTTATTGTTTTGCAGACTTAGAAACGAAAAGTCATAAACGGAATCTCAATCTAAATTTAAAAGGTATCTCTCTAATAATATCCCACTTTATGGGGATGGGGCGAAAACAATTTTTGCCCCCACTTTCCATGTACCGTCTCATGAAGCACCTGTCTGTAAAATAAAGGTCGGGAAGATAGACTCCCCGTTTAAACAGCAGGTAGGCCTAAGACTGTAGAAATTGCCCCGTTTGGGAGGATGGAAATGGCGAATTTACAAAGATTGTATGTTTATTACTCAATCTTAAGACCGAAGTTATAAGTTAATAACTTGGTTATGAAAGCTTTTTGTTCTAATATTAAAAATAGGTCAATTTGAAGAGTAAAGTCTTAGGGAGTAAAAAATAGAAATGGAATATAGAGTTCATAATTTAATATTATATTTTACGTTTATCATACTAATTTTATACTTTAGCCGTTGTCAAGCTTTATAATTTAACATTACATTTTACGTTTATCATACTAATTTTAAACTTTAGCGGTTGTATAGCTTACATTTACCAGAGTTTTCCGGGTGTATTTTTGACTTAAATTTTTAAACCATTATATCCACATTAAGATAATCTAAGTGTATACTTTAGACAACATCAAAATCTACAACAAAGTTCAACTGCATGCTAAATAGCGAAATGCCGAAATGTCAGTCTCAAAACCTTTATTTTAAGCTTTTTATTAGACACAAATTAGTTTAGTTCAAATCCGTCGCGGGCTGACTTGCGCTCTCTCACTCCATTACCCTGCCAACCCGCCCTCGTGTATTTCTAAAACCCGCTGCTGTCCGCTATTTGTATGGTGGATATTTTGTTCAAATTTCCATGTAACCTTTTTGTCACTATATATGCGGAACTGTTTGATATATCACAATGAAATAAAAACTAAATTGGTCCCAGGTCCAGTCTTAGTTACTGTTTATAAACTGTAAAATTAATCTCAGTAGCGTCAGTAGTTTTCAAGGTAAATCCATTCACACAGGCAGAAAGACAGACGAACAGTTTGTTTAATATTTCAATTGATTTGAGTAAATCATATATGAAAACGGAAAAGTATTCAAAAGGGGAAAATTCAAAAATCACGGACCGACAATTCAACTTTATTTACCGCTATGGTTATTGTAGGTTTTCTGGTATAACCACTTTTGTATTGGAAAATCGGACCTTGAAAGTGCTTTTGAGTCAAACAAACTAAACAGTTAAGGCTATATCAAAACAATGTATAAAATACACCACGATGATATCTACAGGAAAGTCATAGAATTTATATGGCTAATTATTGCACAGTCTACTGTTAGTTCTTTACTCAATTATAACACGGAATTAATCATTAAGAAAAGCGTTAAAAATAACCATCAATGTCATTGTGTAAAAGGCGATTAAAAGAAATTGCGGTAATAGTTCACCGAGCAACACCGAGACGGACAGTTGACACATTGACAATTTATATATACATATTTACTTCATTGTTTACTGAAAATATATCTTGGTTTAAATTAATTTAGTGAATGACATCGGATGTGTACATCAGTAAAAAGCGTTTAATTATAAAAATCTAATTTTAAAGGAATATTATGAAAAAATTATCTTTCACTTCGAAAAACTCATTGAGAAAAGTATTAACGGTTCATCCCGTTAATATTTCTAGACACATGTAAAGGAGCTCGTAAAACGAAAACTGAATACTTACCGTGAATTATGAGAAGTTACCGCATCTGATACGGTAGGCGATTGCTAATTGTATTCGAATCACTTTGCAACAGTACGCAGCGTCCGCTGTCATCAATACACGTGGTAATAGCGAGAAAAATAATTATCTATTCGTTTCCCATAATTCGGACACCTTGGTTAATTGAAATTGTAATCAACTTGATTTCGAGTAACGGCTGTAACATTAGAAGACAAGTTAATTAACGGGACAAATGTTCCTACGAAAAAATCCCTTTGCTGTTTGATAAAAGAATTTATTCAAACATACTATTAGCGTGAAAAATACCAACAATTTCCATTTGAAGAATTTCAAACTGTCGAATGAAGTGATCAAATATTTCGTTTGTGACATAAACATGATTTACGTATCGAGATAATTAAGAGTAAATAGCTATTTGTGACAAGATGTGACAACATTCTCGAGATAACAAATTAATTTTTGATAGGTGCGTGCGATTTATCTTATATCTCTTATAATTCATGATATTTTTAACTTATATTCAACTTTGTATCGTATTTGGTAAACATAAATCTACATATACTAGTATCTGTAGGCTATTTTAAATAGTACAAATTGTTCATCGATCTATATGTAAATACTCTTTTTCTCTAATTCGACCTCGTAATATGCTACTCTATTGTCCTATTTTACACAATTTTCACATGTTGATTCAAAATTTCCTCATTTTATTTACTATCCACATTATCCGTATAAACTTTATAGACAAGTCGTTGATATCTTCAAATTTTAAAAGTCCAAATTAGTTAACCATTTTTTTCAATTTTTACAACTATCCTTTTATGCTGTGTTATTGAAAACATTATTTTGTATACTTCGTGATACTTTTCAGCGGGATTCTTGAGTAATATTTCTTTCTATTCGATTCCTTTTGCAGTATCCATAGTCACTTCCACCTTTTTATTAGGCCCTTATGACCAGTCACGGATCGAGCGATGAGGAATGTCAGAACGAGCTGCATGTACTATTTTTTCCGGTCTGATTAAATATATGTCAGTTCCTCGGTGAATATTTTTTTGAGTATTCTTTTTCAAGAGCTATACTATAATTATGTAACTATACTATTTTTTTGGATTAATACTTTGCGCAAGTAGGTATATAAAACTTTTCAGTCTTTCGATTTTAAATTAATTTCAGCAAATCAACGTACAGTACTATCAGCATATATTAGATGAGAGGCTTGCGTACTTTTTGTTGTCTACAATTTTTTTTTAATTTTTGGTTACTTTTTCACACAGTTATTAATGTATGTATAAGAATAGTAATAGCGGTTGTGCACGCTAGCCTATCAAACGATCCAGCGTAGTACGTACTCATATATTTTGAAATCAACGTGTGGCTGGCGGTACGTTCGTTTCGATTTTTTATATTTCATTAAATTTGTAGTTAAAAAACATAATATGATTAATTACGAACTAATAAATGGAATATTATATGTTTCTTAACTTTTTAACAAACCTGCGGTGATCCTTTAATTTATTTTCAGTATTACCGCATATTTCAATATGTGAGATGTGGAAATGTCATCATACCTTTTGCAAATAATTAGGAATAATTAAAAAAACCGTAAAGCTATTATTGATTAAGTTATTTATCAAATCACCTTATTGTTTAAACAGTGTCAGAAATGGGAATTTCGAAATAATTCTAAAATTAATATATTCCAACATTCTTAGCAAGAGGAAATAAAAAAAATATTAAATATAATATTGTTCTGAGAGGGATATTTCAGTTTTTCGAAACCGCCCAAATATTTTGTTATTCGATCATCTATTTACTCACTCGTTATAAGTAGTCGGAATAAAAAATGTTTTTTATTTACTTGAGAGCCGCTTAGCACTGCTATAAATGACTGTAGAATGATTAAGACAAAAAAACAAACTAAGGGAATTTTTTCCACTTTAACAAACAACATAAATTTATGATTAAAATATGCTTTTATGCAGTTAGTAATGACAAATGATAATTTGTGACTCTGACTTTGTTCTTTGGTCGATTTCTTAATCGACACTGATCTAATAGATTGTGAATGGAATGGATAGGTAAGTTTGAACTACAGGAATTGACTGAACTTAACTAGAAAGTAGTAAACTGAATGCAAATAACGGAAACAATGTTTTAGAATAATTTTTCGAAACATTTTTAATACAAAAACTATTTTTTATTGTTTTTTTTATATGTATTTAGGTAAAGCGACGATAAAATATCTAAATCTATAATATAAGGATAATCTAAAAATGTCTAAATTGATTTTAAGTGTACGTGATTAAAATTATTAGTGTTTTAAGGTAATTATTTTAAAATTTATGAAAACAATTTTTATTTTTACCTGTTCCTCTAATATTATAAAATTTAAACGAATATTGTTGCGCGCCTCATAAAAGGCTAATATATATTCTTCTCATTAAGATAAGGAGAAAATTTAATTTTTGAATATGCAAAATGTAAAATCAATCTAATAAACATAGTTTTTTTATATATTTTTTTGTTTTTAAGTAACTACAAAATACATTGGCCTTTTGCAATATGTATTTGGACTTTTTTATACAATGATTCTCGAATTTATTGTACAGATGTTAAAAATGTTTAGATAGTAATTAATTTTTTTTATTTTGTTTTATTTAAGGCTACACGAATTTGAGATTTGCATAAAGCGCTGTAGCAAGATTGTAGAAATTGGCGTGTTCAATATTTTTTTATGATTATGTATTTCGCTCTTGAGATTTCACGAGATGAAAAATGAGGCACAAATTAATTAACAGGTTCTTTTAACTGTTTGTACAGTTGTGCGGAATTAATATCCGATAATGTAATTGTTACTTATATATTGTCGAGTGAATACTCTCATAGCGAAATTATTATTATGCTGATTAGGTTGGCGTAAGCATATAATTAATGTAGAATGTTAATGAGGCAACAACGTATTGGGAATGGGTGCGCCGCGCCGATGGGTCGTCTTGCTGTTTATACGATACTGGTGTACGAATATGATTCGATTAACGAGTTCAATTAATAATTTGAATTGGTTGATTTTACGATCTGAGTTTTTACGTAAGCTGCTTATACATTAGAAGCGATATGGGAATTTCTCGTCCGGATTAGATATGGATCTCGATACTGGTAAATGATGGGGACTGTACGCGCTTATTTACCTCATTATTATTATATATTTGTATTATAAAATATAAATACCTTCTTCTTACATTCGTTCAAAGATTAATTAGGTAAATATTAAGGCGCGGCTTTGGAGTTAAAATGGTTTTAACTCAAAAGCCGCGCCAAAAAAAAATTGCAAGAATTAACAAATCCTTCAATAAGTTCTTATCGATATATTCATTGAACATGAAAAAAATTATATGATGAATATAGTATTGAGATGTTAAATGAAATGTTAAAGATAGTTTTAGATTGTGGGATCACCAAATAAACTAATTAAATATGAATGGAACTCACACTACGTGCGTGCCGTGCCCTTTTAAGCTCAAATGAAAGTTTGAACAATGAAAGCTACATAATGTTTTTATAAAGCTATTTGTAAATGTTAATATAATTTTTCACCATGTACTTATCTTAGGCAATATATTTATATTGCCTAAGATAAGAAAATAACTTGATATCCTATATATCTTTACTTTATTAATGCAAGTTAACCAAAACAATTTTTCTTCGCAGTATTTACTAAATACACGTAAACAGAGGCTAAATTTATGGTGACATTACTGAGACTCCAGTCAAACGTAGGATACACCGTAACGAAAAAGTACTACCATCACTCAACCAGAATATAATTTTTTACATGATCTTTGCCTCACATCTTTTACATGACCACGGAAAATCAGTAGTAAATCAAATCTGACTTTCACACACTCAACTCCTCATTAATCTAACACAAAGCATCTCTTAGATGGTATGTTTCAACTTGACGGTAGCGGTACGCAATTGTAGCATATTATCGTTTTACTTGTATTAAACCGCAAACCGTCTGCTATAATTCACTTCTCACTGCGTCGATGTCAGTTAGATTATGCCGTAACTGCTGTAGATGTACGTAACTAGCAGCTAGTTAAAAATACTTGCTGTCATCAATAAATAATGAAAGTGTGCAATTCTCGCAACGCTGGCAATATTGTTTAATAAAATCGGTAAATGTACGAGGTTCGATCTCTAACTTCAAACCGTGTTACATAAGTCATAAAAAAGTCCTCAGTCGCATTATTTCCGTAGTATTCAAAGGAAAGAAATATAAAGATAAAAGAAGACAGTTGATCTTTTCTTAAAAGAAAGCATTTCTTTCTGGGAGTCGAAACACGCAACATCTGCTTAATCTTATTTTTGTTTAGTTTTTAATAATTTTTTTAATAAAATCTTTGCTCAGTTTGGTGTCAATGCATTAAGCAATTTAGATAAAAAAGCCTGTCAAGCACGTGTCGCACTATAAGGGTTCCGTACACATTTAGGCATTTATAAACATTTAACGGTACATAACATTCCTATTAAACTATTTATTATTTAGTATTTTTAGGGTTCTTCTTGATTGCGTTGATTTACAAGCTTGATTTTTTTACAGCTTCAAGGGACCAATCAAATCTTAGGTATTTGATATTAATTTCATTTGACACCTTCACGCGTTACTAAGAAAAAGGGTCTTTGCACCGACTGACGGACAACGAAGTTATCCTATAAGGGTTCCTTTTTACCTTTTGAGGTACGGAATCCTAAAAATAAAAATGATGTGGAACAAATACAAAAGATAGTTAAAATTTGTAGAAATTGTAAGCAGGTTGTGAACCATCTAAAACTCATCTTGATTCTTAAGTTGCAAAACGAACAGGAGAACAAACCGAAACGGGGCCTCCAATAATTTAATTATGAATTAAGCAAAACAAAATAAATCTTATATCAATTGTTACGAGGCACAGTCGAAAAAACAACAAACGAATGTTCACCGTTTATTACAAAATTGACCTTTGTAGCTTTAATGATGGCGCGATGTAAAATTAAATCGTATAATCGTAATTGGTGGGTACATAGTCAAAATATGTTTAAGTGAAGCCTTCAATATACAGAAAGATCACAATTTTTGTAGGTGTTGTCAATATCAAGGTGACCGTAATGGCAAGAAGTTACCGTTGAAGGATTCACATGGGATATGTTCGGAAGTCGACTGAAAGTGCCTAGCAAAACTATCGACCGTTGGTGAACGATTGCGTTCTCGCGAACAACTACATCGTGGTTGGTTCTTCGGGCATTTGTATACGACTATTACGATCCATTGATTACTCTGATTATTTAAAGAAATTTATTAATTTTACAAGGAATGGATAATTTGTGCGTTACAGCTTATTCGTAGCCTGTGCTTTAAGCTTCAAGTTTTTAATACATAGAAGAAAGGGGTGGGTAAAAGTGAAAAAGAAGAAAGAGGAAATTATTTTAATTTTGTCACACTATATATCGATTACGATATTATAAAATATTTTAAAGCCTACCATAATGGGTGTTGAAGGACGAAGTCTTTGAAAAATCATGTCGAAAATCTATGACTCGTTACTTGGACTAATAAAACGAAACAAACAACACTTCATCTGGAAAAATCGGATTAGGGATTTAGAAGTCACTAGGAAACATACGGTCCCCATACATATACGCATATTAAAAATTTTAAAAATTGACGAATCATTTTTGAAAGTGATTTAAAATTGTTACTATCACTTCTAATATCTTATGATGACTTATTTTATAGGGAAGGCTAAGAACTATGGAAAAATAAATATGTCTACATTAATAATTTATATAAAACTTTAAAAATTCAGCAAACACTTAATAGTTGTAAATATCTGTAATCTGTCAAATTAGGCACACTTTAAATTAGAGATGTATTAGTTGGAAAATTTGATTAGGTACATGGTTTTTCACTAGTTAGCGATTAGTCAGCAAAAACTGAATGGTACTTCCATTATAATTCAAAAAATACTTTACGATTTATCATAGAACTTTGAATCGCTTAGTATCTTATAGAGAAATACATATTATCATGATGTTATTAGAGAGCAGATATATGCACTTTAGTAAAATTTATTTAAAATTTTGAAAATGAAAAGGTGTAAATATAAGTATATATATATACACACACAAGTGCGACGGAAGTTCATTTCTGTCTCAATTAAAAACTCTGCTATTCTAAATATCTGTCTATTTATATAAGGCGATGTTCAAGTTTTACAAGCCATAGGTCTTTACATATCAGAACAAGATATTTTTTGCTCTAACAAATAAGTAACCCCGAGTAAGAAGTGATTTTTTCAAATGAACCTTCAAATATTTTGGGAATTTATTTCATTTTATCAAATACTGCTTATATCTTCTTATTTTTTTCTTTGTTTATAAAGAATCTTACGCAAATTAAAATCACGCACGCTAGCGAAACCCCGTGCTAAAGATATTTTTTAGAAAAATTTATTTATAGAAAAATGATCTTTAATTTCAAGAATTAACTCTGCGAAAATGTTTAATTTTTTATAGTGCAGAAACGTTTTTATGCTACTGAATTTATTCGATAATATATTAAGTTATTCTCTTTCAAACATAAAACGGGCGCAACTAAACTACTTGTACAAAACAGCCTTTCCACATATCCGCATATTTAATTAAAATCGTAGTGATTTTATGATGAGCAAGATTAAATTAATGTTTAACCTTTAACGAGATAGTCGATTTAAATGCTTCTATTGCTTAGTGATTAGCCTCAATTCCACACAGTATAACAGTGCTATACTTCAAATGACGGCTATCTCCAACGTATAGTGTGACAAGAAACCATAAGTCAAATTATATGTTTAATTATAATATTTCCGTTCGAACTCATCTCGATTTACCGATACGTCGATATTTTGTTAATTAAATTATGATAATCTTATGATGTACTTGTTTCGACTTAATTGTCCAACGTCATTATATCGTGTTGCTTGTTTCGAGCAATAACAAAACACGACCACTAATTTCGATACATTCATATCGTAGAGCGATTTGTCATAATTGATTACTATTTGACGTCATAGAAGAATATAATATTAACTACGGGTATGAGTAAAAATTTGACAAATATGAACACTGATACGTTTAATCTTATGCTCATGCAATGTTTATATCCAGCGAGTTAATAGATCGTTTTTCTACTAACGATAACTGTTTCAGCTGGTGCTGTCATTTAAGTTTATTCGAGAATAGTTTTAATACTTTTTCATAAAAAATGTTCACTCATAAAAGTTAACCTTTTTTTGTGAATATAAAGACAGTTATACTGCAATTATATTAATAACTTTATAAATAATTCGATTACTTTTCAGGAATATTGATGATTTAAAATATGTTCGCATTCAATTATTGACTTTCACTTGTCATATTTTGAAATGCAGTGTAATATTTTGAAATACAGTGCAAGTATTCTGAAATACAGTGATATCAACAGTGTTACAAAAGCTACTCGCCCATTTAGCCACTTATATTTACCACGGATTGTTGATAAAAGTTAAATAATACTGAAACTACGCAATTATAAACTCGGGAGTATTTTTAGAAACTACCGATACTATATTTGAATAGCTGAATTCATTGGTAGAAACAGTTTACCACATGCGATTAATTAGATATTGCCCACAATACATTGAACCCTTAATTAATGTAACTACGTAATACAATTAATTAGCATATTATTTTAAACGAATTACGTACGAAGCGAAGTGACCCCTCACAAATTACACACGTTATCGTCGCTTATACTATTTTAATTATACTCATTAGAGATAAAATTCATTACTTAAACGTACCAAATTGCCTTTAGCGCAACTGTTTTGTGACTCATTGCTCTTAAATTAAAAATTACCAAACGCATTGATTGAGGGGAAAACCGACAGTACTGTTAATGTGCATTACGCATTGAATATGTGGACAATACTTGTAATTACGAAACGCAAACACTGGTTGCGCCGTAAATTGAGTTTATCCGTAAAGATTATGTAGCAAGAAAAGGAAAAGGCACTGAAAATGGTTTCAGGTAATAGAATTTAAGGTAAACCTTGCTAACGAGATGAATTAGACTTGGAAACTTTCATATATCAAATGACCAGTGTCAAAAAATAGATGTTTTTTCGTGATATAATGTTACCCTAATGAACAAAGAACGCCTCCGAATATAATCGTCGCCATCGGATATGTTGTTTAACATCCTTTTAATAATTTCTTGTTATATATAATAATTTCATTCTCATTTCCAATTTCCAGTCAGCGTTTTAAAATAATTTAATTTCCCCCGACATGTGTATCATTAGATGTATTATAGTTGCACTGAGTCTTCGTTGTACCTATACTTGAATATCTGTGTTCAAGAATTGCCTGAAATTATATTACCGATCATAATTAGTAGATCGAAATCCCTTCAATAAACCCTTCTTATCTCGTGTCTTACGTGTCGCGGTTTTGCTTCTGTTTTTCTTAATCTTATGTTAAGTCTGAATATATCGTATTTATACGTGTACATTTATATTTACTATCATATACTTTATTTCTTAAATATGGTTAAGTAGCGTTTACAAATCATTTACAGTCTACCAAAATATTTATTTTTCTCACCTAATTCATTGCGATTGTTTGCAATAGGTTGCGCTTGTGATAATAAATCAACTATTTTAAAACTTAGTTTTATAAGCTTATAGTGAAGTATAATAGATAAAAAAAATAAACTAACAAAAATAAAGAAAAAACACAGACCCGACCAGTTTCCCTATTATGAAAATGGAAATTTTTATTTTAGAAGACGAAACTGACTTGTCAAATTTACTTGGACGAAAGAAACTGGCAAGGAAAACCTTATAGATAAAATAATTATTTTTCTCATTTAAGATTTTTCTTTGAGCTGATAAATGCGTCCAAAAAAGAAGTTTGCAAAGACTTATGTCATAACTAAAAATGAAGCTTACAGCTTACAATAATCCTATTATTACATCAGTATTAGATGCCATTTGACGCGCCCGAATTATTTGATATAAATAAAATGGTTACAAAAATTCTACTGTGTCAGAACTGTTTAATTTACAAAATGAACAAAGCGTGGTTGGATAGCATCAACTGAAAAAAACCCGACCCAGAGCGTGTCGGACAAGCGTACGAAGTGTTCCGTAACTCCGAACGATATTAAACTTACAAGTTTGTATTTCTCAAAAACTGTGAAAAACAAAGTTATTGCTGCCGTCGGTACCGAAAATATGCCATATCTCAAAAACTACACAACTTATTCTATTCAAACTAATTTTCATTGAAAGGTTATTTTAAATTCCACTGCATTAAATTTTTTCAGAATTTTACACACGATAGTTGAAAAGATCCCTATCCATCTTTTCAGCTAACGTGTGACAAATTTTTTAAGACTTTAGAAGCACATATTTTACCACCTATTTACTGAATTAAAAAAGTTTTTTTGGCCTTTATATAATTTTTAAGAACTATCTAATGATATCCCACAGGCCTATGTATCCTGGATTTTTTTTCATCCCTCAATTACATGTATGGAGTGCCATACCTTACATTATTTTTGTTCATAAATCCGCCATTTAATTGTAAACGGTTCATAGAAAACTCCTACCGACCAAATTTCGTCTACGTAGTGCCAATAGTCTTCGAGTAAAATGGCTGTGACACAGGTGAAATTGGTGGACAGGGTGAAATTACAAGGTTTCCGTTTTTGCCATTTGGCTACGGACCCCTAAAATACGAGTAATAATCTTTACGCGATGAAATAACCAAACTAAGGGGATATTGAGAATAAGTAGGTAATTGGGCAAGCAGCACGCTACCAAAATTACTACTCCACTCGCTTTTGAAAGTATTTCATTGATACTTGCAATTAAGTTCGAAATATGGGATAAATTGGACTCGGATTATTATCAATAATGTACACACGGCATCACAGAATTAGTTCATTAGTGCATGGGGTTAAGCACGTTCTGTTTTTATCTCAATGTTGCTAAGCGTTCGAGTCAGTAGCATTTGCTCGATAGCGCGGCACTTGACGATGTTTTATTATTCTGTCTTATCGCACTGCTGACAGGTGATTAACTAAACGCGCTCTTATAACTAGACTGACCGCCGGACCAATCTAATTCTACGTTGTTTGTACTTGTCTCCGGCCAATTTGACTTGTCTCTTTCAGGATGTGAATTTGTCTTTTTTAAAAATTTGCTCCATGCTTGTGATTGCACGATTTAAAAGACAAGTGTCAAAGTTTTAAATGTGTAAAATCCGGTCCTCCGTTTCTTGAACTCGAGTTTACTTTAAATTCTTAGATTATTAAGATAACATGAAAGCAAGGAATTTGAAAAGATCGCCTCCGTTCTAAAATAGTTTAAGTAGATAAGATATTTGAAAGTTTATCCCGGAATGACATGTTGGTTAAAACTCGTACGTTATTACATATTACAAGAGTTTTAATTTACAGTCAATAGTACTTAGGTAAAATTTCATGCGAGTATATGATCTTGTACAAACAATTAATAAATATTAATTGATAGATTGATATGGAAATGAACTCGTTGACTTCTAGTAGAGTGGCTTTATTACGGACGTATAATTGAGGATAATAACACGATGTGTTATTTCAAGACTACATATTGGTAACGTTTCAGCGCAATATGTAATGCCAATTATTTGTTGGTTCCTAAATTACCGAATAATTTAAAATTCGATCGATGTACTTACTGTATTGGACATGCTCAGATTGTCTAAAAACATAATTCCATTATCGGCATTGCGCACCTTCAATTAAAAAAAATATACTACCTCAGACACACCTCTTTTGCGCGTAACAAAATTCGAATTGATCAGTTTCAATTATCTCAATTTATACGTGCTGGAATACAATCTATATGTGTAGGAATATAATCTATAGGCGTATGAATACATTCTATACGCACAGGAATAAGTTAACGCTTCAATGATAAAAAAAATATTGTTTTGATTCGTTCCGAATATTATACACCTGAATTAGAGTCAGTAAACTCATAGTATTACTTACTGGAAGATTTGACGTTTTAATTTAATTCATGCAGGGACGCTGGCGATAATTTATATTTTATTCGACCAATCGGCGAATACTTGCAGTAATGACGCATCATACGCTTCATCTGCTAGATTAAGGAGTTAAAACGATACAAAAATTACTTAAAAAAATATTGTAACACGAAATTTTATTACGTTTAATTGGTTCTTTATTTGTTTCTTCCCGTAGCCGCGTTCATAACTAGCGAGATGACGCACATAGTCTATACGTAATTGCGGTTTATTTGAAACGTATCATAATAGTCTTCTAATGAATATTCCAAATAAGTACATTCATTATTTTCAGTGTAGATGTGTGTTTTAATCGTATGAGTGTTGATAGTGGTATGTTGTTAACCTATGATGGAAATAATGAAGTTAAACTCAACGTACAAAAGAAAGGGTAATTGTAAAAATTTGCGTTTTTTACCCGACTCACGAACGAGCAAAAACGATTGGAGACTATTTGAATTGATTTATGTTTCATAGACATGATCCTCAAAATATCCAAATGGAAAATTGTAAGTTGTGATGCTACATTCAATTAAGGTGAAGTTAATCTCATGAAAATTGGCTCTTTTGAATTAAATATATGTTATATATTTAATGCTCTTTCAAACTACGTGTATACGCTAAAAAAATATTTGTTATATTTTTATGTACATTTTGTGGAATGTACATTCAATAATGGTAATGGAAAAAACCATAAAGTAAAAATTCACAATTTCAAAATCGTAAGAGCTTTCCGGGAAAAAGTATATGATTACCGTGGTGGATTATTTGGCGTTTTTTGTCCCACTCCTAAACGGATAAAGTCTATTAGATATTCTTTGAATAAATATATATTACACGGAAATCATCCAAAAAATATTTCATCGATAAGGAATTTTTGTGCTTACGGTACAATCTATCAAAAAACCAAATTCTACTAAAATTATATTTCCCCGTGTAATTGTAAATTTTCCTCACAACTTCGGACATTTAGAAGGTTATTTCCATGAACTGTATATCGGTTATGTCCAGTATCAATAATCGAATAACAATGTTCCAAGAATGTCCCAAAAGCTTTTGCTCATGCCTGGTCGCGACAAAGATTTGCACTTTATTTTTAACATTCTTATTCTGGTGCTTCAATACGTTCGGTTAAACTGAAGTTCGATACCTTGTTATAGATGATTCTAAACGGCAATAAGAACATGGTAACTCTCGTAAAATGATTTAAATGTAAATGCACAAGTGATTTTCTTCTGGAATTTTACGTTATAACTTATAACTTCAACATATTCATGTAGACATAGATACATTGGAAGACAGAACGTTTACGGTTATCTTTATCATTTTGATCTGCTCATAAACTATATAAGTGATGTAAGTTTAACTTTTTTAAAATGAATCATTTCAATCTTTTTATTATTATCCTTACAAAAAAACTTGTCCGTTGTGTTTTTTGGATCTTTATTGATATAGCGGAGGGTGTTCTTGAGTCTGATGGAAATGATTAATATCGGAGTTAATAAAACGAAAAGTTAAATGCATTAAATTAAAAATAAAATAAATACACCGCAATTTAATAGAAAATTATAAAACGAGTTTCGAACGCACTGAAATTAATATGCCTTTATATACTGTAATCTGTTTGTATATATATAAGACTTTCCACGCATTAAGTATTAACTTAATTTTAAAAAGAAGTTAGAAATATGTTTGCCGTAATACTTAAGCCACATAAACTCTTTCCAAATACTAAACACGTCGTCAATGACGTAAGTCAATATTTTTAGCGAGTTTACAGTGCGCTAGCATCTTTGTTTTTGTCAGTATTCCGAGCAATGATACTTATTCATATGGCTAGGTATCCTCAGCGCCATTACCATTCATTACCGAATTTAATTGCGACGTTCGGCCGTAAAATCCATTAATAGCCAGTGTTCCGAGTAGCACTCATCAAACCAGAAACGTTTGTACATTGAATACGCGCGGCTGCGACGCGCTCTCGCCACCTTCAGAGTGTGGAGTACCGAATGTGTCGCGTAGTGGGCCCGCGGAGTCGTCCGCGCGTTGGCAATTTTATTCGTTGATTGGAGCTCACCCGCGACCTCGTGGTTGGACGCTTGCAATTCAAAATATATTTCGTCGGTTTCTGTCAAATCACCTAGCCATATATTGAAAGCTCAATTAAAGTAGCATGTGCTATTTTTTAAAATAATATTATTAGACGTGGGCGGGTTCGACCCCGCGCTTCTTTATTGGCATTACTCACACAGTGCAATCGCTAGGCCACAAAGATTGCAACTGATAAAAGTCGTTATTTTTATTAATTTAGTAATTTAATTGATTTGTTAATTAACTATTATTTAACTAAAGACTGATAATATAAAAACATGAAAATTTTAGGATTGTAGAATTATAGAAATAAGGTCATTACTATCTTATTAAAAGGCCTTGGCTATTCATTTAAATATCCCTCTAGACTAGGACCATTACAACCCTCATTGTCCACAATCACGATGGCGATTTAGTCTATCTGAGGTGAATTAATTCGATGTTCGTATTCTCCAGTTGGTCCCTTGTCGGCTCGAATTATAACTTTATAGTCATTAGAAATCATTCAGTCTAGTGCTGTTTTGGATATGTGAATAAATTGATTGTATTTGTGTAAGGCCCCCTGTACATCTCGGATTATTTCTCTTCTTAATTCACTGAAGTTTGTGCATTGTTGATCTATTTCTATTTCTTCATTTACAATGAAATATACTTGGAGAAATTTATAGTCTTCGTTGGGTATTGGTAGTAATGATCCCTTTTTGTGATAGATTTGTCCTTGGATGGAAAAAAACATAATTGATTTCATCTCTGTTAGTGTTGATCGAAGTGACACCGAAAGAAGTCATTTGGAAGCAGGCGTTTTATGCTTTTATATTTTGAAGAAAATGTTTTGATTCTGGAGTTGTAATGAGTGTCTTGATCCCGGTCATGTAATGAAGAAATTCCTGCGGAGGTGTTTCCAGCGGTGGTAATCGAATTTTTTCATTCATGCAACAGAATTTTTTCGCATTGCAAAATTGCCACATGTTATCCATTTTTTCCATTACGACGTGTTTGTGTCTGTTATATTCTTAAGTCGGGTCGTAATGGAATGCTTCATTTGTTAAGTTGTACTGTTTACTTGTCCTCGTCCGCGTTTCTCGTAGGGTGATATTTTCATGGGTGGCTTGCATTCGCAGTCTTTTATTATAATATTGTGTCGCAATTCTTGATTCGTCAATTCGTTCAACCGTTGTCCCGACTAATATTAAAATGTGAAAGTTAGTTTGTTTATCTACATATTTCCTTCGTTAATGTTTCAACTAAACAACTGATCTCCGTAAAATTTTGCGTACATGTAGCCTGTGTCAAGGATATGAATATATGGTATGCCGATGAAATATGGCGGAATAGAAATAATTTTTTTATATCTAAAAAATCACCCTGTCAATGGTAAGAGCGTGATCGGGAGAAAGTATACATATATGCGTTTCTATGTTTTAAAATGCTGTCATTCTCAAAACTAAAACCAATGTTTTCTCAAGAATATTATTTCTAAATTATACCATCATTTTTTCCTTTTTCCACGCGAGTGAAGCCGCAGGTTAAGGTTAGTTGTTATATATAGGGCATAACCCTCGCTTAAACAGCTGCCCACCCATAAGTCGCCGCAACGGGAAGCAACTACTGAAACACGTTGTAGCCATAAACGCACACAGTTATGTACGAAGAAGTAAGCAACGTCTCGAACATTTCTTCATCCAAAATCGTCTAATTGAAACCAGTTTTGGACTCCTCATACGTACGTTTAAATGTATAAAAAAAACCAGATTCGGGCCTTAATAAATAACAATAAATATTCGAATAAATTGTACCCGGCGAATGCTTAGGAGAGAACGGTAAAGCGCGCGTGGGACCGATTCACAATTACTCACGGAGCGTCTACCTACTTTAACACGTGTGTTATATGAAGATGGTCTGTTTCAATACGGAATGCGGAGGTTTCACTTATTTTAACGTACCCGATAATGTCGGTACGCGGTACTTAATGAACGACGTTAAATGTTTGGCTGCAGTGGCTTCGGTCGCATCGGTGGCGTCGAGAAACGAAGCACCGTGTCTCCATGTCGCGGCATATGCGTGTGAAGACGTAATGAGCTCTAGCCGTGAGTGCGGAGGCTCTGCGTCTCGTGCGCTCATGTAAAGCGCAAAGCCAATAGCCTAGTTGGTTTAGTGAAAAGAAAATCTAACCGATTAACATACGTATTACACGTGCATTAGGGCTTAATCCGATATTCATTAAAGCTCCGTCGGTAGTGGGTGGGGATTGATATCTAACGATTTGTCTTGCACGATAAGTTTGTAGATTAGAACGATTTGTAATATGGTATAATTTATCGGATCGTATTAAAAAACTGCGTCTAAAAAGCTGTCTGCATTATTTGTAATTTAAACAAGTTTTTATGAGCCGAACGAAAATTTCTCGTTTCTTTATGTCGATCGGAACTTTTTTAGTGCTAAAGAAATCGTCAATTTCGGCGAATAAAAAGTAATTTTTAGAATGGAGTAAGTATATATTTTAACCCTTTGTTTATTTCGGATGGAAAGACAAAATGAATAGGGACGTTGAAGAAAGTAGTGAAGTAGACATATCAGAACTACCGATATACAATTATAGAATATCGAGGTCTAATTGACATAATGGAGAGCGTGTTTAGCATAGCTGGGCTTGACGAGTTTGCGTTAATAAAAGTGGTTCATAAAATAAACAAAACAGTGTCGGCGTATTCGTATACGCCGTCTTTGCTTCTGATGCTTTGTCAAAATGGTTTAGGTAACGAGAGATCTAAATACTTGTTTTAAATAGTAAGAGAAAATAAAAATAAAATATTTTCTATTTTTTTTAGAAATACGTTTTTATTTTCGTTTTTCCGTTCAAAAAGATGTGAAAAATAACACATGTGAAGAAAATCATATGACAAATAAAAAGGGTGTTTTGCAAACAGTATTAGCTAGAGTATAATAAGATAAATTCGATAATTTTTTGGAAATTTTTCAAACTTACATTTATTTATGGGATTTGTTTTAGTTAATATGAACGCTGGACCGCCTAAACAGAGATTTCTATAACATCCGAAATTTCTCCGTCTCGCATCCGAAATATCTCCGTCTCGCATCCGAAATATCTCCATCTCGCTCAGCATATCTTTTATCCATAAATTGTCCATCGGTGAACTCTAGATATGATAGTGCCGCTTCTTCACTTTAATTTGGACAAGACATTATTATGTTAACAATTATCTGTTGCTTGTTAGTATATTTTTACTTTATTAAATTAATAAACATCGACTGACCATCTTTGCTGACGCAATTATTTGAGGGCAACCAAAGCGACATCTGGACATGTGAGGATTTGAGTACGGCCAAAAATGGGAATTTTAGATATTACGCATTTCGTTTCGAGTAAACGTACTTCCGTTCATTCGTAACACTATAAATTTCTTGACACTTACTGAAACTTAATCAAAACCAAAATTTTATTTGAGAGACTTAATGATATATCGCTCAAATTTACATTTGAGCGATATATCATTAAGTCTCTCATACCCCCCAAAAATAACTTTGATAGACGTTCACTACATGACATGATCATTCTGACCACTTTCATCTAATCGAAACGAGATATATTAGTAACACTGACTTAACACAAAATCAAAAGTATAGAAAATAATTTGTAAAAAATATTAAAAGAAATAAAGTTAAACGAGGAACAACAGAATGGAAAAACAGTACGTATTATAAATAAATAAATTATTACGCATTAATATATTTTCTATTCAATAAACCCATACGTACATAGTAAGCAAGTTAACATCAATTCGAAGAAGATAAAGACATTGTAATTTCTATTCAAACATCAATTAGAGTCATAACTCCGTGTCAGAGTCGTTATCTTAGACGAGGCGTTATGATTTCAGAACGAATCCATTTGCTTTTCAATATGGCGCTGTTTAAGTATTGGATACTGATGAGATAATATTGATGATTAATTAAAATATCGATTCATTTAGCAGACAATTTCAAATCGAACTACTGTAAACATATAGAAACTCTGTTTGGAATAATTATTGATTATTTAGTTTATTGTAAAGTTGGGTCAAGTCAGTATTATATGGAAAATTCGTTATTGTGACTGCCACTGCCAAAACCACGTGCTTATAACGAAATGGAGAATCGTCAATGTTATCAGTTTGTCTCTTTTCCAATATTTCTCCATTATACTTTCATTTTTTTTGCATTAGATATTTCACTAATCAGCACGAAACTTTCAAGTTAATATCTACCCGTCTATCTCAAGACCTATTTGTAATATCAGGTTAAAACGTCTAAACGCTTAAATCGCAAGTTTTCCTTCCAGTAACATGTTTTAATTCTGTTTAAAAACTTATTAACTTCAAACATAAAAGATATCTTGAATAATTAAAACCATTTATACGTACTTTTAAATTTCAAGTTTATTCGAATTCCCTATAAACTATTTGAAATTTAACGGTTATCTTGATTTCAACACATTTTTCAGTTAACCTGATGATCTAAAGAGAATTTGTTCCATTTTTCACATTTATATATTTTCTTAAGGGAATAAGCATTTTTGATACTTTTGTCACTTACATTATTGGTTTATTTGGAAAGTATTGTAGTTCACCTTAAATTGAAGGTTTTAGGCAAGGAGAAACATGTCTATTTAACCTTTAAGTGATACTGTGATATTAACGAATATAACGTAGGGTGTATTTGAAATTCTGCTAACAATTATCTTTTAAAATATAATTCCTAATGTGAAAATGAGTTATTAGTAATTATATTAAATAATATTACCCTTTTAAAGGAATCTAAAATTGTTTTATTTTAATATTCATACTAATTACTAATAATCGCGATTCAAATGGGATCTCCAATTTTTTATTAATATTTTTTGGTTTCTTATAAAACTATACAAGAATCGATTATAAAAAAGTAATTAAGAGAAAACTTTTTTATTGCCATTCACTGGGAATGAACTAAATAAAACAAAATAAATTTTACGACATTTTTACGGCGCCAATTATAAAATTAAAGGAATGACGTGCAAATGCAACTATCAATAAAAGTATAAATTATAGAATAACTAATTAGTCTTATTAAATACGATACTCGAATGACTGTAGTTTTCAGATAAATTTCGAGCAAAAAACACAAAGAAGCTTTCCTTTTTATGTGAAAATGCATAATTAGAAGACTTTCCCTGTTTTTCTTTCGTTTCGTTTACGTATATAATTTCAACAACGTCATCAATAATAAGTAGTTCAAATGACACGATAGGAGTTACTTCGACTTTTTATATAACAGAATCGACTAGATCAAGACTAAGATTTCTGTATCAAGATGTTACCTTGTCGACTGAGAGCTTATCTCTTTTCCATGACATAATTTTTCCAAAAATCTACGAGTACCTTAGATTCTTGGAACATCTATGTGTATCTAATATTACTATTACAGATTGACTGACTTAGTACAGAAAGGTTTTCTTTATTACCTGAAGAATAAATTCGCACATTTTCAGCAAGCCACTTTTCATTACTGTTAGAAATACCAGTAAGGGGTTCTTTACGGTCGTTAATTATTTCTTCGTCAGAAAAAAATATTGAGTTGGATAACAAGCAAATTCGTGGTCTGAATCATTTACAGCGTTTAAAATATCTTGAATAGCATTATCTCTTAAATGGCGTGCCGTGTTTTTATTTAAACTGAAAACAACGTAAAATTATACGTAGTACAATTGCTTATTACTATGTACCCCCAATCTTCATAAATTACATTTCTTGATAGGTCATTGTATAGTTTTTCCTGGGGTTTGTAAATGTCTTTCTTCGTTTAATATTATGTTTTGATATGCATAAACGTACACAATATCAAATTAATAGTGTAGTTCGTTTCTTAGGACTAGTAAGTAGTATGTTTCTTACAATTGACATCGCATTTGTATATTCGATTGCTTGATTATCCTTTACAGCTTCGTATCACGTCCCCGATTATCAGTAGTCGTCTTCTGGCGCGACTGTGTATGCTTACACTTGGGACAGTATAGGCTACTTAAAGTCATTATATCGCTTTACACAATAGTCGAGTAATTAAAAAAAAGTAATAAAAATAAAGTAAACTTTATTCTGAAATCTTTTCAATGACAATGGAAAACTTTTCAAAAAGTATTCGAACACTACAGAGGTTACACATGTCCCTTATATATTACAGTTTCAAACGTTAGAATGATTTTACAAAAAAAATTATTTTCAGTATAATTTCGATTGAAGTAAACATCGGAAGGACGTAGTTTAGAGCCGAGCGCATAGCGCACCGCTTTATCCGCTCACTCGTTCTTGGTTGAATTACATGTACCTTTTATTTTCTTTAAAGACTATCAATTTTTTACAATTTTTTCATTTGTCATATTCATTTTAATTTCGAAAGAAAGGAGTATATAAATTAAAGATTCCTATTTACTAACAACTGTAATTACCATAATTAAGTTAATTTTTTAACATCAGTATCTAAATATGCTAGAAACAATGATCCTAGTTAGGAACATCTAGTATTATTGAAGTCTCAATGACATTAAATGTTAACACAGAAAAGCTACTATGTCCTAGAAATAATAACATAAAGTCGGTTACTTTCATCATAGGGCAACGGCTACCTCTGGTATACACTAACAATAGGATGGTTGACTACTTTTAATTTGCTGTTTATATTCAAATTTCATGAAAATATGGATTAATTAAAAACCAGCAGTGAAAAAATTATGAAAATTATGAGAAAATCAAGTTATGAGCTTTTAAATTTAATGGTAGATAGAGAGTACGGTTATCTCCCTGTCTCATTGGCTTTCGTAGAATACGTTAATAAAAATGAGAATAGAGTGTTGCTGTCCTTGTCTAAACGTCAAGTTTAAACCTTCACAACTCGATCAATTTTTAAGATTTCTTTATAAAAAAAATTCGCTTCTCATCAGCTTTCCCCGTGAAATTGTAATTCATGAAATAAAAAAAATTAGTAAAATACCCTGTTGCTATAACTTGAAAATTTTGGTCAGGCATGGAAAATCATAGACTTTTGGATATATCGGACGCTTCTATGTATATTTACGATACAATACTTCTAAAAAATATTAATTTTAACTAATAACATCTCTAAACTGAGTTTGATTTCTCATATATGATAACATATAAGTGATGTGAAATTGATACTTTGCGGAGCATCAGCTAATTTTAATATTTAATTTTGAAAGAATTTTTCGCTAGTTGTTAAAGATTTATTTATATGGGATTTATAAAGTTTGATATAAATCTCTTAAATGATTGTTTTTTACGTTTTACGTGGAACATCTTACGTTAAGAATGATGAAAAAACTGACTTGTAAAGTAATGTCTGGGGAAAGCACACTATATGTATTTACTAAGTTAAAATACATAATATTTATTTGAAATCGTTATTACTTATGGTTTTTCAACAACGTATCCTGACTTAAACGAAACGGCTGTCCCCTTTTGTCTGATCATAAGTCCAACATTACAAAACAAATCGAATTCACTTTTGAAATGGAAATGTAAAATCAATAATTAGGTTTCAAAAAAATCTAAAAACAGAAAATATTTGCACATTTTTGGTGAAAGCTAATTGCTAAAATATATAATTTTTTACTAATTAACTAATTTAAGCCGTATATGTTAGGTTGCTGATTGGAAAATAGTATATAGAATTGTTTAAGAAAAAACGCTATAAACCGAGGAAAAACCAAGCATGCAAATAATATTAACATTTGTAAATGACTTCGGTTAGCTGATAATATTCAAATGTCAATATTATATCATTGGAATAAATATGAAATTAAAGAGGCCGGATATTATGCAAAAGCAATTTCATATTTCTTGTTTTCACGCAATCCACTTTTTATTTTCGATATTCGCCGTAATATTAACATTCGGACCAGTTTAATGAATGAACTAAAAATCGTCATTATCATTAACAAAAATCATTAATAAAGGTTAAATTAATTATTACAAAAAAAATAGATAAAAACATGGTATCATCGGCATGCGTCGGAGAATGAAACATATATTTTTTTTTGTTTAAATATTTTTATATTTTATGTAA
This sequence comes from Druceiella hillmani, assembly GCA_039881145.1. Lineage (NCBI taxonomy): Eukaryota > Metazoa > Arthropoda > Insecta > Lepidoptera > Hepialidae > Druceiella > Druceiella hillmani. The sequence goes on along the minus strand of JAYKKI010000008.1, from coordinate 16,624,666 downwards.
TTTTAAAAGACAATGATTCAAATGATTGACGAAGGATATTTGTAGAACAGCATAGATTTTAAAATAAGGTTTAAGATTAAATTTTTTTAATGACTTTTTCATTCTGAGGATTGTGTACCTCAAAAAAAGTAACTGAGTGAGTGATTGATAAAATCACTCACTTATTCGTCTGTTTTCTCAAAAACCTTTCACGTCGAAACTTGAAATTTGATTGAGTTATAAAGTGTATTAACTCGCCTAAATTTCAGTAGTTAAGATTTACAAATAGTATATAATAAAATATAGGGGTCAAATTAAGTTTTCAAAATTTATTTTTTATTCACATCTGTCCTATGGTTTATAAATTAAAAAGGTTAGAAGGATTCCGAAATTATTTTCATCCAAATTTTATGTAACAGTTCTAGTCAACAGTTCTAGTTTGTTCTTTTTCCTCCATCTCCGAAATTTTTGAAGCCAAATTATGAAAAAATAGCTTTACTGGAAATTTTCCTAAATCTTTAGTCAGATTTCAAATAACTGTTTTTTTGTACTATGGCAGTGATTCTTTGTTTTATGCTTTTTGAGGAATTCACGATATTTTATTATTTATTTTTCGAAATATAAAAAGCATTAATTTTGATGTCTCGCAAAAGCCGAAATATTTTTTATTTTTTAAAACAACCTTTTTCCTTCAATTTAATAAACCAATGATTCGTTCCATCACAATCACATTTTTTTCGCAAAAAGAAGGTTCGGAAAAGTCATGAAACCAAACAACTCAATAAAAAAGTGAAGCTTGGACATGTATATTTTTTGGAGAAATGGTTTTGAAAACAATTCAAATTCTAATCGTTTTTATCTGCCTTGTAGTTCCAGCGGACTATCGTAAAGGGTTACGATATTTTTTATTTAAATCATACACACCTGTTGCAATTACGGAAGGCTGTTAGTAATATTTCTTTAGTCCACGTCATTGAAATTGGTGAAAATAAAATCGTGAAAACTACTTACTGCAATTTTTTACGCGAAAGCTGCAGTGTTGCGACCCGTCCAGTGATATGGTCTGGAAAAACACTTTTTGAAGTTATTCTACTATCATGTTCCAATCGAAAATGGTCGAATCATCATGCGAAAATCTTTAGTGATACCTTAATTGTTTTCATCGTTCAAGAGTACTTCAGCCGCTAAATTAATTTCTGTATCGATTTCCGTTTTAAAGCGATTTTTCCTGAATCGATTTCCGTTTTTCCGATTTCCGTTATTCTACACAGTAAGCTATAAATTTTTGGAGTCTTATTGTTTTTATAACTTGAAGTTATTTTTGGAGAGACAAGATAGTTGTCTGGTCTCATCAACTTTTATTTTACGGATAACTTTTCAATTTTCTTAATTTTATGTATTACTGGTGTGATCGAGAGGATACCGATGGATAGATAAGATCTACCAATGGATCGAAGTGGTCACAATGATTATCGTAAACATTTACATATGAAAATCATTCCTTTCACGGTAGTTGTATAAGAAGTAGTTACTACTTTATTTAGAATTTCAAACCCTCTTGAAATAAGTGTGGCATTTAATAAACGCATAAGCATAAAACACAAAACAAAATTAAATCAATCGTACCAAAACCGAAGTCAGCTTTAGAACTGATATTGAAAATAGCCCCTTTTCGTACAAGAAAGGCCAAACAACTTTTTGGGTTTACGATTATGTTGGCAATAAGGCTATAAACGGTACTTGAATAAAACTTGTTAAGTAAAAAGTGTGCTGCGCGGTAAGATGCGTGTGAGATAATAGAAAAGTGGCATGCGTCGAACGGTGGACGCGGTGACGATATCGTTCGGTCGAGAATTATTTCGAATTAGAAATCGTCTTGAATCCAGTTTGCGAGGTACATTGACACATCGCATGTATCGTCCGCTCGCGCCTCGCGCACCTCCCCGCCCGCCCTCGTTTATACTTATGTAAATTCTATGCTGACGATAATAAAAATACGAATTCAAGCCAAATAAGTCACAAATAACATATTATGTATGTGTACGTATAGGCGAGTGGCCTTTTTGATTGTACAGCGTGATTGTTTTTAGTCATGTTTGGTTTTATTTTTTTTCTCCTCATAAAGTTTATTTAGACGAGGTCGACGGAAATTTTGTGGAATGGCTACATTGTTTTGTCTAAGATTGCTACATTTGTCTAAGATTGTTACATTGCTACATTGTTTTGTCTAAGATTGGTCTTATAAAAGTTGTTTTTGGTTAGGTTCTCCGTTATTGTTACTTTTAATTATAATTAAGTCTACGAAAAAGGGTTTGTAGATTTATATAACTATCGTGAGTACTGCAGATCTAATAAATTTTTCCACATAATATTTTTAAAATTATACATCGTAACATTAATCCGTTTCATTATCAGAATCACTCAACCAATATGACAATTGCTTGCTACTTAATAAACATATGTGGAATATACGTGGAATTACCTTGATGTATAAAGATATATATATATATATATATATATATATATATATATATATATACGTGGAATTACCTTGATATATAAAGATAAATTACCTACTTATTTAGAAATGGAAGGATTTTTTTTCAAAGGCTCAACACACTTTATTACGTGGTACAAAATGACTTGTTTTCAAACTTGACAAGACCCAAGTCTGTAGAGATAAGTTAAATATAATTTACTTACTTCTCTTTACAGGAACATTGGTTGCAAAATTCCCTTTTAAAATCTACATTGAAAAATGACAACACTTATCATTAATTTAATTTCATATTGGTTTAACATGAACTATTGCAACTATTGCAGTTGATTAAGTAATAGTTGAGTAACTATTGCAGTTGATTAAGTAATAAATAATTAATATATTTTTGTATTTATACATCAACTAAGAGCCATATGACTTTATATGGATTTCATACAGGTCACTTTACTGACTAAATCAGCATCGAACTGAAGGAACAAGTGAGTATTTTGTAACGTATTTTCTATCGACGAAGTATGGAACTAGTTTGATGAATATTGGAAAAAATACAAAAAATAACTTGCTATGTAGCTGAAGATATCCTAGTGAAAATCGGTTCCATCGGTCCTGAAAAACCAACATAATGACAGAAAGAAATTTAATGAGTGCGTTTCTATGAAATCGAGATGTAATCTCGTGATTTGCAATTTTATTTTAATCTATTTATTGTTTCACATCAATCGATTCCACAGCTTTTACGTGATTGCGCGACGAAGCAATAAATAAAACATTTTTTAAAACGCAAAAACCTAGAGCGTCTAAGTAATCATGTGAGTATCAATAGCCATTTAGTCTCGTAATAAGAAGAAACAATTCAATATAAAGTGGTGTGCGTCTATTTTAAAGGTTTAATTGTCCTCTAACTACGAAAGCGTGATATATGTTGTGATGCTGAGCTGTCCGTCGGCTTCGGGTTTTTTGATAGCAGCATTTGAGAATCAATCCGGTTTCAAGACCAGACAGACACCTTCGATTAGGCATCTAGGATGTCTGCCGCAATAACCATAAAACAATCGTATGGCGTGCCCGTAATGGCACCGGGCGAGTATGTACGCGAGCGCAGCACGCTAGATCACCCGTTACTCCGCCAGCGCTCGCACTCGTTATTTGTAGAAACGAGTTTTGTCGTTATTAATTGTGGCGGATTTGTTAATAATTTGTGCGATTTATTCAATTAAAGTTGGACTTTTGAGAAATTCGTTCGTTGTTTTATGGCTCACAGGCGTTTAGTTCATTAGTCCGACTAGTATGTTCGTCGCGAGATATGGTTATCGCGTTGTCCAATCGAATACAACGCGAAATCTACATCGAGAATCTAATAAATGCTCTCGATGAGAGACTCATTTTGAACGGTAAATGGCGTGTTTTTGCGCGTTATTTCCATTCTGTCGTATAATTTAAAATGTTATTTTTTGGACTATCGATTGTAGTGCTCGATAGATGTCGCATTTTTAAAATTGTCGTTCGTGATTGTAGTTTGATTTTAAATGTTTCATTGATTTAAAGGTTTAGGTAATTTATTATGTCTACAATTACTTCGGGTTATTGCAAATGTAATAAAAAATGATCATCACATTTTATTATTTTATATTTATGCGGTCCCCAGATTCTTTTACAATATTCTACACTTCCATCTCACATATACGAATTACGAATATTATTTTTCGACTATGACTTGAAAGTATCGAAATGAATAAAGTCACAATACCGTTCAATTAATGCAATGCGAATCGATAAAGTAACAAATATAAATATTAAAATGTGAAGAGAAAATTTTGTACCCCTTTTTAAGCATACAGCGCGCACAGAGGAGTGTGAAATTTGTGGCATAGCTAAAGTTTATTTCGAGAAAGAATGCAGAACGCTAAAATTTATGTGTTACAAATATGTAGAACAAAGTTTAAAAAAAATATGTCCAAAGATTATAGAGGTACACTATTTGACAAAAGAACATCAATAACGTGCAACCTTATAAAATTTAATGAATTACGGTCGAATTTCGACCACTAGGCGTCCACGAGTATAAGTTATTTCGCCAACATTTAGTAGTTACGTAATGCATACTTAGTTAATATAAATATAAAGTCGAGCTTCGCACTAATGTCGTCCGACCATCAGTCATACCATGAATCCAAATGTAACGTGTGACAGGTTACAACGCGATTAATTTGCAAATCAATTTCGTAATAGAATATATTTAATTGTCAATGAATGATAATAATAAACTATCATAATTTTTAATTATTAAAATAATTCAATATTTGACATCAATTCTGATTAAATTTTATACATATAAATATATATATATATATATATATATATATATATATATACATATATACATACACACACACACACACACATCTGGTGAACTTATTGCTACAGGAGCAATCTCTTCCAATCAAGCAAAATTGCAGTGCTAAATGTACTAGTTGCAAAATTGCAGTGCAATAGTTACAAGACTACGTAATGTGATGATAACAAAATATGATGAATAAAATTTGTGGAAAAAATAAAAAAAAGACAAAATAATCTAATTTTGATACACCAGAAAGGCCTTTGGATTAAGATGAAAGCGTAGAAAGAAAGGACAAGGATTAAAGGAGAAGGATATGAAAGAAAATGGAACGTAAAATATAGGTGAGGTAGGTTTTTTCACATGATTTTTGAATACTTGAATAGACGGTGAAAGTCTGAAAGTAATGGAGTTTATTTCATAACTTAGCAGCATGAACAGTAACCGAATGCCCATAGAAAGAAGTACTATGTTTTGGAATAAGAAGCGTAAGAAGATTCTCAGAACGTAGATTCAGGCGACAGACAGAAATGGCAGAAAATCTGACAAAAAATACTGCGAGGATTTTGAAAATATAGTAAAGCAGCGAAAGAATGTGAAAATAGCGCCAGCCACGAATCTTCATCCCTTTGAGCCCCGACCTAATCTCAGAGAAGTGATACAACTTTCTGACGTTGAAAATGTAGCGAATACGAATTGAAGGTGCTGAAGTTAGGTAAGAACATTTTCTAAAATGTAATATAGTACGTCTCCATAATGATCTAGTAGTGGCAATAATATTGTTTGATACAGTTGAATTTAGGTTTGAAGGGAAATTAAATGAATTCTGAAGATTTGATGGTTGACATTATCAACTTGGGACTGCCAATTAACAAATTGATCGATCACTACACTAATCACATTTACTCCCGCGCTTAAGGAATTACAAGTGTGAATTATTTATATATATTTAATTACTAGGGTCAGTATGTATATATATATATATATATATATATATATATATATATATATATATATATATGTATATATATATATATATATATATATATATATATATATATATATATATATATATGTATAAATATATTTGAAGACAATCTACACATAGATGATAATTGGAATCAAGATAAATATTGAAAAAAGAAGCGGGGAAAACACCGGCTACATGGAACGCCAGCTACTATATCAACTCACTCAACAATTTTCTGCCAATCTAACGGATTATTCGAGTATTCACGTATTCACCTTTACTCTAAGCGTATTTATTTCTTTAAACGGGTATTTGACCTTCAGATCTGACGATTTAACCCAGTCTGGGAAAAATCCGCTCCTTCATGTCGTCAGCCAGCGAAGAGGCGGCAAAAACCCAGACCCTCGCTCGGCCCAACGGGCGGCACCTAGTCACCGCCTAAGGCCCTAATTAGTGCAGTCGAGGTGCTGTGACTCGCTCGAAAACCATGTTAAAACAGATGGTGCTCATTGAGAAAGATTAACATTTTCATAATAAGAAAACACTTTCAAGTAACAAGAAATAAAGTACACATGAAGTTACAAACTTACCAATTATCCCAATTTACGTTATTCTACAAAAATATTTAACAGTACAATGATCACTTCTTCTTCATCTTCTATACAAAATGAACGTAATATAGTAACAAAATACCAGTGAAAAATACCCTTTGTACGTCTTGTTGATAACACAAATTATGTCGTTTTAAATTAAGAATTCTTTTACCGAATTTACCGTTATGAACAGACTTACATTTAATAAATTCGAAAATATTATATATTAAACATATTTGGCGTTAATTTTGTAGAAATTTATTATTCACAACTAAATGAAACTACGTGGTGTATATTTCTACTTTATTTAAATTCTTTACCACGACCTAGGTCTTTATCAAACCTAGGTCATGGTAAAGAATTTAAATAAAGTAGAAATAATACTATATCACGTAGTTTCATTTAGTTGTATAATGTTTGTATTTCATAAATGCTATTTAAAAAGTCATAAAATCGTGAGTAAACCATTTTTAAGCCTTTATAATTTGTTTAGGTATTTTGTTGAATCTTTGTTTTATTTTTATTTTTACGTTAAATAGTTCAAGCGTGTAGGGATTTGAGATTGTTAACTATAACCTTAAACAGGAAAATGTCAACAAGCAATTCCTGGGCCATCAGCCCGTGGTGGTGTAACCTTATTGTGGCAATTTATGTTTTCATCCATTAAATTATATACCAGTGCTAAAATTCATTAATTACAGTGTTATTTAATTTTTATTGAATCACAATAAGCAACGCGGGGTCACATTTCAGTAATAAAAATAAAGTGGTAAAAGTAATACGTAATATAGTTACTTTTTAAAGTAATGAGTAATATAGTTGCTTATTACTTTCTTTACTTATCACTTACTTTTTTAAAATAATATAATAATTATTACTTACGTTACTTATTATCTACTCTTTTTAAAGTAATAATTAATATAGTTGCTTATTACTTACGTTACTTATCACTCACATTTTTTAAAATAATAAATAATATAATAATTATTATTTACGTTACTTATTACTTACTCTTTTTAAAGTAATAATTAATATAGTTGCTTATTACTTACGTTACTTATTACTTACTCTTTTTAAAGTAATAATTAATATAGTTGCTTATTACTTACGTTACTTATCACTCACATTTTTTAAAATAATAAATAATATAATAATTATTATTTACGTTACTTATTACTTACTCTTTTTAAAGTAATAATTAATATAGTTGCTTATTACTTATGTTACTTATTATTTACTTTTTTAAATTTATTAGGTAATACGGTTACTTTTTTTTAGTTTAGTCGTATAAGCACTCGAATCATCATTAAGAAAGGCGGTTGTAAATTCCACCCAGATTAGAAAAATATTTTCTGTTCTATAATTTTTTTCTATTTCTATTAAGTATTGAAGCCATCACTGTGCTACAATTTCTACCGACATGGTAATTTACCAGTACTAAAATGTTTATATTACTCATAACTCTCCCTACTTTATTTTGGTTACGGAATTGTATACACATTAAGTTATTTATTGTGGCTTATAAAAATACGATAACGGGCTACTGTTAAAATTATTACTGTACTTTAAGAACGGAAAACATTAAGTTAGTGACGTTTAAAAATCAAAAATCGTCAACTTCACGTGCGGCTCAAATAGGCTACTATAATTCGTATATTTGAATATTTTTTGGCATGTAGGTACTTACAAAAAAAACGCTTGTAAATATACATGTAAATCGACAATAAATGCAGAGTCGCACGGTTCAGTTCAATTTAATTTAACAAGTAAATAACGAAATAATGTAACTATTAAGATTTTATGCTAATGGCTTGTGTGTTTCCTATAATATTTGTATTCGCATTGCATTAATAAAAGGATAAATAAAAAATAAACGGTTATAAAAATTAATCATCCTTATATATAAAATGTGTGTGTTTCATACTTAGAAATGAATCACAATACCAGGGGTTGTAGTTTAATTAATACCAGTAAGGCATGGCGGAGCTATTTACAAAATAATAGTTGTCCAATTGTTAGTACAATTGTCGTTACAATTTATTTAGCAAAAAGTCAATATTTATTAGTCAATAGTATTGAAATGTTCATTTTTTAATCTGGTGAAATGGTTGAACTTGGCTTTATTTTATACAAAATTGTCTTTCAAAGGATTTTTATTCTTGTTGTGTGTACATGCATGATTTTTGAAACAAATATTACATTTATATTTTCAAATATCTGGTAGAACTACTGATAGTATGGCTGGGGATGAGGAAATAAGATAGTTTGTGTTTTCCATAGGTTACTTGATATGCATATTAGGAACACATTTACTACCATTTTCCGAGAGTAGTGATGTTACTCCCAAGCCCGATACGTTAAATATACTCACACAGTCTTCAACCTCTTGGAGGACGTACCTTGGGGCTTTTATTTAATAAGAAGTGGAAAAACGTGTAAAAATGGAAAAGGTTGAATTTAAGTAACACGATAGAAGACTATTTCTTGTGGCTATTTAAACAATATGGAATTGTCTCTAAAGTGCCGTCGGGACGGAAAGCACACTCCGAAACTACGATAGCACACTCTGCTACCAGTCTAATGTAAAGTTTTCAGGATTTTTTTTTTATTTACCGTGGCGGCTATTTTACGAATAACTTAAACAGTTTTCTTCTAATTTAATTTTCTTAGTCATGAATTAAATGTATTATAGCATATTTACAAAGTGTGCAAGCTATTTACATATTATTTAAAGTGAAAACATAAAGTGGTTATTAATATATCCTCGTAAGACGTTAGAAGAGAAAGGCAAAGCTTTATTAATAATAATATACTCTATTCCCGATTTAGTCATAGAACTTGTTTAAAAGTCTTATAATTTTAAATAACATTATGATCAAAGAAATGTTAGAGTGGGGATATTTGTGTCAATTTGATATATTAATTTTTATTCAACTTACAACATTTTTAAATGTTTTCAGAAAATGTACAAAATATTATTTTAATATGTTTCCATTTTGCAGAATTAGAATTAAATTTATCAAATATGTTTTTATCAATAAGTTTGTTTAGACGAGTCTTGTTTCAAATATTAAAAACATCGAAAATTAAAAGAATTAAAAAAAATAAGCTAACACAGATTTTTGTTTAAAACTATTAATGCGATTTGTTCTCAAGAATTAAATCTGGTTTGATACTTCAAATGGGCTTCCTTACTTTTCCGACTTCTTCGCACACTAAGCTGGACAACTAGAAAAATAATTTGAAGAATTGTTTGCTGAGAAAATCAAGTCACAAATTTATTTAGAATCTCATTTAATAACATTTTAAATAAAAATTCCGTTTTCAAATTAAGGGTTCTAATTTCTTTTAAACAACAGCTGAATCAAATTCTTCATGACTATTTTAACAGTGATTCAACAATAACTGGGAAGCAAAAAATTCTGTTTTTTTGGTTTTACCAACGGAAATAATTTTTGCAATTGTAGCTAAAAAAATAGGCGCAATCCACAGACCAATATAAATAGACTGCAATTTATCTGTTTCCAATCCAATTTTTCTTTAATTTTGATAGGTTTAAACTTTGTGGTGGTATAACTGAAGGGCGAACCGATTTTGAAGTTCGGAAGCTTATTTATTAATTTCTCTGAGCACTATCAAATAAAATAAGTCCATATTCAATCGGATGCTTTTTACGATTATATATGCCTTTGAAAGCACACATACGTACGTATGTGCATACATACATCTATACACACGTACATTTCCTGATATTATTCTTGTTTATCCACTAGGGTATATCCCTTCGAAAACACACTTCTGCTTCTTTCGTCAATCATCACAAGGCGATAGTGAATTCTATAGTAGTATTTTCGTCACTTTGATGAAAGTACAAAGAACTGTCGGATGTGGTGAAAATGAGTCTATCTTTAAGTGCGATAGACGGTTTAAAGCTGATCAAAGAACAAACATAATATGAAAATACTATAAAACGCGTTTTACTTCTCGCAAACAATTTTAACGTGCGAAATAATCTTCTGTTTCAAATAAGGAGACATTTTCATTATACAAAAATTGAGACATGCGGCTCAAGCCATTTTTACATTTTACATCGCGCTATTAACAAGTTTAAAATAAATTATAAAAAGTCAACGATATGAAGGTCTGATAAAACTAAACATGATTACGAAATGTATGTTATAAGTATATTGAAAATCAAATTGCATCCCTACAACTGACTATATACCACACAGATGGGAGAAATTTTGATTTCGGAATTAGTGACGATGGCAAGTATTGCCAGACAATTGGTTATTAGGCTGAATTGACTTCAAGCATAACGTATTGATAATGAAGTAATGAAAAGTTTTAAAACAATTTTGTAAACTTTAGTAAATGGCTTTAGAATAAACATAAAAAAAATTTTTTGCTCTGAAACTGTCTAGTTGTAGATAAACAAATTTGGTTTGCTTAAACCATGCAGTAGAAGTGAAAATTTTGGGAACCAATATAATCGTAATGTGTATATGGGAAATGTTGCAAACGAAATGATACATTAATTCATACAAATACGCTCATTTAATTTATAAGATGTATGCAATTATAGAAAATATATATAGAGTATCTATATAACAAATAAATGCTTCTTCTAAATCTTAAGAAAAAAAATATGACTTCAATATAAACATTTACTTTAAATACCGAGTATACCCAAGGGAGAGAGAGTTTTAAATTTAATTAATAATAATATATTATAATAATATTTTTGTAAAAAATAGCACAAAAAAAGAAATTCAGGCGGTGGGATTTGAACAAAGACTACGGACAATCCATTTATTTTTGCATTAAAACGTATTTAGATCTACATGCACTTAAAATACTTAATGACGTAAACTTAAGTAAGTTTTTAACAAATGTATGATAAAAAAGTGTTTGATTTAGATTTAACATTACTTTTTAAAATAAAATCAAAGAAGGAAAAAACATAGGCAACGAGATAAAAACTCGTAGCAACGCGCCAGTAACTCATTGGGCACAGTGAGGAAATAAGTGTATACATATTAACTCAGCTGTTCCTGTTCAGTCATTATCGGTTTAGCGCTGAGTATACCCGAAGTTGAACCGTTCGGCCATACTCGATCTGTCAACGATTATATCTGAAGCGCAGAGTATACTCAAAGCGAACTCTCAAATCTTTTCCTACTGAACAATTTTAGACAAGGTAAGCCTAAAGAAATTTGACTTTAAAAATCCCTGCGGTGTCGCATGCTTCCTTTGGTAAATAGAATGCTAATCCATTAATTAATTGAGAACGTTTTGCTATTATTCGAACAGTTTAGTGAGAAGGCATAAAAAGCTTGCTACAAAGATTGTAAGTCTTAATTAAATTTTCCAGAAAATTCTCTAGTATAGGAACGTACATGGATATTTTTAATTTGTTTCTTCTGTTGCTAGACCGAGTGATAGCCAGTTTCTAGAAATTACCAAAAAATAACTTCAAAACATTTACAAAGGTTGCTTTAAACTAACTTGTGAAATTACAATAAGTGAAAACGACGTTACTAAGTCATGTTTTTCAAAGAATGACAGTGAATATGATTTGAAACGTGCTTTGTACTTGAATATGATAAATTTTAGACAAGTTTTATGTTATTTGTTTATTTATTATAAATGATATATATATATATATATATATATATATATATATATATATATATATATATATATACATTTGACGAACTTATTGATACATGAGCAATCTCTTTCCGTTAACCACAATGAGAATGTAGTAGTTTTTTTCTAATATTACAAATGATTGAACGCGTATAGCGTTTTAAAGAGAAAGCAGTCAAAATACTATTTAAAAAGTAATTGAAGACAAGACAACAAATATAAAACAAATTATTAATTACAAATCTTTACATGTCATGATTAATGAAAAATTAGTATGATAGAATTAAGATAGGATATAGAATTAAAGAATTATGAGATTATGTAGAAATTGTCAAAAAAATGTGTCTTATCCTAATTATTAAAATACTAAAATTATTTTGCCACATTTTGATGCTTTCACTCAATTAAGGAATATTCAAATTTATTCGCATAAAACCATTTACTGCATTTTACACAATAATCGCATAATATTGTTTATTAGCATGGGATTTCTAAATAAAGAAAAATAAAAATGTATATTTCAAGGAGATAAAAATATCTACACCGTCACTGTAAAGAAAGCTTTTCATAATACCCTTTGATGTTCATTATGCATATGAATAGACGAGTGCATAATAGCAGTACCTGCTACGGGCGGCACGTGCTACGAGGGTGGGCGTGTATGAGTGAAAGTGCAGCACGCGACATGCTCGCCGCACAATGCATCTCCACTGCCGGATGCGCTTTGTTTGTCGTCGGATGCTTACAGCTTTTTGTTCATCCTGATATAATAAGCTTTACGAAATACACAAAACGTTTGGTGATAACAGGTGACATAATAAGAAGTAAAGGATATAATCATTCAAGGTTGGACAGTAGTTTTTAGAGAATATCACCGTTTAACATGTGTAAAGAATTGACCAATATTTAGTTGAAAAAGGTTTAGTTAAAATCACTTGACAGTGAACACTATTCCTTCAAATTAGTGTGCCATGCTATCAGTTTCCCGCTTAAATTTAAATTTTAATCCGATTACGTGCTTAAAAGCCGTCCATTTGCCACTATACCCGCCGCCGACCACACGAATGTCGTATCACATCGCGTATGCGTGGACCCAAATGGAGCCGCGTAGCGGTTTTGACTGAGTCAAATTAAAAATTTTGTAAAACGTGGAAAGACAAAATTGTTCCTTATATCGGAAGAAATATTCTTTGTCAAAAAACTTTTTCTCTAAAATCAATGGTTGAGTAGTTATAAGGAAATAAACAATTAAATTGTTTATAAAAATTAAGCGCGCTGATATTTTTCGATATTGCTAATTATCGTTTAATTCGTCCACTATATGATTTTTTTCATGTTTCCTGAGCGATTATTTTAGTGATAAGTGCGGTGGAGAGCAATTTTTAAGACTTTTCCTCAAAATATGTTTAAAATAATTAAAAAAAAACATCTTGTGTAATGACGAATTCGTGCTTTGATAAGCTTTCTTTTGACGCCCTGCACGATAATCTTGAAAGAAAATTTTTTTATTTCACATTTTGGGTACCCCTCATATTAACCTATAATTCTTCAAAATTGATCTATTTTACTTCATGTTCACAATTGCGTAACCATATTCTATCTCTGTGTTAAATTTAAATTTTTTATGTCGAATAGTTTCCGAGGAAATTACATATGATAAGGTGGACGGACGGCTTGACGGACACTGCAAAGATGTATTTTTAGATCAATCCAATTACATTATTTTGTCAGTATGTTAAAGTTAGAAATGTATCGTTGACAACGCTATAGACGAAATGAAAATATGTCTAGTTCTTGAATGGTTTTAAAGAATATTTTTGAAGAAAATTTTTTATTTAACATCAGAATGTAGACTAAAGTATTTTTTCTTTAAGGCAGAAAAAGTAGCAATGTCAAAAAAATACTATCCAACTCGATCTACTATCCTAGTTCCAAGTGCATAGCTCAAGTTTCCAAGTTCAAAACAGGCGAAGTAAATTAATTGTTTTATTAATGTAAATTTATTATATATCAATAGCATTACCAATTATTTTTTAAGATTATATCATCAACGTTATAAGAATACTTTACACCAATGTGTTTCGTCTTTCGAAGTTTATTCTTATGGTTTTTTTTTCAAAAAAACCCAGTAACTGCAGACTTAAAATTATTACATAGCCGTTTTTATGTTTTTATACAGACAAGTTTTCCGCTCTTGAGGCATACTTGTATATTGCATAGTCATTGGCCTTACATGATAAAATAGTATTAAAATTTCAGTCGGCCTGGTCGTATAAACTGAAAGCAAATAGTGATGGAGCAAATAAAGACAACTATTTGTGGAAATATTATTGCACACAAGTAAACCAATAACTAGAAATAGTGTCGGTAATTTTACTAACAATTTTTATATAACTAGAAAGTTCTGACGAGCAACCAGATGATCGAGTGGCAAGGCGGTCGAATCATAACCATCGAGTCCGGGTTGGAATCTCACTGCTCGTTATTCTTTTTTTATTGTTTTAATTTTATAAAACAATATTTATTTATTAAGTTCAGATAAAACACTTTTATAATTTTTATCGTTGATGTTATTAAAAAATTACTAAATGGATACATCAATATTTTATCGATAAATAGAGTTTCATGCAAAAGGGTAGACCGGACTATTGTGGGTGGATTTTTCAATCCGATATTATAAAAAAATGTAAGTCGCTACCTAATGTGCTTGGAACGGTAATGATATTTGAAGATATAAAAAAGTTATAACTCGTAATAACAGATCAAATTTAACTTACAAATTTGTCGAAGCATCTGACCGAATAATAAATGCTTGTAACTTGCAGTCTAAACGAAAGTCTAGATGAAAATGGTGAAGTTTTCCTTCAAAACAAAGATTAAACAAAGTTTATAGGCTAATTTTAATATATTTGTGACTTTATTACCATACTACATAACGATGAAGGTAATTAACATTATGATACTAAGACAATTGATAATTAATAGCGAAATTTGTTAATTGTAAATTATGATTGAGATTAACAAATTTCTATATCTTTGAAACTATGTGCTGTAGATAGAAGTATTTTAAACTTTTTATCTGAAGTAACTAAGACACGATCAACATCATAATATGTTGATCGTGTGATACCATGATAAGAGAACATGATCATAGAGCCATACTTGGGCTTATTCTACCCTATTCTATTGGAGAGCATCTCTGTGTCACCACACTAAATTACTCGTATACATGTATTTTGTGCTCCGTGAATTGGATATTATAAAGGCGAAAGTGACTTTGCTTGTTTGTTTGGTTATTTCTTCACGTGTTAACCTTTCAAGCCTCAACTACTTAACCAATCCTCATGAAATATTGCATACACACAGCTTGTGTCATGAAAATGAATATAGAAAAAGGAAGCATTCATACCAAAACAGAATTAATTTTTTTTTGAAAATCAGCTAAGGGCTAAAAGCGTGCGTGTGTGCATGTGTGTAATATTTATGCTTAGACATTACAAAATTTATATAAATACATTAATAGAAATAATAATAAGAGATACATGTGAATGACGTGATGCTTGCCTAAGAATACGCCCATAGAGCAATTAAAATAACATAGGTTTAAGTGAGCATGTCAAACAGAAACCATGTTTTGAGATTTGACCGAGAAAAGCACGTTACTGCAATTTCAGAACAATGTTATGTGAGCGAGAATTAGACATGAAATAATAATGGACACAGTCAGCCATATTGAATCCATTAATGTGATAACGGTGATAATCCATTAATGTGATATATGCATTATATTTTAAAATTGATGAGTGGGGTACATGCATTGTGCAAACTTCGAGCCACCTTGTCGTGACCGTTTATGGGATAAAGACCATATTCAGAATGTGTCATAGATTTCTTTCCTTTACCCGAAAAACTCAAAGTTGACTTTATGAATTCTGAAATCATCCATATTAAGGCATACGAGTGAAGTTGTTTTGGACGTAATGCTGTTTTTAGAATATTACACGGTTGGTTGTCATTATAGAGAATATACACGTATTATTATATATATTAGATAAGTTCATCAGCAATGATGAAGAGTATATTTGTGAATAAGTTTAATATTATTCTGGTAAGTTCTTAGATTATTTTCAATAATACTGAATACTGATACTGATAAGTGGTTATTACAAACTTTGACTAAAATGAGCTGTGGATCCACACTTAACCCTATACTATAAATCAGAAAGCTGTAAGCAAAAAATTAGCTCAAATTTCAAGTGATCTATACGCAAAATCGCAAAGGTAAACATACGTAGGACACAAGAAATTTTTAGCAATAGCTTCTATTAACTTGAGTCGTGGTGATTAATGGATATATAACATCGCATCACAATAAACTCGAATGTAAAAACGAGTATTGGTAATCTACACTTAATTAAAAGGTAGTTTATGTTCTACGATATTGTAAATGAAAACACTTACAAATGAGGCAATTAAATTTTAATGCATAGAAGGTATTCTTGGTCAACAGATTAACAGGTACTCTGTGAGTTTACACTGTTTTCAACAGTTTTAGTTCCACAAGAACTTTGATACAAAATAAAATGATGTAAGTTCAAATGTTCGGAGTAATCAAAAGTAATTACAATTAATGAATGTCCGTCATCGGTTTTATCAGAAATATAAATGTGGAACCTTTTATGTTAAAATAATAATTACGTTTTGTGGTGAGTTCATTGCTTTACGATGTTTTGCAAATGGTTTTGTATAAAATACGTGACGTCATCCCTAATGTACAATGGCAATGGAAAAGTAAATTTATTGAGTAGAAATAACACATATCTTGAAGAATAGAAAATCGTTTCAAATTTATATTTATGCAAAAATATTTATGAGGTTAAAATCTATATTCTAATTATTTCGAAAGTTTTTACCGGAATTGACAATTCAATTTGCTTGCTCACTCAGAAAAAAAATGCTGGTATATCGCGAAAAAAATGCGATACGTACCTAACGATTGATAGCTTTACCATCTTCGTTTACGCTACCTCAGTAGAAGACGTCTTGATGATTAGAATTAGAAGAAATAAATATATAGACTCAGAAAATCTGCCTCAAAAAATTAGGTTGTTTAATAATTCGGTCAATGACTGAACCTACTACGAGAGCAGTTCATTTGAATCTTGAATAAGTATGCAATAAAATCTTCAGCGAGTACAATTTTATGTTCGTTTTTTTTAAAGAATTATTCTAA
The DNA here is from genome assembly GCA_039881145.1 of Druceiella hillmani. Classification (NCBI taxonomy): domain Eukaryota; kingdom Metazoa; phylum Arthropoda; class Insecta; order Lepidoptera; family Hepialidae; genus Druceiella; species Druceiella hillmani. The sequence continues at coordinate 16,607,404 of JAYKKI010000008.1, read as the reverse complement.
AAAATGAACGTTATCTATTTGTATGTGTTACCTTGTGTGGAAATGAACGTCATCTATTTGTCTATGTTACCTGTGTTACCTTGTGTCTTTCAACGAATGTGATGACGGACTACTAAAACATTTTATGGATGCGATATATGAAATTAAGAAAAACCTAATTTCAACTATTTTATTTGACACCTTTAAAATTTTTATAAAAATATTTTTGAGGATTAACTATTGAAATATATGCTGGTCAATGTGCTTTATAAATATGTTAATTTTCAAGTTTCTTCGTCAAATTATTTTTGAAAAAGAAAACGGCTGCTGCAGACGAAGTTTTTTTTCCTTTTGAGATTTTCGGAACCCTAAAAAGAAATTACTTAAATGTTTCTGTAGATTATACTACAAATTTGAACACGGAATCAGATGTCAATGTACAATTCGGTTTAAAGATAGTTTGAGTAATTTAACTATAAATAATTAATAACTTGTTAAGTACGAATATAACTCATACTACGGGGGTTTCAAATATACAATAAATCCGTTTACAATAAATAGTTCAATTACTAATAAATTTACATTACTAGGGCGTATATAAACTTTTGAATACACAGAATTTCTTTTAAATTATTTACAAATATCAATATTATTTCTCACCATGTAAATATATTGCTTAGTATATATTTAGTAAACATTTTAAAATATAAACTTATTTTTGAACTTGTTTCAAGTCAAGAGGAGTTTTTATAAACTTTTTACAGATCAGAACTACATATCATAAGTTGGTCGAATATTACTCGTTAACTAGTAGAGCCTACTTAGCTGTAATAATCTTTTTAATTTCGTCGATGTGAATAATTTTCAAATATTCAAAAATAGTAGTTTAGCTGGTAGGGGATAGGGGGTAGGTAACTTTGACAAAAATCACTACTTTGGAGTTAAATATTTCGTAAACAGTTCCCTGTACCGAAGAAAGTGTTTGTGATATACCCCATTATTTTTTAAAGACCTACTCAATCATACTCTACACAATTGGGTATGCGAATAAAAGAAATTGGCGCCCATTTTACGTGTAGGAGTGGTACCCTAATTTTTTAAAATTTTATCTCATAAGTTTGTAAGCGTTATAAATATTTATTAATGCCATGAATCTGTAATTTGGCATGGTTAATACCAAATTTCGGGTTTATGGCACTTATAGTATAATGTCTATATACTAATAATACGCAGACGGACAGACACACAGACATAGGACATGCCGAAACTATAAGGGTTCCTAGTTTGGCTACAGTACACTAAGAATAAACGCGATATGGGTTAATGATAGCCTTAAAGATCGAGTCACGTACTTATAGATGTTGTGATGGAAAGGTAATTAACACTCAAGAAGAAGTGAAAATATGTTGGACAGAGAGTTCGAAATACGGTCAGAAGGAAGAAGCTTATAAAAATATATTTAAATAAAATTAAAATCTTATAAAAAATTTTAATTTTCGTGATTTTTTTATTCAACGGGAAGATATATCTTGATCTTTATTTAATTGTTTGAAGTTAATAATGCTTCAAATTAACACAAAAGAATTATACGTGCGACAACGTCGATATTTCATCATCTGACGAGTCTTCGGTATCTGTAGCAATTTCTTAGTCCAAAGATTCCCCTGAAGTTTATTTGTTTTATGTTCTGAAGGAAGTAACTTATCTATTGTTTCTTTAAAAACGAAGTCGCTTTCTTCCTTGGTAAATGCCTGCCTACTATTAATGGACTGGAACAGACTAATAATCGATAAATAATATAAGTCTCTATTAAAATTTCTGGCACAGTTTAACCGTTGTAATTTAAAATATTTTATTTCCAATTTCGACGACTTCTTCTAATAGCATTCTAATTAGTGTCAATGCCTTTCCAATAGATATAGACAAACAGGCTTTTCCAATAAATGTAACATGGGTGTCATGGAATGTCACTAATACTTTTCCGGATACCATTTTCCGGTTCTAAATAACTTAAATCAAATTGTTATATATTTATTTTATAGCCATTCGATTAACCTCCAAAATCACTTTTATACAATATACAAAACGAAGACCAATACTGGTAATTTGAGCAATTTAAGTAGCATAGCAAGCCGCCTGGTTGCATTTCCATAATTATTCCATTCTCAAACATAATCTGGCCTTAAATTAATTTTACTTCAATTTCCTTTTCTTTACGGTTTTTTATCGATTAATAAATAAGTTTTTATGTTAATTTATAAAATAAATAGAGCAACTTTTCTGATAAACAAATTTTAGCATGTAGAATAAACAGCCAAACGTTAAATTTTCCTTGTTATTGACTTAATAATTTTTGTTTAAATGATAAATTATCTAAACCTTTGTAAGTTACTTTGTAAATATTGTTATAGTAAATTTAGCTTTTTAATTAATCGTAGTTTGTGCCAGCACTTGTTTGACACATTATAAATGATTATTTTGTCTTACATGTATATTAACTCTTCAATTGTAATAACATCAGTGTTTTATTTCACTAATAAAATTCGTGATCGTCGACAGTTACGTTCTGAAAACGGAATTGGATTTTGCTAGAGGTAACGTTTTATTGTCTAGATTACAATTCAATTGTATTGAGACATAGGTTGATAGAATCATCTTCCTTTTCAAATTGTTATTCTTATTGAATTTTTTGTAAACCATCACATCCTTATTTGTATTGAAAAGCCAAACATTTTCTGTTTTCTCCGTTTAATTTTTGAAAAACTTTAGTTGGATATGTTATAAAACACGTATGGCAGTTAGGCTTGTAGATTTTAGCACAAGAAAATGTCATTCGATAACTTCCCTGTTTAAGACAGCACGTTTTCTTTTTTTAAATTTTAAATGATAATATAACACGGATAAAGCTCCTTCTTGTATCTTCTTATCGCCTCATATTGTCTGCCAGAAATTTCGGCTTTTATAAACATACGTAAAGCACTTACATGTGTTATATATTTTGTATTCGTCAGTTCTTTCAATGAACGTGAATGTTTTTTTATGTTTAGTTTCTAATTTAGGGATCTTTATGGTATCTTTCATAAAATAAGAGGCAGACAGCAGTTTAATTTGCGTGATAAAAATTAATTCTTCCTAATCTTTTTCATTAAAAATGATTCCAGTTTTTCTTCTCTTGTTTCGCTCGCGTCAATTATTTGGGCTGTCTGATCGAGATTTACTTGACAGTGTTATATTATATGACAACTAGCTTCAAGAAATGTTTGAAGCTAGTTGTCATAATTTTTTTAAATACCTCGAATTTATAGTGTCATTCAGTCCATCTTCGTTTTATTTCTAATTTAATACATAAAAATTGATGCTTAATGTCTTATATTTTTTTCACAATAATTAATTAAATTAAGTAAAACGATTGGGGAATAGTTTTTTTTTATTAACGTAATTATATTGGTGTACTCATGATGTCGTGGAAATGTTTCTTGATCATAGTTTTTACCCCCGGAGGTCCTAAAAATAATTAATTAGTTTTAAAAGAAATGTCTCGAGTCATTTTTACACCCCTTGACTCAATACTTGTTTGTATGTTAAGTTAATAGGCAAATAAATGACAAATACCACACTGTGTTTAAAATTATATGAAAATAGCTTTTAAAGTTCTCGAGATGTAGATCCCCAAAAATTGCTAATTTTGGCACTGACTGACTCACGGATCATCAAAAAGAAAAAGTAGGCCACAGGGCTTACGTCCAGTTGCCTTAAAGATTTTAAAGGCAAAAAGACTGGGGTTTTATACGCACATGAAAGAACAAGCCTGAAAAGTTTGACAAAAAATGTGTGTAAAACTTTTTGGTCTGAAATCAAATTATCCACAAGTGTTATTTATAATATTTTATGTATGATAAATAATTTTTTTCTGGAAATATTCTTTAAAAGCTGAGCGACATATATTTCCACTCTTTAAAATAAAGACTTTATAAGTCCCTCAATATGTTTTACTCAAATTTTTTTTTCTATTCTGGTTATTAAAATTATAACCATTAACGCTGAGTGAAAAAATTAATAAAAATTTTAGGCAATTTTATACCCTAAATTTGCATAAAATTTTTACAGGTTATCGTGACATAGGAGAAAAATTAAATAAACCCGTTTATTAAAATGGTAGCCATATGGGGGCAAGAAGAAAGTTTGAGCTTTCATATATTGTCTAGTCTGTCTAGTATTGCCCGTCCCGGCTTTGTTCGGGCAAAATGGACCATGACTATTTTTTTTATTTGCTTTTTAATATAGTAGCTTTTTATGAATAGCAAGTATCCAAAAATTCTGTAATAGGTGCTTCTTTATTTCTATTTGAGAGCATAAATACAAATTTTCTAGACCTTACTACGTTTAGGTGTTCATTAGGATATAATCCCCAATTTATCACTTCTAAGCAAAAAATTGTGAAACACGTCAAAAATATTAATGCAAATTCTCTTCAGTTCATAATTTTAACTGAAATAAAGGGTTGCAATAAAAATAACCACTTTCGACAACTTAACATATTTAACTTTTATGTATCGAATCTTTTATGTATATATCGAATTACAGAAGACTCCACTAACAAATATAGTTCTTCTCAAAGACAAAATCTAAATATTTGATTCCAACGATATTGAGTCATAAAGCTTTTCGCGTTCAATCGATCTATTTATTCGTTACGAGATATTTAAAGAAGACAAGGTAAAACCGACGTTCTGGCGGAAGTCTCATTACACAAAACTTCCTACAAAATAAAATTTTACAATAAAGCCACTCGTGTGAGTGGCTTTATTGTAAAATTCGAAATCCACTCGTGTCAAAGTGAAAATTGTAGGATTTGACATAAAAAAAATTATAAAGAGAAAAAATAATTTGTTTCTTACTATCTTGTTTGGTCACATAACTAATGTGTTCTACATATTGTTACGTAATTTCTCGCCGTATTAGACCCTTAAATACGAAATTACACTTTTAAAGTTAAATTTAATATACTGAAACTAAATTACGAGCTAAATCAAAATACAAGGAACAATGCCTCACCAAAATAATCACACAATAAAAATTTAACACATAAATGTGAGTTGCCAAACAATGTAGCAACGACAGCATTCTATTGAGCATTCATAGCTGCTATACTTTTTTAACTACTAAGCTCCCAGTATCTAACATGCAAATACACAGAAAAAAATCTGTTTTTTGAATAGATTTCCAAAACAAAGAGCCCGAAGTTTATCCGCTTCGAATCCAATAAGTTTCTTTCGAGTTTTGTGAATGTATAAAGTAGGTTTAAATATGTTGATTCGAGAATGGTTTAGATTCACAATTTAATCCGGTAGGCAGCGCTGTTATCGCGTTTTAGAAATTTTTTAAAAATTTTTGACATCGGGCGAAGGCGCGGGCACAGCTAGTACACATATAGAAATTTGAAGTCATTTTAGGGAAATTTAAATGTGATTTGGGCCGTACCCCAGAATATCTACAGTTTAATTTATGTTTAGAAATGAATGTTTGGAAATTATGAGTGGAAAGCTAATATTTTAAGATAAGACTTGTAGACAGTTTCAATCTCAATTAAGATACTGCAATGTAATGTGGTAGTAATGGCTGTGATTGGAACTAAACAAATTATGAAGGAATAAAAAAACTGATGTATCTGGCGTATACTAGGAGAATAAATCGATTTATTTCATTATTTCCCGGAGTAATGAAATAAATCGATTTATTTCTCCTAGTATACGCCAGATACATCAAGATGTTTGCACCTTAATTTCTGAATATTGATAGGCGCTTAAACAAAAATATAACCTGGCAAATGAATGTCTATTAAAGTAAAGCTGCTATAACGGCCCGCCATTGCGAACTAAAGGCACGATGCTACAATATAGTATTAAAACGCATTGTTTACAACGCATAATAACAATTATTGTCGGTAGCAATACTTCTAGGTCGTAAAGTAATAAGCGCCTCGGAGTCCTTTGCGTTAAGACGACCATAAATATGGTTTTTGTCTGAGCCCGGTCGGTTCATAAACGACACGAAATTTTGAAGAAAATACGACCGTAGTATATTCGTATCTACCCGAGTAAATGCATATTTTTTCCAATACCGTGTCATCCAGATCAAATTGCGAATATATCAAATCTTGTTTGATATAACTAAAGACTATTTATCATATATTGCAGAAAGCGAAATACATATATAAAATTTACTTTTAGAAACTGAATTTTTAATCTGCTCATGATTTTTGACTATTTTTTGATATAATTTCACCGCAAATTTCGTAAAAAATCACTTCCAGTGGATTTTTGGAAGAACAAAAATATGCATATATATTTATCAAGTTGGCATCATTTTAGGGTAACCATTAAATAAATTAGTTATTGCATGGACCATAAATTTTAAATTTATCAGAATAATTGTAACATAATCGGAGATTTATGTCTTTGTATACTATAAGATTTCCATTATAATCCTCCTAATCGCTACTGTGCTTGATACCAAATATCTTTTATGCCTGAAATCCTTTCTTTATAGTAAAGTTTTTTTCCCTCATAGTTGCAAATGCAGCTATTTTTGGGCCGGGATATTTTTTGTTTATAATTTAAATAATGCTGTCTCGCTGTACTCTGAGGAACTTCTTCCTTTAGCTATTAAAGAGACTGTATCAAATAACATAAGCGTACGCATTAGTCGTACGTTTGTTTACAGTCCATAAGAACACCGTCTCATTTAATTAAGTTTATGAGACCGATCTTGAGATGCTACTTTTAACAGCAAAGTAATAAAATGACTGAAATCTAACGGATTTCGAACTTATGGGTATTTTGTTTGGTTGGTCAAAACTGCGGGCGGAGAGATGGCACTATGTGTAGGCGAGGAATGTGTATACCGTTCTTGGCCGGCGATTTAAATCTGAGACGTAAAATATCACCTGTCTTGCATTAGCATAGTAACTATTTACTTAAAAGTACCGACACCTAACTGTTACTTATCTATCATAATGCTGGGTCACTTGTTTAATAGTTGTGTTGGTATTTTATTGCCCGTAAAGTTATTCTAATGAATAATAATTTATATTTTAGTTAAGGAGATTTTTTTCAATTACATTACTTATAATTAAATGTTATTTTAATTTTGAGTTAATGTGGTAATCAGGAGAATTTCCGAGTAACAGATATTGCGTATTGAATGTTTGTAAACTATTTGCAAAATTTATTTTTTGTCGTTCTTATTTATTTAACTTGTCGTTTGGAATAGATCCTCGAAATTTGTTCAAGAACACTTACTCGGCGTATATTGTTTGTTTGGTTGTTCAAAGTAATTCGCCGCCAGAATGAGTTCGTTAAGTGTTCGGTTGGAGCGAGTACGTCTCGACTTTTTACGGTCAGTTTTAACGATTTCTCGATACTCAAGCCGCGGTGCAATAAACGCGCCGTTTGTTGTTAATAACGAACCAAATAATGTAATTGTTCATGCACAACGATGCCTTATTTGGGGCTCAGGAATATTATATTCCTATTGCTGTTCTCCGAATCTATTGTCGACAGCACGCCTGTGGCGAGCCACTTTTGCCCTCACAAACATAGTCTTTAGTAAACTGTGAAGCGTATTTATTTATGTATTAATATTCTAGTAGTATTTATGTAAAGTATTTATTTACTTATTAATTTTCGATCAACGTAATGTTAAAGGTTAGGTGTTGTATAGTAATCATATATATCTATATATATTAATATTAGTATATATACATGTGTATACGTGTGCGCGTGTGTGTATGTATGTGTGCGTGTGTGTGTGTGTGTACACACACGTACACACATGAATATATAGTTATATGTGTGAATGTATATTCAGCACTCAACAATAATAAGACTTTGAACAAATCGTAGAATGCATTGTTATGGTTATCGTAATTAGAGAAGCACTTCCCGCAGAAAAAAGTTCACGATGACTCGAAGCAGGTAATGATTAAATGGCGTAAGATCTGGAGAACACACCGGGTATGGCACTATAGCACAACCAAGCACATACAATTGTTAACGTGGCCGTTGGCGCCTTGGGGTCGAACATTACCGTGCAGTGGGTGAGCCTTGAACATTATTTTTCTCTTTTTACGAAGCTGGTCGGAAGCAAGAGTTAACTTGCGAAACTGGTCGATATACATATCAGCAGTAAAAGTCCAGTGGTGATCGGTGGAAATAGATCTCCTCGAAGTTGCGTATCCCGTAAGAAAATTCAAACAATATTCTGTTCATGGACGTTCACTTCGAGGTGTGCTGCTGGTCATTTCCTCACAGCAATCAGTAGCAGGCGTTTTATTATAAAACTCGGTTCTCGTCGTCGATTACAACATATTTTAGAAGTATTTTTTACCAAGGTTCGAAGAAATAGGACTGGTAAAAGCGGACATCTCGTGCGGCATAACTCAATCGGTTAATTATTTTGTCAATACTTGCCGATAGCCTAATGTGTGAGCTTATCTTCTATGAGCTTGTGCTAATTCGTGCGTGGTGGCATCAGGATGGAAATGCAACCCGTCAAGCAGATTGTCATCTTTTCGATCGATCGGTGGTCCTAAACTACCCTTACTTCCAGACTCGTATTTCCGTAAGCAAAATGACGGAACCAGCGGCCCACTTTTGATAGGTTGAGGAGTCATTTCGAAACGAAGTGATGTTGCAGATATTCTTAAATCTTCTATTATTAAAAATAAAACTTTTCAGCATGTAGGGAAATAAAAAAGGGTCATTAAGTAAATGTGTGCTGCTTTTCTGAATTAATAAAATTATGCTCCTTATTTATTTTTTTTAAGATTGAATAATAAAATATAAAAGAGAGACTTTTTTTGGCGCCTTATTTTCTGCGCTTTTTAAAGAAGCAAGAGAACACCCATGTTTTCGTTAAATAATGCAAGAACTAGTATCTTGATAAGGCAATGTACTTAATCCGATCGATGGCTTAATCCAAAATGATTATAATTTGCAGAACATTGAAAAGCAATAATCAGTTACTGATTTGTAAGGAGATTATTTTCTAAATATTCCCATGCAGATTTTTCAATATGTCAGATATGGTTATGGTTAATGAATTTAAAAAAATTTATGACACAAATATTTTTTTTATATTTTTAATGTTACAATTTTATTTTGGATTGTACATTATTTATATTTATTTACATTTCGCATTTCGCAGCAATAACTCATTGAAAACCTTGGTTCAAAGGCTTTCATTTGAGTACAGTCTTCCGGTTGTTTTTTTGCAAGCAAAATTGATATTAAAATAAATTTAACTTAATATTCATTTTCATTAATATTGCATAAATAAATTGTATTTTGCAAGAAATATAGTTATATTATTCCAAAGAAAAATTCACGATCCACTGTGTTGACAGTTGCATATATCGCTTATAAACGAGTACATTGACGACCTACATCAAGGGCGTTCTCGTTAAATCGTGTTCCTCGATAAGGAACGGGCGGCACGCCGCTCGCCCTCTCGCCCTCGCGCGACACCGCGCATTCGCGAGGGACCGCGGCGCTCGCAGGTAGCGGCAGTACCCACACAATACTTATTGCACCTCGGCCGCTCGCGCACATCATTAATTCCGAGATTCATCCGCCGATACCCGCCACCGCCCGATGCGCCACAAAAAAGCTCGCATTCCGCACTCCCGGCGCAACCCCGCCCGACGTGTGAATACCCAACCCAAACTGGGTCCCCATAAATACGTACTGCGCTAAGAGTAAATGTTAGCAGGTACAAATCTCTAAAGTACTTGCGGGCTCCAAATAAAAATATTACCAATGATACACGTAGCGCCGCCGTCGCCGTCGCGCCCGGGGTCCCGCCGCCGCGAGCGAGCGGGACGGCGCGCGGAGATATGAATCTGTATGAGCTCCGTACAAAGGGTCCATTTATCGACGTCGTAATATCCGTGGCAGAGACAAAAAACTCTACCTGATGCCGAAATGAAGCCAAATACATTATCAGGGCGAGTGGTGCACTGCGCCGGTTCATGCTTCGTCTAATGCGTCTTATATTTGTCGTATGTCCGTTGAGGATCATTTACATTATACTTGCATCCTTTAGAGTCGACATGTTATGTCAGTATATAGTTAGAGTCATAGCAGTTGCTCGCTTCGATAAAATCGGTAAATGTGGTTAATTACAGAAGGGGCATCGAATGACATTGAATAGGACTTCTAAAATAATGTCGAGACTCCATTTACCACTTTTAGGGTTCCGTAGCCAAATGGCAAAAACGGAACCCTTATAATTTCGTCTTATCCCTATATCGGTTTGTCTGTCTGTCCATCAGTCTGTCCGTATGTCATAACCAGTTTACTGGAAGACTATTGGTACTATATGAATGAAATTTAGACGGCAGATGACAATGATATAGTGGAATTATAGAAAAATAATATTAGGGGTAACTCTCCATACATGTAATTGAGGGATGAAAAAAATCCAGTGCACATAGATATGTGGAGTATCGTTAGATAGGTCTGAAAAATTATATAGAGGTTCCAAAATATCTTTTTATTTAATACAGTAGTTTGGTGAGATATACAGCGCTTCTAAAGTCTTGAAGTATGTTACCCCCTTCAAATAAAATGTATAAAATTCCGAAAAAAATTAAGGTAGTAGAAGTTAAGCTTTTGAACGAAAATTGGTTTGAATAATAGATGTTGTGTAGTTTTTGAGACATTGGATATTTTCGGTACCGATCACAGAAATAACTTTGTTTTTTATAGTGTTTTGAGAAATACAAACATGTAAAATTTATATTGTTTGGTGCTACGGAACAGTCTGTACAAGAATCCTACTTGCACTTGACCGTTTTTTATTGTTAAGCTCCGTTTGCGAAATCTTAAACAATCAGTTAATTTGTACTATCTGTAACCCACAGGTTTTAGGGTTCCTTATATCAAAAGGAAAAACGGAACCATGTAAAGTCACCGACGTGTCTGTCGACACACAGCCGATTTTCTCAGAATCTGCGCGAAGTAGAAGCTTGGAATCTTTTTTAATCCACATATTTTGCACTAGCTAACTTTTTCAAAACATTTATATAAAATTTAGAGAGGGGAAAATAAAACAATGGAAAAGGGCTTATTATGATGAATACAAAAATATTTTTTCATAAAAAGATAATTTAAAAAATATGCAAAAACAAAGAATTTCCCCCTCTTATTTCCGAAACTACTAAACTAAAAATCATCAAAAACAGGGTTGGTAAAACCTGACCAGAAGATTACAGGAAAACTATAGCTGCTATCCTTACAATTGACTTTACCTTGTGAAAAATTAATATTTATGAATGGTTTAATAGAAATATTACGTACCATTAACCGTTTACAAGCGCCTAAACGTATATGGAACCATCGTAGTGAGAGTTTTAGTCATACTTGATAGATTTTTTTAAATTTGACATTACTATATTGTCAAAGATACAAAAATGTGCCACATACAGAGATAAATTAATACAGATATTAAGTATTTTTCGCCGTCAATAAAATAATAAGCCAGTAGCCGTCACCCGTCAAATTTATATTTAAATATAAAGAATAACACGATTTGTGGAAGGCTATTAAGCTGAAATTTGAAATGAAAAGTCGAGAATCTATCAAATTGGTTTGCGGGCTTAAGTTGTGAGCTAATTTTGATCGAACAATTTATACATATACCATTCGGGACTCGGAGTTACATTAGACCTTGCATCTTTGTTTCATATATCAACCTGATTTGTACATATAAACCTAATGAAAAAAATGATTCGTAGGTAATAAATTACACTGATTAAGTATTCACCATTATTGGATTGCTGGCTACTGATCTGTGGCGGCTACAAAAAATAGATATAAACAACGTACCATAAATTGTTCTTTACATTTATATATGTAGGTATATTTTATGATTCTGATTACAGTGTCGCATTTCAACGACAAAGTGCATATAGTAATAACAAAATAGAGTATAATAAAAACAATCATTATATGACTTCGTTTGTTTAGATTTCGTTGTGAAAATCTACATTCAATTATAAAAGCTGAGTTTTCTATTTGTCAAAAAATATGGCTTAATCTATACAATAATATTTCTAGGTATGGGTAGTTGTTACATAGGTATGTCGCTTATTACATAGGTTTGTTTTTAATTACTAATTGTTAATTTTTCTGGTGGCCTCCATAGCCCTTGGAATTTTTAGTATAACATTATTAAATTTATGTTAAAGATCAGTTTTCCACACAAAAGACCTTTGAGTCATCGTGGGTTCTTCGACTCATTTAAGAATAAATTTACATTGAGTTGCTTATCTCATTCTTTAAATCACGGCTTAACTGGCAGTCTGACGTGGTTTTGTACATTCTTTAACTTGCAATGTTTACTCGAGCAAAGATTGATTTCAACGTTGGCGAGATTAATTTCAAACCCAATTCATGCGCAGTGCTTCGCGATTTTTTGTCAAACATCTGAACAGATAAATAGTTTTTTCTTTCAACTCACAATATCAAAGTTTCAATTAGTATTTCTCGAACTCTAATTCTTTTCGTTATAGCCTTAATTAACACAAATTTTCCATTTTCATAGCTAGTTTTCTTAGGCGTTTAGATAGTATTCCTTTGTTATTTAATTTGTATTATTGTTTATTTTTCTTTTATGTGTATTTTTCCTTCGTATTATGTACATTTTGTAGCGCTAATTCAACGTGGCACAAAATGATCGATAATATGATTGTATAAATGAATTTTTACATTACATTCAAATGTGGAACGACATATGCATATATTATTCTCAAATTTTGTTGTTTTAAGCGCGTGTTTATGTAAATCGCGAGAAATAATTGTCAGAACTGGATGAAATAAAAAAATATATTGCGCAATATGTGCATAACACTTTCAACGTACACTGCAGCCATTTTGAACAAAATGTGATAATTTTAGGAAGATAAATAAGACTAAATTTAAAATTTGAGTATATAACGTATGGACAATATAATCTTTTTAAAAGATCAGTTAAGTAACACTCGTATTTAGATGACAGAAATAACGTTGTTTACATCAGCAGGATCGTAATGTATGTCAAAATATCATTAAAAATATGAAATTTGCAGTTTTAAGATTGTAATATAAATAATGCTTATTAATTAATGTTTATAATAAAAGCGCTATACTATTTAAAAGATTTAGTACCTCTGGAAAGAATGGTTGAATTGAGAGATTGTAATATAAATAATGCCAATTAATTAATGTTTATAATAAAAACGCTATACTATTTTAAAGATTTAGTACCTCTGGAAAGAATGGTTGAATTGAGAGATTGTAATATAAATAATGCCTATTAATTAATGTTTATAATAAAAGCGCTATACTATTTAAAAGATTTAGTACCTCTGGAAAGAATGGTTGAATTGAGAGATTGTAATATAAATAATGCCAATTAATTAATGTTTATAATAAAAACGTTATACTGTTTAAAAGATTTAGTACCTCTAGAAAGAGTGGCTGAATTGAGACAAAGAAATAAAACATAAATATAAGTAATGTCGTTGTCGACCCCGTTGTCTTTTGCCCTCAAATTTGCCCGTCACAAAAGTCTCCAAATTGTCGGCGTTTTTGCAGGATATGTGGTAAAGCGTGAAGTATCCAGCTTTGGAAAATGAAAGATAGAATAGATTTATATGTTCTATGTGCAATCATGTAAGATCGAAATGTTAATACATTGTGTTATCCAAGGGATTCGTAACACTCGATAGTTGCACCACATTACTAAAAAAATATTAATACTCAGCAATTCTCTGGTGTCCGTGGCTATCAGAAAGCAAGACTCACAGCCTTGAAGAAATATTAGAAGTTTCTCCATTATTCGTTCCCAGACAAGCGCGCGGACAACATTGACTTTAGTTCGCTGTTTCGGTCTTTCCATATTCTAGTCAGTTGGGACATCGCTGATTGGGCATTGTTATATGCTAAGTCTATGTATTTTCCAAAACAATTGTAAAATTATCTAGGATTATTCAGCATAAATGTTGTCATATTTATTAATTGATCACAAACCTGTTCTACCAGGGTAGTCCATTAGGTAGACGTGGGAAGATCCCTCTCTTTCGGGGCAATTTTGTTCCACTTTATTTCTTTTTAATTTCAACTATCGATTTCAAACAACCCCTCATGTTTTTCATTCTTTTGATATTAATTTCAATACATTAAATTTTTTAGCACGTTTTTGTTCGCTTCACTTTTAAAAGAAGAGATACTGGAAGTTATAACATCAAAAATGGATTCAACTAGCAAGTTTGTAGTTTATTTATTGTTTTTAAAAGTATTCTCCATGGCACTCTATACATCACTTCACTCGATTGAGCCACAGAGATGTAGTGGGCCTACTCTTCCTCATTTGGATGTCTCTTTGACGGGCTTTTTGAAGGCAGTCACCTCTTCTTCGGCGTCTGGAAATCGTTTTCCTCGCACGGCGCGTGGTCGGGGTTGGATGGTGTATAACTCATTATTTCTACCTCTCTAAATATTCGACCATTTATCTGACTGAAATTGCAGAAGGGTTTTCGTTATGAAGCTGGATTCTAATGCGAGGGCGTTGTGCTCGAAGTTTTATCAAACACTGGGATTGGTACAGATAAGCTTGAACTTGTTAAACCAGTTGTAAGCAGTTGCAGGGGATGGGGCTTCATCATAAAATTTCAATCGTAGTCGACCGTGACTTTGTTGTTGATTAAGACTACAACGAATGTCATATAAAATCGTCGAATTAAAATTGTCTTGTATTAAATTCATCTCGAAGTGATAAGCACAATTATCAAACTGTCGCTAATTGTAAAGAAAGAACAAAGAGCAAATTTAAACAAAGTACCGCAATGTAGTACCAAAAATTTTAAGTTTCGAGGTTTTTATTAATTTTTATTGCCATTAGTACAAATGGCCAATTTTAAGAACTTTCATTGCTACTCCGTATTTATGTAAATAAAGCTAGCAAAACCGTTTTCTCCCACTTCTAAGTATCGTATCGATTTCGATTCTGATGACAATACAATGATTGAGTACTAAGTGAATGACAATACAATGAATGAGGACTAAGCTGAAAAAGGGAGGGAAATGGTTATAGGAATTCCTTAATGACTAACAGTAAATGTTTTGAGTTCGGGTTCGTTTGACTTGTTTCGATGAGCTTTTTGGTTACAATACAATGTTTATGTTTTTGTCTATAAATTTTATATATTTTCTTCCCACGTTTACAGTACACGAAGTATATAAACTGTAAAGTAGTCTACAATCCGTTCACTCTTGATACGGTCTATAATAGTGTAGTTTGAATGACACAAAATTATCCGAACTATAACGGATAATATGGGTGTAAGTCGATTTCTTTAAACGTATTCACCTCTATTACCGGGTTTGGAATATTATTTTGAGGACCGTTAATAGTATTGTTAAATATTATTGTAATTCGTGAATAGTTATAAACTATTCTATATAAATTTAACAGCGTTAGATTTTTAAGTACACGTTGTTTATGGGGAGTTGGAGCAGTTGATGTAGTTCTGAATAGCTTCGTAAATATAGTTCTTCATAAATATAATATCATCTATTACGACACTCCTTTAAAGTAAATGTTGCCAAATTTTGGAATAAACGCGATACTCACAATTTATTCTCCCAAAAATCATCTGAAAAAACCATTTCTATCTTGTTACCTATCACTATTCTCTACTGTATCTGTTCCCCATCAGTCTTGATATTTTCAATACTTGTTAACTTAAATTTTTTTTGGTGAATGACTTATTTTCTCACTGCCTATTGTAGTCTTCCTCAGTTGTTTACAGAATTTGGTTGACTGAAGCAGATTGCTCATATAATTATAAATTTACCTTAATATCTTTGGCCTATATCGTTGAAGTTTAAAAATGAAGGTAATATATAGTCACACTTCATTAAATAATTTTCATTAAATGAAGAGTATATGATTGTTTGTCTATACCAATATCATCTAGTATGGTAATTAAATAAATTACGAATATACTGATTTCCTATTGAGTTATTTTTGATCTTTTCTTCCTTTATATACATCTTCGAAATGCAAATCTAGTCGAGGGTTGACCATGAGCTTGTCAATAAAACAAGGAGTAGCTACCCTGATTTGGTATTAAATCTGTTTTATGTATGTGATATGTGTCCTAAGTTTTACCCACACCATTACCTTCTTCGGCGTGAATTTTGCCGTTAAGGTGACGAAATTTGCCCTGACCCAATAAGACTATTGCAACATCTCCCAGTAATTTATATTCTATGTATTGACAATATTAAAATTTTATTATTAATAGTGGTACTCTTCATTTAAATAAACCTATAGAAAATATTATTAAGTTAACTTTAATATTGAAGATTCCTTACGTTTATTTTCATCCATAACCATTATCAAATAGACTATTTTTTTAGATTTTTTGTAAGTACCTGCGGTTTTTACTAAAATTTTAAATTACCATATCATTTTTTCTAGTGCGTCAATTGCAATGAAATAAAGTCTTTATATTAATTCAGGTCTTATGGAATTTGCTAGTTAACCACCGCATTTCAAGATCCTTTCAATGATTTAGCTTGATACGCCAACAATAAAGAAACTCACAGACAAATAGACAAAAAATCACAATTAAATGAAACTACGTGATGTAGTATTATTTCTACTTTCTTTAATTTTTAAAAATAATATATTATTATACATAATTAAGATACGTTGAATATTTTAATATTTTTATTGAAAATTAAGTTATTTCCCCTTAATAAAATCCTAAATCAAAAAATGTTGTGGATATATTATGAGATCAGCATTCTGTATAGGTCACATCGCTTCTCAGATCATCCTGATTTTTCTTATATTTCGTATTAAATTCTGTTCAAATGCTGGTTAATTTCAATTCAATTCATTTCATTGTAGCGAATTATGCGCATTAATGTTTCTGTGAATATTTTTATCATAAATTGCAAACTATAACAATAACAAAAAAAAACCTATTGTGTTGCCGCCCGATTATGAAAAATAATTAATTACATGAGACATTTTCCGTCGAAATAGTATTTTCTCTGTTCAGTTACTTCGGTAAGAAGTAGGTGAAAATTTAGTCAAATTATTTATTTCTTTATTTTGTATTTACATTATTTAGTTCTTATTTGTTTATCGTTATACGATACAGACTTCTATAAATTAGACTGATAAAGAAATTGGTGTCGTCATTAATGGTGATGCAAATATACCAACATCAAAATTTCTCGCATTTGAAGTTCTGTTTTTGAACAGGACGTTCCAGAATGTACATGTGACATAATTAATGAATCAGTTGGTTGTCTTTATTAAAAGAGATACGATTTTAATGACTTTAATGAAAATGTTTTTATGCTATCTTCCCCCGAAATAAAATGAGTTGGCGTGTTTAATGAGCCTTATCTCATTTCAATCGTTATGACTGTGTGGCAATTTTTGTGAATGTATTAAAATTAAATTTGCTTGTATTATCTCTGTAACGGACCGTCGCAGCGCTCGGCTACCCACGCTCCTTGTGCACTTGCACTTCGCAACATAAGCCACCCCCACCCCGTACTCGCATCCTATCCGTCTCCTTTTCGCACCCATCGGCCAGATGATAGCTCGAGCGAGACGACACGCGCCGCCCGACGTGTCGTAAGTCACTTCCATGAGAATAGTTTCAAATAGGATTAGATGCATTTTATTTTATTTCGTTTTATATTTTTTTTATTTCAGTACTTCCTTCTCTATCGAGTAACGTTGGCATCTCGCTCAGGGACGCGGGCGCGCGATGTAAAAAATGCAATATAACTGGTGGTGTTTTGATAAGGCTTTGTCGAGCCGGACGGCCGTAAATCAACACTGGCAACAATGGGCGGATTCGCACGGACGTGAGAGCCACCTCCAGCTGCAACCTTGCGCAATACGACCATTAGCGCGTCTCATTACAATATCTTACAGCGGTATTCAATCGATTCGTTCTGCTCAGCTATCGGTGTCGAATGAACGTATTTTTTTACCTATGCGTATGATATTTTTTTTTATTTAACCGAGTTATATACTAATTGTCAAAGTGATTTTATCTTTACGTAATCTATACACACACACACACACGCACGCACGCACGCACGCACGCACGCAGGCACACACACACACACACATATATATATATATATATATATATATATATATATATATAATGTCGATATGTATATATGTATAGATTACGTAAAAAATGTAACCGCCCAAGTCGCCAAATTAAAATACAATGTAACCAAAATAACTCTTTGTGAAGGTGAAACAATTTTCACCACTTGGACAGGTGATTCAAACCCGGTCTATCACTAAGTTATGAAATCTCCGAAACCTAATGCAGCTCTGTTTTTAATGATAAACTGCTCGTAAGCAAATCTGCTATTCCAGCCTACAACTTTTTTGCATCTTGAACAATATATCATATAAAGGTCATAACTATGATTGCGCGTTTTAAATGTAACGCATACACGAAATCGAATTTATTAATAATGTTTTTGATAAGAATTTACATCATGGGGGGGGGGTGGTATAGTAAAACTACTTGTACGGACTTTCTGGTCGTGTTACAACAACTTATGTATTGTTTGTATTTTCTTCTTGTCTTTGTCTTTGAATTGATTTTGTATGTACACCCAGTTCTGCAGATTATTTACATTTATGGTCTCGTAGCCTTAAAATCATCGACGTATTTCTAAAGTTATTTTTATATTTTTAATAAGGATATATTGTGGGTAATTTGTATGTGACTCAAAAGATTCTTAACTGTATATAAATTTTCGATTAACTTAGAAGTGGTGTAGAAATGCATTCTCTTTTTCCAAACGCCCTTGCGAGTGATGGCAAACTGTAGTCAAGAGATGAATATAGATTGTGTGTGACAGAATTAAACTAGATAATAAATACTTAATTATTGTATAGCCGAATGGAATATCATTGAACTCATTTTATGAAGGTTTACTTTTTCCTTTTGTTAAATGTTGTATATAAGTCTATCAAACATGTTTTTTGACTGATAATTTTTTCTTGACGTTTTGTGACCTTAGGCGTTTTTTTGTTGATAATATTACATTTAAGTAAAAGTAAATGAAGTGATCTCAAACGACCTAGGAAAACGGTATCTGTTTAATCACTCCATGAAACTATGATAAAAATATAATAAATGTCGCAAAATATGAAACGTTTAGATGTCTTCTTCCCTTCTTAGATATTGTTAATTTAGGCCATTAATACTTTTTATGTTATAAAAAGCTAGCTTAAATCTATGTTGGTTAGTAAGCCAAATATTTGGCTAGTCGACTTTTTCTGTTTTATAAAAGATAGAGTATCTAGAGTGATCACCGGTTTGTGAATGGAATTAAACGCGCGGACGCTGTAAATTGCTTCGGTCATTCGGCAAATATCGCACTCGCATGCATCGTGCGTTGCGTTTGTCGTGAGCTATGCCACATGTCGTCCGCGGTCACATGTGGCAGCAGAGCGGCTGTTTGTTTAGGACGCCTTCCACGAAGCGGCGACGCAATTGCGAATGCCGCTCCGTAATTGCGCCCTAATGAAGCCCCGCGCCGTACCATTTTTTCATTCGCTCGCTGTGGCTCGTTTAAGTGCCCGCTACCTACGTAGATTCCGCAAGGGCGTGTTAGGAACGATCGATCTGGTGCGTTCAGAAGTCGACGCGGTAGTAATAAGTTTAAAATGCGTGTAAATACCACTAGAGGTGGGTACATGTCCTTATAGGTATGTAGTTTGAGAAATATTGCTTGTTTATTTTTTGTTACAAACTTTTTGCTTCCGAAGGGATTGTTTTTCATTTAAAGTAAAAAAAAGAGTGCGTGTACTTATGTACGCGCGTGAGAAGTTATACTTCTTTGGCATCATTAAAAAATCGTTTTTAATTGTATGCAAATAATAAATTATAATAAAACAATAAAAGGACTGGAAAAGGATAGTCAACACAGTCAATAAAGTTCAGTTTAAATTTGGAAAATTAAATAAATAAATATTTATTTTCTTACATTAAGGGTAACATAAATTCTCTTATTATCCGAATGTTATTTTTAAATTATGTCCACTGCCATAGCATCTTCCGGTAATGACAAATAATACATACGGATAGATAACCTCAATTATATTGGAGCACTTAAAAAAGTCTATAAACACAATTTTTTCACTAATATTTACGAATAATAAATATATTAATCAAAATATTGAATTTAAATCACTACTGAATATAATTTATCAGCACATATATAAATCGCACTTATATGGAACTAAAACACGTGTGTGAATGTAGTTTCGAGACTGCAACCGCTGCAAGTTAATACTGTAACTTTTGTGTGACGAATCTTAAAATTTCACTCTCATCATTTTTTCATAACGCGCCTAAAGAAGTATAACTTCAATAATCACTTCAAATTCTAAGTCTTTTTATAAAATTTTCACTAAAGTATTAATTCATTTGAATACTTTAAGTAAGACAAGAAAACCTACTCCGCGGTAAAGTTGAAAGGTCGCATAGAATACAATTTGTGAAGAATTATTCAGACTGAGTATTTTGTTGGGGACGATGGTGGGTAATGAGACCTACATATTTATAATATTGCCGCTCATCCCAATACCTAAACTTTCTCTCTCTTTCCTGTTTATTCCACATGTATCGCACACTGAAACCCTGTGGTGGACTCGTCTATAGTTCGTTTTCATTAATTACATTTACAATTACGGTACGGACTTAACTCTCAAGTTCGTTAACTTTATTAATTGGTATGAGATAAAGGCAATCACGTTAAAATGTCGGCCGTCGTAATAAGTGGGCACGAGTTTATTTTGTTAGATTGGCTCTAAGATAGCGAGCATGAATCAATGAATCGTAGTGAACGTGTCGGTTTTATAACTCGTTCTCTTTTTTTATTCGTTGGTTTAAGCAAATCACAATTAAATTATTTAACGAATAATTACGTAAACACTAGTGTAGTCCATAATGAAACATGAAACGTTTTAATTTCTGTCTATCACAAATCCGTAGTTTTTAATATTTTATATCTACCTGTATAACATTTTATATGTCCATATAGAAAAACAAGTTGTGTGCTATAAAGTTGTCATGGGACCGGTTATCCTAAGTTAAATTGTGGTTTAAATTATGAAAGCCAAAGTAATATATCGATCTGAATCCCGCCTTTCTCTATAATTTTTTAAAAATTTTTTGAAACATCTGAAAAAAATTGTAGATTATAACGTTTAATTAGAATTTGCATTTGAAATGACTTCGATTAGCTCACATTTAATAATTTCAAGATATATTGACAACTACCGAACAGTTTATGCGTTTTCCGATCCGCACTTGACCTTTTTTAAATTGTTAATGTAATTATACATCACATGTGTACATATAAATATGAAAAGAGCATGCCCACATAAAAGAGTGATTCAACATGGAATTATTAAGAAAAATTTATTAAACAAGGTTTAGTAGGCCAGTTCACTAAGTACAGTTTAAAGCCTTTAAAATGTTTTATAATGTAAGTTGTTGAATTTTATATAATAAACGAGTATAAATATTTCTGAAAGAAGGTTAATTAAGGTACAATGATTAGTCACTATACCTAGTTATAAGTTATTATCGCTTATCCAGTTTCAATCAGAAAATTGTAAATTTCAACATTTTGTAGGAACTAAGCGCGTACTCAATATAAGAGTTTGGGACATGCTATGATATATAAATTTCAAACCTTCTTTATATACATCGATAGAAAGAGAAGCAAAAAATTGAAAATACAATATATATTTACTATTTTAAAGTGGTACACATAGCCGGATTATTTGGTTAAACTAAGATGTAAGTCGTTGAAAATTGATGAGAACTAAGATTTGAGTCGTGGACAAAATTTTATAAGAATTAAGATGTGTGGAAACATAGAAATAAGATTTGAATCGTGGACGAAAACTCACGTGAATTAAGATGTGTGGGAACGTAGAACCAAGATGTGAGTCGTGGACGAAAACTTATGAGAATTAAAGTGTGAGTGAACATAGAAATATGATTTGAGTCATGAACAAAACATGGATAAGTTAACCACATCAAGAAGCGAAACATTTTCAAAATTATCACTAATATTGCCGTCTTCGTCGACAAATTTATAATTTTCGGACGTCATATTTATTTTTTGAACCGAGGATGAACAATTTAAAATATGAATATTTTCTAGCGGAACATAATTTCCACAATCACAGTGTGTGTTAAATTTTTTTTTATAAATAGTTTGGAACTGCTTAGCCACTGGATTGTTATTACCACCTTCATGGCATCATATATTAGAAAAAAAACAGCTCGATGTGGTCTTGACTGACCTTATACATAAAGAAATACGTTAATATATAGCATCTTGGTTATCAACTAAATTTTTCAATAAAAATTTCGCACTATCTATGCAGACGCAAAATCCTATGTATCCAGAGTTTCGATTGGTTTCTATTAATTTAACGGTTTTCTGTTTTGACACTCATTCGTGTTGTAATTATTTTCAAGTAAAAACTAGCGGATTCAACAAGATTTAAATAATCGGACTTAATTTCTTTATTCATGGCTCGTTTATATCCGTATTGGTGAACTTTTGAATTTAATACAACAAAAACGTCATACATAGTATTTAAAAAATTTACCGTTCCCGAAACAGACTCAAATTCATTTAATTTTAAATGGGATTCATAAAAAATAAGAGTTTCTGAGACGTTTTTAATAAATAATTGTGATGCTAGTTCAACTTTCATTATTTTATTCTTGAAATGAATATGCTCTTTTCTTAATTTATTCGCCATATGAAATTCTTTCTGATTTCTGTAACCTGTTTAATTCTTCCAAAAAGCGCCATTCAATCTTACTTCCCGTGTTATCATAAAATTCTCGATAGGCTTCAAAGGAGTTTAAGGAGTTAATTTACTTACTAATTTTGTTTTCCACTTGAAGAATTAATGAAATTGGTCTTCGAATTATCTGGTTCCAATGAATAGCCTAAGATTTTACCATAGACAAATGGATACCCGTCTAGGTATCCGTTAAAACGTCAACGCTACTATCTATTCCTATTTCACTAATAATATCAATGCATTATAAAACAAGTGAAACTCTTTGGTTACCGGTTACACCATTCACCAAAAAATATCCAACAGGCACTTTCCAACTTGCGTTACTTGCTACTAATAAAAAAACTAATACTTCTTTAGGAACATCCATGTAATCACTTTCAATACCACTTCCCAAATCTACATACCCACAAAAAAGTTTCTCGTTAGGAATCCATTTTTCTTGAGATCATTATCATTCAATCTTTTGTCTTAGAGCCATCTCATCTATTACAAGTGTACATAATAACTTTATACTTTTCAGCTTTCATTTCGATAGAAATGCGAGCTTCATTTATGAATCCAGGTTTTCCTTCAATACTACGATATCATTTACTTAAAGTGCATGGTGACGGTAAACAACTATTGAAAGTTTTACGTACATATTCATAGGCTTTTGGTAAACAAAAGTTCAGAGTCAAAGCAAATGATCTTAGGGCTGGGGAATATTTTACTTTTGGAATATATCCTTTACTTGACTTAAGTAACTGTCGTTTTATTAAGTCCGCAGGTTGCACAGCGACGCTTCTAAGAATTGACTTATTTTCTTCAGTTATTAATGATTTTGATATTAAATTTTTCAGCAACTCCTCCAAGTTAGTAATGTTTTTCTTAAACTTACGTGTTTCGTATTGCAGTTGTTTAATTTTCTTTTATTAAGATATGAAACACAGACGAGTGCTTATGAGGATTAAGACTTATATGAATATAGAACTAAGAAGTGAGTCAAGAACGAAAGCTTATGAGAACTAAGATGTTTGTGAATACAAATTAAGATGTGAGTCGCGGGCTAAAACTGATGTGTGTGAACATAGGATTAAGATATGAGTCCTGGATAAAAGCCTAGGAGATTTAAGATGTGTGTGGACATAGAACTAAGATGTGAGTCGTGAACTAAAACTTATAAGAATTAAAAAGTGTGTGAACATAAAGCTAAAATGTGAGTCGTGGGAGAAAACTGATGAGAGTTAAGATGTGTATGAACATAGAAACAAAATGTGAAAAGTGGACTAAAGGTTATGAGAATTAAGAAGTTTGTGAACATAGAACTAAGATGTGAATCGTAGACGAAAGTTTATGAGAATTAAGTCGTGTCTGAATATAGAACTGTGATGTGAATCATGGACGAAAGCTTATGAAAATTTAGACGTGTGTGAACTTGGACGGAAGCTAATGAAAACTAAGATGTGTATCAACATAGAACTAAGGTGTGAGCCGTAGTTGAAATTTGACAAAAATGTAGATGTACGTGAACATAGTACGTGATTGAGACATATTCATCTCATCGTTAACTAAAAGATTATGTGATCCTTGCATTTGATAACCCTTTCACGAATGTTTAAACCCGTATTGTATCTTTGATATGTTCATGCTAAAGCTATCAAATTGTACGAAAATAATTTGTCCTCTTTTCTGTATTCAAAGAGATACCTGTATAACTACTTGGCCGTTAATAGCGTAAATATCCGGTAACAAAACGTTCTGAATTATCAACAATGTAAAGCTCAGTCTCATAAGCTTACCGATAGGGCGAGTAAAATGAATCACCTTAATTTGATCGCAGTTGCGACACTGACGAACAAGTAACCTACACGAAAATTGGTTTCGATTTGTGCTTTTTATGACTGGAGCGTTCGTGTGTGCGTGCCCGCGCATGCGGTGAACAACAAGGCACTAACTCTTGTCATTTGCATAATGGGTGGCTCGTATTCGGCGGTAATTATCGGAATATATATTGGAATAATTTATTACTCGTCAAGTTGTCGGTCTGCTGTGTGAGGTCGGCTTGTTTGTGCAATTATCACTCGGTGTCCTGACTTGGGATAAGTGTGCTCTTTGTTCGATTTTTGTGGTATAGCATTATTTATTGCTTGTCTACATTGACGTCTTGTTCCATAATGGCCACGTGTTAAAACGTAATTTCTCAACTTTTTTAGCCTTTCGCAGCTTAGTTGGAAGTAGGCAAAAAATGATTCAGCCACATCTCATGTCAAATATTTTTTTTTATAACATTTAAGAACTGCGTTCTGGGGACTCCCCAGAAAGTTTTTATTAACTCGAAATCATTATCTTTCTATTCCAAAAAGCATATTTTTATATTATTTGAATATGTATAAAAATCTTATGCAATCATATTCTTTTGGAACATGACAGATGGATTATCTCTTAAACACTTGAAAAATGCTATGAACAACTAATATACATCATTTGTATATAAGTGGTTCGAAAGATAAGTGAGTGTACGCCATTAATTCAATAATGTGGACGATGATCAATTTACGCCCATAATTTAATGTTAACGTCAGAAATGTAAAAGTGAAATAGTAAACTGTCTGTCGCATCTCCCAGCCTCCACGTTCTCTACTATCTCGTTCGCATTTCCGTTCAGCCGCATTAATGACACTCGTAAATTTTAACTGGTTTACAACGTTTAAAGTGTTAGGTCCATGTTGATCTACATGGAAATATAAAATTAGAAAGCAGCTTTTTATATGCAATATGCCGGGACCACATATCGCAAAAGATCAAAAACCCTGTTAAGTACGAATAGAATTTGTACTACGACTGTCCCGTATATACATAAGCACACATACATATATATATATATATATATATATATATATATATATATATATATATATATATATATAGTAAGGGTACATTTGTAATAAACAATTTAAAAATATTAACTTTATTGAATTGACATAATCAATTCAATTGTATAAAAGTTCGATTGAAAGAGCAAGTAAATTACGTCGTATATTTACTTGCTCTTTTAATCGAATTGTTTTTATACAATTGAAGTAAAGAAAAATTATTAACTGCGCTTGTCCGCTCTAAAATTACTGTATAAATATTTTTATGCGTTAATTATTGAAATATACGTCAGTTAAAATGCTTTATAGCTGCGCCAAATTAAAAAAAATTCTGTGTAAAACGGTTTCTAAAAAAAAACAACTGTTTTAGACAGATGGAAAAACTAAACAGTACGGATGGAAACAGCTAAACTGTAATAGCTACAGACGGATGGACGTGAGTGATCTTATAAGGATTCCGTTTTTTAGATACAAAACCATTTCAAAATAAACATTTTCATTTATTATTGTAGAAGATTTATTGTGGAAGTTTATTGTAGAAGGCCGAGATCTAATCAAATCTGTATAAACCCTAAATTTACATCAATCGAAACATACGTTTTTTGGAAATATCGTGCGTATGGTATGAGTGCGATATACGTGCACGTACCGAATGAAATGGTCTTTTTATGTATCCATTTACAGCCTTACAATTCAAAGAACGTTACACGATTAACCTTTCTTTTCCCAATTATCTATATCTTGTCTACTTAAATGTTTCAATTTGTTTCGTGAAACCCTTTGATGTATAGTTTCCGCGCAACCATCCGCGACTGGCGAAGAATGAGTTCTCAAACTGTCGCATGGCGCGCATTCGCCGTCACCGTTTCGTTAATCCTCCGCGAAAGGAGCCGATGCGGCGCTTTGAAGTGGGACGCGGTTGTTAGTCGATGAGGAGAGATCCAGGTGGACGACTTCAAAGTCTCAGACGAATTGGAATGAATCGTCTATCTTACCGATATAATTCACTTTAATTTAATCGTGGTATGGATAATGGTAGGATTGGATCGAGCTTCGTTTTCATAGGGTTTTCAGTATTGTTAGATTACCGAAACTAGTTTATATGCTATTAGTATATACTTTTATTAAATATTAGGATATATCAGTTTACGCGAAGACTTTATCTGTTACCCGTTACAAAACAGTATTTCGTTTCCAATTGCTGGAAATCCCAGTCTTCTACCGGTTTTGTTTTGTATACTAAATATTTTAATGTATTCAAAAAGCTACGCTAACAGGCCACCTATACAAGACACAGCTTATTATATTATTTTATTTCATTTAAGGCCTACATCCGTATTATTTATTTGTAAGCGCCATTAAAAAAGTGTTTTAATGAAAACCTGTTTTAGGGGCGCGTAGCCTGCAACAAACGCCGGATCTTATAACGTTCTATGTATACATATATAAATTGTTTTTGGTAACTGCATATTGTCTATGTAAACTTCCGTTAATAAAATTGCTTGCATACTGAGTTAATACAATTGGCGCTAAATTAAACTATAATACTAGATTGTTTTCTTTACACTTTGATAATACATAAAATGTTATTGGCATTATAAGAAGTTTCTAACGTATTTAATGTATCGCGATTTTGAACCCTATTTTTGGAAATCATGGTAATAGTCATTAAAGCGATGGGAGTAAAAACGATAGTTTTTACATTTCAGTTGTATTTTGCTATAATATAACTAATGTCATAAATATTAGATTGCTGATTAGGAACCCTGCGTTAATTCAACTTCCAGAAAAAGCTAGCTATTAAAGAAAGATATTTAAACATTTTTTGAAAACCCGTTCAGTGTCCCAAATCCTTGTTTACAGTTTTTCCTTTTCGTTGTTCAACTTTGAAATAAATAATGATAATAATTTTCAAACTTGTCATTTGCAGCCCTAAAACTGCGACGATAGAATGGCGCTTTAAACAAACGCGTTACCTCTCCACTTCATCAAAGGGTAGAAATAGTTTAGCGAGAGCGCATTGGGAAGGTTTTATTTCCGAGTGGGTGATCTGTAACGGTTCCATCAGAGCGAACCTCCCCCAACCCCTGCCGCCGGCCGTTCTCCATCATACCTGATTAAACTGTAAAACTGGTCCGAGAGCCTTTTGTCGTTGTGGGTCACGCTCGGTCGGTTTCTTATAAAGTATTATATCAAAGTTATTCGGCGGCTTACGAGATTTCGATGCTAATCGGATGTATTCTTACTCGTACATTCAATCCCAATCGCCTGTGTTCTCACAATGGTCTTCGGTTGGGAATTGTGTCTTGAAGTTTGTTGTACCTATTGTGTATTTCGCAGAATATTAGACGCAATATGTATTTGAAGTTAATATTTAATTAACAAATGTGGAGACTATTTTATCTTTATGGCTAACTCTCCCGTAACTTTCGTGCCGTAATTTTCTACGGTTGCGAATTGTGTCTAGGGGTTTGTTGTACCTATTGTGTATTTTGCAAAATATTAAACGCAATATGTATTTTAAGTTAATATTTAATTAACAAATGTGGAAACTATTTTATCTTTAGGGGTAAGTCTCCCGTAATTTTCGTGCCGTATTTTTCTTCGGTTGCGAATTGTGTCTTGGGGTTTGTTGTACCTATTGTGTATTTTGCAGAATATTAGACGCAATATGTATTTGAAGTTAATATTCAATTAATAAATGTGGAGACTATTTTATCTTTACGGCTAAGTCTCTCGTAACTTTCGTGTCGTATTTTTTATTAAAGTATTCGAAGCAAATTCTAATTAACGATTAAATGTATAACGTACACGTTTTGAGTATAATTCTATGAATAGGTTTTGTTTATCTTTAACAGTATTAAAATTGTGGCGTTTATTATTAAGAGAAAGTTTTGTGATTAGTTTTTAACAAATTAATGGTCCGCTTTTGCACTATTCGAAACTAATTTGTGGTAACTCGATATTGTACCAAAGAAATTTATAGTTATAAGTTTGAGCTTTTTAAAATTAGCGACAGTAAACTAATACGCCTATTTACATCTTTAATATTTTTATACAAGACAGGATGGCTAATTTATGAATATGTAACTTGACGCCTTCGCAAATAATCATTTTTTCTTTTATAACTCGTAGAATAAAATAGATGTATATTCGTGTAGAACATTATCTTCGTAATCTTTTTGAGAGTGAATATGATATTATTCCGTTCTCGTGTGGAGCGTGGCGAGATGTTTGCGGCTCAATTCAAGCAAATGTCTTGCGCCGAGCTGCGGTCAGGTGTAGGCTCTAGTACGAACATAGGTAATTAGGTACCATTAGCGCGAAGCCCTGTGTCAACTTATTAAGTTAATCTCTCAATGAATCCTATTTAATTCGCGCCTGTCTTTTCGTGAGCCTTTAGCGAATATAATGAAGATTCAGAAGGCTTGGGTTAAGTTGTGTAATATCAGGCAATTCTGATGTGTTTCCTCAAGAATTTATTATTCATGATTTTAGTGCCAAGTAAATTAGAAACCAGTTCAGTTTTATGGGAGTTCACATGAAACTAAATATAGTCTGATGATTCAACGTATCCAAAAAACGTTACGTCGATTATAGCACACAAAACGTTATGGTTACTTGTGTTTCTATTTCCTACGATTTTCTCATGAGTATGTTAAGGTACCAAACTTTGTAGAACAAAAGAGAAATTGAATTGATGTAGTTATCTTCGATATTTAATGGAAATATTTTCGTGCCCTATTTGTTGGAAAAACTCTGACAAAGACGTAACTGATAACTTCCTGTGCTCGCGTAGTCGTCATCTTTTTGCAATACTCTAGCATCTGAAATCGAGTTATATTTGAATTACCCACCTTCCCACGATGTACGATTACTCAATTATCTGATTGCAATTGTACCATAGTGTGATGTTTTTTGCGAGAATAAACTTCTTGAAATGCGTCATCTTTATGTATTAAAACCTCATTTAATTTATTAATTTCGTCCTGTTGTCGTTATAGAAACAAATAAGAGTCTAACTGTAACGTGTCTATATATGTATATATATATATATATATATATATATATATATATATATATATAAATATATATAAATGAAATAATTTGTGGTTGAAAAATAGTAACAAGGAAAATGCTCTATCTTTCTGTAACATTATTTACCTGTCTATTTTATATAAGTTCGGTTTGCTCTTAGTATATCCGATTACATGTTATAACATCTTCAAAGTATCCATCTTCTAATAAAAGTTGTTTGACAAGCTCTCTCTGAATATCTGGAAAAGGTATCTTGTGATATTTATCGGCGGAAGAGAATGTATGATAAATTCAAATTGTTTTTATGCATTGCCAATTTTAAGTAGATATGAATATTCATGGCATTGAATTGAATATGATAATTTCTGGTAATAATACAAAGTAGAAGTTTCAATATTACATAGGCGATGTATGCTAATCGATTAGTCACTTCTGATTTATGACAGCGTTTTAGGTGGCCCTATTCCCTTCCAAGCGCCTCAAATATTGCTTCTTTTTCATCAAATTATATCTAAAAGTACGCTGCCGAGCCACCGTCTTACCACTTATAAAAGTCACCCTAAAAAAGTTATACCTCTCGGTATAAATTTTTACAACCTAACAGTTATACCTTCATTCATGCTATTTTCCTTCTATTCACATTCTGTTTTCATTCATGCCTCATTATTTTCCTTTTTTCTTTAGATGTGTATTTTTTTCATTAATTTGTATTATTTACGTCGTTTTTTTAATTGTATTTAAAAAAAGTTTTATCAAAACTACGCTGACTGTTACTTTATCTGCGATTTATTAGAAATGATTGGCCTTATCGCAACAAGCTCGACATATATATATATATATATATATATATATATATATATATATATATATATATATATATATATATATATATATATATTGCAACATAGACGACATAAAAGTACTTAACATAGTTGTAGCCTATTAGTATTATATTTACATTATGGTTGTAGCTTAGTGAAACAATAAGTATTCGGTCCGCGATCAAGACAATGCGCATTTTGAATTCCGCTTAGTGCAAGCAATACGTCGTCACGCGACAGGCTCACTCTAATGCAGTCATTAGTAGTCGACCAAGTGAAGATTTTAATATTTGAGACTTTACCATTAACTTTTGGCTGTATATAACAGATTTCCTACCATCTTATGTGATGTTGGCACGTTGGCATAGAAGGGATAAAAATCCCTTCGAAACCATAGATGCTCAATCGGCAACCCATCGTTTAGAATAAAATTAATTTTGTGAAGAGGAATAATAACGCAATGGAATTATATAAAAAATTTTACCCATCTTCGTTTATCGTATCTACCCATTAAGTGTACATTTCAACATTTAGAGGGTCCATAATAAAAGGAATTTTAATACAAGTTGGAAATTTTTTATTTGAAATGTTAGGATAAAAGGAATTAAAAAAAACTATTAACTACACACTAAGATATACTTGTCGCAATTTTTTTCCACACTTAGAGTGTCCGTAATATACGAAATTCCAGTATGACAGGTTGGCAACTTTTTTATTTGAAATTAAATTTAAACGGAATTTTAAAAATTTGTTGAAAAACACGTTACATTTATAGCAGATTCAGGGGCTAAGACGCTCGAGATCCCCCCGCTCGGTCGATCCGCCGCTGCACTTTGAGATATACTTTTTGCAATTTTGTTTTCCAAGTTACGAAATTTCTATATGATAGGTCTGCAACTTGTTTTTATTTGAAATGTTATAATAAAAAGAAGTTTAAGAATTTGTTGAAAAAACGATTACACTGTAAGAAATACTTGTTGCAATTTTGTTTTCCACACTTAAGACTGTAAATAAAATACGAAATTTCAATACGATGGGTTGGAAACTTCTTTTTGTTATGAAATGTTAGTATTAGCGAACTTTTAAGAATTTGTTGCAACAAATATTACACCTTAAAACGTACTTATTGCAATTTCTTTTTTTACTGGAAATACAACATTTTGCGGTATTCGCCTAGACTAATTGAGTGAGATTACATGGTTTGGTCAGCATTTCCATTATTTAGATACAAATTAGCAGCTACATATGCAGAGCTACACCGCTACGCCACACGGGTTGAGTGGCGACGACCTTGAGTGGCGGCCGCGAGCGGATCGGAAGCGGTCGGGCGTGCCCGGAAGCGAGCGGCGTTTCTCGTCCGGTACCTGCTCGACTCGCGACAGCGCCGCGCCACGGTCCACCCGTACTGAATATCCTTCTACCGCTAAATGCTGCATGGTGCCCGTTTTAGGCACTTTCTGTACATAATACTTTTATATAGATTTTTCTCTTTATGGAATACAGTATCGCAAAAATAAAAATAGAACTTTTACGGTGTGACTCTATTGAAAACCTGGCTAGCTATAAGAGCAATCCGACGTAGACATATTTCATTTGTGCAAGAGAATAAATATTGATAACTCACAAATACATTTAGGTATAGCAAACTTTTAAAAAATTCAAATGAAAATTGAGGATTTAGGACTTGAAGGATTATGACTAAGATATATTTTTAGGAGGGATATTTTTGTAAGAGCATAGTGTGAGACTTTGTAAATACTCATAGTATTTATTTTATCACATTTGGAGACAAAATAGAAAATGAGCCTTAATTCTGTATAATATTACATGTTCGAAGTTTGAGTTTCTAGTGTCTGACTGTTCACATCGATTATTTAATTTTTATTTATTTTTTTTAATTAACACAATTATGCGTATTGCATAACATGCAACACCCGGTACCCGAATCCAACTTTCACTTAAGTGGTTCTTTTGTTGATCGGTTCGTCCATATTGATAAAAAAATAAAGTAACTGGACATTTAAACTCCAAAAGTGTGAATAATTTGCCTGGTATCCTGAAGGGAACAGCGAAAATCGGTTTTTGATATTCTACACAAGGAAAACCATTATGCGTTTAAAAAATATCACATAATATGTAATATTCAACTGATTTACGAAACATACACGTTCCGTTCTAAATCTTAAAAGGTTTTTTTTATAGAAAACAATTAATTTTTTGTTGTTGATAACGTTGAATCATTTATTGATATTTTATAATATGGGAGAGAAAAATGCGGAAATTATGATAATAATTTTGCACAAAATTTCACCGTTGAACTTGAATAACTCGGGAACTGCCACACAATTCGGAAAAGGTTTCTATTTTTCTCTTCAGGACATTGAGAAGAAATACCTTCCCTCCGCTTTGTAGTATTCAAGTTTAAACCCTGTATTATGTTTCCATCTGTGTGCGTTTGTTTATTATATTTTCATAATTAAATCAAACAACGTGATGTAATATTATTTCTACTTTCTTTAAGTTCAACTTAAAGAGAACTTAAAGAAAGTAGAAATAATACTACATCACGTAGCTTCATTTAATTGTGAATAGTGAATTTTTACAAAATTAACGCCAAATATATTCAATATTATATTTTGTCCAAAAATTCATTTGAAGAAATTTGGCACAAACTTTACTGGTGATATAAGTAAGGTCATGTACTATTCCAGTTGGGCGGAGGATGGGGGCAGGGAGGATCTTGAATATGTTTTATGAGTTTTAAACTATGCTATAAACAGTATATATAGGTCCTGCCCATACATTACGAGCACCAAAATGTCCATAATAGATCGTGTACGCTTACACATATTAAAACCAGTTTATTACATACTCGTTGCGAGCAGTCATGTGGCCACAGAGAATTTTTTCGAGAAATATGACAGAATTTTTTCGATAATATGGTTCGTAAGAGCCAAAATGATTGTATGCTTATTTTGGAAACGTAAAATTACCACTTATGATTTTTTGGAAATGTAAATCTGTATATACTTAAAAACAAAGGTGCAACACATCAAGCGTTTGTTCAATATATTGCAAACTTTGTATTTTTTTAGAAGTTGTTGCGTGTTTTTTATGTTTATAAAAGGACGTCGTCACAATAAGAGATTGAAACAATACAATGTGGCTCTGGTATTTGAGAGACGAATAACCTAGAGAACACAGGTCTAAACAACATGTTACGATATATCGCGAGTGTGAAAGAGATAGAGACATGAATATTTTTCTTTATAAACGTACCTAAGTTCTAGTGTGAGTGATGTTGCACACATAGATAGCGTATTTTGGCACGTTTTGTGCTCGGGGTCTATCTATATTGTTTGAATTAATGGGCTTATCGTTATTTTTAGTCAAGGCTTTGTCAGATTTGGTAGTTTAATATTCTATTTCTGATTTTATATTTGCAATATCAGTTCTAAATAGTATACTTAGCTAAGACTTTCATTCAATAGTATCCCCTTATTTTTCAGGTAGGAACTAATATTTTAAATGTGGGGAAATATGTAATATAGCACAACTTTTTCCGCACGATGAGCGAACAGAATTGCTATTACAGTTAAATCATAAGAATAACTGTAAAATTTAAAAAAAATACTGAAAATGAAGGGTGTAGAATTTAAAGGATTAACTTCCAATATTATTTTCGAAGATAGGAACGTGGTGATAGGCCTAACTCAAAAGCTTCTATGAGTTAGGTTCTAGGCATCAATAGACGTAATATTAGAATGTTAAGCTTAAACGATGTAGAAAATTTAATATCACTTCTGTGTTATTCATACTTTTAGTTTGTACTATTACTAGTTACTAGATATTATCATATTCGCCGAACTGCTTTTATCCAGCAAGTAATTAAGAGTTAATTAAATTCAAGGTTAAAAACAAACTTACTGTATGATTCAGGCCGGGCGCGAAGTAGACCTGTACTGACGTAGCACATGTCTACTTGTATGTATGGACCGGGGCTTTCTCGTGAGTCCTATTTGCGGTATCACCTCGTTCACTGACGGTTATGCGCTCTTTGCGTTCAGACAGACACAGTGACTCACGGCTTGTTAGTCAGATGCTGCGCCACAATTGTCGCGACTCGCGGATTTCCCTGTAACCACCCTATGACTCATCTTTAATGATCGTTGCACAGATTTCTCATTGCTTGGCTTGATTGCACAACATTATTCGCCACAATGTATTAATGTTAATAATCTTTCCTTAAAATTAAATGAATAACCAATCTCTGTTTTTTACTCTAAATTATGCATTATCCACGAAATCACGTTTACACAATTATGAATTATGATGATGGCCTTATAGAAATAAATAAGTAAATTATATTCAGTTTAATTTAAAATGTTGGTATCTATAGAAAAAGTTATTAATGAATATTTGGTATATTTAATATAACTTTTATTTCAATTGAAAGTAATATTGCAATAATGTTACAATCAGTTTATGTATGTGTTCACCCTTAATAAATAAATTTGTTAGCCCCGTATATTTAGATTGCTATGTAGACGGTTAAATTGAGTCGAAAATTTTACCTTTATGTGAAATTGAATGAACTTTTCACGCAAACATGTTAAAATGTGTGAAAGCGTTATTCAATGAATATTTTCACTCTCATGCATTTTCGCCTTTATTTTACATTACGTCCTTTATTGAAGTTAATTGGTTAAAATTATCCAATTGTCTCTCAAAGCGGCCAATGAGTTATTTCATCACCCATCTCACATTTTAGGTCCTGAGTATTTAAACGCAATTATCAGATATTCTCTTGAAGGTAAGAGTATAACGATGAGCAGCTTAAAAGCTATCGGTTTCGATTCAATACGATTGGGTGAAGAGTTGCATATAGAGCAGTTTGGGTCGCGTGCTTGACGGGCGTCCCGTGCACCTGTACGATCCCAGCAGCTGCCACACGTCATCAAACACCTGCTCTTGCCAAATTCTGATAAGGGACCTAATCGGTGCCTACATTGAATTCGATACTGAAACTTAGCTCCCATCTCATTTTTATTAGGCGTCGGACGTACCTCACTCGCACTTCCACTGGCAACGCGATTTTAAAAACAGTTCCAAATTAAGTTTATTTTAAATTCATGGTTCGGCTAATGAAGTTATTATCTTGTAAATTAATTTTGAAATGTATTTTATTTTTTTTTAAATATTAAATAATTTTTCGGGTTTATTAATTTCCTTGGCAATGTTACATAAGGTTATTATGTAATATTGATTTTACAGCGTAACAATTTAATTACATTTTAATAAATTTATTACTTAGCCTTAAAGGACTTTTTATATATTACAATTAAATTAACAAATTTTCATAATAATATTAATAACAACATCTGTTAATATCTATGTTGCCTTAAGTTACCTATTGATAAAATCCTAATCGGTTCTCGGTTGATACACCACAATCTTACAAAAAAAATAAGTTAGCATTCCTGAGGTTTCACTTGAATGTTGACTAAAGGCTTCTTGCGCAAAGCTATAATATTTTTTTCATTATCCTTAAAATCTGATTCAATAGCTCGTACGGTGTAAGTTATGTATGACTCATATATGCGCAAGCACATGACTCCCAAAAAGCTCAACAGCGAAAGATGGCACCTGCAGTAATAAGAATAATAATAATATGTAAAGTGCTTTTCCTCGTAACGCGTACGTACCCTTCAATTGACCGCGCGAGTGTTGGCGCAGGGCGCGAACACGCCGTACGACCTTCTCGGAACCGCACGGTCGGTCCGCGCCCTAATGAGCCGATTATTCTGCTCGCAACGCTTCCCGCGCCCAACGCACCCCACAAAAAGTCGTGCTCTTTATAGGTGTCCGCACACACGACGAATTTTTGATCGATCAGGATCGTCAGCACCGGAAGTGTAGATGTTGAGCATGAATAATCGTACTTGGATCACATTTTACATGCAGTAAATATAAGAGTATTCTGCTCTCAAAATATAATTCATCACAAGTGGTATATATATATACATATATATATATATATATATATATATATATATATATATATATATATATATAAATATATCTATATATATATATATATATATATATATATATATATAATAATTTTGTCTTTATTAAGTCCACTTAATTTTGAGGTAAAAATAAAAAAATTAAAATTGCCAAACACCAAATTTTATTCAGATCGGTCGATCGGTTTAGGGAGTACAGAAAAACATTTTTTTAATTTCTGGTTTTTAGACTGTTAATATAACCAATTTTTATCAAAAATTCGAGTTCGGACTTCTGAATGATTGCAATATTACTCACGTCTCTAATAGGTGAAAGAACGAAATCTATAATTTTACTGAATAAAATAAAATTGTGTAAAGTTATGAGACGTTATATGAGAAAAAAGAATGTAATTATCTCTATAATTTTTCCACAAACTTTTTAAATAAAAAAATACCCTGAATTTCTGGAGATATTGTGAAACTTTTACTTTTACTTGTCGTTTTGAAATTTTTAAAATATGAGTCAAATGCATGCTAGAATACACAGGGTTACGTAGGTGTCTATATTTCTTAAAATTGTTGACGCAAATTAACCGAAATAATTAAAAATTTTAAAGAAAAGCTTTTTCAAAACTACGATCGAACAACTGGAATGAAGCACACTGTACATCAAATTGAAGCTTAATATTTCGTAAACGAGGTTTAAAAATTATAAATAATAAATGGAACCTCAATTTTGTTTCAAAATACTCATGTGATGTTTCCCCTTCTATTTTGACCCTGCTCAGTGAGATATGCGAAATTTTTTTTTGTTCTCATTTTACATTTTGAACAATTAAAATGTTTTTTTTTGTTAAATTTTAAAGACCCTGTTACATTTACTTGTGAAAAAATTACTTACCTACATAAGTTTAAAACTGCAGACTCGGTGAGGCTGTGACAGACGGATGGACGTGACGAGTTGTAAGATTCGAAAAATGTCCGGTGTCTGAAGTATAACTGTTTCGCAGTTTTTTGGTCTTTATATAAAAAAATTACTTCGTTAATATCGACTGGATGACATAGTGAGTACTCGAATTGTTAGATAATTATCGTATGGTTTATAAATTCAGTAATATTTCCCAGGCAATGCACGCACAAATCTTCATATGTTTTGCACTAAGCATAAAATGATGCTATATATCGTCAAGATGAAAAACCGGGCTTGAGTACCACACCTTATTTTGTGGCATTGACGACCTAAGTATTCTGTAACAGCAAACAACGATTCAAGTTTATCCTCGCACAACGGAGTGCCGTTCAATGCGGAGGTCTATCGCAGTGTTCTGAGCGAGTATGTTAATAGTAGCTATTATCAAAATGTTGCTACAGTTAAAGACGCAGGATTTACGTATATTATGTGTTTTACTCTTCAAGGTATAAAATTAAACGTTGGTTTTTAAATTAAACGAATCTCGCTATTCAGGTAATAGATAATGGACCGCCACAGGGGATTCATTTGTTTAACAAATTTTGATATTATTAGAAACAATTACTGTGATTGTGTCAATCATGATACTTGCAATTTAATCCAAAGTGCTCTAATTTAACTTCTTAAAAATACTCGCAATTTTCCCCTTTTTCTTTGATGATTTTATGTTGTGAAAAGTTCTAGAAATAGGTGAGATCAACATTTTGGATTAATTCGCTTGGTCAACGTTTTTCAACAAATACGGCACTAGATAAAACAATTTACGCCACTAGGTTGCATTTTCCTGTATGAGTATTGCCAATTATGTGGCTATCATCTCTCTATTTTCTATTTGTCGTTATTATAATACGTAAGCCGTGCAGGTTTTTACTAGATCGATAATTCGTTACATTTTTAATTATGCTCGCTAAACATTTGCTGATGGTATTAAATGTTAATAACTTTGTAATTTGCGAAATTTCTGTGTAGACTATTCCAAAGTTGAAGCTGATATGACTCCATAAGTTTAGCATCTTTACTTATGTTCTGGAAGAGATTCCTTCAAATTCCCAATAACTAAATTTCTTTTTGTAATACTAAGTCATTTTCAGATTTCTCCAAATTTTGTTTATTCAAACTCGAGCTTTTGCTTGGGAGACCCCCAATTTTTTTCCACAACAGTTTTCCATACTTTTATTTCTTTTTGTATACTATAGTCGTCTTCGCCGCCGTGGTGTGTTGGGTTGATCACAAGGCATACGGCCTGTGACGACGCGGCGCACCGCGGAGACCCGGGTTCGATTCTCGGCCGTTCGTCGAGCGGGGCTGGACGGGTGTTATGGTTGGCTGTAAGAGATTGCTCACGTAGCAATAAGTCCG
The DNA here is from genome assembly GCA_039881145.1 of Druceiella hillmani. Classification (NCBI taxonomy): domain Eukaryota; kingdom Metazoa; phylum Arthropoda; class Insecta; order Lepidoptera; family Hepialidae; genus Druceiella; species Druceiella hillmani. The sequence goes on along the minus strand of JAYKKI010000008.1, from coordinate 16,568,427 downwards.
CCATATGTATCAATTAGATACATTAAAAGTAGATAAAATCATAGATTATTTTTATATAACATACATATATATTTTACATTGTCCCATTTTATTCAGGACTATTTAAATTTTAATGTTGTATACCGTTTTCTTCCAGTCTATTCAAAATCTATAGTTATTTTCAAAGTTCTTTTACACTTCAAATGTTTTTTTCTAAATTAAACTTATGCAATTTTTTGGAACGGCTGTTATTTAGTTGGTCATAAAACCGATTAAAATCGTTAATTTTTTTCTAATGTGTCGATGTTTTATGTGAAAATCGTACCTTCATAAAGAATCAACATGTTGGGCACAGGGTCCAAGTTTTTTTGGTGGCCACTATAGTGAGCAGCGCGGTCGCAAAAAGGTTAAGCATAAAACGAGTCACTTACGAGATATAAATAAAATAATAACAATTCAGTCGTAAAGTCGGCACGCGATTTATCACGGTTAAATCTGCCTACATTACTTCTTAACCGCTGTTGCATACTGAACACTATCGAGTTATTGCATTAATTTTAATTATCGTGGTAGGCTCAACAGTATGGAGTTAGTTAGTGCTTTATGAGTCCCACAATGCAATAGTATAAAGCAAATTTAATCGAGACAATGCAAAAAAACATATACATATACAGACTTGCGTTTCGCGAGCAAGTATGAGCGTAGAAAATAAACCGTAGTCACACTCTCCGGTTTATTTTGATTGTAATTCAAATTATTGTTTATTTTCAAGGGGCCCACTTTTCATCTTACTAACTCTTACTAATTATATAAGTACCATTTAATGTGCTATCGACCATAGTTACTTTCATGTTTTAACCTGTCGCAACTTCAATTGTTAGGGTTCTCACACATCTATGTACCACAAGCACCTTTAAACGGTACAAGAACAACCATTTCATATTTCGCGGGCAGGGCAGAGCAAAGTATTTTATTGAATATTTTATTTAGTAAAACAATATGTTTTATTAAAAAATGCATGCCGTAACAGGACTGTATAATTTCTCACTTTAGAACAAATCTAATATAACATTTATTCAATATAACCATATTATAAAATATAACCTATCTATAAATTGAAAGTTCATTTATTTATCTCACTTTCGCGTCTTAACTATTCAACCAATCACAGCGAAATTTTGGTTTTTAGATAAATTCGCTTCGATGGTTACAGAAAAATTCATATTAAAACGTGAAAGCCGAAAATTCATATTAAAGCGTGAAAGCCGAAATTCATATTAAAGCGTGAAAGCCGAAAATTTCATATTAATTACAGAAAAAATCGCTTAGATGGTTACAGAAATATTGGTTACAGAAAAATTCGCTTAGATGGAGATAAAAGCGTGAAAGCCGATAATTTCATATTAATTTTGCAAATAATCATCTTCAAAATATTTCACGCGAGCAAAGCCACAGGATAAAACTTAAAGTGTCGAAATAATTAAAATTGGCGGATTATATTTCAGAACATTTTAGTGTATCATTTTTTGTCAGGTCACAGCTGTGAAATCGCTTTTATTTTTGACGATGTTCTAATATTCATTTAAAATTTCATAAAGCGTGCTAATTACACATAGATTTTGAATATATGAACAACAGTGGGACGAATGTTTTAGCCTCTTCCATTTTTTAGCGAATTTCCTCTAAGAAATGACTCCACCGATAGTGCATGCCAGAACTAGCTTTATGGCAATATTTTCACTGACGATATAATGATGATGATATAAATGAGAATTTTTGACAATTTTGTTTCAAACTTGACCAAAGAATGGTACTTGAATAGTCGTACGTCTCTATGTGGAATAGGAAAAAACAGGCAAAGGCATGTTTCTGATTTTGCACTGCAAAATTTGTGAAAAAGTCATAACTTTTGCATTCTTTCTCAGATCTGTTAACTAATAGTGAAACGTAATACATTTTAAAATATGAAATTGATTGTCACCGGTCTCGGATCGTTACGATCAATATTTTTCGATAAATCGCGAAACAACGCGCTCAAACGGTGTAAAACGGTGCGTAAACGATGCGCTGACTTTCGGCAACGGTGCACGACGCTCAAGGCAATCATGTAATCCCAAGTCTATCATTAGTCGAGTTTATTATCTCATAATTACAAGTACGATTGCGCAAGAAAAAGAAAATTCGCTAAGGTTTCGCAGTTCGGCATGCCGATTTATTCTGTTTATTGCAATTTGTTTATAAAATCAACCCGAGTAATTAATAAACATATTTATTTTTTTATTTATTTTATAGAAAAAGTTGAATTAAAATGTTTCGCCCCTGAATTGATATGCCGTTAGGGCGGCCTAGTTTATGCCCCTGAATCTCCGCATGAACTCTTTACCTCTGTACTAATTTTTATTCAATTTTTTTCCTTGTGGTTTGCGATGTGATTGTATAACAAATATTCAAACATATAAACCTTCCGAATTTTCGAATTTATAATATTAGCTGATAGTCAAATTTAGAATCACATTGGCTAAAACCAAACCTGTTTATAATATATTCATTAAAAATCTCGTTTTTATTTCATTCATAATAAATCATTTTGACAAATAATTACAGTGAAATTGCTTTTAATTTACTTTTGATTTTAATTTACAACCATATTCTATATTACATAGTGAGAATACTTTAGTTGATATTCAAATACCTAAGCTCATATATGCTTACTAAATATTTATTACTATATCACATATCCGGTATTAGAATGTCATAAATGCCAAGAAATTAAAAAAAAATTGTAAGTCACAAAACATGTGACTTACAATTTTTTTTTTAAATTCACAATCTATTTTCATAATGTCCGTCAATTATTGTAAAATCTTCGAATTATAAATGTTTATCATTCTATGAAGTGCTGAATCTTTAAATGCTTCTCTTATAAGCTATATATTTAAGCACTTGTGACGTTGTTGCAACGGATGTGCGATATATTAAAAATACATGTAAAACAAAGTAAAGCGCGCCAGTGTGCAAGAGCGCGCGTCTGCACGCGCTCGACGGCTACCTGCGCGCGCAATAAATTCGCCACCCCCGACCCTTCGCCATCCCTCATCACTCACGTCCGTCGCACGGTCGTGCCGTAATGAGATTCCAGTGGAGATAAATGCGCCGGCTAGCTTCATAATTGCTACTCAACAATAATTCATTAATTTTAGTTCACCGACGAGTACGGACGCGCACACGTGCAACGGCAATTATTATCCAGAATAACTTCGTTTTTATACTGTTCGCGTCTAAATCCCCTAGATTTTTTTAAGCTAAACATATTGTTTCCTCTTAAAAAAATCTGTCCATTTTGTTAGTATTTTAGGAAGTTTTTTTAATTTAAAGCTTTACTAAGAACATCCAACGTTTTTATTTGGAGAATTCATAAATTATATTTCAACAAAATTCGTACATTATATATATATATATATATATATATATATATATATATATATACACACACACACACACATACATATAGTTCAACATAAGTTTTTGTGATATGAAGAATATGCAAGAATAAAAAAAAATTACTTACAGCGGCTTACGCCTTCGCAGTATGTCACATTTTTAAAACCTTAAGGAGATAATCACTGTGAAGGCCAAAAAAGCCCATTTTTGTGTTTTTTTTGTAATATGACATTTAAGGATTGGAGTAAATTTAGTTTGCTAATAATACGTTCAACCAGTTTTATCAAATAAAAAAAATTAACGAAAGTTTTATAAAACAATTAAGTGCATGTCCGTCAAAAATTTGTCAATGTGTAGTGGAATCGGTAGGTATATTGGCTATATTATTCCGAAAGCAAAAACAGGTTTTTTTTGTAGTCGACAGGACAACATATCATAGGAGAAATCCTTTTTCTTCAAAAGATCTTTATTAATTTAGAGAATAAAAAATATACAACTCTTTCCGGTGTAGTTATTAAAATTAAAAATTAATACTTTAAAAGCTAAAAAAACACCTTTTTATAAATGCTACACTAAAAGCTAAAAACAATTATGGAACCTGTTTTCTCTGTATACTTTGTGAGGACTTTAGTGCAAGCCATGTTTGTTATTTAGTATATTATTTTTAAAAAATGTTCGTATTCTTTTTTTTCAAAATACGTGATTCTTTTTTTTCAAAATCCATCTTAAGTATTAAGCATTTCCATTCACATAATATTAATTTAAGAAGCAAAATAATTTGTTTTTTAGAAAAAGCGCCCCACTCAAATATTACACTCACTTTTACACTCAAATATTACACTCAATTCACTCCGCACTTCGACAATATTACGAAAATTTGGTAAACAAACTCTTACGAGTACTTCGACAATAGTCAGATTATCTTTATCGATGTATCTTTTAAAAAACTGTGAAAAATTTATTATAAAAACCTATGCAGGTTTAGTAACATATCTGGTCGTTTTTAGATTAAAATTATTATTATGAGTACAGTTCAATTTATTATGACAATTTGTTTTTGTCAGCAGAACAATAATTAATAATAACACGAAAGATGTATATTAATGCTAGGAGAGACCATAAAACGTTGTTGGAGTATGATATGTCCTTATTGACCGAAACTATAGTTGCGGTTACCTATTTTGGTTTACTTGCTAATAACAAAATATTCGTCTTATCATTATGTTGTATATTTATTTATCATTTTCAATCAGTAATTTTTTTCAAACAAGAAAATATTTCTTTGGAGTTATCTTTTTAAACAGAAAGATAAATAATAAAATCCTTTGGGCTATTATTGGTTATAAATTTGCCAACTTTAATTTTTTGGCTCGTTTCTCAGTTTCCGTTATTATTATAAGTGAAAAAAAATGTAATAAGATGGATTATTTATTAGGACAGCAATCACTTCTAATTTCTGTTAACAATTATCAAAGTATAAAGCTTTTATATATATTCTTTAAAGCTTCATAGTTCCGTACTTCTTAAATATATCAGCCATATCAGGGAATATCACAACGTCACAATAAAGACTTGAATAAATGCACACACATATTATATATAGGTACACATATATACATATGTGTATGTACATATATATATATATATATATATATATATATATATATATATATATATATATATATATATATATATATATATATGTATGTATGTATGAATATATAATATAGGAAAGAATATATGATCATGATGAGAGAACGCCGGAGCTGTAATTTGGCCAAAAGTAGCACAAAATTTTGGATTATGCATGACAATTAGGTCAAGAAGAGGATGAAAAGATTTAGTGGTATGTGGAAAAGGAAGAAAGTTGAGTAAGGTTTGCACATGCCATTATGTCACGTAATTGCTCTTGGGTCAACTCACAGGTCGTAGCACTAAAATCTTGATACGTGGACCAACTCTATATAAAAAAGAATATACATTTATATATATTCGTGTGTGTGTGCGTGCGAAAGAGTGCGCGTACATGGGGGCGTGTGCGCGCTCGTGCTCTTTGTATATAAAAGTATTTTTTAAAGTTTTTTCAAAGATAAAATTACTTGACTATCTACAAATTTATAATTTTTGGGTAATATATCATAAGCATATATGTAAATTAGTAAATAACTAGAGAAAAATGAGCGAGTTTATTTTTTAAGAAATGAACGATACATGAGCTTCTAAATAGATAGAGTGATGATATCTTCCTGCCTCATTCACTTGCGTAGAATACAATTAGTATTGCTAAAAATGACATCACAATTCAGTATTATCGTCCTTGTCTAAACGCTAAGTTTAAACGTTTTAACTCGGTAAATTTTTAAGTCAACGTTTTTTCACTCTTCGTTAATTTGTACCTGGAAATTATGACTTATAAAATAAAAAAAAATATTAGTCAAATATCCACTACCGAATGTTAAAACATTTTTTACCTTGGGTTATTAATTGTCATATTCAAGTTTATTGCTTCCGAAAGCTTTTATAACCATCTTTTTAAATAAATGGTAAACAATAGTATTAATAGATTTATTAAATGCGTTAACGGTATTTTTGTACCACTTATTTAAAATGAAATTGTGAGACGTTCTGATCACGTTTACAATTATGTTTGAATTTCGAGTTCACTGCGGATTCGATGCTAGATCTATTATATTATATAAAATACTCAATACCAGGCCCCGCTTTGCTACTAGCACCATACGAATTCATGATCCAGTGAAATGAAAGGTACCTTACGTCTCTGAAACATAGTCTACCATTTTATACGTGTACATATAAAATAGTTATATATAATGAAATATCGTTTATGTGCATTGATCGAGTCTTACGAGACATTAGTTGATCCGATATAATAAATGACCGTAAAACACTAATTATTAAATTGACATTTTGTCGACTCGAAGCGATAAACTATATTTTATCGCCTTGAGTTCTTAATTTCTTAGTTTTTGTCTTTTAATTTCTTAATTAAGCTATAATTTCTGAATTTTAGTTCCTACTTTTAAATCAGATTTAAGTAAGAAAATATGTTTATGACCTGGGTGCAATGAGCATCTGCTAGTAATTCTTCATCTCGAAGGCTTGAATTATTATATTACTAGATTTTAATTCTGTGAATATAGCTCAAGTGCAAATACAATCAATGACGTGTTTTATAACAATTAAATGGCTTTGTTTTAAGCTAATGACATTGTCTTTAAGCGATTAAATGATGTCTTTGAACTTTAGGGATTGTTTTTTTTTAAATAAATACTCGTATCAAGAGTTAGGCCTTGCTCACCGAATTAATTCTTAACTTTAAATATCTTAATTAATGCTTCGAGACTATGAAATTGTAAACGAGATTTATTCAAGTCCTTCCCTATCTTACATGTATATTACATTTGTTTATTTATTATTAACTCATTGTCAGTAAATATTGGGCCGATTCTACAATTAAAGGCAACAGACAAATTAAAAGTTAACAAACGTCTTGAAATAATTAAGATCATCTTATTTGTGAGTCAATAAATCCTTGCAAGGCTACATTGGCCACAAAGAACTAAAAAATCATTGAATTCGATTCAAAATATCACCGCGTGGTATTTTATTAAATCGTCTTTGTCGCCGACGTAGCATTCTCCAATATTTCACATATTCCTATACGGAAAGTTATTGTGCAATATAATAGTGCAAAAAGTGAAGTCGCTATAATATATTAGGCTGTGCGAGGTGCTACATCCAATCAGCCGTCTGCCGTCCGTGGGAAGTTTTTATGTGTCCGGGTGCCGTAGTTGGTCGACTGCGCGTCGAAAATTAGATTTGGTGCAACGCGTTTGCGTCCGCCAAATGGCAATTTCGTGTTGCGTTTGCTTAACCGCTGTTTCAACTTAAATGCAATTTGTTTTTTTTGTGTGCTTTCGTTTGTTGTAAGAGTTGTTTAAAGCCGTGGATAGAAAGCACCTTGGCATCAGCGTTTAGTGTTTTTAACATAAAATCTTTGCATATTTTTTTAAACGGATTTATTCCGTTTCTACTTATATATATTTGACAAATAACTGTTTAGCTTTTTATATTATGTGAGAAAGATGTAATGTGTATTAACATGTAATCATAAATTATTTATGACCCATATATCTTTCGTTCCTATAAGTATAATTATGTATATGATTTCCATTCAAATGAGGAAAATATCACTAATTTATTTTTCAAAAACGCATTGGACGATTTTCCAAAAAAATTAAATGAAATGAAAAATATTTACCGTTTAGTGTTAGTTAAGATCGCTTTCAAAAATTGTACAATTAACATTACAGGAAAAGTAGGGAATTTGACCATATTTTGATTGTTTTTAAAAAAAACTCAATTAAAAGTGCAAAATAATTTTTTTTTCTTACAAATTGTTGTAATAGTTTGGAAAAAAAAAGAAATTTTCATTAAAAATTTTATAATAATTTGTGGATTTTACTATCACGCGACAACTAACTTATTAATATATACTTTTAAAAATACACTTAAATAAAACAAAGAATAATTTTGCCAATATATTGTACATATTACTTTGCAAGTAATATCTACTTGCAACACTCCTTGGACCAGATAGTTGACGCTGAAAACATTACCTATATATGACCGTAAAATGAAAATGAACTAATTTCATCGCCAACGTAGGTATTTTTTTTTGTTTTTTAACAATTTTCAAAACCAAAATAAATAGGTACCCGTATTAGAATATGCGCTTATTCATACTGCAAAATCGATTTAATTAAAAATTGTGGAAATTTATGGCGTCTCTACTTCGTACCTCCTTCTTGGACAGTAGTTTAAAAAGATATCAATATTTTCTTTTTCTTAGCTATGTTTGACATTATAATTTAGACTGAAAGATTTTTCGTTTTTAGGGTTCCGTACCTCAAAAGGAAATGTCCGTCTGCCGGTCGGTCAAAACCCTTTTCCTCAGGAACGGATGGAGGTGACGAGTTGAAATTAATATCAAATACTTAGGTCTACAGTTTCTTAGAGCTGTAAAGAAATCAAGCTTCTACGTCAACGCAATCAAGAGGAACCCTAAAAATACGGCCATTTATGCCGCATATTTTGATACTCGCCAATAAATCCAATCCTATAGGGTACTTCCGGTTGATCTAGAATCACGAAATTTACGAGAAACAGATCTCATAGCACAACAAAAAAATACGAAAATTGTAAATTTGTAGTTATACCACATAAAAAAATATTTTTTTTTAATATGCCTCTGAAAGATATACTAGGCAATATATTTTCGTTCCACAAAATTAAAATGTGAATAATTTAATAGGAATATTACGTACAATTAAATGTTTATAAATGCCTAAATGTGTACGGAACTCTCGTAGTGCGAGTTCCACTCGTGCTTGACTGGTATTTTCTAAAAAAGATACATTCCGAATGCAAAGTGTGGTGCTTTAGCGCTGCGCCAAAGACTAGCTTTGAACAGCGACGAAATAAAAATGTACTTACTAGGTATTTTTTCACTTGTACTTGTTATGTGTTAATTAGGTAAAAACTTAGATATACCTAGGTATCTAGACCTAATTATTAGCCAAATAAGTACATTCGTCGGGTGTACGACGACAACGACACCTAGTGTTAGCAACTTTGCTTGCTCTGTCAATGTTAAATAATATGAATTTCGAGCATAATGGAGGGGCACAAAAGTGTTTCGAAAATAATTAAAAATATTAACTTGACTATTACCATGTCTAAATATTCCTTTATTTTATGGACATACGAACATGAAAGCCTTTTTATTCTTTGCGTTGAGGAAAAACACGCATAATTAACATAACAATGCATATGTTTTCGATACAATTAGTTTTGGTGGTTTGAGTAAAGATGATGTCCTTCAGCAATAGTGAAAACTTTGCTTTTGTTGTTTAAATGAAAGAATAATAATAAAAAATAGAGTATTTGACAAAATTAATTGCGTTCACGATTATTTTAATAAAGAAATAGTTTTGAAAAATAATTTTGTAAATAGCTGTCAAACATTAAATTTAAAATATATGTTTACATACATTTCGTATGTTTATTATAATTCATATTTATAAATTTGTGTTCATATTTGTACAGCGTTGAAAAAGTGCAAAAAATAACAATTAAATGAAAAAAACAAAACAAGTAATTTTTTGTAAACACTTAATTTCTTCGGAAACTAGTTTATTATTTCATTTTTATTATAAAACAAATTGTGAACGGCGTTTGCAACTATCAAAAACAAGTTGTTTAGATTCTTAGAACTGAATATAATTTTGTTTTCAATTACTAAATTTAATTTTATTTCCATACTATTTCAATTAATTCAATATACAAATTAAGTTTATGGTTCTTACTTTTCTCTGTTTAGTGCAGCTATCTATTTATTGTTTAGATTTAATTTCCAACTCCTGCTGTTGGAAATTTGTAAAATTTGTCTTTACTGTTTTCCCAGTATTTTTACAGTTCACTACACACAATAATAACTAACAACTATCGCCACCCATTTAAATTTGTTTGTGTGCAATTTTTTTTTATAAATGAAAGCATGTATTTGTCAAAAAAAGCTTTCATTGTTTTTCCTTTTTAACCGCAGGGAGCATTGTTTTCGATTTGGTTACCCCCACCTTGCAATCTATCAAATAAGCATTTGTTCATGCGTGTGTATATTATGTACTTACATATAATTAATATGTAAGCAGCAAGTTTTAAAGCGATGGTGTTTATTTGTAAAGCAGTCATAATTCACCATAGCAAATTCAAAGCTGGAAAAATATATTAAAACTGGAACAGTTTTCAAATAAACTCTAGGAAAGTAGCTATAGTAATATCAAAGGATCCGTTTGTTTTTGACTTTTTAATTTATAAACATACAAAACAGTACCAACAACATATCCACATTCAAGTTATTATTTTGACAGAATGTAATTCAAAGATTTTCATTACATAAGATGTAAAATTGAATGATTAAATATCGGGTCAGTACAGTATTTTGAAGTCCGTGTCTCAAGATCTGTTAATTTTACATTTGTGACATTTTTAGGTCTGTCTTTTAATGAGTATTTAATTACTTAGATAGGTAATTTAATTACTTAGTGAGAGGAGTTCGAAATTGTATTGTGAAGGACACACTGAGTATATGCGGGCGGTTTTCTTAGAACTACTTTATTTATTATGTACTTTGATGTATCTAATTGATACATATGGCGAACTTATTGCTACGAGAGTAATCTCTTATAACCAACCAGAACACCATTCCAGCCCCGCTCGCCGGCCGGCCGAGAATCGAAACCGTATCCCCGCAGTGCGCCGCGCCGTCAAAGGTCATATGTCTTATGATCAACCCAACACACTGCTATCTTTAAATTAAACAATAATTGACCAGCCTTGAAACTATGCCTCAAAACGAATTTAACATTGACGAAATTGGAGTAAATTGTTGGGCGAACGTCTAATTGGAATGAGTTAATGCAGTATCGCATAATACGATAAATGCATAATGCAGTACGGTGCAACGCGTGACCTGCAGGTACAGGACGGGTACCCACTCGCAGGTACTGCCCGTCGTTTTTTATACCGGTCCCCACGCGTGGGAGGCAATCGTCAGCCCCAATATTGCGTCCTTTTACTACAGTCTTTCACTAAGTTATTTTTCGATTAATGCGACATATTGGATGGAATTTTATTTATAGTAAATTTGGTGATCTATCAATGTTTTTGTACTACGGACTTTTTGTTACGGAATAAAATGTATTCCTTATTAATTAGGATTACCAGGAATAAATTTATCAAATGGAATAACGTTTCTGTTCCTATTTCGACTTGTGTGTAGTTCATTATTATTTGCTATCGTTACAAGCACATATTATAAGAACGTTTTCTTTTAAATAACGATAAATGCGTCAAGTGTTGGGTTTTCGCACAAAAGGAAAAACAGAACCCTTACGATCACTCAGGTGTCTGTCCGTCCATCGGTCACAGCTGATTTTCTCAGAAACTATGCAATGTATGCGTCGTCGCCGTGGTGTGTTGGGTTGATTATAAGGCATACGACCTTTGACGATGCGGCGCACCTCGGCAACCCGGGTTCGATTCCTGGCCGTTCGTCGAACGGGACAGGACTGGTGTTGTGGTTGGCTGTAAGATATTGCTCCCGTAGCAATAAGTCCGCCAGATGTGTCAATTAGATACATTAAAGTAGATAAATAAATAAATGAATAAATGTAGAAACTTGAAATTTGGCATAATAATACACCTTATATAATATTTGTAATAAGTTTACAAGTGCAAAATATTGGGTTAATATTTTTCACTAGCTAACTTTTTGAAAATATTCATATAGGAATTAAAGAGGGGATAAAAAAGGACCAAATTTTTTTACAAATTTTGTTTTTCATTTGGTTACCATTTTTGAACATATTTTCTAGAAATATATGAAGATGGAGAATTCCCCTGCACTATTTCCGAAACTACACAAAGAAAAATCGCGAAAAAATAGGGTTGGTAAAATCTGTCTAGAATATTACAGAAAAATTATAAGGATTATGCTAGATTTTATCATTTTTTAAATACGCACCATGTTTTTACGCCGGTGAAAGGAATCCTCGTAGTGCGAGTTCCACTCGTACTTGACAGGATTTTGTTTAATAAGTTTGCCCATTTAATCTTAATAAAACGAATGGCTCGCAATTTAATTATTCCGTGATATTTTCTTGGCCATACTAAAGATTTATTTGAAAGCGTTCAACATTTATGTTCGAAATTTTACCAACTTATCCTAACCAATTTTATAAATAATAAACTCCAGCGAATTTCGAAGGCAGATGTCATATTTGTAATATGTATCCAGTGCATAACTTGTTCTGATCAAGGTCAGCCAAAACAAATCTTGTTTAAAATAACCCGTGCACACAGACATATGCGTGTTAATGACTACACTCGCACGTCCTTGAAGCCGGTGCTTGTACCTTGGTTTTGGCATTAGTCACAACGTGGACGGCAGCTTATGAGAAAGGGTAGATACGATTACCAGTCAAGTATCCTCAAAACTCAAATCAATATTACAATTCAATGTTTGGTTTCAAATAATATAAATATTCAAGCAAATCAGTTGTAGTGTGCATATTAAGGCTACCTAAGTCCGACGATCTGTAATGTCACCTTCTTAGGACATAAAATGTGACTCTGTTACTAAACCAGCCGCCCGCCCCAGCTTTGTCTGGAGTCGTGACTGTGTTTTATAGTAATCGTTTTATATTATAGTTAATTTATAAATGGTATTCTTAAAGGTTTAATTATATATTCTCTACTTTAATTTAGTACAGAAATGGATGGTCCAATATTGATACATAAAAACGGTTAACAAATGATCTTTAGTTATAATTAACCATATATTTTCTTAAACGTTTTTGTAGATTCCATTGCCATGTTTAATTATTTTAAGTAATATCTTAATCTAGCTATAAAGTTTTAGTTTATTTAACTCGAAAGTACTTATGTAACAGGTTATACCAATCTGTAATAATTGCAAGTATATATCCTCGAAGCTTTTGTCGATTTTCAATTTATTTATAATATTTTCATAGATTATATCATTGCGATTATAACGGGTAAAAGTTTGGTTAAATGCGCCTAATGTACTTCGATACTCATTACTTAAATCGTTGCCACTCATTGCTCGTGCGTCCTAAAATACATACACCTGTGCCGTCCGGACTATAAGTTATGGTTAAAGTTTCATGGCGATAGGGTAAGCCATTTTATGAAAGAATCCTAAATCCTAAAAAACAAGCAAAGAAAGCTCTCGTCTTTAAAAATCATGGTATTTAAAAATATATGTGAGCGTTAAACTAGTATTTTATAAACTAGTAAAAAATAGATTGAATGTTGATTGGATACGTTTATAAATCTTAAAAATAAAACAATCAAATCACGTAGAGAAGACGCAAACTATGTCGACTTTTTCAAATTTGCAGTTGAGTGATAACTATTATAATTTATGAACCATCGTCTGAGTGAAAAATCGAGTAATGGTATTTGGGCATTAAGTTATAAGAAAAAAACTTATGTAAAACTTGTACAGAAATGGCTTTTAGGTACAACCTGCAAACAATAGATATAAGCTAGATATAAACTTTTTATTAAAAAATGTCTGGGAGTTTATCAATGGAATATTAATAAATAGGTCAATAATTGTGGAAATTTTAGGCAAGTTTTCGTAATATAGGAAAAAGCTTCAAATTCACTATTAAGAGATTTTAATTCGATTAGTTTATATCTAGTCAATTGTGCCATCGTAACAAAAGCGACATATAACAATTTGTATAGACTTTACTTTCTTATGAAATGCGATATATGAGCATGTATACATTTAAAATTTATTTTTATATTTTATGAATTATTTCTATTGTTGGGTTTATAAAGTAATAATTTTAGCGCCGCTCACTCAACGTTGCAACCCAACTTCGCGGAAGAGACACGCGTGATATATATTTATGTTTTGAATAAGATGTTCTTTCGTCAAATTTTGCTAGAAAAGTTTCAAAGGACAGGAAAATGTCATTTTCGTGGTAAGTTTATAAATTAATATTGAATTATAATAAATGACAGTGATGGATAAATATATTGAATTTTAGCTGCAAACAGAATCTATTTGTACGTAACTATTATTACGATCTTCTCCACCATGCATAAACAAAGATATAAACATACTTTTATAGAGCTATATTCTTTTTTGAAGAAGATTTAAGGCCTTTTATATGGTTTTGAAATATGTAAATGTAGAATGCTTACGACATACTGCAAATTTATGATATAATTTTTGTGAAAAAATGTATATTCCAATCGTAAATTTATGTAAATAAAATTTATAGAGCGACAAATAACGATGAAATTAATGATCGTTTTAAGGATTTGTACGTTATAACTGACATAATAGTGGTATAATTGAAATGGCTAGGTTGCCTCTGAAGCAGAGTTTCTTAAATATTTTATCTAATGAACCCTGGAGTAGAAGCATAAATTTGGGTACCCCTAACAAATAATAAAAATACAGTGAAGTAAGTTTTGTCTAATAGTGGATGAGAATTTAATTTTTTTTGTGTACTTTGGGGAATAAGTGATATTCGGATTTGTATGAGTGAGACGTGTTTATAAATGTATCTATATATTTAGTCTCTCTCCTTCTATTCTGTATAAAATGCATTAACAATAACGTAAATTTCTGTAAAGCAAATAATTTATTTTATTTGATGTTTGAAATCAATTGTTCAATAGAGTCGTACGATAAATAGTCGATTCTTTCTTCTGCTATATTGTCAGACTATGAAATTAAAGTTAACCTTTTTCCAAGCTTCTCTGTTTTCATTAATTTCGCTTTTAGCGTTATTAATTGTTCTGCAATCACGCGAGGTGCAAATATAACCAAAATTAAAAGTAGTCCAAACAGCGCTTTATTTTGTGATTCCAGCTGCAAGCTTGTCGATGGTTCTTGGTTTTAACTAAAACTTTTTTCTTCAATTGTGAAAAATAATTTAGACTTGACCATAAATTATTTGTGCTTGGTTTGTAAGCGCCATTAAAGTTTTCCTGATTCTATAGCTTCATTTGATAACTTATTCTTCCTCAATCCATATTCACCCGCTTCTGTGTCTAGGTCTCTTAGAGATAGTTCTTCTTCGATTTATTTCAGAATTTATGGCAATCTCGTCCCCTCTCCGCTCAAACTTCTTTTCTCTTATTGGATTTAAGGCCATCGAGGAAGGCTGAAAAAGATACAAAAGATAATTTACGGAATCTGAAATTTTACCACCGGATATAAACGAAATAAAATTTTAAATCTTGAAAAATGGAAGGCGGTACCAAAACATATTAAGATTGTTTAGTCCCTGGCATTATAGCCCATTGATTGTGCCAGCCCTAGTATTAAATTCATTTATAGATGACTCGCAAATTGATAGATGACTCGCAAATTTCTTTTATGTATCTAAAGTGTGATGATGAACATATCATAAAGATGTAGCAGTAGTAATTTTAAATCTATTTATCTGTTTAAACCTTCACGCTGTGTTCCACTGTCCAGGTGATATTTAGGTACTTTTTTCATTTCAGTTATTCTAACGCATACTCTTGTACTGTAATGGCTTTTTTTAGATTGCCATTTTTAGGATATCTTTTAATTTGGCTCAGTCATACTTATTCTACCACTATATACGTATTTGTATAATCTCTTTTTAAACTAGGGATATTCCGAATATTTGTATTCTAAACGACATAGGCAAATGTTAATCGAACTAAAAACTTACAAGTGAATAACAGGTAGAAGAGGTTTTCAATAAAAAGAAAAGAATAATTAAAAAAAAAATGTTATCCGAAATTACGATAAAATGGAAGAACAAGTCATGTGCAATCATCCTCATCGATATTTAAACTGCTACAACGATAATTATAATAATAAGATGCAACATGATTAAATGGAATTCTATTATTTATAGTCCAAGTTTATTTTATGAACAACAATTTTATTACTTTTCCGCCTTGCAGCCATGTTCGCACAGCCTCATATGTTAGTCGAGCGTCGCTAAAAAAATGTTGGTTGCAACCGAAGTTGCTAAAATAGATAGCGATTTTTAGCAACCTCTCGTCTTAAACAATTATGTATCTTGATAATTTTTCAATATAGTAATAATAGTAATTACACTAAGTAACTTGCTTTTTAATTGTTTCATCCTTCTTGAAGAACTAAGAATATTATCCATTACATTTTGAGTGACGAATTTTGGTAATTTTCATTCTATTTTTGGCTTCTCGAACCGAAAAGAAATCCTCGCTCCTTTACTATTTATCTGTTTCAAAAGTTGAATATATTTGGCGTTAATTTCGTAGAAATTCATTGTTCACAATTAAATGAAACTACGTGATGTAGTATTATTTCTTCTTCCTTTAAGTTCTTTACCACGACCTAGGTTTCGTTGTATTACAACATCTTCAGGTGGGCTATTAACAAAGATCTTTGCAGAAAGATACTACATCACGTAGTTTCATTTAATTGTGTTTCAGAAGTGTTTCTTGAACTTTCTTGAGTATGAGTTCAAAAACAATTTGTATGTATCTTGTATCTAGAAAAGTCGTCGTAATATGCGACATGCTATTTTCTAAGTCAATTATTACTTCCATGGAAAAATTACGTAATTTGACATTACACGAACATAAGTTGTTAAGCAATTAAAAAAATAAATATTATAACACACAACAACATAGCTGCTTCACGTCATTTGTCACACACGTCATGCGTAAAATGTAATATTTTTGACATTTGAATTTCTGTAAGGCAGTTGCTACCTTCTGAAAATATTTTTTTTTTTATTTTTAAGTGAACATCATTTTTCTTGGAATTAATGGAGCACTTGAAGAAGGCATTCCTTCGCAAAGGCAATATCCCAAATTAGACCAGATATTTCTGCTCTGTCAACAATGGAAGCGTCCTGCAAAAGAAAAAATCAAGCCAAACAGCATTCTTTCCACGTGCACGTACAGGCGCAGTTGTACTTGATGAAGCAACTGAATTCCAAACTCCATCTCAAGAGCACATGTACTCTACCGGTACCTACTAGTTCCAACTAGAGACCTATAATTTCTCTTAAAGGGCATTAACGTGAATTTGGAAGATAACATCAACAAAAAACAATTACTTAAAAATTCTTCGTAAGACAATGGATGCTCATATGAATCCTGGATTATCTGCGGCGGTTTTGATGAACCTGATTTTTCTTCCAAGAAAAAATAATATTTAAACATTTAGGTAAAAATATCATCTTATTGTTTTGCACATTCCCCAGTAATTTTCATTTAAGTCTTTAAAACTAGGTACTTTGGACTGTATTGCGAAACTTAACTTAAATAGCCATAGCTTGTAGTATTCAGCTTTGCACATAGCAACGACAACAATCACGCTTCAATATATTACATGGCAATCATACTCAGTTATTTTAGAAAGTATTAGAAATACTATAAAAGTAGGTTGAATTATTATGTTGAAAAAATTATGGGGCTTAATTTTCCCGTAACTAATATCGTGTACAATCAGTCGTTTTTAAGAAATTTAGGAAAAAGAGAACCTATTTTTGAAGATGGCGTGGGTGACTAGAGCTCATTTCTGTTTTGGGACTTTTGACATAATCAGTACTAAATACCTATGAATAAATGTGCCAGGTGTTAAAACTTTAATATTCGCTCCGTCCGAATGACCAATACTTGACCAACACAGTGTATGATTTTAGTATAATAGATGAGGTACTACTCGTATTTGCGAATAGTGAGATAAATTATTCGTATTCGTAGTCGCGAATTTTGATGTTTTGCTATTCAGACTTCATATTATACACTCCTAGTATACATGTACGTTCAATTTACCCATATCAGCAGTACATTCTCTTCAAACATCTACATTTTCAATTCGATCGCGAACTTTTCCGAAAATACTTCGTAGTGATTATGATTTCATCGTATCCAATTTTCATTCATGTTTCTATTTCGTTATTCAGTTATGAATTTGTTGATCACTATGTATAACTAGGGCAATTAGGTAAATTCAGCTTTGAGATAGAGGTCAGCTGGGGTGTATCCAACTCGTCTGAGCAGCGTTGGAGAAACTTCATCATCTTCTCGTCTCAATCTTCTCGTCCTTATAGCTTAGTGTCTGAAGACGAAAGTTTTCAATCTGTGTTTGTTGCCAGTGATGGCACACGAAAGTGAGATGTGGTCCCTTGGTGTAGGCCTCGCTAAAAGTGTTCAACTCATTAATCAAGTAATGGAAAGGGCTATGCTCCACGTAATGAAGAAATCCTTAGGAGAACTAAGTTTACAGACATATCTCATGTAATAAGCAGAATAACGTGCCAATAAGCAGACCATATAGTGCGAGGAACCGACGACCGTTGGGGAAGAAATATTTTCGAAAGGTAATCACGCACCGAACGACGCAGGATGGGCGTCCCTCGCTAGCTAGACAGATGAGCTGGTAAAACTCGTGGGAAGACATTGGATGCAAGCGGCACAGGTTCGATCTTCATGGGACTCTATTGTGGAGGTATAAGTTTAACAGTGGACATCTTCCGGCTGATAATGATGACGTCAAAAGTAACTATAGTTGTCAGCAATACATCAAATACATTTCTTCATTATTATATACAGCTACTTTTATGAGAGGCTCACTTGTTTAGATAGTAGTCGTCGTAAGGTGTTGGGTTGATAACAAGGCATACGGCCTTTGAAGACGCGCGCGCCGCGGATCTCGGGTTCGATCCCCGGCCGCGCATCCAGCGGGGCTGGACTGGTGTTCGGTTGGCTGTAAGAGGTTGCTCTCATAGCAATAAGTCCGCCGTGTGTATCAATTAGATATATTAAATTACATAAATAAATATATTATTACTCGTGTATACTTTTTCGTTTCATATTATCTTCTCACTTCCGTTTTTTAAAATTAACCTTCCAATTAAATAGGATCATTAACTTGTTCTAAAACTACCTAATATATAATGACTTCCCATAATATCTGTCAAAATGTCTGTCTTTTTGTAGAATTTTGATTTGTTCTGTTTATTTGTCCAAATTATAAGACTACGGGTAAAGATATTATTATTTTAGAAACTTACTTTGCCTTTAAACTTCTAAACTTTGGTTTTACAAACTATATTACGTACTTAAAAGTTTCAAAGCATTATTTTGAATATTCTGAATAAGAAATTTATTTAAAATAGTTTATTTAAACTGATTTTTAATGGATTTTATTAAAAGATAAATTGTAAGCGGAATATTTTTGAAAATTACAACAAAATGTTCGGATTATACGTGTTATTTTAATTTAATTATGCTGTTAATCGGTATTCTAAATGACACTGTGGTATGCATTATACAACGTCAGATATTCTAATATAATATTAATAGTAAGCTATTTCACGACGGGTAATTAGTTTCTGGTGCATAATTAGAGCTACTCGAGTAATAGACACGCTTTGAACAAACTGCATCTATTGCTTATTATTTCCTATAAGATTCCTCTAGCGCCAAATTAGAGCTTGGAGAGTATACAAGTGAAGAAAGCAATAGCCACTAAGGTTGGATATATAGAATAGGTCTTCTATTTTGTTTTTGTTTACTCACTTTTATTGTATTCTCAGTATTAGTTGTTCTTCCAACTCTTACACCAGTATTACTTTTCATAATTAATTTATATTGGTTAATGCTATCTTAGTTCTTCAACTCTATCATATTTCGTCTAAAGTTTTGTAAAGACGCAGTATTTGTTTATCCTTATCTTATATTTATTAACGAGGGAACTGAAATTATAAGCCGAATGCGTGCATTCTTTTCATTACCTTGCTTGTAGATCCCATATTATGCTATAATATTGTCATTCACTCGGTTAATTAAAATTCTTCCATATACTTTACTTACTTGACCCTGTGATAAGGCCTATAACTTTTGTAGTTTTTTTGGATACTTCCCCTAATTTTGTATGAAATTAATGTAACGTATCCATAATTATTCACTGAGATTAAAATAGTACATCCGTAATTCTAATCGGATTAGAATACTTTCATAAATGAGTATGCAGCTGCTGATTTTAATGTCATTTTGCTTATTCAATTTTGAAATGTTGAACTTTATAACAACTAAATTTATAAAATAAAGTCAATATGAGCATACTAAATTTCATAACTCTCTAAATATATATATATATATATATATATATATATATATATATATATATATGTATATATATATATATATATATATATATATGTATATATATATATATATATATATATATATATATATATATATATATATATAACCTAAACATTTGAATACAGTTAGGACTCGGAAATGTGAATTGTGCGCAACAAACGTAGTTATATACTTATTTTATGATCTAGCGATACTTAATAATGATGATATTAGTATATCTGGATTAATAATTCGATAATTAGTTTTTTCCCAATGACACTGCAGCTTTTTATTTGCGATATATTAAATGAATTAGAACAGTTAATTAGACATATTATAGAGCAGTTTTTACTTACGACCATAATGAAAGTATGTTTACTTGTCTAGCATTACTTTTACATTTGGTGTTGAATTAAACATCCCGTCAACTATATATTTGCCTATTCATGAACAATTAATTACTTAAAATTTTCAAATAAATACCGTATCATAGAGTTTTAAAGCTGTTAAATTAGAAATTATTTGATCTAGATTTTGAATAGTTTAATGATTGATTCTGCAAGACAAAATCTGATTAGATTTATTGTAAAAAGAAGTAAATGAGTAATTAATTAAAATATTTAAGCATAACTTAATACCGAATGTATCATTTATAAATACTGGAAAGGACAGTTTCACACTAACCACGCAATAATACAACTTCTGCTAATTGTGAAAAACTGTGTAACTTAACTTGTTTACTACGTACTGTAAAAAAATTCTAAATAGATTACGAAAGGAGTGTGCGTTAAGTGAGTCAAATATACTTGTCCGTGATACTTATTTATGCAATTCGAATAGTTAAACAAGCAAAGAAACTATGGCGTATAAAAGCTCAACGCTTCAATAGCAATCGTATAGTTGTTAGGACGAGAATGAAGCTCGCGAACGCTTGCCGCCCTCTCGCCGCGCCCCCGACGTTACGTAAGGCGGCAGGCGGAGACGTGCAAACACATAATAATCGTAAAAGCGAAAAACAAAAGCGTCAAAGCAATGGGCTTTCACTTTTGATTCGCTGGCGGACGAGGCACTTCGTTGGGTGCGGGGAGCTTACCCATACGAAAGCTTTGCAATAGGACCCAATTTATAATCGTTTGATTGAAAGTTATTTTTTTTAACTGGAACGAAACTGGATTTACAGTTGTAGTCTTATCTCGGAGATAGAAGAATATATTTCTAGATCTACCGCGAATCTGTTACTATATATTTAAAATACTAATTTATCGCCGTATTTTTTCACAAATGTTGGTCACGGTGCTTCACAATTACAAATTGTTATGGACTATACAATCACTGCGTTATGAACACCAAGTAAATTATGCCTTTGAAAAGGATTTTGAGTCAACGTGGAAGTTAGTTTTTTTTAAGTAGTGGAAGCTGGCTTTACCAGCTATTTTAAAATTTTTATAAACTTTCTTTATTTGTTGTATACCCATGTGTATGTGTACCCATAAATTTTAAAACATTATTCGATAATTATATCGATAACACTACTTATCACTATTTGGTTTCGTGTCCTACGAGCACGAGTTCTCCGGCGTCTTATGTCCCCTATCTCACTTCGGCGTTTATTGATGAAACGGATTTTTTTGTTTTATATTTTCTACTGTTCAATTAATATTAAAAAAAATGTTTGTTCAATTTTTGACTTCCCTACTTATCGGATGTTTCAATTAAATAATTGTTATTTTTTATTTTTGCACTTTATGGATTTATAATTTTGTTTTATACTCGTATCAATCATATTTTAATAGCTTCATTTTTGCGTTCTAATGTAATTAAGATTTTTGACAATTAAATGAAACTACGTGATGTAGTATTATTTCTACTTTCTTTAAGTTCTTTACCACGACCTAGATTTCATTGTATTACAACATCTTCAGGTGGGCTATTAATAGCCTACCTAAAGATATTGTAATACAACGAAGCCTAGGTCGTTAGCTATTAATAGCCCACCTGAAGAAGTTGTAATACAACGAAATCTAGGTCGTGGTAAAGAACTTTAAGAAAGTAGAAACAATACTACATCGCGTAGTTTCATTTAATTATAAATAATGAATTTCTACAAAATTGACGCCAAATATATTCAATAAGATTTTTCAATAAGTAAATATTTTAGCAGAGTCGAAGTGTAGCAATTTTTTATACTTAGGCGGGTACATATGTGTATAATCGTAAGCGACTCTTTATGTAATTGTTGCAAAAAGAGGATGCCCTTGCTTTTTTACTAAGAATCGCCACAGTCGACTATGAATGCAAGTGTGCCGGTAACCTACTTCTTCGCGCAGATCGTGCGCCTCCCGCCGCCCGGTACTTCCGTCCCCCTCGCTCCCCTGCACTGCATTTGTTTATTGCTACAGACACTGGTCTCCTCACACTATTGCGACGAGCGCTGTCTTGTCGGCACTTCTAAGGCGAGCTTTTGTCTCGAGCGAGCGCTTTGAGTGCGCCTTGTTTACCGTATTGCGTGATTACCAACGCGGCGTAAAAAATTTGTACTTCAGTTCTTTGTAGATATTGCTAGTCTTCAAAGACCGAGACGGAACCTACCAAGCTTAAGAAGGGATAGGTTTTATTCGCTATTGAGAATATTATTACCTACAGTTTGACGAGGTCAAAGAAAATCAGTCGAATCTTGATCGAGTAGTTAGTTTAAATAGTATTATGTTTCTTTAAACTTTACCTGGCATGTGAATAGGTGTTATAAATTAAAATAAACAAACCCGCATATTGTAAAACTGATGGTAATCATTTTTCATTACATACAGAATTAATATTCAAGCAGCATGACTTAATAATAAACTATTGTTTTTAGGGTTCCGTACCTCCAAAGGAAAAAATGAACCCTTGTAGTATGACTTCGTTGTCCGTCTGTCTGTCTGTCAAGATCCTCTTTTTTCAGGAACACGTAGTGCATCAAACTGTAAAAAAATCAAGCTTCTAAGTTAACGCAGTTAAAAAGAATCCTAATAATACCGCCATTTATACTGTATATTTGAAACTCGCAAATAAATCAAAACCTATAAGGTACGTCCCGTTGACCTAGAATCATGTAATTTGGTAAGATCTCGCAGCACAAGTAGAGGAAAAAATACGAAAGTCGTTAATTTGTAGTTATATTACATAAAAAATGTTTTCTTAGATATGCGCCTGTGAGAAATATCGTCGGCAATATATATATATATATATATATATATATATATATATATATATATGTGTGTGTGTGTATATTAATTCCAACAAATATTATTTTATAAATAGTGTAATAGGAATATTATGTACCATTACATTTTTAGAAATGCCTAAACGTGTACGGAACCCTCGTAGTGCTTGACTGGTTTTCCATATAATATAAACTTTCATAATCTAAGCGAAAGAAGAATGAGGACACAATTTAAGTATTTGTTTACTTGCTTAGATTTCGATTATAGAAAAAGAAATTATGAAATGAATTGGGAAGATACCTGATATTTATTATCTACATCATACGCTTCTTGCACAACGCAAACGTTAACCTTGAACATGTTCTTAATAAAATTAAAGTACATTTTACCGCAATGTGTTATTTTTAACACCATATTTAAAAAAGGCGTACTTGGATAGGATTTCATTAATATAACAGCAGTAAATATACTCCTACATTTCATTCGTATTCCTTTATTGGCCGTCCAAAAAGATTATTAATAATTGCTTCACAATTAAGACATTAAAAACAGTCACAAACGCCCTATTATGCAATAAATTTGAGAGCCAAGCCGATCCAATAGATATAACTGTAAGGCGGCGGCTGAGTGCAGCTATGCGCCGACGATGTATCGAATTGGGCAATTGGTCCGCGTCGGGTTTCTCTAATAAAAAAGGTCGTCTGCTGCGAAGGGCGGGCCTAGCTGGAGGTGCGCCGTGCCCTTCAGCCCTTCCCGGTCACCTTGTCCGCCGGATGCAGGGCTGTCTCGCGACAGTTGCACTTGCGTGCTGTTTTTCTCTCAACACTGTACTTCCAAAATACCATGTCTGCCTATAACATTTCATTAGACTTAATATTGATAACCTTCTGAGGACCGCGCTAGCCATTACGGTGACCACTATCAAACTTAGATACTACGGAACATATTGGGACTTTTGATTTATTAGAAAAAATGCCGGACTTAAAATGTTAAATCGGCAATACTTAGGTGTGTTACTTTCAAAATGAAAGGTACTTTTCTTTTTATCATTTTGTTTCATGAACGCTATTTACGTCTCTTCAGCCGTGACATCGTCAACTGTTATTTTCAATTGGAATTATTGAATACTAGCTACGCCTACGACTTTATTCGAGTGAAATTCGGAATAAGAAAGTTATCAGTTTTCCACTCATATGTTGCTCTTCGGTATAAACTTGGGTATAAACCATATAAAATTTCACCAAAATGCACCCAGTATATTTTGCGCGATTGACGAACAAATTAACATAAAGATAAACAGACAGACAACAATTCTAAAAACAGGATTTCTGGTTTCTTTTATCGTTCCTTACGCTAAATCAATCACTTTTTAAAATGTTTCCATGTACAGAATTCACTCTGTTACAATTTATTAATTTTATTATCATATTTATCTTGTCTATTATAATCTACATTAGTTAATTATCTTCTTATTGTTGATAGGAAAGACTTTCTTGAGTTTTTGTTTGAGGTTTTTTATAGAATTTAGTAATATTGATATTGGGTATGAAATTATTTTATAAGAACACATACACATATTTAACACTGTGATATTCTTATATTGTTTTGTTAAATTAAATAGGCTAAATTATCTGCGTATCATTCATTCACAATGCATTGTTAGCACGAGGCTTACTCCGATGCAATGCGGACATCATAGAGAGAAATACTTTCGCGCACTTGATTACAATTCACAATGTTATCGCAAAGACATTTCAAGTGATGTACTTTAATATCGTTACATTCCCAAAGCAGAAGGCGAGCACGAGCAAAAAGTGCAATGCATGTATAATGATCATCGTACGACAATCTGATTATAAAGGAAATATACCTGTGTTCGGATTAAAATTAGTATCTCATGTTTCTGGATTGATTTAAACAAAATTTTCATCAATTATTAGATTTTTTTATGCGATATCTAGCTGTTCCATCCGCGTGAAGAGGGACCATATCTGCATTTTGTTTCAATGGTTTTGTTTATGTAATAATCATCTAAAGTTCATTTAGTAATGATATTCTTAATGGTTTAGATATTTATTCTCGACTCGAGTTTAGTACAAAACTGTACAATTCAAATTCAATATTGTATCTAACATAAAAAGGCTTATAGCAAACTATACATAATATTTAGCTATATATATCTTGGGTTTTTTTTGTAGACAATGAATTTAGTGCATAGTTTTTTCAAAGGTTATTTTATTTAGTAGCTATAAATGTTCAAAATTTTATTCAATGTATCACATGACACACTTCAACTTACTCCAGTTAAACCTCGTTGCTCTTACTTATTCTTTATGACAATACCTTATTTCAATCTGGATATTACAAGCTATACGATGGTAAAAGTTTTATATCAATGCGTAAACCGTTATTGTGTCAAACTCTGAAAAACATACATTACTCTGCCATGCTACGCAAGGCAATATTGTGCCGAACAGAGGTAAAGGCATCGTAAAATATTACTATGAAACTACCCAACCTATTTTAATCGTAATGTGTTATAACTTAAAACCGTTGCAGCTAAGCTACCCACCTATATTTAGTTGGCAACTGCTAATCAGTTGACAATGACACAAACAGAGTAACGTAGTTTTGTCAACGTAAATGTTATGTAACGTAGAGACTACTCCTGGTTCACTAAAAGTTTATTAAAAAATGCACCACACTATTAAATGTACCATCATATACTAAAAGGAAACTGGCAAAAGTGCATGTAGTGTTGAAACCAGATGGTGCAAGATTAAAAATTACACTCATAATGCAATCATAGACAGTGCAAAAAAAGTTTAGGTTTATTTAAATTGTTAATCACACAAATCTTGTATTTTCATGATAAGTCATATTATTTTTCACTTTTTAAGTGTATTTCTACGAAACTTTTTGAACATAAGATAAAACCAAGCAGATTGAAGCCGTGAAATTCGCGAATCTGACCGAGTAATCTAAAAAACCAAGTAAAACTCGAAAACACCGAAATAAGACATTAATTTTAACAACATCAGAGCAATTATCAATGTGAGTTAACAGTTTATTTCTACACATTAAAAAAAACAATAGGATTGATTATTTTTTTTATAATTACTTTTAAAAAATTATTGTGTACTTGGTCAGACTTTTGTTATTTTTATTTCTTATTAATAATTTTTGATGCATTAAAATATAATATTTACAAGTTTACTTCAGCTCTTTCCTGATTGTAAATCGCTGAATTGCTTGTTTTTTATATTCCAAAAATTTTTATTTTTTAATTAAATTCTATCACTGTAACGTCAGACTCATGTTGGGCGATCTCCTTTCATGCAATAATAGATTCCATCAACAAATTTGGAATATTAAAATTATTTAAGAATGTTCATCGCATTGACTAAATATCAAGTATTGGCAAAAGACTGCTTTTAATGAATGGAATACTAATTGAACTAACTGAATTTGGAGATAGCTGCAAATCAAATGGGTCTGGCAATAAACGACTCCAAGACTAAGTATATGGCTATACAAAAGTTACCACCAAATAATGCACATAATCGTTTGGAGATTGGCTCACATACATTTGAAACGGTTGACTGCTTTACTTACCTTGGATCTTGTGTTAACAATAAGAATGACACTATCTCTGAAATTCAGAATTGCATATCATCGGTCAATAAAACATTTTTTGGACTAAGCTCCATCCTTAAATCTTCTTTTCTTACAAGAAACACAAAATTATTAGTATATAAAACTCTTATTAGGCCAGTTCTAGCATATGGTTCAGAAACCTGGCCTTCGACTAGAACTGGAGAGAATAAAACAGCAGCCTTTTAAAGAAGGGTTCTGAGGAGAATTTTTGGGGGTGTCAAGGAAAATGGTATTTGGGGAAGACGTCTTAACTCAGAAATATATAGATTGTTTGGTGAGCCTGATGTCATAAAAACCATCAAAGTCAAAAGAATGAACTGGGCTGCCCACGTATCTAGAATGAAAGATTAAAACCTAGTAAAGAAAGTTTTCATCGCAAAACTTCTAACAATGCGTAGAAGAGGTAGACCAAAATTACGATGGATCGATTCAGTGGAAGAAGATTTTAACATTCTCAGGATAAAGAACTGGAAAACCCAGGCGAAGAGTAGAACCTCCTGGAAGAATCTCCAACAGAAGGCCTTGGTCTCCCCTGGGCTGTCGTGCTAAATATGATGATGATGACTAATTGAACATTAAAATTCAGATGTTTTATTGTATGAGGCATTTTCATACTTAGGAACAGTAGCTAATAAGGTTTGAATTGAATAATGGACTTCAAAAATCAGACGTTTTATAAAATCGTCTCAGCGAGTGATAAATGTGTTATAAACACGCCAGGTGCATTTAAAAATGGCAATTGGTCTTTAAGTCTTAATCAGTTTTCTACTTAATATGCTTATTTTAAACGCTTTGTATGTAGTCGAGATATAATTGAAGAATACGTTAAAAGGGTGAAACATTCATGGGCCATCCGGAAGCTTACGGATTGGGATATTGTTTACATTCACTTTTGTTTAAATAAATATGGCTACGAACAAAAGGACAAATTAATTCGCGCAATGCTTTGTTGTTATTGTAGCGACTCGTCGACAATAATTATAGTGCGCGCATCATCGCAAAATGACCTAACGGTTGTAATTATATGATAGGGATCGCAACACGTGATGAAGACGGCAAAGGTAACTCGACGTCAGACGCAATGCTTCGTGAGAACGAATCCGTTCAGTGCAGTCGGCCGCCCGTAGACACGATAATTTGAATCTCCTTGAACGGCTGAACGCACCGCAATGCCGCCTCCGGTCAAATGCAAAAAAATATGCTCGGTACAAGAAGAATAAATCTGAGATAATTATATATATGTGCCACTTAATTGCTTACTTTTATTATTATTATAATTGTTGGCAGTGGTCACTCCTTTGTTTGGCTTTTAATTTTTCGTCAAGAAGTTTGAC
The DNA here is from genome assembly GCA_039881145.1 of Druceiella hillmani. Classification (NCBI taxonomy): domain Eukaryota; kingdom Metazoa; phylum Arthropoda; class Insecta; order Lepidoptera; family Hepialidae; genus Druceiella; species Druceiella hillmani. The sequence goes on along the minus strand of JAYKKI010000008.1, from coordinate 16,540,055 downwards.
TTAAAAGTATTCAAATCCATATAATATAACTTATGTAAAGGAACAATCATAGTATCACTGCTTAATCTGTTTTGAAGCGCCTGAAAAGTTTGTTTTGAAATGTTTATACGAAGTTCACTTAATTGATTTAGGTTCAAATTTTATTTATATATATATATATATATATATATATATATATATATATATATATATATATATATATATATATATTTATATTAGACATAAAATATACTAATTTATAAAGATTGCGCATAAAAAGTTAAATTTTTGAACCAAAATAAATGCATTCACTTTAAGGGTAAAGTGGAAATTTATGTCAAAATTAAATATTTTGAAATTTATTTATATAACCCTAAGTTATTATTATTGATAATGATGAGCGAAAAGGTCAACAGAGAATATTCAAAGAAGGGATTATTTTTTTTATAAATAAATCGTTTATGTCACCTCTACATCCAATATTGCGTTGCGCATTAACCCTATCAAAATAGCCAAAATCGTTCAGGTATTTTTTTCTATAATTAGCGAAACTGACATTTACACAAATAGCTCGCTAATTTATCTGTCAAAGTAACCTGCCGAATTAGTAAGACATATTAGACATTTCCGTTTTTCTATTTTTAAAAACAAAACTGTTTTTTTTTTTAAAAGTTAAAATAACTATTAGATCTATGATTTAAATAAATTTAATGTAAAAAAGCGATAATGGGTCTCGGACAAATCTGCCATCCCTGCCAATATTACGAGTGTATTGTCGGAATTTGATCGTTCTTGGGTCGGCTTAAATTTGTTTTGGTGCTTGGTCCCGCGCTATTTTTAGCGAGCGTTCGTACTCTTTTTTATTGCAAATAAATCGCATCCATTGCTTGAGACCGGCTCAACCCGCCGCAGCACATGCCTCCTCTAAGGTCATGCGTGTAATTGTATTAGACGTCATATGTAGCTATGTTTTACTTTATTGTTTTCCGATTCGTTCGTTTGAGTTCATGTTATTCTGCAAAAAAGCCCTTTTTTCTTATTTATTCGTTGTTTTAAATGATATAACCAAAAGTGATTTTTTCTTAAAAAAACCCTGGTAGAAAGGATACTAAGCGATATTTAAATGTTTCATTTTTAAAATTGTGATTTCTTCTCAAAATCTTTTGATTACGAATCTTTATCAATAAAGCTGATTTCAAAACCGTGTTCCGTTATACTTTTCTATAGTTAATGTTAGAATTTACTGATGTTAATATCGCCGAAAAGGAAACGGGTTTGTTTCAAGTTTTAGCAGGGAGAATGTAAAGTGCAATTATTAACTGTTGTAGAGCTTCTTTATAAATTAGGATTTATTTTATTTTACAGGAATCCTCGCCAACTTTGACGCTGATATCTTCAAAGGTAATATACCAAGCATATTCTTTGTCATTGATCATTCAGAATCATTTCATTGTATTATTTCGGCTAATGGTGGCCAAGGTTGTGGTCTAAGTATATTGTCTATTTACATCTCTCTTCTTTTTTGTTAGCATAGTCTTCTGTCTTAGTATTCATTATTCTCCACATTTGTGTTTACTTTTATGATATTTAAATCATTTACGCACAGGTCGTGTAATATTTATGTTACATTTCTCGAATTTACGTTTGAACAAAGTACATGACTTCATCACGCAATGCTTGAACATTCTGTACAACATTGTGTGTATGCATATTCGTATTGCATCGATATATAAGCAATATGTACAACAAATTGTTTAAGTGCAATTATGTTTTCACAATTTTTTTAATTATGATGTATTTAAATTTACAGGAATATTATTGAATTATTTTGGCTTATTTTTGAAGTAATTTGTAATTTTCTCATTTATCTAGTACCAGTAGTATAACATTAGTCTCGTGTCGTAGAAACTTTTATTTATTTTTCTTGGTATACGTATTTATAAAACAACTTTTTATAATCTTATACTGGACATTTAATTGTATTGAATATACTAAAGTAGTGTTTAAACAAATTTTAGCGGTTAAAACTCCCCTTTGATATTAGCGTAGTCTTGTATACATTGTAATAATCAATCGTATTAAAAAAATGTTGAATGTATTAATGAATTTAATATTTTCGTCAAATGGATATCGAGTTAGCGTAAAGCGCATCATAGATGTTAAAGCTTCTAACTATACATAATATAAAATCAGTTTAACTTTGGTTGCAGTATAACCAACAATTGAAAAGCCAATGTACTACTATATAATTAAAAAAATCCAAAATCGATATCAGTGCAATCGTACACAAAGGTTTTAATAATTTTACTATTATTTAGTAAATTGTGCCAGCTTTATTTCAGTCACGTCAGAATTATTTATTTTACGTATATGATTACAAAATTGTATTGTATACTTATCCTCACTGAAGCAAACGGAGAATTTGAAGAGACGAGCCTGGCAACTGTCGTACTATCCCGTACGCAGTCAACATTCCGCAAAAGGACTCCATAATTCTACACTTATTCATTTTTATAAATAGTGTTGTCTTTTAATTTTTGGTAGTGCTCACTAGGATACAAATATTTGAAACTAAGTACGTTAAAAAGTTTCGATCTATGTAATCTGTGTACTCGGATACTTTTATCATATTCAAGTTGATGTGAATATACTCATATTTTTAATTTTGAATTCGTAGAGCGATCTACATAAACTATGGTATATAGTTTATCATAATCTCTTATTATACATATGCTTATGACAAACATATATGAACAAAAACATAACGACAATAAATTTTCAAGAAGTCACTAAGACAGATATTTTTCGGTGAGTTGCTGATATTGTTAACTATATTTTGTAAAAGCTTTCCTTAGATTTACATTTTTAGATATCCTAAAACTCTGTTATTCGTCAAAATAGCTTCTTGGTAATTAATAAATATGGAAATATACCATGTTATGAATATATATTTCAACAAGATTCTACTTCAGCCGACATTAAAGCGAATTGGATTCAAGATTATACAGAATTGAAACTGAATAAATTTTTATTTAAAAGTCCATAGCAGTCCTCGCTTCACATTAACGTCCGTCAACAAGCATTTTCACTACTCGCATTTTCCTACCATTTAATCAATCGAATTTAACTTTCAAACACGAGATGAAAAGAATAAATATTTAGAGTGTTGCATTTGAAGTTTTGTGAGTAGTTATACTCGTGAGTGAGTGAATGTGGACGAGGGAGAGAGCGCCGCCTAAAATATCGCGCCGCCCGCCCCGCCACGCGTTGTCCTTAGCCGCGAAGTACGCGTTAAATAAATGGTGTATTACACTTTTGCATTATCGTTACACATGAAGTCTATTTATTAACCCTAAGGTAGCACTTAGCTCTGCGTTAACAACTAATGTAAAAGTTAATTTTTTCCTTTTGATAGTATTACGTACAGACCTTAGGGGTATAAATACACAATCATAGTGGCTACAAATGATCACAATCCGTAACATTATCAAGATTGGAATTCTGGCGAATGAACATATTTGGAACTACTTTCTTTTCATTTGAGTAAGACGAAACACTGAAATTCATTATATATCTAATATAATGAAAATAAGAATTAAACATCATAATACACTTGTAAGTAATGACTGTGCCGATGGATAATGAGAAAAATTTTTAAAACCAGTTAAGTTGAGAGTAGCCATGGGAGTAATGCGTCGTGACATCGCTCCTGCATAATCTGTTGGCAACAGACATGCCGAGTTGCAATGGTCGACGGCGGCGAGTGCGGTGGCGCGCGCAACGCGCACGTGCCGCAGTACATCCGGCATGGTTATTTCCGATATGTCGCCGCGCTTTATATTTAGCAGCCGCATGTCGGGCCAAGTGGCGTCGCGGCGTACCGTGGTGACGCGCGAGTGTCGCGAGTCGCCCTCGGCTCGCTACTCGAGTGTCGCCTGCAAACCTATGTAAGAGTGTGCGATTGGTCTTTAAAACGTAATTATATATGTATTTCATATAACAATATGAGACATGTAATCTGTAATAAGTAACACGTGTATACCGGCTGTTGACTTGTTCATTGCCTCAGGCGGTCACGTATTTCATTATTTTCATTTTATTCAGAACATTAGAAACGTTATCTTTTCTTACCGTAGCTCTGTTTAGGGCGTTTTATAAACTTGTAATCATAGTAAATGTTAAGCACAACAAAGTTATCTTACACGTGAAGACGGATACGCTAAACTATCGTTTAGGGTATGGAACTCCAAATGTTGTGTGTAGTTATAGAATAATGGCTGCGGAATATCGTTTAACAAAATCGACATGGTAAGGATCATTAAATATTGTATTTGTATATAAATTGTTATTCGAGTGGGAGGATAGAGACTTTAGTATTTCTTGTTAAATACAGATATTTTAAACATCTAAATGTATTATGAAAGGACGAAGGTGAATATAACAATTAGGAAATATTTTATTAAGGTATTGAATAACCGAGCAAAAGCACACTACGTATCTAACGTTTGCTAACATTAATATACATGTGAAGAGAAAAAGCACCTTTAAGTGGCAAAAGCTCTTTTCATATGAATATAAACTTGAGGTCGCTGGTGATATCAGGACACTTTGATGACATCGTGTCGTCATCAGAAGTGGTGAGGTTACTGAGAAACTGCCACAATTCTGTAGCTTAAATCGTTGACGCCCATGAGACGTTATCTCAGAGGTCATGTGCATCTTTATAGCACTCAGTGTGCTAAATAATAAAAACTATTGCCAAAAGTAAATTCGTGTATCCTTGTTATTTTGGTTTTGTATTTTGTAGTATGGTGAATCTTTACAATATATTTTTCCTATAATTTGAACTTAAATATTTTCTAATTGCAATTAGTGCACAACTACTGTACCTATTTAAATTTTCATCTTTCGTATTATTTTTGCTTTATCCGCATTCTCCGACTCTCGGTTGCAATTAATTTACAGTACGTTTTGCGACTAACGCAACAGATTTTTTTTAATTAAACACAAAAATGTTTCCCTAAATGTGGAGGACACATAGAAAAGCGCGATTGTAATGCGGGCGCGGGCGGGACGTAGCGGACGGTGCACGCGCGATTTTGGCAGCCGCCCAAGAAGGCGGCCGCGGGCTGCGCGCGCAACGACCGATCTGTTTCATTATTCCTGTCCCATTAGATATGTGTGAAGTGTATTTTTAACGCACTGCGCGTGCAATCGCCGCCTCGGCACGCGACACGACCGTTTCCTTCGTTTGGCGCGCTCTTTTTGTATTTATTGTTAGTTTTAATTATAAGACGGCGTTACACGAGTACGCGTTGGAAGTGGGCTCAGTTCCGTTCTTATCGTCGCAGCGTTTGAAGTCGTTTAAAGAGATTCAATTAAAGATTTTTACAAGCGATTTGTTTGCGTTATTGTATACATGAAACAGATGGATCGTTTTTGCTTTGTTTTTGCTTTTCATTGTATTTTAATACAATTATCATTCTTCTTTGCTGCTGATAAATACAATTGAAAATTTGCTCGATGAATGCCTGTGGAAATCGCGTACTACGAATTGTTCTGTATAAAATAAACTGAATTATTAATTCTAGATTTTGGGAAATATAATCTACACCTATCTTTTGATCTACTTTTCCTATGGTCTTGTAATTTTACGAAATCGTGCATTTATCCAACAACGAACTAATTAAAAACGTTGTTTACATATATATATATATATATATACACACACACATATATATATGTATGTGTACTTTTTACTCAGGAGGGCAAATAGTTGAATAAAAATAGCATTTAAAAGAGTTACTTTTGGTAGATTCTAATTGAGCTATGATTATTAATAAACTTTTACACGTTCTTTTATCAGATATATTAAAATTTAGAATCGCGTGTTAGCCCAATGGTTCAAAAACATTTCTTTTCTATCTTTCACGACGATCTTCATAATACGTGCTTGTTGGATTAGGTCTATTTGTATTTCTTGAACTAAATACCTATATACCGATAATAGAAAATAAGTCAATATTCGGTTGTAGATAAATCTTCTGGAATATTTGGCTTTGTTCAGTGTTACAACTATGATATCTTAATTTTTTTTTAATTTAACAATTTTTACAGTCTACTTCTTGATTCTTTGTAGCATGTTTGACGTTTTACGATATCGTATAAGTGTGTTTATTTAGTTCGAAAACCAATATCTATCTATCCTTCGACATAGATAGCTATCTAAGATAGCTGACAACTTTCTATCTGTCTATCGACGGTCCTAGATGGCTTTTCATCCGTGCCCTCCCTCTGCAAGCGACGCATTCCGTTATTACATATGTTATTACAAATTCGTACTTAAAAAATACACGCAACAAGTAAATAAATAGTAACAAAACAGAAACCGTTTAATATTTATGATTAGACGTAATTTAAATATTTCGTGAATTTTGATGTGGCATAAGTATATAGTTACGTTTTAAAATCAAGAATAATATAAGTAAAAACAGTTAAAGTTGTGCGTAGTTTTGAAATGCAATCAGTATTTTCTTTTCATTATGTCAAGTATTAAATAGGACAAAAGGCAGTATTAATAAAACATTTATACTGCCATGCCTGCCTGCTATTGTAATTGAAGAAAGTAATAAATTATAATAATAAAGAGATAATTATTGTTATTATTTATTATATACACAAAAACACTTATTAAATTTATAATAAATTGTAATAATAATTATAATATTAAATAATTCAACGCAATTCTTATTAATCCGAAATCTACTTTTATAGCTCACACGTAAATATGTTTTACTCGGTATTTACATGTACGCCGGACTTAATTAAATTCATTTTCGGAGTCATCATCTCAGTATGATAACGATCGCAAACTTTAAAATCGTTGTAGCTAGAGGTCAAGATGCTTGCCACTGTTTTTACAAAAAAAAAATTAATAACTTCACATAAAACATACCGTCGATAAGCGTTAGTCGCTCAAAAATGACAGAAAAGTCGCTTACTGTTGAAAATCTAACCTATCGAAGATAACTGTCAAAAAGTTACTGGAAAGCAACATCTGCTACTTCTATACAATATTGGATAACCGGTGAGTGATTCGCACTCTCATTGGTTATCTACCAATTCGTGCGTGCGTACGGTGATAGTAATTCCTATCTGTTGATATGTTATTGATAGGCAAAACTGAAACGTCAGTTCGAATTTCTATCTCTAGTGATACAAAAGAACGGATGGACAGAATATCGGTTTTGGGCATTAGAGACCAGATGAGATCAAAACGCGTCTACATTTATAAAATTTTGTTGAAAATATAAACACGGAATTTTCTAGTCTTACACAAATATCGTAAAGCCGAGAAATCTTATCAATAATCCACAAATAAAAAAAATATTCTATATACTTATTTTTATTGCTAATTCAGGCATACGTATGTTGAGCATGTCAACGAAGCCAATACCTGAAAGTTCTCGTAAATATTATATATTCAAATAAGAGCTGTGTAAAACTAGAAAGAAAGATTTCATTTTCTCATCAAGCATATGATTTCGTATGTTCCGGTAATTGACACTGTTTTGTCTGCACCTCCAACCTTCTAGTAATAAATTGTACGTGAGACACGGGATTGCTTTTTACACAAATACCTCCGGCGTTGGCACTTACGTAAGCTCATAAAACAACGTATCGACTTAAATTATTATACGAGCACAAATAAATCGATGTTGTTTATATAACCCTTACTAGTTTATGTAGAATTGTTATTGCCTAATTGTATTAGAATGGTGAAGGAACGCGTGGACGAATCTCATAAGATCGATATTGATGAATTCTCTCCTTCTATTAATAGGTGGTAATGACTTAAGAAGTGAAGTGAGTCAAAATCTTCATTGGATGCTGTAATTTTTTGTCCCGTTACGGAGCCGACGTGTGCAGAAGACAGTAATATTTTATCCGTTTGACTTGATGATTTGTCCAGTTATATTCAACTTTTATATTTAACTTACAGAAGTTATGACGACTTGTTTATAACCACTTTTTTGTTTGTATTGTATAAAGAAATTAGAGAATGTCTCTGAATTCAAATTGAGATGAAAACTGGATTTTGATATAGGCATACAGAAATGCGGCTCTCAGTCACCGTTAAAAAGCAAAAATAGCTGACGTATGTAAATGCCGACCATAATGTGTTTTATTTAGAGCACTAGGCTAATATGTGATAAAATTAAATTGATTGGATATAAAATGTCGCTTTATTTTATTCCGGTATATTTTTGTCCGGTTTTAAAATATACTTGTATCATCTCTGTTACATGGGAGTTGGATGGGTAGAACCACAAATTTTGTATTCCTGTCGTATTGTGATAGATTGGGGTAGTTTTATATAGTAATTATATCTATATTCACAAGTATAAAATATCACTATTTCAAAAATATATCTTTTATTGTTATTAAGGATAATCTAGGTAAAAAGGTTTACTTTTTTATATCATTTTTGGGTCTCCTTTTAAACATTTCGTATTTTGCTTTCCAACAAGAAGTATTTTTTTATTAAATTTAATACGTTTTAGATAATTTTGTTTTACTTCATTTCGAATCTAATAGATGGCGTTGAACGCATTAACCGATTAATTGGCTTAAAGTGCGCATACATATATATCCTCTACACATTAGCCGCAACATTCAAATAGCTTAAAAAACACATTTCTAATTTAAAACTTAGTCAAGTTGATTATTATGCATACATATTTCATTACATTACCGTGTAGATTACAATATGAATAGACATGTTTTTGGGACACTGTGATCACGGCGTCGGTAACCTACTTTGGGAAACATTATGAATCGCAATTTGATCAAGTTACAATTCTTGTCTTCGTAATTAAATTTAAAAAACGTGTTTTCTGTTGTTTTGATATTTAGAATATCTATGGTTAGTAATAATTAAAAACCTAAGCAAAAGATAAAGCATTTTAATACGAGACGATTTCTCGAAGTCGATCGCAGATTATGATATTTGGTATGAAACGATTCTAAAGACATTTCTTAGGTTTTTCGAGTGTTCACCTAAAATTCATATTTTATTTATGAAATAAAAGAAAGAAGTTATCTAAGATCAGTTAGCATGGTATTAACCACGGTTTTCCATTTAACGTTGTTGAACTAATACACCGAGTGAACATTGCTGAAGTGATAGAGAAGTTGTAATCCTTTAAAATTATAAGCTGTAGTTTTTAAAAATATTTAAGAGTCTTTTAGATCCCGAATCATAGAGGAATATTTATAATATATTATAATGCAAAGTTTACAATAATGACAAAAATATTGGCCATTTTTTCAATTTGTCATTTTGAGGTATTAGGTACTTATTATTTGTCAAATTACCGTGCTGTTCGGCTGATTACTGAACCCCTAACGTATACATTTTGCCAACTTTTTTATTTACTATATAATACACAATTCTATAAATTTAATAACTTATAATAACTGAAGAATCATATTACTCCCATATTTAAATCTACGCAGGCTAATGAAGTTTATGTTTCAGCCGGAGTGAGAAGAAGGTTATTAAACTCATGGATCTGACTGGAGTTAAAAGAGGATTATTCAACTCATGCAATTTATTTGTTTACATGGGTAAAATTAAGAATTGTAGGTTCTTTGAAATACAAAAAATAAATATTAAAAAAAATATTAACAATGACCAAAATAAAAAAAAATCATCCGAATGAAACTAAAACCTTCATTGTTTGTTGGCTCAGAAAACTTTTCTTAAACCTCTGTAGATTTAGAAAGTTGGAGAAAGTATTGTGCACAATATTGATAAATTAATTGTACCAAGGTATATAACCAAGAAAGTAAAGATTATTTGTGAGGCTACAATTAACCTCCTCGGAGTAAAATAAGTCTTATTTCCCACCAACAACGTAATAATATTAATAATGTTTTCTGAACACATTAATTGATGTCGTTGCGATGTGGCTGTACGGATTGGTAAACCTATTTTACTTACATTCGAAGCTCGCTACGTCAGTTTCTCGATGCCTATTCGGAATTAATCATTCGTGTTGTGTATCGGCAGCGACATCGGTAACACACCGACCGTCCGCTTGTCGCAGAAGGTGGAATGTCCTCTGTTACGATAACATCTGATCAGAAACGAGCACTCCAAATTGCGACGGATGTAAGTATCGATTTATGGAAATGAGATGCTACAACTGCCAAATACGCTTTCGAAATGCGTTCATTGGTCGCAGGGACTTGCAAACATAGTTAATCTTTGTAACCATCATTACCAGGTTGTGATCATATTCTCACATCGTAATGGTGAATCAGGCATTCGTTGCACAATTGGAGTTTTCGAATCGCGTACAATTTTAATTATAAAATCATATAGTAGTAGCGTGGCTAAAATATAGTGGATTGATGATAAGATACGGTTCAGAAAATGAATTAATATTAAAAACTAATAAGAAAAGTATTAATGGTTATAATATTAAACTTTTAAATTAGTACTAGATTAATTGTAATTTTTAATTAAAATTTAGTTAGACCTGATTAAAAACGTAAACAAATAATAGCATTATTCGATATTTAGGTAAATGTCAATATTTCACGAAATTTAAATTGATGCTAAAACGTATTTTGTGGATAATTTATTATTTTCTCACTGAAATTATAATGGACAAAAAATTTAAAGTTAAATAAATACACCTATATGAAGCGATTAGTTTGTTTGTTGAATCAATTCAGTAGATATAATTTCCTTTTTTTATGGGAGGTTTAATAATAAATTAGAATAATGAGTCAAGTAAGCCATATCTATTGATGTAAACATCTGAGAAATTATAATTAAACTTTTTTATTTCTTTTTACCACATAATTTCATCGTAGCTCGACCGATTTAATTTTATATTCTTTTCATGTAAAATTATATTTACCATTTTTTTAATGATCAATATTTTTGAGCCGCAATAGCTACTGTATACATAAACTGTTCAGCCTTTCGAATGATACTAATGCTTTAAACTTATCTGTACCAATTTACGTCTCAATACTGCTCTTAACTTCCTGTTCATAGTAACAAAAGTGTTAAATGGTCATTTACGTAAAATGCGGTACGGCATTAGTGGTGCCGAGTGACGTAACGCTCTGGTGTGGGCGACCACTTTCTTCCGTATACTGGAATGTTATTAGCTGTAATAAATATTGAATATAAAGAATATATCCATCGTAAGTGACCTCTCCGTATCATATGTACGGAGATCGGTTTCCGCGCCAGCCTGATGCGGCTAACGAAACGAGTTTTTTTATCGAAGCCAATCGACTAGTAATTTCTTTTCTTTCCTCAGTATCGCATTCTTCAAGAGGTTAAACGCTACTTAGTTTTGACAACAATACGAGTTTATTCTTCGTCGCTTGGAAATACCGTCTTTAGTTGAACTATCAAATGGAAGATGTATAGTTATGTGCGTATGAAAGTTTTTAGAAATGTTAAATACGAATATTTGTTTGAGAATTCTTTGGTGCGAGCTTTTGAGTTATTATCTTTATTAAAGTTACATAAGCTGTATGTGAAGCTGTATGTGAATAAAACGAGAAACGGTTTGATTAACGTAACGTTATAATGCTATTATTGATTGTATTCACTTCGAAAAAGTAGCCTTTTTTTCTCTTGACATTAAAAATTAATTTATATCATTAAAGACAGTTGTCAAAATATTGACGAAAAACAATTAATATTACAGTCTAGGTCGACAAGGACTCGAATAATAATTTCTTAATTAATAATCGCGAAATATTCTCTTCGTTGTGAGAATATAGTGTTTTCCCTGTATCTATAAAACTCCTGTTTACTGCCGTTATATTTTACATTTATACATGAAAATAATAATAAAAATGTTCATTGGAGAAGAAATTGAAATATTATTATGACAAATGACATTTTAAAAATGTTTAAATTATTATCACACGCAGACTAGTCACACGCGAGAAATATCTACACCGCTCTCCGAGTTCAAGATGCTAATTCCGTAATAAAATATTTAAATGATATCAACAGGGAAGCATTTAAGAAATAACGTTAGACGTACGCATTGTGCGTGAACCGATTAATAAAATATTTTTCCACGTGTGGATTATTTATTACCTCTTCAACGCCAGTCGCAATAGCCGAGCAAATGAATGTCGATCTCTAGGTATGGCGAGTGAAAGCGCTCGATCTCCGCAGATGACATTATCGATTGCTTACGTAAATGAATCGCCACTTCTGGTTCATTGTTTTAATCCATTCATCGGGCTGTATTTTTTGTGGATAATTATCATTTGTAGGTTTCCGTAGTGAAACGAGAAATCCTTGTGGCTCCTGAAAGATAAAGAGAAATCCTGTTTGACTCTTATGGTTTTACACCCTGGAAGTCCAGAGCACCACAGTTTCCACAGTGTTAGACTTATGTGCGTTAATGAAGACATATAAAAGCCCATAAGCGTTTTGTTACAACGTTATTTCAATTACCAATCAGACAAATGAGAAATCTGATATTTTTTTTATGCAAAGTCGAGTTATTTTACACAGTATTTGGTAAATGATACTTGTACGGAACTCTTTGAATCAGCAAGATGTGACAGTGCAGATTATGTCCTGTCGTATTCTCCATATATAGGTGTTACATATTCATCCATGAAACTTGCAGGCTTAATCGGGTCATCGAACGAAATCATCTTGACAACAACAAAGCGAATGCCAATGTCAGTTATCAGTTTATTTTTAATTAGTCTAAGAAATGGCTACGAATTAAAAAATATTCATCGCGACAGGGGTAATGTCTTACAGCCCCTCTCCTCCTAACTCTAAGTATACTTCTTATTTAAAGAAAAACCCTATCAATAATTTTTTTATTTTAAAAATTATTGGATAGATATTTTAAAATTAAATTGAAAGAAATTACCATTTTCTTTAATTGTAAACCTCGTTCGCAATAGCTTAAAAGTCGTGTGCTTTTCCACCTAAAGTATTTCAATCATAAAATTTGGAAAAACTCTGGACTTCGGTTAATTTGCATTAACCGTTTTAAAAGACTTAACCAATACCTTAATATACTACGGCACCTCACGATATCCCTGTTCCGACATGAACTGGGCTGGTTTTCCATTTTTTTTGTTTATAACAACTTGCTGTGTTAAGCAATCATAGGCTCAATATTGTTTTGGAGGATAATTACTGCTTGAACAGTGTGTTTTTTATGTAAAACGTTTATCAACGGGGTTGTACCATTGTATTTTTACATGAAATAAATGTTAGTTACATATCCGGACATAATACAATAATCGTAACAACTAATCGTACCAAAGTTGTTCATATTTGCAATAAATGTAGATATTTATCTTCTTTCAGGCTATTGAAAGTTGTAATATGTAATAAATTAAGATACCGCTGCTCGGTCCACTAAAATTGAATCGAACAAATAAAAGTCACGAGCTGGACTAGACTCGTAACTCGTGAGAAATTGTTCCACTCTTCATTAGCAGTAAATTGAGCCAATACGGAGCGGTTAATGTCGATATTGAACGGCAAGTATGGTAATGAACTTATTAATATTCGGAAAACATCGGGCGGTTCGATTGATTGGTGGCGTATGATGCGGGATTTCTCGCGTCGACAAGTTTAATTTTGACAAACAGCATCGTCGAGAAAATATCGGATATTTTTTCTTTTTTTTTATTGTTTTTGATGTGAAGGAGCCACGTTGAAATTTGTCGTCATTGTTGAAGGTTACATTACTTCATCGAAATTTATTTTATAAGGCTATTGCAGCGTAGTGTAATCAAATTATCAGTATTTATGTAACAATGTACTTGATGTCTTGTTTTCTGGCCATGTGGGGCATAGCATCGACGATATAAAAGAACCTTATTATAATATAATTTAGATTCAATACCATATCAGAATCGACCGATACTACAGAACAGTACTATATTAATATTCATATGCCAGTTTGATGACGTGCTATTTTATTTTGACGTTTTAACTCGAAGTTTCACTTGTATGGAAAAGGGAAAATATAAAGTCTATCCCATTTTCATAATACAGAAAAAGTTCATTGACATGACACAGGAGATATGTATGTAAAATTTCAGAGATGTTCATTGAGTAGTTAAGCGTGAAACAAAATTAAGAAACAAACTTACTTTCTCATTTATTTATATATAACAGTTAGGATTTTTCTATTGTATGAATGAACTGACGGATTGGGTATATGTTCGGTTAAAAGTTTTGTTAAAATATCTACGATATCTTTATTTTAGAGCGATTGAAAGACAGTTAAACAATATTAAATTATATTTATGTATGGGCCTACTTTTTGTTAAATGTTAAATTACGGTGTGTTTCCATTACATAATCTAATCGGTGCCTCTTCCAATTATTGATTTAAATAGCATGACATTATTTTGGGTACATTTCTCTCGCGATGTACCTAAAATTTATGTTGTCTTTCACCAAGACGTGATAGGCAGCAACAGTAGAACGATTCATTGCACTCTTGTGCTGTTTTTTTTTGTCGGCCACTGTATAGACATGATTCTTCCTGCGTTATTGTAGTCATATTCATTTACAAAGAGAAAAGTAGATTTTCTTTTTACCTTTAAGGAGTCTAAGTTTGGTTCATTAGTTAGTATGTATGAAAACATCGATTTAACTTTAGCAAGTATCTTTTTTATGTTATACATGCTAAAGTTAAAAATAATTTTTATATGTGTCATAATTTCCAAAGAAAAACCCAGCGTGATGGATGGGACTTGACGGTTTTTATTAGATTAGATATTTATTTATTAGGCGTCATATTTCACACACAAAGACACACACGTTTGCGCTACTGAAAAACGATTGAAACCTCAAACTGTCGTCATATGCAATCTGACATTTCGTTCACATCGAGATGGGATATTAAGGTAAAAAATTGTATTATTTTAGGTATGGCTATTTTTACTCCGTAAAATATAACATAAGGAGTTTAATAGAAAGATAAGGAATAAGGAGTTTAATAGGAGTTTAGAGAAATGTTAAAATACGGTATTTGGGTCTATTTTTAGGATCCCATGTCTCAGAATCGTATATCAGAAGACCCCGTTTATCATGAAGAACAGTTAAAGACTTTTTAGATATCACATTATTTCATACTGATTAATTGATTCCCCATTAAAACCTTGAACTTTCCTTTGCCCTGGAATGAAATCATTAATTTTTTACTCTACTTGAAATTGTGGTTTTAATTTTGTATATTTTTAAAATACCTACTTATTAAGCTCTACGATAATATGGTTTAGAGGTACGAAACTCTTAGCGCACGAGTTCTGCTCACACTTGACCGTATTTTTATACGAACGTAAAGTATTGCTGGGACATTTAGAACTTTTAAAGAATATATTATATTTTAAGTTATGGCATTTACATTCAACTGACGTAGTGTACACATTGAAAATGAAGACTGTAAGTTTGTCCATGCATAGGTGTGCATAAGTGTGTGCTTTTAATCTAAATTTCATGCCGATGACGTCTTTTAAAACTATGCAAGAAGAAACAAGAAAACAGATATGACCACCGATTCATGGCCTCGGTTACTTATACATAAAATTAGGTGAGTAAGAGGTAATTATTTTTAGAAATAATAAGGTCGTTGTAATGACGGTTCCGGCGAGGCGCCAGTGCCGATTGGTCGAGATGTAATTATAGGCTGCCGGGTGCTTACGGAAATTCCTAAAACTCTTTGCGGTTTAACGTAGGCGCAGAGTACATTGAAATGCTCGGTTTGTTTAAATGTTTCTGTACTTTACGTGAAGCGTAGCACTTAGGATGTAATTATAGGAATAAAGCTATTGTTCAGTGCGTATACGGCAAATGTAATATGAACCGGCGTTCATTGTCTGAACATAAATAAGAAGTTTTCCATTAAAATACTCCATAAACAAAGCGACAAAAATAACTAATTTTTTTTTAATTTTATGTCTGATGTGAAACATCGAATGGCGCGTTTGGATGGGAGTTAAAACGTTCTCATGAAACGTCGCGACGTGCCATTCGGCCCGCTTTGCGTATGGTCGGCTCTTTCCGACTTAACTCGACCAGTTTCGCGTCTCGTATTATAAAATTAAAAATATATTTTCAGTATATTGTCTAAAAATATTTCTATGATAAATTATCTTATAAAAATGTAATAATAAAATTAAATTAATGTTTTATTATTAACAACTATCTCAATATTTATTTTTTCGTTTTCAATTGCATCAAGTAAAAATATAAAAAATTAGATTTTTCACATTTGCCAGACGTTCCATGACGGTTCAAAATTTGTTTTTAATTCAGTTTAGTGCATTAAAGAAACTAATATGCGATTATATTATTATAATAACCGTTAGATGTTAATAATAATAAATAACAGGCAACCATAAATTAATTTAATGTACGACTGCGACCGCTCTTTACAGGTCTTTGTTCGCCCTGAGTAGGTATTTCCTACACAAATAGACAGTGAGGTCGATTCTCCGAAATATTCGACAAAAATGCAATAAATACACCAATGCCGTGAGTACAGACAGTCTGCGCGACTTTCTGACTAAGCGTATGTCATTAATTTGGAGCCATAACGTGTAGGCAGGCAGGTAGTTACGGGTGTATTGCGACGCGGCGTGCCGGTAATGACGCACGGCCACAATCACACGACGAATAAGCACATATTTTAACATTTACATTGTAATAAATAAGTTTGTGGTGTATTCGTTCTTACCGCGCTTCGCTCATTTGCATAATAATCGAATCTACTACGGATATTGAAAACTAGTTATGGCGACTCGGCAGTGCTGCGCACTGCGTCACCGGTGTCGATATCGACAATGTTTGGTCGTAGCCATGCACAGTGGGATATTTGCTTTCCATATTAATAGAAAACGAAACTCAGATTTTAATAGTTAATTCATTGTTTTTTGTATAGAAATATCGGCTTAAAATGGTTTAATTTGTTGAAAAAAATATTGCGTGTTTTAATATGGATCAAATAATTCAACTTTTTATGCAGTTGAATTAAATTGACTAGTTCTCGTTCACATGGGGTGTTGTCCCATACGAGTTGGTTCCGATGAGCTATGGCATGCCTGTCTATGGTTAAAACTTTGTCCGCAGTACAACTATGAAATTTAAATTTCTTTTATAATACGTTAAATGAGAAAAAACACTATCACAAATATGAAAATATGTGCATAAATCCCTTACAAAAATTCTTAAATTTCATCGGTATATTGCGGGTAAAGCTGTAACCAGGAGCACGCGTGCTATACCTCATCGGAACCTACTCATGTGAGATAACACCTCATGTGAGCGAGAATGCGTAAGTTCCATTCAGTTGCGAAAAAGGTCGCATTTTATGATTCCGTCCTTACAAAAAATACAAAATTATTTTTTTTACTCACATGTAGACTATTTATGACATGTGATACATATTTCTACATATAATTAACTAAAGGAATACCTAATGTAACATTTGTCAAAATTTGAGTTTCGTGTTCTATATATGGAAGGCAAATTTCAGACCACTGTGGAACGTAGTCTCAAGTTTAGTTTTATGTCTCATTATCTTTTATTTTTAAAACACATATTTCCTTATAGAAATATAATAGAAATAGGGTTAACTGCAAATAGAGAATTTATTGTAGGTTATTATCACATCACTAATGGAGCACTTTTAGAAATGGGTATTTTGTTATATGGCAATTGCGACATTCGTTTATTCAATTATTGGAGAAATGAATTGATCTTACTCGTTGTCTCTTGGAATGGATTTACATTTTGTTTTTATGAACACTTAGTTGCTATATGAAAAAAGTCGTGGATACAAGTGACGTTGGTGAGGTCACTTGTACATTTTATCTTAACAAGTTTCCTTCGCTATATCGAGCTCATGATGTACATTGGCTTGTTAACGATGTGCATTGACTTGTGTGCAATTTTAATGCTGCGAAACATTTCCATTATCCAATAAATTTTGTCCATTTTGCTCTTCAGAACTTCAAAACCTAAATAAAAATTATCACATATATTTTATATTTAATATCGATATCTATACTGGAACTCAATTTGTCATCAAGATACGATACCGATATCAGCACTCACTTCTGCTCGTCACTAAAACGACTTCCATTGCGCGAGTTTGGCCATAAAAATATTTGGAAATAATTGGCGGTGCGATTTATGGCGCTCGGTGCTGGCTGGCGGCATTGTCGCGTCTCCTCCTCACCGCCTCCCACCCGGCCTAATGTGGACTAGTTTTTTTGTAATATTTCGTTTTATTACGAATATTTCCACACATACACACACATATACACGCATACAGATGCCGCCGTACACGCCTTTATTGCACGTATGTAGGTATGCTAATGCTCCTATGATAATAATTTATTTAAATAGTTTTCTTAGAATAAATAATACCGAGTATGTGTCGAATACGAGCAACGGTTTGCTCGCTTGTCTCAATGGCCTTTGTTTCGCAATTTGTTATTTATGTCTCTCGATCGTGTTACGTCGAGTTTTCGTAAATATCGTAACGTACTTCTTCGGTTTCGAAACAGATATGGATGAGTTTCTATTCAAGATGCGATAAATGCGGTTCGTGGTGTTAGTTGATTGTACAATTATTCGTCCACGAGTTATTATTTTCCTCATTATATCAGTATAAACTGGTATTTAATGGCGTCAGAACATTTCTCAATTTATTTCTGCCACCTTTTTCTTTCTTTTCATTCTTGCAATTGCATGTTATAAAATTCGAATTGTTTTAAAATGAAAATTTTTCAAGGTAAAAATATTGCAATATACATACTACAAAATAATTATTCGTAAGCTTAAACGTAAGACTCCAACGTTTGTCCGTTCGGTAAACTTATGTAATTCCTATTCTCGCTCCGTCAATGGCTCTCGAATTTCCTGTTGTATACCATTGCAAAATTCACAATGTTCTTAATAATTATATTGCAATATTTCCCGTTAAAATACACCATTTGAAAATCGTATCCTGGAATGTTTAATTCGAGTTAAAATCAGTATAATTGAGCGTTAACATTAATTGGATTAAGTAACGAACTGCACGGCCCGTGTAATCCTTTTCTGATCAATGATATTACTAATTATGTAGGGACAGCGAAACAGGGTATGTATCCAAAATTCTGATGCCTTTAAAATATTTTGTGCTGTACGACATGACAGATAGCATACTTGAGGTCAACCGTTTAACTTTCTTGAGGCTGGGAATATTATTTTAGTACGTTTGTCCAAACTAGTAATATTCGTTCAGAAGACGTTTCGAGGCATTTCATTGTTCAAAATAATATTCATATTCAACTGAGCTGGTTTTAATATATTTCTTAGAAAATTAAACCATTTTTTTATATTATGTAATTTTTCTTCTATAGGTGCAGAGTCTTCGTCAAAACCTTTTCAGAGATAAATTATTAGCTGTAAAAAGGAAACAGGTTTTACATCAGCCGCTTATTTTATGCTGGTTTCATTTCTTTCATGGTAGCCCGTTTGCCGAAACGTGACTGACGGTCGCGGATGTAAACGTCAAGTAGTCGTTACATCGTCTTTAAATAGGGAGAAGACCTGATATTATATTATTTTCCTATTGTAAGAATCTCGGTTTGGTTATTGCCGGTTACTCAAAGACATTTAATTTTCTACTTGTAATGGAAGCGCCATATGACATCATACCACTCTCAGTATTCATACCACTCTCAGTTTTTTTCGTCCAACTCTAATTAATGTAAGTGTCAAAATTGGGACGAGCGTTGCGAACTAGTATGCATAAACTTGTTCATAGATCGTTGCCGCAGGTCTGATTTGCGCGAATAAACCATAGGCGGTCATTATATTTTACATAATACTTATTCGCATTACAACATATCGGTCTGTCTGTTATTAAGTTACATGTGACCTCACATAATAAGTCTGTAGACGGGTAAATTAGAGTTAACATATTTTTTAAACTCCGTACACGCTTTTATGACTAGATACTTATGCACATAAGGAGACTGGCTTACATATTTATAGTCAATTTGATTCGTAGAAGGCGAGTTAATTAATATTGTACAACAGTTCACCATTTATAGCTTTTTATGCATAAGACAAAGCTCCCATTCTCGTCCGTTTCTCTGTGGTCGCGAAAACATGGGAACTACTGATTAAATTTCAGTGCGATTTTCACTATTGTTTAGAATGTTTATCGTAAATAATTTTGGCGTATAACACCATGTTATATCATGTAAAGATGACTAAGTAATCGTAATTTGTGAAACAACACGATAGCGAAAATAGCGAATGTTATCGTCAATCGCTGGCAAAACAATTGGGTATTTCACTAATTTTTTAAAATTTTTTTAATCATAATTTCAAGGTACAAGCTGATGAAGAGTGAAACATTTTTTTAATTATTTTAAAAATTTATCGAGTTATAAAAGTTTAAATTTAATCTTTAGACAAGGACGGGAATACTGTGTTGTGAGGTCATTTTGAATATTGCAGATTATATTCTACAAGAGGAAAAGAGACAGGGATATACCCAACCCTATCCGTACCTTCAAATTCAAAGAAGCCTATAACTGGCTTATTTTTCAATCAATTTTTGAATTTTTTTCAAGACTGGTTTTTAATTAACTTATATTTCACAATATTGTACGAAAAATATCAAAATTTAGAATGAGTCAATTACCGTATTAAACATGCATACATTGATATAATGTATGACAGGACTCTAGATCTTAAAATATCCGCCATACGATATATTTATCTTTTATACATAATTTATAATAAATGTTTCTTGGGTATGAAATATATTTAAAAGTTATTAAGATTTTTGAGATCTCTTTGAGCAATTCTACATATATCTTAATCAAATTAGAAGTTATAGTAACGTATTTCTCATTTAATGGAGATAACTTTTGTCTTTTGTAACTTGAATTTTACTAAAAGTATTTGATGCTATTTAC
Organism: Druceiella hillmani; assembly: GCA_039881145.1. Classification (NCBI taxonomy): domain Eukaryota; kingdom Metazoa; phylum Arthropoda; class Insecta; order Lepidoptera; family Hepialidae; genus Druceiella; species Druceiella hillmani. Next base: position 16,519,055 of record JAYKKI010000008.1, on the reverse strand, counting down.
ACCATTATGTAAAGGATTTATTTCAGATGGTTGTAGTATATCAAATATTGGAAAAATTTCCGGAAAATTCTAGACAAGTAATATGAGACTCAGGAAAATTCTCGAACATTCTGGAAAGCATTGAAATATTCTAGAAAATTTTGTATCGTAATCAGGGAATATTTCAGAATATTCTAGATCACATCGATTTTGGTTCTGGAGTTTTACATTTTAGCACCATCTGCCGCAAACGTTAAATATAGTATACAATTTAATTTAATAAACAAATTTTATTACATTAACTAATAGCGGACCAGGGCGAGTCGCTATAAATAGAAACGATTTTTTATCAAATAGTTGATAAAGGAATGATTAAGTAGTGTAATTTGTAATCCGTTCATTAGCACTCCAAACCGAAGGAGAAAACGGTACATTTGCACTATCTCGTTGTTTGTCGATTCGATTGTCTGTCACGGCCTACTAAAATATTTTGAAATCTTTATAATTTTTTTAACCTTGTTTAAAATGGCGTTAATTGAATCATCAAAAAAAATATTTTTTAACGCGATGTGCGACAAGTCGAAATAAAGCTGATACAAAATAGAATTGATCTTATCTATCTAAATCTAAAGCTGATACAAAATAAAATTGATAGTATCTTTAAAAACTGAAAACAAAATTGTTTGACAAAAACTTATAAGAGTGACCCAAAATTGGTTGTACCACCCGTTTAAAGTATTAATCGGAAAATTTTGAAAACATTGTGACATGTGTGTGTTGAAGGCAGCTTCGTAGGAAATTAAGCAACCTTCTGAAATACTTTTGCTTTATAATATTATTTTAATTTTTTTTTCATTTTATATAATACTTTCACTTTTCACCTCATATCTTTCAAACTTAATTCGACCGAAAGTGTTGGTAATAGTAAAAAATAATTATTGACATAAATTTGTAATGTCAAATCACATAAAAATATTTGAAAGTTTCTTTTATATTTTTATTATCAAGGTATTATAATGTTAACGTAACATTGTTTAATGTTAACGTAACTTTTATATTATCAAGGTATTATAATGTTAACGTAACATTGTTTATTCAAATACCGTATATCCAAAGGTTCCGCACCACATCACTCGCGACCAGTTCGCATATGCGTCTATACAAGTTTATTTGAGAAAGTTTCAGCAAAGTTAAAAAATTCTAATTGTAAATTTTAATACCGAAAATTTCTCTATACTGTACTATATGCATTTGACCGATTTTTAGTATTTATTTTTGTTTTTGTTTTGAGTAGTGTACATGAAATTATCATAATTACTAAAATAATGTTACAATTGTTGTAAGATCTTGACGGAATCTCTACGTTTAGTAACTGTCTGGGACTGTGAAACGTATTTAAACAAAACGACACTCGATTACATATCTAAGTTTAAGCGAGCAATGTTAAATATTGTAATATACAATATTACAGAACTTCCGTATTTCTTTGACCTACAATTGCTGTAAGCTCCTTTTCTACGAAAGCTCCTTTTAATCCCTAATACCTTAATACCGTAATCTCAATGTGATCTCTCCAATCTGACAAGTAATAAATCCTTCTTGTTTTTCAGCAGCATCAGTCTGGAACTTATTTTGCTTGCAGCGATGTGTCTCTCGCCAAGTGTCAAGTGCCGTATAAGAGAGACCGCAATGCTAATGCAAATGCATTTGCTGGCGTGACTCAGTTATAGATATTCGTTTTTATTATAGTAATGATTAGTTATATAACAACCATAGGTGAGGATCACTGGAAAAGCGTTCTAGTTTGTAATATCTCTAACGATTGAAAGTACACACTTAATCGCCTATGAATAGCTGTCTGTCGGTGCGCACCTCCAAGCAGTGCGCCAACGTGTAATTACGGCGTCGCGTCGAGGCGTCCCGCACGCGCCGGCTCACCTACAGCCCGCAGCGACCGTGACCGTCCTACCCCACATACAGCGAGCGGGGCGGCCAAACCTGTTTGCCGGCACGTCCGCTTACGTATTGTTATGTGGACTCATCGCGTCCGCCGTTACGCGCGCTCCCGCGACCGCTCTCCCATCGCCAATTTGCCTACTCAAAAAGGAAGGAAGCGTCAGGAACGGATTCCATTGTGGCGCTTCCTGCCACTCCAGAAATATTGAAGATACTTTATCTAATTGGACTTATGTTGCGGATTACGCCTTCTTCCTAAATTGGAGTCAATGTAACACTAAATATAACTGACAACCTTTGTTTATTTATATGTATACTGCTAATTCCCACAGTATTTTCAATTATGTTACATGCAAAGTTCCTTTATATTTAGCTATACCATTTTTCACTCGAGAGGTCTGAAATATCCTACGTGAGCTATCACCGATTCGTCAAAATTTAGAGGAATTTCTCTTTCTTATTTTAGAGTACTTTAAGAAAAAAAAATTTAAAAATTATATGTCGTGGCTAATTTAAAATACACCAGGTTCTTGTTATATACCCTTGGTTATTGTTGACTTTAATTACATTAATTTCTTTTTTCTGTCTTGTCTGATTGTCTGCTATTTCAATACCATTTTTTATGTTACGCTATTTTAACTCGTAAAGCTGATTATGAGTCATTAATTTAATTATTGAAAATATTTGAACATATCATAAGACTATTAAGAGGTGAGGAAACTATCATTTTTTCTAACGCTTTATGGTCTTTATGGAATTGTGAAGACAGATTCCTCGTTTTACGATCTATAAATTAAGAAATTGTTTCAATGTTTTTTATAGTATACGTATCTCTTTTTTACTGTCTATTTTGACCCTACTGGATCGACCCTACATGCTCAATATGAATGGTGGATCGCCTCTTCAGTTCACAAGTTTTTCACCATTGCAGGCGTATACGGTCCTTTCGTCTTCAAAATATTATTTCTTGTATGCGAAGATAGTAAAGAGCAAAATAATAATAATAAATATAAAATTAAGGGGATATAAAGAGCAATTTGAACTATAACGTTATAGACAGTGGTAATAACGATAACTTTAGTCGTTCAAAATGATCTTTTTCCGATAAACCATATTTTTACACCCCTGAAAAATATCATGAAATAATTTTTATTTTCTACGAGCAATAATGGAAATTACGAAATTAGGAAACGCCACTTTGTCCTTTCTATTTCAAGAAAACAAAAAAAAGTGAGATATTTGTTTATTTAAATAAATTTGTTGCCAAAAAGGTATTTGAGAATTGTTTTTTTATTAGTCACCTATCTATCTAAATATATTATTTCTAAAAGGTGTTTTTTGGTCGAGCGGCTCGATCTCTTTAACTACTGCACCAAAAAAAATACCCACTTAAAGCTTATGTTTTCTACTTTGGGCGAAAAATATAAAAAATTCGAAAAAAATCTTTTTGTTAATAAAAAAATTATTTTTTATAACAATTGGCATGAGCGCCATCTGTGGGCGACACATCAAATATCTTAGCCAAATTGTATACTTGGAACACGCTAGATGGCGATATAGTGCGAAGACTTCGCACGGGTCAGCTAGTTTCTCATTATTTGTAATATATAAATTAGTCTGTTCCTGTCAAATACAAATAGAACTTGCCCTACGAGGGTTCCGTACACATTTAGACACGCATATTTTGAGGATACATAATATTTCTATTAAACTATTTATAATTATTAATTTTTACAACGTAAATATATTAACTATTATATCTTTCACAGGCATAAAGACAATGGTACATATTTTGAAACTGATAAGATCTAGGATAATCGCTATAGTTATCCTCTAATCTTTTAGTCAGATTTTACTAACCATGTTTTTTTTATTAATCCCCTCTTTTATTCTTATATGAGTTCTTTATTAATCCCCTCTTTTATTCTTATATGAGTTCTTTATTAATCCCCTCTTTTATTCTTATATGAGTTCTTTATTAATCCCCTCTTTTATTCTTGTATGAGTTCTTTATTAATCCCCTCTTTTCTTCTTATATGAGTTCTTTATTAACCCCCTCTTTTCTTCTTGTATGAGTTCTTTATTAATCCCCTCTTTTATTCTTATATGAGTTCTTTATTAATCCCCTCTTTTATTCTTGTATGAGTTCTTTATTAATCCCCTCTTTTATTCTTGTATGAGTTCTTTATTAATCCCCTCTTTTATTCTTATATGAGTTCTTTATTAATCCCCTCTTTTATTCTTGTATGAGTTCTTTATTAATCCCCTCTTTTATTCTTATATGAGTTCTTTATTAATCCCCTCTTTTATTCTTGTATGAGTTCTTTATTAATCCCCTCTTTTATTCTTATATGAGTTCTTTATTAACCCCCTCTTTTATTCTTGTATGAGTTCTTTATTAATCCCCTCTTTTATTCTTATATGAGTTCTTTATTAATCCCCTCTTTTATTCTTGTATGAGTTCTTTATTAATCCCCTCTTTTATTCTTGTATGAGTTCTTTATTAATCCCCTCTTTTATTCTTATATGAGTTCTTTATTAATCCCCTCTTTTATTCTTGTATGAGTTCTTTATTAATCCCCTCTTTTATTCTTATATGAGTTCTTTATTAATCCCCTCTTTTATTCTTGTATGAGTTCTTTATTAATCCCCTCTTTTATTCTTATATGAGTTCTTTATTAATCCCCTCTTTTATTCTTGTATGAGTTCTTTATTAATCCCCTCTTTTATTCTTATATGAGTTCTTTATTAATCCCCTCTTTTATTCTTGTATGAGTTCTTTATTAATCCCCTCTTTTATTCTTATATGAGTTCTTTATTAATCCTCTCTTTTATTCTTGTATGAGTTCTTTATTAATCCCCTCTTTTATTCTTATATGAGTATTTTACAAGTTTACCTAGTGCAAAATTTGTGGGTTAATAATATATATTACTATGGCAAAATTTCGATTATATGAGTATTTTACAAGTTTAGCTAGTGCAAAAATTGTGGATTAATAAGATGTGGTCTTAAAAATTACACTTGAAATTTTAAAATTTCATGTTGATTATTAAAAAGTCTTTAATAAAAGGAATGAAATTATGCGTTGTAAATTTATACTTTGTAAACTACTCAGTTTAAATCGATTGTCTAGTTATATTAAAGTTTTCAAATTTTTATCATATTATGTTTCGCCCTAGGTGAACCTATTCTGAATTTAGTAAATTAAGTACAAAAAAATTAAAATAATTATAAAAATAGATCCAATATTTCGTGTCATGTACATTCATTTATTTTATAATAAAAAGATAATTTAACATTTTGTTTGTGCCGAAATCTAATTTTTTTAAATTTTGCGCCAGTGGCAAACAGGTTGTGCCGTGTGACATTCAATTGTATATACTTTTCATATTTATATTAATGGATTGTCAGTAACAATAGTTAATATGTATTTATTTGGTTGATTTTTTTCTATCTTGTACTGACTATGATTGACTCTTTCAAATACCAATTTTATTCATTACACAATTGGAGACTGTATACGTAACAAACTTAAGCCAGCATTTTATTTTTTAGCCACTTATTGATTTTTTACACTTTTAAATATCACATTAATGATAAATATCAGATCAATTAGATATATATATATATATATATATATATATATATATATGTGTGTGTGTGTGTGTGTGTGTATATATATATATATATATATATATATATGTAGGTTATATTTTTTATATATAGTATTCACTAAAGGTTATCAAGCTTTATATTTATTTATTTATTAACTTTTATGTATAGTACATATGGCGGACTTATTGCTACATGAGCAGTCTCTTCCAGTCAACCATATGACGCTAGTATGTAAAAATATTTATCATCTTATCATTCTTTACTTGCTACGTAATAAGAAATAAGCTACTTATGAAGACGTTGTTGAGCCATTTGTAACGTTCAGTTGATTTGTCATTTAGACGACCCTACTCTTTCTCCCGTCTAAATGAAACACGGTACTCTCTTATCTTTGCATATTTCTTCTGCTTCACTCATTTTCTTACTTGCTATGGTTTCCCATATTTTTTTTTATTATAGACATCCCTTACTTTGATTGAACCATATCTTCCCGAGTCAACCATTCAACCACTTCTCCATGCGTACTTTCTTCATCATGCCTTCCCTTGACCATAAGTTTAATGTGGCAAAATTGTTCATTTCTTTTCCTTAACGATTACACCTCGATATAGTATTTATTTTATGATTTAAGTTTAATGATTAATCTTTTGTGAGCCAATCAATACAATGCGGGTCAGGTTTTACACAGGATAGAATTTTCACGTCACAAAGATGAAAGGAAAGATGGAAAGGGGTCCCCCCCTTTCCACTTTTCAACAATAATCTTTTTAAACAAATAAATACATTAAATTGTTCAACAACCGTATTTCCCGTCTTAATTTTGCACGTCGTTTTGCATAAATTTCAACTGACATTACTTTATACTTATAAGTATTCAAACTCAAACGTAGAAATGTCTTTAGATACTAGAGAGACATTTGTGTTATGAGTCACCGAAAAATGAAATTATATTCTTATTATAACGTTTGATCATATTTAGTTTTCACAACTTTATATTTGCATTCATCAAATTACAAGAATAATTTCGCAGCGTTTAGTTATATTAAAAACTAATCATAATTATTTCCGGAAATAATTATTATTAGTCCATTGAGAAATAGGTGAAATTTATATATATATATATCCATTCATCGCTTCATTTAATATCATGCCATCATTATTCTAAAACCAAAATACCTTTTAAGCACGAGTAGAACTAGTGTTAGGTCGACCGTAAGTACCCTATAGGTATTGATATAGACTATTATATGGTAAGATTTTTTTTAGAAAAAAAAATATATTTTAAAGGGCCATATCTCTTCGTTACATTTAAGGCTATAGGTTTTTTACAGCGATCTATAGTATCCTAGGTCGTTTCTGATAAAATGAGCTTCGACATACAGACACACTGACGGACGAATGACCAAGTGACTAAGTGATACTCTTACAGATAAGGGTTCCTTTTTTTCTATTTTGTGAGTTGAACTCTGAAAAAGGATGTAGTCAACATTTTGATATCATAAAAAGAGTTTTTGTAATTTAATTATTTCAGTATTCCTCCCGTTATCATTAAATAAAAACGATACAGTTTATAGAAATAACCGATAACCGAGTGAATATCAAACTATCATTTTTGTAACGTTCGAAACAGAAATGAACGAATTGGTCTTTTTGGCCTTTCTTGGATGAGAGTAATCTATACATGAGATAAAATTGTAACAAAATTCTGTGTATGGAAAATATAAAAATAGTTATTGATTTGGCGTATAGAATGATAGTATAAGTCAGAAAACCTGTTTTTAGAATTTTTATCTGTATGTCTGCCTGTGGGTTAAATTGTTCTTCAATTACCCTAAATCTACTGCACAGATTTGATCACAATTTGATGTTTAGAGTTTGTACCCTCGAGTCACATATAGGAAACTTTTATCTGTTTATTACAAATTACATAAAAAATATCCTGACTTTGTGAATATTACGATATTGGTGTTCGATATTGAAAAGCAAAATAATTTTTACGATATTGAAAGTCAAAATAAAAAAAAATTAAAAAAATTCCTAATAACTATTCTAATACCGAATTCCACGCGAATGAAATCGTATCTACGAGTATGTATGAGAATAAAAGTGAATGACAAAGCGCGTACAGAAAATTGTACATTGGTTATTTTCAGTCCACTATTATTTATACGGGTGCGTTTATTCAACCGCGGTGGGTGAAGACAAGCCCCATTAAGTGTATGTTAGATACGAAATGACAGAATAGTACATCCTTAATCACCGATAATCTTCTTATCATTGATAAATTTAATCGAGTCCAGTTTATGGCTCGATAAACTGGAAAAGTCGGTTTGTTATAAATGGCGGAAGTTGTCGATCGACCACGTTCAACTTATCTAGCAGATGACGAATGCCATAGACGCCTCGACGCGACACCGAGTACTCTTTTTAAATCCACGCATTAGCGGGAAACGAATTATTATCGAGTGATATATCGAGAACGGGGGAGCGCGGCGGGAGAGCGGGCCGGCCGACAGCTTCGTCGATCGATTTATCTCGCCGGCGAAGGCGACAATCGGCATAATGAAGAAACTCATTTAGTAGAATGCTCGGCGAGCGCGCGCGCGCGGCCGCGGCGCCCTGATTAATAATGTCGCGCTGCGACCACCAAATGTGATCCTCATGACAAATAATGAAGCGGTGCAATTATCTCGCGGGGCGTGGCTTATGGCTCGCGCCCCACCTCGCGGCCGGCGGACGTGATGCCCACTCCGCGCGCTCTGTACTCCGGCTCATTATAGACAAATAGACGAAGAGATGATCGACATTTATCGATAACGAATTTTTGTATTTGCACATATAAATTTTTCTCGTATCACATCAACTGTCAATTAGTTTGTATTTATAATTTTAATATAATTTTGTATAAAAACGAAAAAGCTTTATTTGTTGTTAAAAGAAAATTGAAATCGTTTATCTATTGATGACGCTTTTACGGCGTAACCTTACTAGCAAGTCTTATAATTTTCTCTAATCTGTAGCCAAACTGTAGTTTATCCATGTCTGTCTGTATGTCGCAATTGTGTTAATCGCAGAGTATTATTGCTACAAAACTGAAAGATATGGTTATACATGTTTGTAACTCCCATTAAGTCATTAAACAATCTTTTTAAAAGTGTTTTTCAGGGTACCTCCCCTACATTTAAAGTGGGGGTAATTTTTTTTCGCATTTCCCTTTGTATAGGAAATCGTTGAACACAGGTACTACCGGGTTCTACTCGTACCTAATATGTTTTTTTATTGATAGAATTTAATCGATTTTGTCGACGACATATCAACTTGATACGTTTTTTGAAGAAAATTGTCACTCATTAAAAATACTATGATGAATCTGGAATTTTACGATAACTCGATTAACACGCTATTTCTTATAACGCTACGCTATGTTATATCCATACGCGACTAGTTGGGCGTGTTTATAATTATCTTGTAGGAAAACACATATTGTACAACTTTCTAATCTTGAACCGACACAGGTGCCTAGTGAGTAATTCATTGTTTTTATAACGTGTAAGACAAGTATGTGACAAAGTAAGTATCGAAGACTAATTAAATTCTATAAAGTTTAAATAAGTCCGAAAGAGCAGGAAATTCTTTATTATTGTCGATTAATTAAATTAAACTGTTGCTTTATGTTGAGGAAGATGCGGTATATTCTCGGTTTAATTTTAATATTAGATACTTTAAATTATGAGCCTATAGCTAAATATGAATGAATCGACAGTGTACGTTGAAAACCAATCGTGTTAATTCGAAGAATCTAATACGAAAATAGTTTCTTTTCTTGGTTTAAGTAAAAACATTGTTTATTTTCTTTTAAGTCGATATATTTTATTTACGTACTTAACACGCGTGTATTTTTTATCACCTACTTACTACTAGTAATGATATATGAATCTGTATATTATATACATTAGCGATAGTTATTTTAATTATATTAATATCGAACAACGAACTATAATTATATTATTAGCTCAAACTAAAATAAAGCAGATTAGATTAGAAGAAGTATTGAATATTTCTAACAACATATTCAAGACGTATCAAATGTTCGGCTTGCGTTACGCGTATCTCAGAAATAACAGCGGCCGCTTCGATTTAAAGTTTATATGAGTGCGAGTCATGCGAAGACGATGTTAAGAAGTGGGAGGGGGTAATAAATAGGGCGGGCTGCGCGGTCACGTGATGCGGCCGCGCCTTCACAAATGTCTTTCATTATTGTTGCCCATAAAGCAAACGCTCTGGATGTCGATTCGCTTTTTTCCGGTTAACCTGCTCGCTGTCGGGCAGGCCTGTTGTTACCTTTTCTGTCTTATTCGTTTGTCTATGAGTAATTATCGACGTGAAACTTCGTTATGTCGAAGATCATCTTTTTAAAGTCGAAGGTGCTTATGGTGATTTGCGCACTTAGTATATAATGTTATTTAGGGGATTCTAATTAAGTTAGGAACTCAAAAGTTAGCATTTGGAATTTGTAAAAATTCAAACATTTTCACGTTTATGACTAATTACTACAAAAAAAAATTAAATCAATGGTAAAATTTCGTAGCAAACCCTAATCTCATAGCTCCGCTAAGTGAGTCATTAACGCAGCGGTAAAGAATTGGAATCTGAACTCGGTAGTACTGGATGAATCTAATTTTTCTTTTCTTCAGACTTAAATGAAATAAAAAAAGTCCTTTAGATTGAGATGTTAAACTAGCTAAGAAAATAGAAGTCACTTTTTTCTTTATAACTATTCGAGAAATAGGTACATTTTTATTCCAGAGCCATGTATAACCTTTTTAACGATAACTATTGGATTTCAGGAGCCATATTCTCACTTATAAAATTTATGATATTTAGATTTCATAATTTTTGTTTAATTCTACACATTGGCGATCCATTATAATGCATGAAACTTATTTTACTGAAATCACTGGTAGGGATTAATATTATTTATTTAATTGTTTATTCGACATTTTAATTTTATAATTATTTATTTGTTGATTTGGTCTGGAATAAAGTATTTATTCCAGACCAAATCAACAAATAAATAATTGGAAAAATAATTAGACTGTGGTTTGTGGGACTCGTTTTGACGCCATGTGATTATTTATGTGCATGTATGCACACACACAAACGCACACACACCCGTACGTGTGTGTGTGCGTGCGTGCGTGAGTACGTGTATTCGTGCGTGCGTGCGTGCGTGCGACCGAGCGTACGTGCGTGGGTATGTGTGTGTGTGTATGCACATATACACACACGGTGTCCGGGGACAGAATAGGTGTCGGATAAAAAAAGACGTTATTTCTTGAATGAAAATTGATTGATCGTCGTTAAAATACAATTTAAAAGATAACTTTTTTCAGAAAATTTAAACTAATATTCATAAATATTTATCATTTTTCTCGTACATATGATACTTATGCACATTGTTCAACGCCTCCTGGGGAATAATCCGTAAATAACTGCGAAGACATCGCCACCGCGGGTAAACACCGCATTCCGAGCATGTATTGAATGTGTTGAAAAGAGTTACTTGTGATATTTTTCTTCGTACTCAGTTAGAAAAAGGGCTTGTTTTACGTTTTATTTCAACAACAATTTATTCCTTTATAGTCAACGAATAGCGCCTTTCTTTGTCCGACATGTATACCTAGATTTTTATTATACTTTTTATATTAACGAGGTATGACTTTTATCAAATGAACAAATTATTGTATCTTCAACATTTTTTTTAGTTAAAAATGCCGCATATTTTAATTTCCTCTTGAATGATGATCGCACATGCTTTAGACGCAAAAGAACGTATACGTCAAATAGGATTTACGAAAGGTGCAAATAATATTTCGATGTCTGCATAAAAATACGTGGATCGTTATAATGACAAACGTGTATCGGTTCAGACAAGTTATGCCCCTCAGTAAGAATAAAGCCTTCTTATCATAGAAGTTTGGAAAACAAATTCGAAATAAGTCTAATTAACTTTATTTCTATAACTATTTCTGTATGTGTCAAATATGTATTTTTATTTGTCGTTCGTATTTATTTCTCTTCGATTGATACGCTTCATGAATAATATTGTTTGATCTAAGGGGCAAACCCTTGCTGATGAGGTTTAAGATCACAAATCAGCCAGTATATAAAATTCCGTAATTACCATACAAAATTTTATAGTCTATGCTGCTCAGGCTGTCAAGAGGAATTAAACCATTTGTGAAAATTCAATCTCGTATGTGAAAATCGGTTTAGTCTACGAAAAGTTATGATATAACGCAAGATCTGTATATATATATATATATATATATATATATATATATATACATATATATATATATATATATATATATATATATGTGTATATATACATACATATAACAGGTATCAATGTAATTTTCTCATTCAAGCCTTTAATTTGATACTCATTTTGATATAATTTAAATGTAACTTTTATATCATGCAAGACAATAAAGTGACCAGCGAGCGCCTATATTTTCTTTTTATGGCCTAAGACACTTTTGACATTTAGACGAATCCAACAATATCTCATCTGTCATAATTGGTCCAGGAATTTAGTTCCTAGAATGAAAAATCTATACCCGCTTACCTATCTCTATATGCACATACAAACATATTTGGACTGTTAAAGTCGCGACCCTTTCAGCCTTGCCGTAGTCGACTAATAAAAATAAAAAGCTACTACAATCCGTTAATTTAAAATATTAATGCGAGTTAATACTAAGAAACAAACGATTAAATCGGAATAGTTTTTCAATTGATAATAATTTTATATAACTTTTACAACTTCCTTGACTAAAGGAATTATTGAAACTTCTAAAAAAGTCAACATAACGCGGCGTTCTTTCGGAGCATTCATGACTTTTTGTTTCGATAAAAAACTTTTTGAAAACTGAATCTATCGATATTTGGAGCATTAATAGAATAATTATTAACCTGTGTCAAATATTGTAAACTTTCTGATTATGACCGGGAATATTAAAGTAAAACATTACAAAATGCACAACGCACCGCGAATACGTTGACACGATGCGGGGCGCGGTGCGTAGCAAAGTTGATTCGCGGCGCGTAGCTTCGTGCTGGCGCTCATGAAGACACTCGCTCGGTGGACGGCCACCGTAAGAATCGACACGGCGTCGGTCGGCGCTCGAAACTCCCGACGCGCCACCTGTACGTTGCCGTCGCGGTTGTTGCCACTCGCAACGTATTTAAGTTTTGATTGGAAACTTACCGCGCATTAATGGCGTTTTATTTGTAATTTGCTTCCAAGTTAGATGGATTTCGGGGTTAAATTTAGGCTTTGTGTAACTAGTCTCTATTACGCTCGTTTCATACTGTGCAATCATTATTTGAAAATTACTTCCATTCAATCGCGTATACAAGAATTTAATTGAATTTGTTTTGTAGGTTTAAATTGCCCTAAAGTAACTAATTTTCGACAGGGTACAGGCATATTTATTTAATATTAAATCTGAGAGTAAATATTTTGGGTTACGTTGGAACGTGTATGTATAAGCTGTTATCACAGCTGGATTAAAAAACAGTTATTACGTTTAACTTGTTATATCAAAAATAATGTATTAGAAACCGTAGAAAATATTCCATTTTTTTAACAGATTTAACGTCGCAGAATTTAGTAAACAATGGTATAGTTGGATTTGATGAAACTGTCTGGACTATATAAAAAGCTGTAGAGCTGAAGAAAAATATAAACTTAAGACATTTAACATACATGTCTTATAAAATATTTTGTGACAGATCACGTGATTCAATTAAGCGTTTGATGTCAAACTATTATTACGTCGTTGTGATGGTATGCAGCGCCATTCGTATAGAGTAACCAAACGATATTTGAAGTCCTAACAAAAAGTCTAGCATTCGTGGAAAACCTTGAACATTCTATCTGTATATATGACAAAAAAAACATTTTGATGCTACTTTACTTTTTTGTTCGCAAAAAAAATCGAAAAATCTGGACGAAAAAATATTTGGAAGGAAGGCCGAAAAATCAGACTTGTCTGGACAAATCCAGATGGAAATAACCCTACCTTCATGTCGCTGTAAAAATTTACACTGTGAATATGTCAATATTGTCTGCTTTACAATGATACAATTAAAAATCGCTTCGTACCTAAGCGTAAAAAAAGATGCCAGAACGCTATCAATCTTTTACTTGATATTTTTTCACTCTTATTTTTATGTATTGTATTTTTACGTCAAAAGTGGCCAAATTTCCGTTTATGCGGTAACTGTAAAGAAAGAGATAGGGAGTCAAAGAAAGTAGAGATAGCTTTATCGGAGACAAAGTTCTCCTGAAAGGACAATATTGAGGACCGCTTTTAAAACCCAAATGACTAGTATGTTAAATGTCACATTTGGTTTACTCGTATACATTTTTTTTCTGTTATGTTTGCCATCATCTTTTTTTAACTTTATTAGTTTCATTTATTTGTACCAGCATCTTATTTGTTCTTGTTACAGATTCTAAAATTAATAGCTTTTTTTGTTACCTAATAACTTTGCAGCTAACTGAATCGCTACCAAATTTTAAATGCACATAGTTTTTGTGGCGGAGTAACATATGACTTACTTCCTTGTTGTATTAATGCAAAGTGCGTTCAGATGTTTATTATTAATCACCCCTAAAAGGCTTTCCACATATTCATGAACAAGTACATGTAGTTCATAATTCGTATTAAAATATGATCTATATATTAATCTGAGACATAATTCTTTTGGAACCAAACTCGGTGTTTTCTACTCAATACTATAAATTTACTACTACAAAATGCTAATAAATGGTGCAATTTGCGTATGAAATATATTGCGTCGTTCAAAAAATTGCACATCTCAGTTTTTCACTTTTCAGGTTTTAGTACAATCTTATTTCAATCGGTAAGATGATCTATTTTAATCTACTTGCCAATTGAGTATGATAAAAAAAGGAAACTACTACCAGCTCAAAAATGTCACTAATAACTTTATCAGAAAAATAATTAAAAAAGTTTTCTTTTATTTTCTAGTAACATTGTCAAAATTAAGATGTATATTCTTACAATTTGTTCGAGATTCCTCACCTATCTCGAGAGACCAATACTCCATGTTTTTGCTGAACACAGCAAAAGGTTTGAGATTATATATAGGAGCCATTAAGTCAAGAACAAATCTCACCCTCTTAATTGAAAATACACGCGCGAGAAGTCCCGGTCCAGAACTAGTGATATAAATATTTCCCATTTTATCTTGTCGACCATATTTTCTTCAATCTGATATTCTCGTTGAATAAATTTATCCAGCAAATATATTTCGCAATGCTCAAACAATATATCGTATTGACAACATTAAATTAATGTTCATTTTAATTTTCTTAGTACTATAATATATGTTAATTTACTGGAACATTGAAATTTATGACGTTTTGCAAAATAACCTATGAATTGGTCAAAATTAATAACAATGACGCTTAGACCAACACTTGCGTATATGTGGCGCCGTAAAGGACGTATTCTCAATCAGCGCTTGCGTTTAAGTAAAATAGATTAACAAAAAGGAAGCGGAAAGTGTGGGTCACGCGAGGTCGCGCGATGATAGCGACAATTAACGTAATGAGCGCGGCGGGCGGCGGCGACGTCGCGACCGCGCCCGCCCGCCCTCGCGATCGTTAACTTTAATCGAATTATGAATAGTATTGATATTGCGCCGGGCAGGAATTATGTCGGGCGGCTCTTTTTCCACTGTGTTGGAATAAAGAACAACCATGTGCTTACATATGCGCTGCATATCTCCACCGTGTAGTTATTCAATAGTTTAATCATGTTTTTCTTTAATTTTTCCGAATTAATAGTATTTTTTGATAGCGTAGTAAATTTTGACGTGAATACATCTTTAAAATTGCTACCATACGGGACAATCCAAAAAACCTAATGATAACAAAATCGGGGGATACAGTTCGGCGTTGTAGTTTCGAATCTATCCTCTACATCAAAAATTACCACTGGATAGGTAAAGGATCAAAGATTTCATTACGATAAGCGAGAACAGTGACGCATCGCGCGGGGGAGGGGGAAGTGCCGCCATTTTGAGGTTATTTTGCTGCGTATCGCGATTTGCAATTAGTATAACTTTTGATTCGGAAAAGTTGCGATGTTCGTTTAAGTTTTAATCGTAAGCTGTCGTCAAAATCTATCGATTGTACATTGTAAAACATTAGTTTAAAGTAGTGACAGTGAATATAATAAGGTGTTAGAATAAAAAAATATTATCAAAAATATTTTATTTAAAAAATATAACACGTTACATAGACGTATTCACGTACAACACACGGCCGTGTCCATGACACAGCCACACCCCATTTTTTACAATTGTTGGACCTACGTATCTAAATTATTTATATTAATCTTATGTAAGAAATGTAATTATTAACAACAAGACAAAACAATAATATTTCTTGTGATTAAGTGTCTAAATAGGGTATTTTTTTTTAAAATGAACTTCATATAATTTATCCTAAAAAGAACATAGAGTGCTCTATATTTTTTTATTGAAGAAAATTTCGTATCTTTCTGAAATTTTAAAAACTTGCATCTGATGTAACTGATTTTTGGTCGAGTATAAGATTACATAATTTTTAGAAATAAGATCATAGGATTTAAAACTTTTCTCATAGAAGATGAAAAGAGCTACAGAGTTTCTTATTGAACCGTGGCACTAAAGAAGGGGCAAAAACTTGAAGCAAATAACAAAATTCCGTAATTATGGCCGTTTATTTGTTCTGTTTATTTTTAAATAAAGATTTTGTCGAATAAATAATTGAATGACATCAAACGACACACATTCTTGTACACTGCTCGTAATTGTTTTTGTTAGTTCCGCTTTAGCTTGAACACCTATAAAATTTATCATTTAATTTAAAGCATTTTATCGGCCGTTAGTTTGATGGCCGCTTGATCAGACAGATTTTATTTTAATTTTTGGTCTTTATTTTCTATCCCTAAGAATGAATATAAAATTCTCGGATTTTATATGTATCAATACTAATGATTTCTAGAACATTTTTTGGCGTAGTCATTACTGGTCCCATTAAATATTTAATAATAAACAACTACTTTGGTAACCAACTGGCGTTGTGTGGTACAATTATATATTTCATTGCAGAATTCATCAACGTTGGTGATACATTGGGTATCACTCTATGATCATCTGTGCCGTGAATTTATATAAATCGATACACTTGACGTATATTGGATTGTTTAAATATTGTATTTCTGATTGAGAACGACAAAAAAAAACGATCGTATATCGTTTTAGGTTTTTTAAATTTTTACTTACATCTACCTAACAATTTCATAATTATTTTAGTAACGAATTTTGAAAGCAAACCATTTTTTTCTTCATTTTAATAAATAGTAGAAATAATATAATTTTCTTATATTGACAGCTTCAAACATTCCGTTTATGAACTTATCTTAAATTAATGAGAGATTAAACAATTATGAAATGATGGTTGACGCGGTGTGTGGAGCGAGTGGTGTATGGTGCAATATTTCAAGTGTAATGTGTTATTAGCGTATAGAGCAGTATAATTCGTTTCGTAAAGCGACCATTGTATCTTCGTTTGTATTGCGAGAGCTCGCGTGTGGTCGGCCCCGGGCGCCCGCGCCGCCGCGCCGTTTGATAGTAATCAATTCGATTAGGCTACAATTGTCTGTCGCCTGCCGTATTTGCCGTACGGATTACCGCGTCTAATAGCGCCGCAGATATCGCTTCGAGCGTCCGTGCGTTTGTTTTGTCGTTTATAAAATGTTAACTATAAATCAAAAAGCCGAATAAATGTTATTGTACAAAGAAGCTGCTTTCATTTTTTAACTTATTCATTTTACTTTCATACCTAAGTTTAAGCTGTCGTTTGCGACACACGTCTGGTGATGAAATTGTTCCTTATTCGTTATTTTGTACCATGTTAGTTATAGTATTTCTGCATTAGAGATAATCATTTAATCAACTTAAATTGATCATCATTTGTCTTAAGTACTGATTAGAGAACAGTACTTAAGACAAATGATGATAAATTTAAGACAAATGATGTCCCTAATCTCAACGTCAAGCTGGAAAAAAAAGATAAAGTTTTGAAAAGGTCTGAAATTTGACTTGACATAATATTTTTTAAAATGCCAATTTCAGATATCGCAGTATACTTTTTCTATAAATTTTATATCTGGTAACATAGAAAAAAATATATATTTAACATGTACATATACATATACATATACATATACATATACATATACATATACATATACATATACATATACATATACATATACATATACATATACATATACATATACATATACATATACATATACATATACATATGTATATGTATATGTATATGTATATATATATATATATATATATATATATATATATATATATGCCTTTAAATTATATTAAGATTAATAAAATGCGATTTGTAGAATCCCCAAAGACTACTCCCGCAAGCATATGTAATGTAGGCTGATGCTAGCTAGCCTTTAATATAATGATAAATATAGATGATAATAGTGAATCTCGGAGTTGAGTTTGAAGTACTATATTTTTATCCATCATGCTTCTCAGACACGAAATCCGCTATATGTATATATACATACATACACACACACACACACAACACTTAGAACGGCGATTCAAAATTGAAAAAAATTGCTAAAAATGTATCTTACAAAACTTCTTTAAAAAGGAATTTTAAAATACGACGACTTATGTTTCAAAAAAATTTTGCTATCCTTTATTGTAAGAAAGAAAAACGTCGTACATTATATTTTAACCTACACGCCCATTATGCTTCAATTATATAAAAGGATATTCCATTTTGATAAATTAATATTTATTTTTTCTCGTGTAGCATAGTTACGCCATCCAATCAACAAGATAAATAACGTCGTACGACAAAATTGGGAGCTAATCAAATTTCTACTAAAAGATGGCGCTGTATTATGTTACATAATAAAATTAAATCTTATTAAAAGAATTAAGCTTCTACGAGAAGTCAACTAGATGACGCTGCCTTATTTCTCAAAAACATTACATTTGTAATTGAATGCAAAATGTTTGTTCCTATACTATTTTCCATTATTATTTTTTTCTTAACAACATAAACAACACATGTAATAAAATATTCTACAAGCACTTGCCATTGAATTTATTTGAACTACCTTTTACTACGTTCTATTTTTCACAGTTGATTTGGTAAAAAAGTAAATTAACTCTGAAAAACAATATTCGACTAGCAGAAAACTAAATCTATGCTCACGTGTAGGTCGTAATATCTAGATTATATTTTAGTATAAAACTTGGTTACGAGCATTAGACCATGTAGTTTTATTATTTACCATACCATCAACATCGCCAGACCTTATCAATCGAAATCTTTCCAAGAAAATATGTGTATATAAGGCGATAAATGTCGTATATTATTATGTGTATCAGATGTGCCCGTACGTAAAGCTTTTGTTTCCGCCGTGGAAATGTATGTTATTGCGTTTTTATTGCCGCTCACCTGTGAGCTTTCGTAGGGCGCCGGTTACCTTAACTTTTTTATTGGCAAATTATTGATTAAATATATTTACGTTCGTATCGGCCATTACAGGGCGGTTATGCCGATGAACGGGGCGTTTGGGCGCTCACTTGCCTTCTTTATGGCGCGTTCGTGTGGGGCCTCACGTGTTCCCGTTACCACCCTGCGCCCTATCTTGGTAATTTATATAGCGCGCCTTTAGGAAGTCTGTGCTAACTTATTATATGGAATTATATTTTATCGTTGTGTTTGTGATAGAACAAAATGGAAGACAGGTCAGATCTTATATTTGGATGAAGAATTGTTAACGGTTTGGGATGGATAATATTTTCAACAAATATGAATAAAATGTTCCTTGATGGCGTTCACATTTTTTTTATTATATTCACCATCGAGAAAATTAGATTGATCGATTCTCTATTAATATTATATTCACATAATTGCTTTTAAATTAGGGCACATTAAACCTCTTGGTTCACAATAGCTATATCTTTCTCGTATTTAAATGATTAATCGTATAAAATACATTAAGTAAAACCTTGAAAGAGAGAGGTTAAAATTCACTTTTTCGTTCCGGCCGGTTTGCTTTTGCTATCCCCATAACGTTACTTTGTACTTTGCTTGCTTATAAAATTTAGGAAGACATTACCATGGAATTAAGCAGTTAAAATTATTTTTATTTAATTTTAAAATTAATTACAATAAGTAATTAATCTCGCCTTTAAATACAGTTTTGAAAATTGGATATTTTAATACTTGACTTTACTATAACTTTATGCCATTTAATATAGAAATATAAACTTGATACTTTTGTAAAACAAAATGTTTATCCGTATTGCCGACCATTAAAGCTTTAATTTATAAAACTTTAATCGTAATCGTATTTTTTATTTTAAATAAGACAATTCCTGTTATTTAAAAACTATAAAAGTATTTTAAAAACTCCTTACATTAAACTGATGATGTGTTGTAGTAACGCATTCTTTTTTCCGAAAGTATGGCATATTGACAGAACTTCCATTTAAATGGCTCCTTTAAAATTTTACGAATAGCTACTCATATCATTGTTGTATTTAATTAAGATTTTCGGTGCGTTACCGCGTTTGCCTTTTTATAAAAAGATGAAATATAATAAATACATTTTTGGCACGAAACTAAATTTCTTGAAGAGGTTATTTATTTATTCTTAATTATATGGCTATAAACCAAACATTATAATGATATATAACGATACAAACAATATTATGATATCATAAATATGTATAGTGTACTAGCGCGGAGCACACTTACAGGTCCAAATGTACATATGTACGATACTTACCACTAATCTTCAAAACGTGCATGTGTGCACGATACTTGGTCACCACCACAAGCTATGTTTATAATTCCGTTCGGATGCAAAATATGTCATTACAATACCACTTGCGACTTATTTGACACCAGCAAAGAACAGAAAGTTTTTGCCAGTATTATCTACAGCACTTCGCTGAGTATGAATGTTTTACAACAACTTTTAATTCCGAGATTTCGGGAATAATAAGTACCTATTCCGATCTCAGAATCGGAATATGCGAACGGGATTTTCATAGGTAAGGTGCATATTTATATGAAAACAATTATTTTTACTAATTTTCTATTGGCTGAACTTAAAAAAAAAGATCTTGTTTTAAACCTCTTATTATTCAAACGGAACCGCTCATAGGCTTCTAACTAAGTCTTTGTTAAATGATAAAAAATAAAATTGTTTGTAATAACTAATTATTTGTAATAACTACGAACACAGAAACAAACATTAATAATGTTTGTAAACGGCAATCTGACAAATTATGAATGATTGTTTATTATTTATATTTGCTAATCGCGATTACAATACAAGCCTTGGGATTACAGAAATATAAAACCCCGATCACAAAACAACACTACAAATCAGTTGGTATCCTAAACTTTAAGCTGAAAATGGGTGAGAGTAGCAAATGTTTTTGGAAAATGTCAAGTGCTGAGGTGTTACCTCAATAAACAGACAAAAGTCTATGTTGATATAGCGTGATGATACAAAACATACTTTATATTTTACTTTGAGCTCTAACCAATTGCGAATGATAATTATTTTTGTAGACGTGATCAAAAGACAAAAATTGTGAAAATGATTTTATTTTGAAAATTTTATAATAAAGTGCCGAGTATCAAATTTTCAAATATTTTTATATAGATAGTCACTTTAAACTCTATTATAAGCAGAGAAATGTGATCAATCATGCTTTTGAATACACAACTTAAATACAAACTAATTAATCCAAGTTAGTTTTGGACACTAAGACTTTTAATTTTACGTAATAAACCTGGATATCAGCTAAATTAGGAGATACAAAGATTTTTAATTTTACCTTATCACCCTGACTAATAGGTAAAATTAAAAATCTTAGTATGTTAGTAACTTTGTCGTCAGTATCAACATACTAAGATTAGTATGTTGGTATAAACAACGTGTAATAAACAACGTGTGTTTATAACTATAAACATAAATAATAACAGATACACAATTCGTTATCTATTCTGTGTATATAACAATTTGACCTTTTACTACTTTCGTCAGTTTGAAGACATTATGTGAGTGAAAGAAAGTTACCAGGATGAGGGAAAAGAAATGAAAATATATAGTTTATTTTATAAAAGTATTATTTACCACCCTTAAAGGCGGTAAATGGTAGAAGGGGAAAAATCTTTCGTTTCACCTGCCGCGTCCGTAGGAGGTTTATAGATTTCCATCATCACCGTCTCTTTATCTTGATAGTATAAATTGACATTATATGAGTTAATTTTTGCATTAAAGGCTGCTTGGAAAAAAGTCGGCAAGAGCAATAAAATTATGTATATGAGTTGTGTAAAGTAAAAAACAACGAATTTTGAAATTATAATAAAATGTTATATAATTTTGTATTGTTTAGGCATATTTTCAATTAAATTCAAAATGTAAACTGTTTAGATGTACTCACTAGATATGAGTATTAGAGTTGTCATTTAGTTTCATTGTCAGTAATAATGTTACTATTAGAGCCTTAGGCTTGTTGCATAGTCGCCGGAGTCCTACTGGCTTAGTTTATGCCAGGTATTGTCTTAGGTATGATTAAATAAATAATCAAACGTCTAGCAAGTAGAATATTTTTTTTCATTTGCAATCACCGGAATATCTTGGAGTTATATAGTCGAGCTTGACATATGCCCAATTGTTTCATTTACTGTAGTTGTATTTGTCAGTTGATTATAAAGTTTAAAATATTTTATTCGTATTAACATTAAATAACTTTTTAACTGGTTGGCACAATATTAATGAAATTTTATTAAGTTCTGTAAATATTGATTACGTCGTAAGTATCAGAAATTGGCATTAGTTATTTATTTAAAAACAATTATAAAAAAAAATCCAAAAATTTTGTTATTTCCTCGAAAGTGCCTTATTTCACTATTCTTTTATTGATTATTTTTGTTACGAGTTCCTATTAGTTGAATCCACGTCGTTATAGCGTCGTAGTTTTGGCACCGTGTAGTTTTATTATCAAACAAATAGCCGGAAGACAGTAAATGAAACAATCAGGCTATGGCATGCACAGGAGGCGGACGTAGGGAGTATGTAGAAGCGGCGACGCCGTAAGACGGCGGAGGGCGCGGGCTCGTGGCGGGAGCGGGCCGAGGGCTGGCGACGCGGGCGGCGCGGCGTTCGCAGGCTGCGCTCCCAGGTGACTACACTTCATTTATGCTCATTGTTACCTTCCCTGAAACAGATGGTATAAACACTGACAAGGTATAAAGTACCTTTGTACTAGGGTGATCACAATCTATAATTATCCCGTTAGAAGTTTTCGTTGTGTCAGAGAAGACACGATATTTTATAATTGAAATAAATTGTTGTTTTGTAAATAGAAAGAAATATTTAGTTTGTTATGATCTGAAATCACAGTTCAATTGACTGTGGCACGGAAACGCACAATATGTTTTGAGGTTTATTTGTAACTGTTGCAGAAATGCAACAGTGTGGATATCACATAATCCAGTTACTTCATTAAGGAATTTTACTGAAATAGCTGAATCATATTTAGTAATGATATAGGATGGAGGCTATTTCCTTATATCAGCTCTATGGTATCTAAACTTAAAGAAGTGCCTTTAGAAAAGTGTAGTTAAGAAGCTAATATCAATTAATTAATTCTCAACTAGATGAAAGATGTTACTCGTTCGTGCACATATCTTTGACATCATGGCTTATGAAATTATGATTTGTTTTAGGGTTTTGTAAACAGAAAAAAAGCAAAACCGGACATCCTATGACAAAATTTCATAATCTTACTCAAATATCAGTGAATCGAATTTGGTCAGTTTTTCCACGTCAAGACTTGACATTTTAATAGCATCACAAAATAGATGGTTAAAAAGTACTTAATATTAAAAAAAAACAAGTTATTATGCAAATAACAAAAACTATTTTAATGTAAAGTTTTAATTACTGAATTTATTTTTTTATTTTTTTTCAAATCCATCATAGAAATATTAGATGGAAGGTTGCTTACCACTGTTACGCTTAATATTTCAGAAACGATAAGTGGAACCTCAACTTCGTTTTAAATAAACTGTCCAATGATATTCCAATCGATGGTACATGTGAAAAATATAATTTGCCCCAATTTGTGCACATTTGTGGAAAAGTACATTAATTTTTTTTATATTGCACTACGTGTTAATTAAGATCTTCATTTGAAACATTCAATTACAAATTTTTTTGTATGTATTTTTATTCTACAACAATTTCAGATTGCCTGGAATTATTCTACTATACCGAACTTGTCTACGTTTTATATTTGTATTATAACGCAATATTTAACTTCTTCCTTTAAGCGTGTACAATAGACGTCAAAACGTAATCATGTAGTTGCAGCATACTGGTAATTTATCAATTCTCATAAATACAAATATCTGTCCTAACATTATTAAAGAAATTACAAATTAAATTATTGAAAGGTGCCAGGAAAAAGTGAAGCTTGTAAAGTTTTATGTTTTAGTTTATTTCTATTGTACAAACCAAATATATTTTAAGAGGTTCTTAAAAGAAACTTTAACGAAATATATCTCAATTACGGGTTAGTGGGAATTAAATAATGGAATGGAATTATATATTTATTGATTTTAATTTACTGAACTTAGATTGTGAACTTATCCCTAAAGAACGAATTGTGAACTTATCCCTAAAGAACGAATTGTGGACTTATCTCTAAAGAACGAATGTTTTGCAACCAATCACAATGCCACAAGTTAGAAAAATGAGTGCAATTGTAGATTGTAATGACTGATACGGGCAATGATAAATAATAAAAAAAATTACGTTACGTAAGCGAAAAGATAAAAGTATGCATAGATGAAAATCAATGGTATAAATGACATTAATGTGAAATTAAATAAAACAATACAAGCGATACATCAGGGATAGGGAAATAATGAAGGCGAGGTATTCGTCTCTCATCAATCTTTAGATTATTGTGTTTGTAATGCAATTTCGGACTAGTTTATAACATAGCTACCGAGTGTGCACCCTCTTTGTATATTATATGTAGTTTATTCTATAATTTTGTCCCAGGTGCACCTTTTTTGTATATTACATGTGGTTTATTCCATAATTTTGCATTTCTGTTTAGATTTCGCTGGTCGGGGGTGTAGTTGTGACCAATACTCAGTAATATGGTCGTATTTTTTGAGACCGAAGCTGTATCGGATACGCAGGTCTTAAACACAGTTCTAATTTATTGAAAATATCGGTAATATACAGCTCGGTTAAAATTACATAACATATATCTCCATAGTCTTGAAGGATTAATATGACTAAAGCGGAAGAAATTTTTCAAGTCCTTTAAGAGTATGTATTCTGCAAAAATCTTAGGACTAAAGGCATTTATCTGGGAGAGGTTGAATAATTAGTAAGTCAGCATTTTTAACATTACAAAAATAAGGATTGAATGACCTTTAATGACCAGCTGTTTTAGATAAATAAAGTATATTTTCGATAGTGATTTTTGATTACCAATAATGATAATCTGTGATTTAATGAAATTGTTCATTAAACCCTGCCCACTGGCTAACAAGATTTAGATTTGTCTTCAAGGTATAAATACAAGAAGTGTTTTCATTACGACTAAACTGATAATATATTTGAATCATCAGCATATAGTGGTAGCTTGAAGATTGTTGTTATGGAGATGATCAGTAGGGATCGATAAATGGAGTGGCGAAAGGACAGGGTGGTGACTTTAGGGCAACAAGACAAGTCGAAAAGGTTGATTGTTGGCGGCACGAAGATACAAATTGTGTATGTTAAATCTGCTCAAAGACCTTTGATAGCAGTGGTAGCAGAGAGATAGGACCAAATCTTTGGGCAGATTTGGGCAACGGAATAACGTAAGCTTTTTATGTAGGTGTCAACCTAGCCAGGTGCCTGTTACAATGTCAAGTATAATTATGTTGTGCGTCTATGACTGCGGGTATAGATCTAATTTCAAGAAGGTTCCTTTTAAATAAAATTCAGAAATTCTGAAGATAGCAAATGCATTGCAAATGCAGGTTATGTTTGCCTTAATGCATGGCCTAAGACAACTAGTGGAACGCAACGGTAATCTTGAGTTCATTAATATCGATGGATACTGTGTTGTCTAGTGATGTTTATCAACTGCCAGAATTTGTAATATTGAATGATGTACAATCGTTATTTTTTACAAATATAACACCTATTGCCATACTTGCACATTTGTAATACTATATTTCCAAGTAAACTTTCCAGCATAATGGAATAGGATAATTTTTGTGCTAAGATGTGGTCTTATCTTGTGGCGCGGGTTTATTCTACAGTTTGGTAATCTCAGAGGCGAAGAAGTACACCATATCATTCACTTTATGTATGTGCGTGTATGTATATATATATATATATATATATACACATATAATATAGGAAGGAGTATATGATCATGATGAGAAAACGCCGGGGCCGTAATTTGGCCAAAAGCAGCAAAAAGGTTTGGATTATGCATAACAATTAGGTCAAGAAGAGGATGAAAAGATTCAGAGTGGTATGTGGAAAACAAAGGAAATCAGAACGCCGTTACGTCACGTAATTGCTCTTGGGTCAACTCACAGTTCGTAGCACTAAGATCTTCATGCGTGGACCAACTCTATGTAAACAAGAATTACAATTAAAATTTTGAAAACGATCAAGTCACATCCGTGGCATGTATTTATAACAAGAAAGAGAAGAACCGAAGACGTACGGACTCCCTTGACGGTATGTTGGGCTCTCGCCAGTATGTACCCATATGTTTTTCATGTGGTGGCGCTCCGTAAAAATTCCCACTTCAATTATAAAATCAAAAATGAAAATCAAAGTGCAATATAAATTATAAAAAAAACATAATTAAGCCAAGTAGAATTAAATAAAAAAAGTAAATAATACTTAATTTCGTAGCTATTTATGAGATTTTCACCTTATATCAGAATTACATTTCATTTCATTTTGTAAATTCGTGTAAAGTATGAAATAGATTCATTATAGGACGATAACTTTCACATATCTATACCGTTTACTTTCATACCTAAACCAAAAAACCTGTCAAATACGAGTAAAACTCGAAATATGTGGGTTTCGTACACGTTTAGGAACATAAAACATAGTATTTTTGTATTATTTTTTAACAACGTAAATATATTTCCCGTTATATATTTGACAGGCGTAAAACATGGCGCATGTTTAATATTATATATCACATAAATATCATTTAGTTATACGTAAATATACAAATATATTGCCTAGTACATCTTTCGTAGACATAATAAACATATATATTAAAACTTGAATATATTTTTCTGTTGATTTAAGGTCACTTGTATGGATTTTCTATGAACTTTTTACAGAATTAACTACATAAATTTGTCGAATATAACTCGTAAATCAGTAGAGCCTACTTAACTGTGATAATTTTCATTTTAATTACGTTGTATGTACTACTATTGTAAATACTTTCAAGATATTCAAAAGTAAAGAATGAGTTGGTAGGGGATGTAATTCTAACAAAAATTACCGTTTTAAAGCTTAATATTTCGTAAACGAAACCCTGTATCGAATAAGTGTTCATTATATATCTTCAATACTTTTCAAAGACCTATACAACAATACCTTACATAGTCAGATGAACATGGCGAAACTTTGTGGATTCCTGGTTTGGCTACGGAACTCTGAAAAACACTTTATGTAAGTATGCGGTATCCGGATGATATATCTTCATGTACCAATATGATGACCGCCATGAATTTATATTATCTATATTTGGGAATGGGGTATTTGGTACAAGTTTCGTTAAAGGAAAGAATAAGTACAAAGAATAAAAAACGGCTAATTGCGAGCGGAGTTTGCATTACGAGGCTTCTGATTGAATTCTGATGAAGTCTATGAGACTTTGATATATATTTTCGTCGTATATATTTTCATTTTTTCGTATATATATTTAACTTAAAAAGCATGATGCGAGTACAACATATGCGAGTAATTTATTCACCCTTTATTTTAAAGTAATATCATGATAAATCGTGTTAAGTAAAAAAAAAAGTATGATACAAACATTATTAATAACTTTCAAATTATTATAGTACCCTTTGTATTTGTTGTTTAAACACAAGACATTTGCACCATTGAATTCCAAGTATCTGTGTGCAGGGGTTATTAAGATAAACCTAGTAATCAAGTAGATGTAAAAATGGCATATTCGACGTCCCTCGATTTGTTATTTTTAACGAATTTTCATTCCACTCAAAACAGTTCACCCTACAAATCTGGGTAATTTTTTTGCGCACCCCTCTAAATGAAAAAAAAAACATAATTTTAAACACACGTTCTTAGATTTTATGTTAAGTACTTATATATTACGTGTAAATTTCAAAATTATATACTTGTGTGTTCACCTGTATTTCGCGAAATCTTACAAAATCTTACAGGTTGCAAGGGAATAGACTTCGTCAGTGTTGCTATTTTAGTAATTTTCTAAATATCATTACAAATCATCGCCAATCACAAAGAAAAGTTATACAACTTGATAGGATTTATTCGCATCAATTAATACTTGTTTAAGGTAACAAAAAATAAATTCAGTTGTATTAAGCCACACTCAATTAATACTTACAACTGATGTGGTCGTAACGCTCTTTTAAGCTTCCATTGAATTTATATTATGCCTAATATTAAGTGAATTCTTAAAAGAGACCACACAGAGTCTCCCGATATCTTCACATTACATACCCGCCGTCTCCTCGCAAAAGTATCAAGTTACGTGCGTGGAAAAAATGTCCTTTCACGAGCGCGCATGCACTCGCGGTGCAGCGTGCAGGTGCAGCGGGCATAAGGGCGGGGGAAAGGGGCGCGTGCGACATTGCGGAGGCGCGTGTCGTAAATAGATGGGTATAAATAAAGAGACAGAGTGTCAACGTCCTGAGGGCCGCCGCCGCCCGCTAATTGCCACCGTCTGCCGGCTAGGGCGCCGCCCTATGATGCGAGCGGGCAACGATGCGGTGGGCGTTCGTAGAGGTCATTGGTTTTAGAGACACTAGAGTTTATTGGAAATTTTGTATTGCAATGCAACCATAGCATTTGAATTAGCACGCGCTACGCTGCCACCGAATTTAAATCATATTTTCTAATACGGTACTTATTACACTTATAAGTGTCGGAGATTGTGAGAAGTACTGAAGTAGTGAAGTACAAGCACTATTGAATGATTGATGCATATCGAAACGAAATATGAAAGTGAAATAGAATGGAAAATTATAATTGTACAGTTTTAAAATAACATCATAAAATGTATATTAATAAATTTAGGTTTTATAAATATAAGGTTAACACAGAACTATTTGAACACATTTTCAAAATCGGATGTGGAATCTGAGCGTTTAAAAAATAAGACAAGTGATCTTATAGAGAAACGTATTATTAGACAAAAACTTTCTAATCTTCGAGTAAGATGAACGTTAAGCTAATAAATCGTTTGTAAATCTATAGTTTAAAAAATAACGTATATATATATATATATATATATATATATATATATATATATATATATATATAAGTATATATATATATATATATATATATATACATATATATATATATATATACGTTTGTGTGTAAATATGTAAATTAAGCTTTTTTGTTACTACATAAATACATATTTCAACTGTGCACTGAATTAAGAATAATAAAAAATCTCTCAAATAAATACACCGAAGAAGAAGCACGACAAAGCATGAAAACTATTCTATGTTTACTTACTTTCTCATAATAATCTGGACATAGACAACGTTACCGAGATGCATAATTACCACTATTAGCACTGAAAATTATATTTAATTATAGCCGATTTTATTTAAAACCTTCGTAAATCACTTGCTAATATCATATCAAATACGGAGCATCCATTATCTTTATGGGCAGCGCTCGGTCCCATTTTCAAACGTTAAAATCACGACGCGCCATATAAATTTCCACCACTACAGCAATGTAACTCTTAGTTGCTCTGCTCTTCCAAAAATAACGAAAATAACAAAAATAAAGCGCACACTTGCAGCCCGACGCTGCGGAATGCGTCTACGGTAAGACCTACTCGGACTGGGCGTTGCGGCGGAGGGCCAATTCTTCACTGATATTATTATCTTTGTATTTGTATGATGTATTTTCTAACATGAATGTCGGATGTGTTCTTTAATGTATTAATATTTCAAGAATGTGAAGAAAGTTGAATGGTACTGTAAGGTTTGCTTGAAGGTTTACTGTATTTGTGTTAATATTTTTTCATTCGCTTATTAATACAGGAAAATTATAATGCTTATTTGAAATTTTAGGTATCCAGTAACTGTGCATGGACAGTCTAAATGTAATATCCTAAAATGATTTTAGATTTTTATTTGCTATTTTCTCGCCTAATTGCTAGAGTTCCGTACCTCAAAAGGAAAAAAAAGGAACCCGTATGGGATCACGTCTTTGTCCGTCTGTCGATCTGTCGAGACCCTTCCTTTCAGGAACGCGTGGAGGTATCGAAATGAAATTAATATCAAATACTTAGGTCTACTGACCCATGGAGCTGTAAAAAATCAAGCTTCTAAGTCAACGCAATGAAGAACCCTAAAAATATAGCCATTTATGCCGCCGGTTTAACACTCGTAAATAAATTAAAACCTATAGGAATCATGGAGTTTGGCAAGAATCAAGGTCTCACAGCACAAGTAAATAAAAAAAATCGAAAATCGTTAATTTGTATTTACGTCACGTAGAAAATATTTTTTTTTAAATATGTGTGCTTGTGAAAGATATAGTAGACGATATATTTTCGTTCTAGAAAATTAAAACTTTGTAAGTAGTTTAATAGGAGTATTATGTACCATTAAATGTTTATAAATGCGTAAATGTGTACGGAATCTTCGTAGTGTGAGTTCCATTCGTGCTCGACGGATTTGTTCTAGGTTGATGCTAAATCTGTTTAACTGATTTTGAAATTTATTTTTACCTGCATTCTTTAGATATTTTAATAATCAGTCCACACGGGAATCTTTGTAACGTACTTAAAAACTCTTTGTTAATTTTATTTTAATTTTTATCCTTATAAAGTGCAGATAAATATTTTTAAACTTGCGTGTAATTCTTATGACAATACGCCTAAAAATATGCAATGTCGAGTATCACATTGAAAAAAGAAGTAAATAATTATTTGATTAAGTCACATTCGTGTTGCAATGCCTTAGGAAAAATTATATACGCAACTATTGTATATCACAGTTTTGACATGTAAATAAAAAAGAAAACAATTTGCGCCTAGCAATTATATTATAATAGCAGTCAATCATATTATAATTAACGTTTCAATTGTGACAACGCCATATTAACCGCACGTACGTACGTACATTGGTTTCCAACTAACTTTGATACAATCGTGTTGACCTTTTTTGTTATGAAAATTCTCGTACAATATTTAAAATATTATTTCTCGGACATAGGTAGTTCTAAGGAAGCAGATATTGTTTAAAGATTAAGAACGACAAACCGTTATACACAATAATGTAGATAATCGTTTCTGTGTTCCACGAAAAGAGCATCGTTAAAAAGATACCAGTGTAAAAAACGGACGTATATATTATGTTCCTATAAAACTAGAATGCAACTTGTTGGCAAACACATACAAGTATTTACTGTACAATGGATTTAAGAACCAAACACGAAATAAAAAACCTATTTGAAACAATTCCCGAAATCTTCTGCATAATGGCATTGCCGCCGCGTAAATTATGTTCGAAACTTAGAAACAAATAAGCAAAAAACGCAAGATATCTTGTGGCGGCCCGTTATTGTGCAGCAAAGCGAGCCTTCGAAGTTATTTATTACCTATATACAATATATTTAGATTCTATATTGCATGCGTAGTTCATACGAAATGCGCCTTGAGCCTAGCACACCGCGTTGTACCTCTTTGTCTTTGTCTTGTTGCAGGGCGAGCTAGGGATGTGGTTATTTCTAGAATTAATCAGTTGATCTACTATTTTCGACTTATAACACAAACAGCAAATAGAATTTTACATTGTAGAACCTTAAATATTTTATTCACAACTTTGCCCGTGGAATTTTGAGATGTTTTATAAATATTTTTGCAAAGAAGTTGAAAATGAGTTGAACACGGATACCAAAAAATTTATAATTTTTTTTAATTTAAGAAAAACGAGTTGAACAAGAAGAACGAGTTTTATTAGATTTAAAAAATTTACTACATCTATAATTTGTAATTTATATATTGTGACTGTATTATTGTTTTCAAACAAAAAAAATTCTTCTTAGTCCTTTTCTACCATTTTGTTATAGACGTCCGGTAGTCTATGACATTCTTTTGTATTTTGTTTCGATTTCGGATTAGCTGCTCTTTTAATGCCATCACGCCAACACAGTCATAACCTTCTTGTAGAATATTTTCCTTTTCAAGTTCTCCACTCAACAACCTTCTTACACCAAGAGTCATGTTTAAGGGCTACATGACTATACCATTCCCAATTAAGTTTTTCTATTCGCTTGACAAAATCTGTGATTTTGTGTTGTCTCGCCTATGTATTCGTTTTATAGCTGCGCAATTTTACCTCCTATTGTTCTTTGGACTTCTTCCGATTTTGTGTTGGATTCTTTGATGAGGACCAAAATATCAGTTCCGTAAATGAGAATAGACTGGATACATATGTTGAATATGCAAGCTTAATGTTCTGCGTTGGTATTTATTCGCAACTTCAAGTCTAGAAAGGGCGGCCAATGCGAGCCGGTACGTCTGTCAGTTTCGTTAATTTGGTTGTCTTTCCAGTTTTGATTTCATGTCCAAGATATACTAACTTTTTCACTCTTTTGATACGGATTTAATTACTTTGATGTTTATAACCATATTTGTACAATTGGTCACAATCTTACTTTTTTTTCAATTACAAATTCATTTCCAAACCTATTTGCAGGGAAGCAACGGTCAGATCATCGCATCATTGTCTGTAGATCAGTTGGATTATTGGTAAGCAGGACGCTATCATCTGCAAAGTATTAGTTCTTTTTCCTGCTATCTCTAGATCAAGGTTTTCCTGTTGGAGCCTTTTGAACCATAAAAGGTTACGATCAAATTATCCTGCCCTTATCCCTTTTTTCAATCTTTGTTACCTTACATTCTGGCGGAATGTTAATATTCACGATAAATGTTTTAATGGAAATGCTCAATAAGTGTCGAGTATTTGTGGTCTATACGAGGATTTTGGAGTGGGTAACTGACTATTCAAATTTTCATTTTGTTGAGTGCCTTTTTGTAACTAAAAAAACATCAGTCAAAATAGCATTTGATACTCTGTAACTTTTTCAGTTACAACCCTCATCGTCAGCATAAGGTATATCGTGCCATATCCGCTTCTGAACCCTGTCTATTCCCAAGATTGGTAGAAATCAAACATGTTTGAGCGCCTAATAGTTAGTAATTTGGCCAATAAGTTGTAATAACAAATTAACCGGGCGGTAATTGTTATGATCAGCCTTATTCTCTTTTTGAGGCAAGATGACATTTGTGCACTTTCATTTCTTGGGATTGTTCCTTCTTCAAGGCATTATTCAACACTGTATCAAGGAGATGGATTGCCGTACTTTCTTCCGCTTTAACTATTTCCACCAATGCATAACCTGCTTTGCTATTTTTCATTTTGCTTAGAGCTATTTCGATTTCGGAGTATGTTATGTCAAGCACATCTTCTGAACTAACATTGAACACTATATCACTCGCTTTGTTTTTATTGATTTATAAAGTTGTTCATAATAGTTCAAATCTACATTCAGCCGACGGTATTTTTTCAGCAGTGAAAATTGTTTGATTTTCGTCTAAAACTATGGTGATTTGTTGGGTTCCTGGTGGAAGAGGCATTTTGAATACCTTCGTGAATGACTTTCGTATTCCTCAATGGTCTTCTTCATATTTTACACTTTGTTGTCTATATTTCTCTATATCTGATTTGAAAAGCCTGCGGTTTTCTTTGCATAGGGACCTTTTAAAAGTCCTGGTTTGAGCACAGATCAACGTCCATATAGATTATTAGTATTCCCTTTGAATTTGCCGTTTTCTGTTCTACCTCTCAGGGCTATTTCTTATGTCACTTCATGAAGCGTTTTTTGCAGGAGTTCGCAAGTATTGTCGGTTTCCAAGTTGGTGATTTTTATGTGAGATAATTGTTCTCTTACTTTGTCCTGATACTTGATGATTGACTAACACTCACAGTATCTGCTTTACTTCTCTTATCATTGATCAATGCATACTTTTCAAGCCTAGCGTTAATTTAAATATTGTCCTCTTTGAGATGGTGTATCCACTTCCCTTTCTGACGATATATTTATGAGTGCTAAAATAATAGTCTATTTCGTTCCTATATCTCCATCCTATTAGCCTTTTTGAAAGGAAAAGCCCATTTAGATAAGCCTATATTTTTCTAAAAGAAATGACCAACTTGATTGCTCGTAAAGTTAGTTCCTCTTTTCCTATTACCACAACCGACTTGCCCAAGTATAGTTTTAAAGTTATCTGATCTTAGCCCCAGATCAGACAACTCCTCCCCTCCACATACTCTCGTCTATTGGTTGATCTTACCGGATCTTCGCAGCGGATTTGAGACCGCAATGTTTGGTAAGTTTAAAAGAGGCTAGATAACTTCGTTTGCAAAATTTCTTAACTCAAGTCAAAATTGACGAATAAATAAACCAGTTGCATGGTACATGTGTTCACTAACGGCTACGAAATAAATCCATACATATAATAAAATTATAACACAATTAATTCTGTATATCGAACATATTATAAAGAGAGTGATTGACTTAGCGTATAGAATTATAGCAGAAGCCAGAAAACCTGTTTAGAATTTTTATTTATCTGTCTGCGTGTTAATTTGTTTTTCTATCACGCGAAATCTACTGCACTGATTTTGATGAAATTTGGTATGGTGATAGTTTATATCCTCGAGCAACATGTATAATATTTTTTCATCAGTTCACCCTTGAGCAACATTTATCTGGATATTACAGATATAAAAAACAGCCTGATTTGGTGAATATTAAAATATTGGTGCTGCCAACGCCTTCTATTAGCATTTTAAAAAACGTTACTCTCATATAATTTTGAGAAAAAAACATTAAAGAAAATAAAAATACAAAAAAAACTCAATATCCCTTCTTACCCCGATTCCTCACGAACGAAGTCGGGTCGGCAAAGCTAGTATTTATATACCTCCCATAACACTTATCTAGATCTAATAGTGATACTGATTGGTTAATATACTAACTGTTTAGTCGCACTTTCAGGATTGCACCTTTAGAACAGAATGGTTGAAAGCGTACTAACACGTACATAGCTGTTTGAACGCCGTTTCTTTGGATTTACGTTCGATCAGAATTGCACCCGGCTAGTCGCAAATTTGTTATTTCAGTATATTTCAATGGAAAATTATTATAACATAGAATACATTTCTTTGATCTAAGTTAGAGTTGAACTTGCAACCTTTATAACAGTTTGAGAACCAATATCACTAGATTAGAGTGATAACGAAAATGGAGAGAAAATGTGAAATATTATGCTATAATAAACTTTTCTTTTATTCTGTATAAATCGATTTTTGTATGACATTGATTGGCTAAAAAAAAGCTAAATAGAAAATGCCGATTAAGTCTTAAGCGCTTAGAAGGTATTAGCTATTGAAAATACGTTCTTAGAATATTACTCTTTATTTTTCACTCAAGTGACGCTTAAAAAATTTGCAATAGCTGATAAAGATAACGGTAGAGACAGGTAAAAAAGATATTGAAATCGTTTGACTATTTGGGTTAGGTGTTGTACAAACAATTTTCTAAGGTTTTTTTGAAACACAAATTTGAAATATAACTACACGAATGTGACGGACAGAATTTGGAAGTTATTAAATGCCAGAATAATGACATTCTTTCACATTGGTTCGATAAAGACCTGATTATGGGCTCTAACGGAAAAATAGCGCCGACTTATTCAATATTAAAGGCACCATATTTAATAATGAGTCCTACAATAATGTATGTTTTCTAGTTTATGTAGAACTGTCATTGTTCAGAAGGAGAGAAGGATGTAACAAAAAGTCAAACAGGCCAATTAATTTTACCAAATCAGGAGTAAAACCAACTTCTCTTTTTTACAGATTGTAACTGTACTTAGTTCATTTTGTTTATAAGTTATATCCAAACGGTAGAACAGAGTTTATAAGTTATATCCGAAGGGTAATCAGATAGCATGAGTCTATTCAAATAAAACAGTTTTATAACAATAGGAAAATAATGATTTTCTTCTCAAGATTATCATTATTTATTAGAACTTTCAATGTCGGTATACAAGCGATGTGAATAACTTTAATATAGCAATTATGAATATTAATTTAATGTTTTGAGTGCTTCGCTAAACTCTTTTAAATGATGAACAGTAAGTTAATGTTAATTGTGTATTTAATATGAAATAATTAACATTAATTTACATTAAAGAAGTAAATATTATTGATATACTGTTATTGACAAATATTTGTCAATTATAGTACTGTATTGACACAGTAAAACCTAAGGGACAAAGATTTTTTTAATGATTTTGATAATTAATAAACTGTAAATAAGAAATCATAAATATCATTTGAAGTAAGATCTATAAATCTTAAACTTTTGACGGGAATTTAGATTAAGATTTCTTGTATGTTGTAAGATATATATATAGATATATATATATATATATATATATATATATATATATATATATATATATATATATGTATGTATGTATGTATGTATGTATGTATGTATGTATGTATGTATGTATGTATGTATGTATGTATGTATGTATGTATGTATGTATGTATGTATGTATGTATGTATGTATGTATGTATGTATGTATGTATGTGTGTATGTATGTATGTATGTATGTATGTATGTAGGTACGTACGTACGTACGTACGTATGTATGTATATATGTATATATGTATGTATGTATGTATGTATATATGTGTATATATATATATATATATATATATATATATATATATATATATATATATATATATATTCTATTAGCAATGAACACAATGGCGCAACATGAGAAAAAAAATGGAGGATTATTTATCTTTTGTTGCTTCGCAAAATTAATTGTCTGCTTTCTTTATCCAGAACGTTCGAATGTGAGTAGTTTTCGAAACTCTTAAATTGACAAATTACGTACATATACCTGTAAGCGAATAAATACAAATAAATGTATATAAATGAGAGGGATTTCACAAGTTATTTTTCCATTAGTTTCGATGTAACGGAAGTGTACATTTGGGCCAATGATTACGAATATGTGTGTAAATTTTCACACACGCAACTACTAACGTAATTTACTACGTTTTTAAATCAGACTAATAAATTTAAAATAATTCCAACTTGTCCCACAGCTACTCTACACTCTTTATCTGTTGCATTTGTTCCAAGTTTTTCGTTTTAGATCTAGCATTTTTATAGCTATTACAAATTCACAGTCACAAATTTCCAGGACAATATGTATGTTGTTATAAATCTGTATCGGGTTATACATCTTCATGGGGCAAGGAGAAATTATTTTAAATTTTTTAGTCCGTTAAACTATTTACTAAAAAATTATTTTAAATTGTTTAGTAAATAGTTTAACGGAATCATTATGTACCCTTAAATTTTCGTATGTACATGAGAATTTACGGCACCCTGGTATTGTGAGTTCTACTCGTACATGAGAGGTTTAGTTATTGATAATGACATTATTGTCAGTTGCGTAGTAACTACGCTTTTTTGCAACCTGCCTCGGAACTGATTATTTAAATTCCTTAGCTATGGTTGACTGGAAGGAAAATTGTTCTTATGGGAATAATGTGCCGTATGTACATACATGATATATTGAAAAGAATATAGATAAGTTTTGAAGTACGAACAAGGATTTTCTAAATTAGCTATGAGATTGAATAAAAATTCCTCCAAAAAATCATAAAAATAATAAAGTAGGTTGGAGAGCACATTTAAAACTAAATGACACGAAACACGTATCACTGAATACAAAATTTCGATTGGGTTAACAATCAAAAGATTTATGCTTAAATTCGTCGTAGATAGCCCCTCACAAAACATTAAGAAATAATAATAAAAAACATGAACTTGAAAATCACAAATCGCAAGTTCTGTTTCAGTACGCACGTTTCAAATGTTTCTCTTTATTAATGTTTATGTCGGCGTATAATATATTTACTCCGTTACGTCCACACTCGTATACATGAAGACTTTATAATTTTCTTCAGTTGATCTTATCAGCACCCATATTCTTGTCCTTAAAGGAGTATTCTTTCCTTTTCAATACGGCTACTAGTACTTTTATAAAAATAGACTTATTGCGTTAGCAACCAAGTGAGGGTCAATGAGAGTAAAGGAAGAAGGTTCTTTTCAAAGAAGGTCTTAGTGGATAAGAACGAATTGCAAGAATCTGAATCTGAAGAGAGCATCCGATTGAAACACTGAAGAGAGCATCCGATTGACTACGATCGTTTTT
Organism: Druceiella hillmani; assembly: GCA_039881145.1. Taxonomy (NCBI): domain Eukaryota; kingdom Metazoa; phylum Arthropoda; class Insecta; order Lepidoptera; family Hepialidae; genus Druceiella; species Druceiella hillmani. The sequence continues at coordinate 16,480,719 of JAYKKI010000008.1, read as the reverse complement.
TTATTTAGTTGAACAAAACCGTTTCGCCCTTTGGTTTTGGTACTGAAAATTTTAAAGGCCCTTTAGTTTTGGTACTGAATTTTTTTTTCATACAAAAAATTAAAGAAAAACTAATTGGAATGGAACCTAATAAATTGTAGGCTAAACATTCATAGATGGTGTTTATTGTTTTTAATGATAATCATAAAAGTATTTTCCAAGGTAGATTAATTTAAATTAGTTTATAATCCTTAGTTTTATTACTCATTACTTTTTTTAATATTTCGTATATAGTAATCGGAAAAGTATTTCCTTAGATGACATAAATTAGTCCATATTTAGAGTTCTTTAGTAAAATTAGGAAACCTCATTATTTCGCCATGTCCGTCTTTATGTCGAAGCTGTTTTTTTCGCAAACTATTAGTGCTATAAAACTGAAATTACGACACGTTCGTACACATTTATTACGCCTACAAATTTATGAAATAAAATATTTAAAAAAATGTTATTTTAGGTGTCTCCCCTAAATGTAAATTGGGGGTGATATTTTTTAGTTTTTTCTAGCTAAACCGATATTTTTTTGTAATATCTGAAAATTATTCACAGTAGTAGTATATGCAATGAAATTAAATGAAAAATTATCATATCTAAGAAGGCTCTACTAGTTTATGTATAATAGTCGCCCTACTTATAACAAGTTGTTGAGTCTGAAAAAAAATCATAGAAACTCGATTCAAATGTCTTAAATTAATTGCAAAACAACTTTGTATTGTAAAATGTATTTTCTTCTGCATGTTTATTACTCAATACATGTATTTATATATTTACGTGGTGAGAAATAATATTAATATTTATAAATAATTTAGTAGATATATACTTAGTGAGAGTTTTATTCGTATTTAAAGTTTTTTTTAATCAAAATCCTTATTTACTATAAATTCGGATTGAAAATGTTACTAAATGTTGTTTTGATGAAAGTTTAGAAGATGTCGAATTAAAGAAGTATGAATCCTGAAATTTATGGTAATTATATTATTTCTTTGTATTATTTGAAGGATGAACTCTAACCCATCCCTATCGCCGCGTCGTCGCCACGAAATGCACGAGTGTGTTGAAGGCCGTCGCGAATAGTTGGCGCGACGCGGGCGCTCTTTGTTGGCGGCGCGCGGTATTCGCGGCGGCTTAATGAAGAATTATTGTTCGCCATCTCGCAACGACCAGTGTCAGCAAGTAGACCGTACAAAGACAAATTTATAATTGCAAAAACCGATCAAAATTAGAAGCGTTTATATTACGATTAAAGCTAACATCGTCTGAAATCAGAAAGTACGTGCGACGTCTCCGATTAGCAAAACGTTAACGGTTAGCAAAACGTTAACAGTCAGTTTTTAATTTCTAGTTAAAAACTATTAGTTTTGGTGGATTGTTGTTTTTTCGAAGGTGCTGATGTAGTTTTGTACATTGTGATAATGATATGATTTTTTTATTCATCGCCTTCTTCGATACGTCCAACACCGCTGCATTTCAGATGACCAGCGACTATTGGAATTCTTTTAACATGTTACCCACATAATTCAAACTTTTAAACACTTATTTTGAAAAAAAAATCCATTTAGGCACTTGCCCTGGATAGTTTTTTTTAAATTTCTTGGAAGTACAAACAAATTATCAGAAGAAAATCGTAAATAAACATTTGGGCCATTAAAGTATTTGAAGCTCTTATTAACAACGTTTTATATATTTCGATAAAAATAAATATTTCAGTAAAAATAAGTTGATACAAAAGCTTTATTTAAAATTAAACAATTACCATGGATTTAAAAAAATCATTGAGTCACAAATTAAACCATTTGTTCTCTAGCTCACTTGAATTAGAACAACTAATATATAAAAAATATTAAAATGAGAACGTAACTTGCTTATATTATGTCCTTGAGATTTTTTTAAATTTTCAGTAAATATTTGAGATTTATAATTTTCATTTCTTAAGTAATAACACTTTCTATAATAAACATTACGTTTCGTCCTGACCGATGGTGGACGGAGCGCATGAACCAGCCAACGGTACCTGTGCGACGTCTCGGCCTTGGCGGTTCCGGGAAGGGCGGCGCGGCGGAACTGTACCGCGCTGGGCGGCGCGGACAAAAACTGGCCACCGCCTGCATCTGACCCAATTCCGTTTGATGTCGCCGGGCTGGGCGCGAGCGACCGAGGTCGTGCATGCAGCCGTCCACCGCCGGCGGCGCGTTCTTTGACGACCTTTTTCGGGTGTCGTCTTTAATATTATTTTGGAGGTTTTGCGTACGGACGCGATTTTCGCATTAAAGTTAGATAAAAACATGCAACAGTGTTGGGATGATTCAGATATAAGAAGTACCGAAGTAATATTTTAATATTTAATAATGTCTGTAAATGTGCTCATATAACGCACAGTTAATGCTTTCCAATTTTATTGGGTCTTTTATCGATCACTTCGTTCGTTTTTAATTTTGAGTTAAGTTCCTCTGAAACTTAGATTGATGTGAATCATTTAAATCCTTCGAACATATATGTAAATTTAAATATTCTCTAAGATAAAAAAATATGTCAATTCTAACATGTTTTGCAATGATATAATCGAGAGATTAATATTGAGTTCGGCTAAAAATTATGATTAAAAATTGCAGCTATTTAAACTTCTTCATTCAATCACTCTTGGAATCATATAGATGGTAAGATGTGCTTGGTGTATCTTTATTTTTGCCGAACATTGCCGCTATTGCAATGCTGTTTAAATTCTGGAGGTTGGTGGCATTGCGCTTGTTTTGTGGATCTCATCGTCGCCTTGACCAGATCTGTCCAATATGATGGTGTTGACGTCGGGTTCCTTTGCCTTCATTCGGCCTTGTGCTACACGACGTTCAAAGGATTCTTCGTTTCGAGAAATGTGGCCGAAGAACTTTAGTATTTAATAAGAACTTTAGAATGCTAGGCACTTGATCAAAACGAAACCTAAATTCCGATCAATTAAAAAGGCGATACGCGGAATAGCGAATTTCCTTTTTCATGCGCAATCATATCTACACGTATAAGACGGAAAGGAGCTCGTAATTTTTGGAACATTTTAGGGGTCCAGCACTATTTGTAAAAGTTCGCGTACTGTATGTACATCGTTATGAACCGTTTGTGCGCGTTACTTCGCAATCAATGGCACCATTTATACACTAATTTTTCGACGAGTTGACGAGTTGGAACCGGTAGCAATAGATTTTGTATTTAATAGTTTATTCATCATCAAAACTTTTGTAGATTCGAGGAAGTATGCAAACATTTTTTTCAATTTTGCTGTACGAAATCATAAACCTTTGCCGATTTTATACATTTCAAATAAAGATAACACCCAAGTATATAAACCCAAGTACTATTTTTTCTCCAAGTTTGGAAAAAATTCGTCAAAAATTGCGATCTCTATCGTCAGCGGAAATTTTGTCCATAAATAAATACACTTATACATATACATAACTTAACTTCTAAACGACCTATTTTTCAAGGCCACAATCGCATTATTTCCTTAAAGAAAATTAGCTTAAAATCGATTACATCAGAACTAAATTTGAATTCGGGAGAGCTATTGGAAAATTACATGTTATTTACAGTGAGGCATCGATGTCTGTCTGTCGGTAAGTCATGGCTATTTTTCTCAGCAACCACTCTTGCTATCAACGTGAAGCTATACAACTAGCCACTATTTTAGAATTTGTTTGCCTACATTTTTTTGAAGTGAAAAAATTTTGGAAAATTTTGGCTTTTCTTTAAAATTGGAGCTCAAATGAAGGTTTGAAATTAAAAAAGTGGGACGAGATGAAATGGGGTATCATATGAAAGAGTTTTGTTTCACACACTCGAAAGCTATTTTCCTGGTAATTTTAAGTCGCATAGTTTTTGACTAATAAACAAAAATGGGCGATAAAATGAAACCTTAAATAATATGCAATTTTTGCATCTTTTGCATAATATGCAATTTCATCACGCTTTATAAGAGAGGTGAGATGTAGTGGTAAAAGTGAAGTGAATCGGAGGGAAATATATGTAAAAATAATTATGTTAAATATAAATGCAAAGTAATCGTTGGAAAAGACCGTCCAAGTATATAAATAAAAAAGGCAAAATAATGCGTTTTTACCTGAAAGGCGTGCTTAAGGGATGGAAGTTTCGCCCTCTAGAAATTTCTAGAACAGTCCAACACATTCGAGAGTATTCGAGAGCTTTCCACAACTTTTCAGAACATCCCGGAACATTCTGGAATGTTGTGGAATGTTTAGGAATAGTCTGGAACATTCGGGAATATCATTGTGGAACATTTCAGAACACTCTCAAATGTTGTGGAATGTTCTGGAACATTGTGGACCATTCGAAGCCTTTTTTGTATGGGTCCCCACCCATTGGTAGGGGCATATAAAGCAAGATCCATCGTGGATTCGAACATCAGTTTCTTATTAGTAAAGTGCAGTGAGTAAATAAAAACAAACAGTGAAATGTGAGTAACCAAAGTGATACAGTAACTGAATATAAATCGAAAATAAAGTGTGAAATGTGTATTTCTTAATAAAAAGCTGATTTGGTTTATATTTCATATAGTGCCCAAACGTAAAAGAGGAGATCTTTCCAGTTATGAAGCAAAACGGCGAAAACAAAAATAACAGCGAAAAACGAAACAGTCGAAGAGCATGAAGCACGTTTACGTTCCCAACGAATGAGAAAGTGCACCGTAAGAAGCAGAGAAACCGAAGAACGACGAAATGAAGAATCAAGAATTGCGACACAATTTTATAGTAAAAGATTGTGAACGAAAGCCACCTAGCAAAATATCGGTACTGACAATCTTACACAAATAAAATCAACTTATTCACATATTCAAAACATCACTAGATCGAATGATTCCTGATGACTATAAAGTTATAATTCGATCTGACACGGGACCACCTGGAGAACACGAACGTCGATTTAATGCACTTCCGATAGACGAAATCGCCATCGTAATTGTGGACAACGAAAACACAAGCCGTGATATAATTGTATAACGAAGAAGAGAAGGACTACAACGCATTGTAGACACACACCGTTCATGTGGTCCCCCCAATATCCATTAATATTTCTGCACGGAGAGGACGGATATCATTTTAATGTGAAACAATTTTTTCCTGAAACAGGCGTGCAAACAAACTCTTTGTTTGTCACTTCCAAGGAGTCTATGCTTACCGCTTAATGATCAGAGACAATGAAACATACAATCACATTCTCAATACTCGCCGTTTATTCCAACAATTCCTGGTAGGTATGTATGCAAAATTAGAAGCGGAACGAATTCTGTATATAAGACTCAATCAGAAGAAATTATACACGGAAGAATACATCCATCCACCTTCGAGACGCGATCATAAATGACGAAAATATTGACGACATTGGAACAATGGTAATCGTATCCTCGTCTTACAAAGGAAGCCCAAGACATATGCACGAATACTGTGGCTTCACAGCAAAAATACGAATACGAGGCAGAGACGAATTGAAAATAGATAATCAATGAGTAGTACCGTCTAATCCATTACTTTCCAAAATGTTCCAAGCACACATAACCGTAGAATACTGCAATTCAATGAAATCCATTAAATATGTATGTGAGTATGTGTACAAAGGCAGTATTTCAAATAGCCAGAGACAGCAAACAACAAAATAGAAACGACGAGATCCTCATGTACCAAATGTGAAAATACATCAACAGTAACAAAACAGCCTGGCGGATTTTCGGTTATCCCATACACGAACTCGCACTAGCTGTGTAACATCTAACATTATATTTGAAGAATGGCCAGAGAGTTTACTTTACAAAAGACACCGCTAGAAAAATTTTAAGCGAACCACCTAAGAGCAAAACATTAACAGCTTTTTTCCAACTGTGCCAAATGGATCCATTCGGGACAATATTACTATATGTCGACGTCCCTACCTATTATATGTGGAACACAACAAGAAAAATCTTTCAACGACAAAAACAAGGAATTCCAGTAGAGGATCATAAAATCTAACACACTAGGCCGAGTATACACCGTACGTCCGAACAATGCCGAATGTTTCTATCTCCAGATGTTGCTACACGAAATACGGGGACCAACAAGTTTCACAGATCTCAAGACTGTTGACGGTTACCTATGCCAGATGTACAGAAAAGCATATCAACGCTTAGGCTTACTGGAAAACGGCAACCACTGAGAATTAACATTACAGGAAGCGTGACTCACAGCCTCAGCTGAACAAATCAGAGACTTATTCGCCATAATACTAACAACATGTAACCCATCGAATCCAAAACAGTTTGGGACTCCTTCAAAGAGAGTATGAGTGATGACATACTGTATCAAATCCGACAAGCTCATCCAGAACTGACCATTGAATTCAACGACGACATCTTCAATGAAACACTCATTCGCCTAGAAGATAAATGTTTAGCAATAAAAAAACCAAACCTTAGTACAACTTGGGCTACCAGCACCACGACAAGTTGATTTCAATGCTAAACTTCGAAATTACAAAGGAAACAAGCTACAACATCAACAAACTACTTCAATACATTGCTCACAACAAACCAATCCTCAGTGACAATAAAAAATATTTACAACGTTATCATGGACCAGATCAACAACAACACTGGCGGAATTATTTACTTGGACGCACCAGGATGCACCGGGAAAACGTTTTTAATAGATCTATTGCTGGCAGAAATACGTGCTAAACACTTGCACTGGCATCATCCGGCATTGCCACACTTATGGAAGGAGGACGAACTGCTCATTCCGCCCTGCAACTACCGTTGAATATAGCCGAAGAACAATTCCCCGTATGTAAAATCTGAAGAGCATCTGGACAGGGTGAACTTCTAACACAAGCTAAAATTAGCTTCTGGAACGAATACACAATGACATATAAAAATTACTCGAAGCCATTGACAGAACATTACCGCCAGAAAACTCGAGGAAGTGATGAGAGGAGCTCTATTCATACTCTCAGGAGATTTTCGACAAACACTTCCAGTTATCCCCAGTCAACACCAGCAGACGAAATCAATGTATGCTTAAAAATCACATCTCGGGCCACACATAAATACTGCGACTAACAAAAAATAAGAGAGTTGAACTATCGAAAGACGAAACAACAGCACATTGTGCTCAAAAACTTTTACAAATAGGCGAAGGGATATATCCTACTGACGACCGCTACATTGAACTCAACCGTGATTCCTCCGACATGGCCACTACTGAGAACGAACTGATCTACGAAATTGATCCAAACATTTTTCACAACTATAGCAATCGGGAGTGACTGTTTCAGAGGGTAATTTTTATTGTAAATAAAAATAATATTGTCCACGTTATCAACTTTATATAAAGAAACTTCCCGGTGAAGAGAGAATATACGAATCGATCGACACGATTGTAAACGTTGAAGAAACTGTCAATTTCCCAAGAGAATTATTAAACCCCTTGCAAATAGCAGGAATGTCATTACACCACTGCCTTCGACTGAAAATTGGATCTCCGATCATACCACTCAGAAATTTCAACTCACCAAAACTACGTAATGGAACAAGGATGATCGTCAAACAGCTGTCGAATAACTTCATTGAAGCCGAGCTTATGACTGGAAAGGACAAAGGACATTCAGTATGATAAATACTCTACCCAGAATACAACTGATCTTTACTGAACTGCCTTTCCAATCTAAAAGACCGCAATTTCCAATCAAATCAGCCTATAGTTTTACAATTAACAAAGCGCTAGGACAAACTTTAAAACATTGCGGCATCAACCTCAAAGAATCATGCTTTTCTCATGGTCAACTAAAAATAGCTTGCTTTCGAGTAGGAAATTCCAAAAATTTGTACCCCGGATAAAATGAAAATTTTGTTTATAAACAAGTATTGTAAATAGTTAGAATATGTTTTCTATAAAAAATTTTACCCCTTATATTTTAAAGTTCATCCTTTTGTTCCAACTACCACATAATCTCATATCAACTCCCTGAGCGAAGCCGGTTACGCCAGCTAGTAAGTGTACATAAATTCGGAGAAAACCTATGCATATTCGGAACCCTTCATTAACTCTTGAAATGAGATTTAACCGAGAATCCGGATAAGAATCATGTCTGCTTGGCTTGAACGTTCTATAGAACCAGAAACTTTTTTAAATCTTAAGTTCTTAAAACAATTACTCTTATATGAGATATGCGTTATGCTTGTTTAATTTACAGGTCCGAAAGATGAACATTAACAAAATATAGTGTACCAATGTAAAGCTTTTTGAAAAGAAAATCTTTCGCGATTCCTTAGGAGGACTAAAGTAAAACGATATTTGGCGGAAAACATAATTATTCACTATATAAAATTGTCAAAGACAAAAATATCGTAATGTTTATAAAAAATCAATCAAGTAAATTGAAACCAGAATGAGTGACTTTGGACCGACTTAAAAATTGCTTCTAGCCAAACCTAGTGTAACACGCGCGATAAGATTCGTCCTGGTGTGTTGGGTTGATCACAAGACATACGGCCTTTGACGGAGCGGCGCACTGCGGTGACCTGGGTTCGATTCCCGGGGGCTGGACTGGTGTTATGGTTGGCTGTAAGAGTCCGCCATATGTATCAATCAGATACATTAAAGTAGATAAATAAATAAGATTTCGTTGATAATGTTTGCAAAATCTTAAAAATGGAAAATCGGCGTCACATTGAATAATTTGTAATTTGAAAGGGGCCTGCCGTTTCTTTTTCGTTTTCGTCAATGACTATCGAGTTGGACTGCTAGGTATCAATATTTATCAAGTGTAATTTTTCTTAACCAAATTTTAGTACTTTGGGGGAATATTGCATGTGGTGTGTATTCCGTGTCTTTATTCTAACTTGTTACCGTAATTTTTAATATAACATTTTAATATTATATATTTATATATATATATATATATATATATATATATATGTATATATATATATATATAGATATATATATATATATATATATATATATATATATATATATATATATGTGTGTGTGTGTGTGTGTGTGTATATATAAGCAGCGAGAATATGCAAAACATGGCAAAATTTTGAATTAACATGTAACAAATATTTTAATGTCATATATATCAAATATGAGTCAATATTTTTACGTGATTTCGCTACGTAAATTATATGTATAATCTTATTCAGGCGACAATACGAAAGAATGACCTGTCCAGAATTAATACCTGCTCAAGAATTAATTTCGTGTTTTAGAAAGATTTTAATTTTTTGAGCATGTAAGGTGCACTCGATGGCAGATGGTGATAATTAAATGAACTTTCGATACGCTGCTGTCATTTGTTTCGCGTAAAGTCAACTTGGCGTACATACTAAAATAAATTAAAATGATTTACAATGCCTAAATATGGTGCAGTGTGTTGCATAAAAACACTTAAATAATTCATAAAAACCAACGTATCTAAAAATAATGCAATATTTCATTTTTAAAAAATCGAATGTCAAAACAAAAACTCGAACAGGAGGTTACCCACTCTTTATATTCAATATCTTTTACTCTTTACTGTCTTCTGTCAATGTTATATTGTACAGTTATTAAAAAATAGGACCTAAAATTTCTTATTTCTATCGTTTTCAAATGACCTCTATTATTTATTATTTTTTGCATGATCCCTGTTGTGTGGATTGAGTGTTCGGATAGGGAAGAGGATACAGGCAGACGGAATGGTGAATTGTTAAATAACATATCGGAAGGTTATTTCAAATTACACTGTTTTTGTCACACCATATACATAAAATTACGCTACGAGCCGTTTTTTGAGAAACTTGACCTTCTTCCTTAAAACTGCCCTTAAATTTAAAATAATTATTTCATGCTTTTTTTTGTTTAAGTTCTAAAAAGTTATTGAAAAATTCAATTTCCAATGCCTCATAGTTCAGGAATCCTTTTGTGGAATATTGGCGTTTCTCTCCGACCTTTACCATTTCATCCCCTTCTGCAGCAAACCCATTGTATGATACTTGGTAAATACCTATTCACTAACCACCATTAATAGAATGTTTTAATCGATCGGGTAGTCTTTGAAATTACCGTATGCGATACTTTAATACATTTCTTAAAAACACATTTATGTATATATTAATAGATATGAAACCACCAATTTCATTTCTGTCAGCTATGACGCAGTGAACATTTTCTTGGCGACCTCTACTTTTCCTGGATAGTTCTTGATATGAAGTATGTGAAAACAATTCATTTAGTTTATGTAAATATAGGATATGTAATGTTTAAATCCATGATGATATACATTGCCTTACACCATGTTCTATACGTGTCAATTGTTTTAGTCAACGCCTTTAACTCTGGCTTGCTATTTAACAAAATTTTAGCACCACTCAAATAAAACATTTTACTACGGATCCTTTATACACTGTAGATATATCAGTTCAAAATCTAACAATTGCGTTATATAACATTTAATATAGAATTAAAAATATCCCGCTATGAGATTTCGTATTATTACCAAAAGCAACGACGAAACATCTAAACGAAAGCTAAAGAAGTCGTTAATGCCTTCCGAAGTATTGTAATAGCTCTTTTTGGACGAGTAAATATAATTTTTTAATTGATAATTTCATTTTCTTCTTACTTGTCTTGAAAACGATGAAAAATTTTAGGTCTTTATAACCATATGGTACAATATCGCGTGAATTTTAAAATGTTATACACCCGAAGAAAACAGTTTATTCATAATAATGTTTATTTTAAAAAATATCTTACATCTAAAATCGTGCTTGACAAAACGCCTAAAAAAGTATGGGATGACTTTCGAAAATATCCCAATTTTTGTGTTGCGTGAAAATAAGAAATAAGTAAGATTTGGAATTCATCATTGGGTCTCAGTCATCACCACCATTCGTAATTGGTATGAATTATTAAAACCCTTAAACCTGTTAATAACAAACTGGGTACTAATTTCCCAATGATTTCGATATCCAAGACGACGACCTCTGCCGCCAGACGACTGTTTTTGCCGACTATTTTTGTGTTTCAAATTGTAATTTCAGAATCTGCCCAAAACCCAAGGTTACAGAATCTGCTCTTTTCACTATAAATTGCCTGTATATCCATTATCGACCATCTTTTTTCTACACTTATTTCAGCATACATTTTTAGAATATTACTTATAACAAATTTTTTATTTATCTTATATGAAGTTTAACTCGAAATAAGATAATTTAATCTGTTTTAAATATCGTAGTCTGAACATTTTGCATTTAAAAAAAAACGTGTTAATTTTACTTAAAAATTATATTTCAAATAATTATTAGTGTTCTGTGGTAAATCAAGCAATATCTAACTTCGCGTTTCCATTCGCTTCTGTCACAGCTTCACAGTTTCTGTAGTTTTAGATCTAAGTGCATGAAATTTCGCAGTAGATGTTACAGACGAGATCCCAAGGGATATGTAGCAGAATATTTAAAAGAAAAAATTATCTCTCCGTGTATGTCGAGTGGGTCCACGTTTTCGCGCAACTATCGAGTGAGATGTCACATTCGACTTGTTCTTCAAAATGAAATTGTGTTCTCATTTTTAAATCCAATTCCGAAATATTAAACTTCAAAATGATGCTGTGTACCTCACCTCACCTTCCTCTAATTTAAAAAAAAATCTTGATAACTGCATTTGATTAAGATTTTCAGATTGTCGAATAAAACTAGTTTGATTAATCTTCATCAACAATCTCAAGGGATATAGGCAACTATAATACATACGTACACCGACACGCACTTGACCACTTTTTCTTTTGTACTCGACTCATATGGATTTCCAGATTAGGCTACATAGACATTTTGTAAGGCTGTGTCAATAATGCGATGAATAATTATTAACGAATAGCTCCACTGAGCTGACTTAGTGGACATTTGAAATTGATTCAATCTAATTTTTAGTACGAAAAGTTGGACTCTACCAGCTTTCAACATAGCTTCATTACTGGCTTAGATTACGACTTGCAATTTATAATTATTGCACGAATATTTCTTTGTTAAAATATGACAAAAGAATAAATTCGATGATAAGAATAAATTGCACAATATTATTTTAAATTTTGTTTATTTATATTTTTAAATTTCGACCATATTGAATTATCTTATTGATTAAGCAATTGTATTGATATACTCTACAAGCCGCCACTGAATTTAATTTTGCACCAAAGATCTGAATAAGGTTCCTTAAAAAATGTCTAAGTTAAATAATTCAAATAATCTTATGTGTTGTGCTGGGTATTATATATAAATCGCTACCAGCCTCTTTTTTCGTCGTTTGTTACTCTCCTAGATTTATGTACTACTAGATGTGCCTACTACTTTATTCGCGTATAATTAGAAAAAAGTTTGTTTGTTTTTCTCTTATATGTTGTTTTTGGGTATATATTATTACCAAATCAAACTTCATCAAAATCCGTTGAGTAGATTTTGCAAGATACCCGCTCAAATTAACTGACAGACAGAGAAAAATTCTAAAAAAGGTTTTCTGGGTTTTATTATCATTCTATGCGCTAAATCAGTCACCCATTTTAAAAATATTCACAATGAACAGAATTCACTCTGTTACAATTTTAATATATGAAAAGATTTACCCGCACTGGTCTAAAAATGGTACATAAGATAGTTAGAATTTTGAAATATTTGATGTCTAATCATCCATACAGAACTTTATAATATTTTGGGATACAAATTTTTGAAGAATTTTGAGTGCATTGATATAGTAACTAATAAGACATTGGGTAACAAATTTAAGCGAGGATAAAAATAGGATTTTCGTAAATTAACTTTCCAATAAATATTCATGACATGCCTAAAACTGCGGTCAACTGAGGTTCATATTCCCAATTACTAAATATAAAAATTATATTAGATCACTTTTCAAAATACATTACTTATGTTTAATATTATGATCGCTTATATTTTCAGGTTATATTTGATGAAAACACTTGTGTTGTCAGTGTGTGTTTTTAAAAATTAATCGGGAATTGACAGAATACGGGAACTTCTTACACCTTTATCCATTATTATGTTATTTAAATTTATAATCGTGTCCTAAAATAAACAAATAATACAATTTTCCTACATTGCATAAATTCAATTTGTTTTAGAAATATTTTGTTTCGTTGCGCCATCTAGCATTCTCGCGTAGCATTTTCTTCCATTTACTTGCCCGTGGCGCCATCTGTCTATTGGTGTTCCGTCATTTGTTGAAACTAGTGAAATATTGGTGTTTAAATATGAAAGATGGCGCTATACTATTAATTTTCGGACTTATGCTGTCTGTAATTAAACGTACTATATAATTTAACACATAAAGATATTTCTTTCAAATAATTTATAATTTCCGTGTAAATTAATTATTCTAATCTAGAAAATAACTATTTCTATATAAATGTTTTAATAAATTTCTAACTCGACGAAACGTTTACCTACTGAAATGATACATAAACAATAAATTACAAAATCAATGTTGTATCAAATTGGTAGGTATGTATTTAAAAAAAACTGTAGTTTATTAATCTATTCAGTTGTTCTATAATATATTAGTATATTTGGTATATATTGTGTATAAATTTTATTTATAATGAAATTTATTTATTTTAATAGGATAAAGCGGAATTAAAAATGGGAAGAAACGGGTATTTAGCATTTAATATCATTTACATATTATATATTTAAATAGATGGTGATGATACTGGGACGTTGTGTTCTCGACAGCGGCTAGCGTAGCCTAGCTACAAAGCCATACACACGTATATTTTAGATGATTTCTTAATTGGTGTTGACAAATGAAATTGTTAAATTTTATTATTAAAATAAGTGTTCGTTCTCCAGACGTTTAGCGGGTTACGTGAAATTTTGGGTTGGAGTAATCGTCCCACTGAAAGAAAAACACACGTTGTTAAAAAACAAAATTGTCGCATTTGAAGTAATGACTGCCCAATGAAGTTTTCAGGAGTGTTCACTTCTTCTCAAAAAAGTTACTGTTTAGAATAGATTTTTTATTTTATCTGTATTTTATCCAAGGCGAACGAAGAGGCTGTGATTGTCAATGGCGAAAGGTATTATTGCTCTATGAACACTTATTTTTTTTGGGCTCAACTGAAAAGTATGCATCTTATTACTATGTATGTGGTTTCAAAAACACTGACTATGTTCCACACTAGACACGAAACAATCAACCTGTAAAAAAAATTGAAGGGTTTGTCATCTTGCGTAATGATGGTGTAAAAAATAATCCCAAAGTATGAATCGTACGATTTAATACCTTGGGATTATTTTAATGGAGTAATTTTGAATTTCGGATCTATGTCAATACACCGCAAACGATTGACCGTCTAAAGAACAATGTCACACGCGTCATTCGTGACATTCGGTCTGATATATGTGAAACCGTCATTAAAAATAGGACAAAGCGGGTACGCGCCACCAAACAAAGCTACGGCGGTCATTTGTCTGAAATTCTTTTTCAGACATAATGTCATCGAATGTAACTCGAGTAAATTTAAAACTGTACCATTGACATTGTTTTACTCAAATTGTATGACGCTTTGTTGGAAGATTTATGTATAGGAAGGAGCCTTGTGACTACAGAAACAATCTTCTGCAATAAAATCTACGAATTACTAATGGAAATAGAAGAAAAATGGTTGCTAATAGACATTTTTATCTTTGTTAGCAGCTATTATATAATATACTCTTTTGCAAAAAAAACGGGCACTTATAGGAATAAACCATATCAGAGTTATTTTATTACTATTTGATGCATTTTATATGGCGATATGATGAGAATATTGTTATTTATTATTGAGATATCGTTTTTACCTACTTCAGTCATTAAAAATGCGAATGAATAAAAAAAACCATGTAAAGTCCACAGACGAGTGTTTTCATATTGGTACATTAAAAATGGCTAAAGTTTATTTTTGAATATTTTTTACTCCTCTAGCTAAAATCAATGCGCTTAATCTGTTAGGCATGCTTTCGACGACGTTTTTTATCATTTCCTGATGGGAACGTATTCTGTTCCCATTCAGCGACGATCACATTTTTAAGGGCCTGAGTGTTTTCTGGAGCTGGTTTTACGGCTCTGATGCATCGTTTGAGATTATTCCATATGTGTTCTATCGGATTGAGGTCGGGACTTCTAGCTGGCCAGACTAACCGACGGATTTCGTCATTCTGCCTATACGCATCAACGTCTCTAGACGCCCACGCAACGTCTCTAGACGCCCACTGCGCCCAACGCCCACCGCGGACGCGAGCATTGTCGTCCATAAAAATGAACTCGCCTCCAACTGCTGTTAATGCGGGTTGGGCATGAGGAATAAGAACCTCTGTTATGTACCTTTGAGCATTAAGTGTGCCATTTTCAATAAAAACTAACTCGGTACGGTCATCTGAGTTAATACCAGCCTAAGACATTACGGAGCCTCCACCGTAACGGGTGTTTTGCTCAAAGCACACTTCTGCGAAGCGTTCACCAGGTCTTCGTAAGGTTCGCCGACATCGATCCTCACCACTAATCGATATACGAGCTTCATCGGAGAATAAAACACTATTCCAGTCTTGTTGAGTCCATGACGAAAATTTTTGAGCGAATCTCAATCTGGCAACTCGATACTCACGGAGCAATGTAGAGCCCCGAGCTGGGCGATAGCTACGTATATTGACGGCCTGAAGTCTCCTTCTGACTGTCCATAGGCTTACTCGTGTACCTCTGACGTCCTCGAGGTTCTGTTTGAGATCCACGTACGTAACTTGACGATTTCGTAGCGTTTGACTGACTATGAAGCGGTCGTCCCATGACTCAGTGCACGTTTTCTTCAATAACCGGGCATTTTACTGACGGAGCCCGTTTTTTGGTATCGTTGCCAGGTCCTTTGGACGGTGGAATGGCTCACATTATACCGATGAGACACATAACATTAGCTACAGCCTAGTTCAAGCAGCGCAATAATTTTACTAGCTCTTATCGTTTTTTCAACCATACTGAGAACAGCAAACTAATGCAGCAGACAGCAGTGAACTAATGCAGCAAACAGCAGAAATTTAATTAAAATTCATTCGTTAAAATAAAAAACGTAACAAATAAAAAAGAACTTAATAAGAGTTGGATTTCATTTACCGCCAAAAACACATTTTTGTCAGTGAAAGAGAATTTTCATTCAAAAACAATAAATTTCAAATTTAGGACGTTCGTTTTTATGTGCCAGAATACACTATACCTGCCAGTAACAATTACAATTAATACAACCTCTAAATAAATAATATTTTTTTAATAATATGATAAAATCAAAACGCATATATTAACATTATTTAGCATAATACACTCTTATGCATTATTTAGGCATAAGAGTGTATTATGCTAAATAATGTTATTGATGAATAACTTGTTATTGATGAGTGTAATATTGGTGTGTCAATAAGTTTTACCTCACACATGTTTTATAATTTGAAATATACCTATCTAAACATAGATAATCGTAGATTAGTCATATGATATTTTCGGTAACCACAAATAGATTAAAACCGAGGCTGCCTATCGGAGTTTGTGTGAAATTTGATTATTCTGAAACCAATGTGTGAGGTGATACGCCTAACCATTGTATTTGAATTTGTGCAATCAGATAGTCATATATATGTTTATTCTAGATTTCTTTGAGTCATCTTTAATACAAATTAAATTTTTCTTGTCAACTATTAATAGCCGAATAAGAAGCGACCTAATAATTCGTCTATCTTACACTACTATTTTTATTTCTATCGTTAGTATCGGTCAGAAAACTATGAAAAGTATCGCCGGCAGAAAAGTCTGTTGAGATGGAACGTCTCACGAAGTATTATGGGAGGTTTCGAGTAAATATTGAAGCCAATTTTTAGTTTCTCGCGGGAAATGGACTAAAGTATATAGTTCGTTAATCATTTTCAGTGCAAGTTCAACAAATTTAACAGGAAATTTGAGCTTTTCACTCAATTGAGCTTTCCAAACAACTCAATTCATAAAGAAATCATATACACTCAAACGTCAACAGTAAAGTTATCTAATAAGCTTATTCATTTTAGTAAACAGGTTATTCTACTGAATAGCCTGTTTACTAAAATGACTTTACTAAAATGATTGTGCCGCAATTACGGAAGGCAAAACAGGATAGTGTTTAGTGGTGGGCTGCCGATATATTGACACGACACATTCAATTATTAAGCGTGGGTTTAAATCTGGCCTGACTGAAATGTATCTTTTTTCCAGTTTCTATATTAAGAAAAAAGTTGTAAGTCAATTCACTGTATTACTACCGTTCCTACCGTAGTACGATATGGCACCGAGTTATAATACTGCCTTCGCAGAATAAGGCCATAAAGCGCTATTGTGTGTTTTTCAAATGTTGTATTCGTATTAGTGATCTACGACTCCAAATACATATCCTCAATTTTCATATGAAAAGTTGTAAAAATGAAAGCACGTAATAGCTCTTTAGGGCTTTATTCTGTGGGGGAAATAATATTTACAATACTAATATTTATGGATAAAAGCAATTTTTAAATATGTTATTTGAATTATTCACCAATTTTATTTACTTTTTAAGTTTTTGACATTACTGTTTTAAACTGTGGAGACAGCGACATGTCTCACGAGTAGCGGAAAGGTTGTCTCATACGCGGTAACAGCAAAGAGGGATGCCACAAAATGATGAAACCTTATATCATCACATAAATCTGTTGATGTTCTTTGTCTCCATACCTTGACGATTTCATCTTGATGGGAGGTGGGGTAGAATTGTTTCTATGCAAAAGGAAGGTAGAATGCTCTATCTGAGTGTTTTTTCTTCGATATTTCTGCATCGAATTTTTCTGTAAGTGCTCATCAACGAAATGATTCCAATGGTGAGTCAACAGATCGTTTGAGATGGTTTTCATTAAGAATATATATATATATATATATATATATATATATATATATATATATATATATATATATATATATATATATAAATATGTATATATTTTTTTTAATAGTTTTATAGTTAACTATTAATTGTAACAGAGTGAATACTGTACATAGAAAATATTTTAAAAAGACTGACTGATTTAGTATAAAGAATGATAACAGAAGCCAGAAAACCTGCTTTTAGAATTTTTGTCTGTCTGCCTGTTTGTTAATTTGTTCGTCTATCACGCGAAGTCGACTGGACGGTTTCGATGAAATTTGGTACGGTAGTAGTTTATATCCAAGAGCAACACGTGAGAGAGAGAGAGACAAAATTCTAATAACTTCTTATTTCGAATTTTACCGTGCGAGTTTAACCGTGGGCGCGAAGTATCTCAGTCGTTTTGTTGTGTTAAATAATTTCGTTCAATTACAGTCGGAATGCAAAATTATATAGTATTTTATAGTGATGTTACAAAAAGAACGAAAAACGGAGCTAATGAATAAAAAAGAGGCTCCGGATAAAAAATAATATACCGATCAGACAGCTTTTGTATTTCTAATCGAAACAACTCTGGACTGTTGAATCAAATAGCAGAGCCATTCTAAGTGAATGATTACAATCATATGCCGCTACGACAACCCACCGCATCATTCTAATGGTTCAATTGGCATGAATGCAGGCAGTAATTGAAGAGTAATAGACAGAGCTCAATATCCATTCTGGCTTGTCATTTGCGCGTTTATAACTTGCTTGTTTGGAAGTATGCAAGCGATTACTTCTGAATATTTAGATAACTATGCCCTGGTGTATCCACATTCATCAGAATTATGCTGGAGATGAGGTGCGTTAAGATTTGCCTATTTTAATTATTTAAATTGTATTATGTATACTGTGAAGTGAGGCCCATTGTGTAAAAAACAAGAAATATAACTGAAGTGATGTTTGTGGTAAAATGAAGCGAGTATTTTTGGAAATTAGATATAGAGCACTTGGAATAAGGTAACGTTTATATTGTTACTGATTTTTATATTTTTAGACATATTATTATTAAGGTAGGTTATGTGTATCGATTGGTATACCAGAATTTGAATCGATTGGCTACAGAATCTGCTCAAGCCAGATTGTAAAATTTGTAGGTCAGACAAACGACCCTTTGTGCGAAAATATTTAAAACAGGTGATTTTAATCAAATATTTTAAAATTGTTGTACATTTTTATTAATATAACACATTATTTATACAATGTTATTAGATGAATGTCTAATAACATTCTCTGCATAAGCTTTCCCACCGAAAAATTAATGCTGCTCACAGTGGTTAACAATCGAAGTTTGTATGCATTTACTTTTTATGCGCAAATATATTTCATACGGGTATTTAAGGTGGGATTTTATTCGATTTAGGCTGTGTATATTTTACTATATTTATTGCGATATAAATATTTTGGTATCATCACATCGTTTTGAGAAAACAATCATACAAAACTATCATAAAATGTGAAAGAAAAAGATTATAAAATGGATCGGAACGGCTTTGAAACTAAACACCTTATTTATAAAGCCAACGTATTGCAATTTAATATTTGCAAGTATGGATTTTATTTACCGATTATTTGGTAGTGATTTGTAAAGCATGCTTCACCATTTTATAATTAATAATTCGTAAATGGTTATCTTACACTTCCAAACAGGACACAGAGTATTTTCCAAAATACGTTTTTTTAAATAGTATTAACATTGTTTATTTTTGCGTTATATTCATATTACTAATTTTTTCGTAAAACAGTAACGAAATACTTATCGTGTTACTTAAGTTGTATGATTTGATACTATTGTAAATTATATTTAAAAACGGTTAAATGCTGGTGAACCATGCCAAAGTATGTAATTATAGATTTTTAGCATTACTGAAATGGCGTCTTATAGTGCATACTAGTCGCTTATGACAAATGTTATTATGGACATTGTAATACTTTTATAATTAAAATATAAAGAGAAAGAAAAAAAAAGATTGAATTTTTTTACTTATTTTAATGTGAGAGGATTTATATCCATAATTGTTTATCTGCTATCGTCCATACGAGTTGTAATTTGTTTTGAATTATTAGTCTTGCTTATTTCATAACAAATATTTGTGAATTACTGAAGTACACCATATATACAACTTAAGCATCCCCAATATTTTTTTGAGTTTTTTCGTATAACGCTTTAGGAATAAAGAGATGGAAGAAATAATTTTGTGTATTTTTTTGTTTTTTTTTATTTAAGCATAATGTATGATTTTAAATTTATGACATATACATAAATTAATCATTGTGGCTCAATTACAGGCCCATTTGCATATGTTGAAAATTTTCTTTTCTCGTAATTATTTTGTGTGACCTAACACTATATTTATACAAAAATTTGGCTTTCGAAATTATAGGACTTTAGAAGGATCTAGCAAATGATCGTATAGATAGACGTCGAGGTAAGAGGATAATAAAGAAGACTAAAAATAAATAATAATATTTTGAAATTATATATACTTATATTTTATTCAATACTTTTGCTGAAGCTCGATCAGCTTTAAAAATAATCTTTTTTGTTGACTTTTTCAAAAGTATTCAATGACATCTATCATGACTACCTTTTGAAAAATAAACCGTTTCTTGATCCTTTCAAAAATATTCAACAGCAGCTGTTATCTCATTTTCATCTTCAAATATTTAGCTTCGGAGGTCTTATTTTAGCCAAGGAAAGACCTAGAGTCGTATACCTAGAGAAGAGAGGGCGGTTGCTTCGTTTTAGTAGAGAAATCTCTCGCTCATTTTCAATCGCCTTTGTCCGTGATTGCCTCCCTTTATTTTCTTATTTGCTGCGCGTAGTATGAGTCACTAAAAATAGATACCTTTTCTAATGAATGTACCGTGATTGTGTCTTCTGCATCTCAAAAAAGAACTTTTGCTATTAGTTTGTGGCTTTTAATTAACTTGCAGATACGGTTTTTATAAATAAAAATCTATTATATATATATATTTGGCGTTAATTTTGTAGAAATTCATTATTCACAATTAAATGAAACTACGTGATGTAGTATTATTTCTACTTTCTCTTTTTTTACCACGACCTAGGTTTCGTTGTATTACAACATCTTCAGGTGGGATATTAGCAAAGATATATCCCACCTGAAGAATATCTCACCTGAAGATGTTGTAATACAACGAAATCTAGGTCGTGGTAAACAAATTAAAGAAAGTAGAAATAATACTACATCACGTACTTTCATTTAATTGTGAAAAATTTATTGGTTATTCATCAAACTGTGTTTATCGTATTTAATGAGCTAATAGAGCTTTACATCAGGTCAATGCATAAATAAAAAACTCTAAGATGCTGCTACACAGAAACTCGTTAGCTAGACATTGGGATGACATTTGGTTCGGTATGCATTTAAAAATTTATGAGCGCGTGCCAATTTCCTCCTTTATACTCATCAATATAGAAACGGTATGTTAACAAAATGATAATAAGATATAGAACCGAAGATGTTTTTAGAAGATGTGTGTATAGTATATAGCTTTATATACTTATATAAAGTTGCGCCTTATTAATGTCATTGTTCTAAAAAGGTAATGATAGTAAATCTAATGACAATAGACTTCTGTTATTAATGTTACAGTTTGTTATGATAGATCCATGCTTGGAACATATTCATTGCAAGAACTGGATGCAGACCATTATTTACACGGGGCTAATAAAATTATTGAAAAACCTATTTAAACAATCGATCATAACATTTACACTGAAAATACTGGACACGATGGTTATTTTTCAGGCCCAAAATAAAGGAAGGTTGTGGAAAAATAATAGCATGTTTTGAATTATTAATCTGAAGAATTTCTGTTCAAATCGTAGTATGTTCGAATTCGATTTTGAGACTTACTATAATCATATATATATATATATATATATATATATATATATATATATATATATATATATATCCACAATATACGTAAGAGAGATTTATAGAACGATATATTCACATTTTCTTATGTAAAGACATCTGACTGAAATTTACAATGACATTTAGAGAAATCGGTCACAAATATATATGAGCATATTATTAATTGTATTCCACTAAATTGGAGTAAATAGAGGTAGCAGTACATTGCGTATATTCTATGAATACGATACCCTTCTCTGCCGCTAGAATGGGATATCATATCGGTAGGTGTACATACTGATATGATATTACACCTGGTACAGAAAATATCTACCAAAAGACATAATACTATATTTTGCTAAATTATCTGTGGATGTTAATTGGTACGCTTGATTTACTTGTTTATTTAGATTTTCCTTAAAATTATTAAATGTTTATTTTAGAACATTGCAAAATACCTTTTTAGGCTAAAAATTGCTGAGAAATGTGCTAAAATTCGCTGGGAAAAAGTATTTATACAAAATTCGAACCCAGCGTATTGAAACTATTTGAAATGAATTTGAAGTTCAGGTGATGGTAATCTCAAAAATCAAAGAGATTATTTCTGTAAGCATTAAAAAAAGAAATCTGGGGAACAATATTGGTCGCTTCCTCCCAACAATGCTCACGCGCACGTCGATCCTAGTTCGGTAAATCATACGACTGCGATCGTTTAATAGTCTGAATCGTTTGTTCTTGGTCTTTCTTTGGAAAGTGAAGAAAATGCCAGTGGATGAATTATGTTGAAAATGGCAATAAAAAACCTACACAAATTAAGTTATTTAAAATTATAGTAGACTTTGAAATAACATTAAATACGACTCGAAAACGTTATTGAATGGCTACGAATACGGTTCTTACGAGTTTAGCACCTTACGTACACAGATGTAAACGGATGGGTAGTAAAATAATGTTATAATTTCAGTTAATTTTGTTTACAATCTGATTTAGACATTGAAATAATTTAGTAAATTTTAAATTCTTTTTTAAAATGTTAACAGACAGAACATTAATAATGTTGATTTTCAAATGAAGCGTAGGCGAATATCACAATAGAAATGTTATCACTGTAATGCATGGCAACGTTTTCTTACGGGTCGATATTAATCGACGGCACGTTGTTTCAAATGTTAAATAACTTCCTGAAAGCGCTCGGCCCTGGCGCATTGGCTACGGCGGTTCGGCGTGATTCATCAGAAGATAAGGAAGTCGTAAGAGTTGACAGACACATCGTTGTTACGAATCCAAGTGCGAATGCACGCGCGGCGTGCGGCCGATCTTATTATAACGCGTCGGCGAAGGCGGGCGAGTCAGTCCAGCCGCGGCCCGCTTAGCCGCCAGTACTATTTCCGTCGGGCGCGCCGCCCGCGACTTATTTTCGGCGCTCCATCCGGGCGCGACTCGGCGGCAGCGCAGCTGCCGATCCCTGAGCCCGATCGATAGGGAGCAGTCGATCGGCGTCCACTGGAGAAGGTCAGCCGGAAGGGTGCCCTCGACGCGAGCTAACGAGATTTGTGCAGGGGCCTGCGACGTCACGACCTCGCCCTGCGCCGTCACGCGTCCGCGTTGCGCGATGTCCCACTGTCAAATCTCGCCGCTGCGACAGTGCTCGCGGTGGACTAGACCAGTGTGCAAGTTCAATGTCGTCTATACCCAGTATACCTTATCCGCTGACCCTGTTTGAAGACGCGTAAGGTTGTAGCATCGGTAGTAAACAGAATATAAATATATAATAACCTTCAGTGTTTTGACTGAATTTTGCTATAATGCTTAAACCTCACGTTCGAATAAGTGTAACAAACGTATGTGTTCAATACATCATTAAGTTTAATGTTGTCCACTAAATAAATAAGAAATTTTCAATAGAATTATGATCTTGCTATTTTACATTATCGTATTCTCGATGACAAGTAACCTTATTCCATGGAGCTGACTGAAACGGCAGGCGTTCTGAGCGGTCGTGTATCGGTGTAAAATATTGTGCGTGCATCAGTCAGTGATTGTGAATAATCTATTTATACGCGGCCAGTGGTTGTACCGTCAAGTGGGTACGGATGTTCGATTGTCGAGGTGACGCCGCGACCGGAGAGCATGGCGCACACCAAACGTTACAAGTCGCCGTTTGGCCGCAGACGGGTTTGTATTCAGTTTAACCCCTGATTTATTATTACATAGTTCCTGTTAGAATGGATTACAATGGGAAGAAGCTGCTTTTATTATCTTTTATAGATTGTGTTTAAATGGCTCGCGTGTAGCTAAATTCAATATCGATATTTGAATGTGAACGAACACTATAAAAAATAACACAAATGTATGTTTGAAATGGCATATATTAGTATAAAAATAAAGGAATGCCTATTGATAACAATTTACGATGAAAATAATTATAATATTTCGTACATATCGAATGCGTGTTTATGACACAAAATGTGTATCAATATATTGGATGTCGATCGATATTAGAAATTCCAGCGTTATCCGTGCGGTAACATTAAGTTTTATTTATAGCTTTCTTTTATTGCTATTGAAATACGTAAGTTGACATAGATTTTTGAACGATCCAGCCATTCTATCCGCAAATACTTAAAAATTCATCCCATTGAAATATATTTTATCTTTTAATAAACGTAAAGAATCTATTAACTGTACGCAATATCAGCATCGATACTATTTGGTTATGGTATAGGACACTTTAGTTGGTATATTTTATACTTCCTTAATGGATATGTATCGGTGACAAAATAAGTTTTTGTAACATCGATACCGTATCGATGTGTACCTGCATCACAATCCGTTACGTTAAAATTTAGGAGAAACACAGAAAATCGTTGATTTCTGTTCCTGTGCGTCCCATACAATCAGATTATATATTCATATTGAATGTCAGTGGAAATCGAGTAAATATGTGTGGTGCATTATGTTGAAAATCTCTATGAGCTTTCGTTAGGATTACTTAGGATGGATTATGCATGAAAGAATATTTATATTATTTTTATATACTCAGAATTTTTCACATTATACCTACATGATATCGAGATGTTTCATATTACAGCATGACGTAGTTGAGTCGGTTACAGTTATACAAGTATTATATGTAACTAGCGTATGCGCTACTCGTGCTGCCAATGCCACGGTCATCAATGCATACTCGACAATCTTGCCTACCGAGTGCCAAGCGAGATACGTTGCAGATTGTATCGGAACTGTTCTATTAATTGTAGATCAGATATATTTATTTACAGTGCACGTGCGTTCGTTGGGAGATTTATTAATATGTCCATAAAGGCAAGCTGTTAGGCACGTTTTCATCCGTTCTCGTCTGTAACTTGCAACTTATTTTCATTAAGCTATGTTATTATCTAGCTAATTATCACCAATGATATAACTTGCAACTTTTTTCCGTTAAGCTATGTCACTATCTAGTCAAATATAACTTGCAACTGTTTTCCGTTAAGCTGTGTTATTATCTAGCCAATTATCACCAATGATATAACTTGCAACTTTTTTCCGTTAAACTATGTCATTATCTAGTTAACTCTCAACAATGCTGTAACTTTTCAACTTGTGTTCGTTAAGCTGTGTTATTATCTAGTCAATTATTACTAGTAATGTAATTTGCAACTTGTTTCCGCTAATATGTGTCATTATCTAGTCAACTATCATCAGTTATATTACTTGCAACTCATTTCCATTAAGCTGTGTTATTATATCATACCCCTAAAATCGTGTGTTTCCTTTAAGTTGTGTAACATGTAACTTGTTTTCATTAAGCTGTGTTATTATCTAGTCAACTATCACCAATGATGTAACTTGCAATTTATTTCCGTTAAGCTGTGTGATTATCTAGTCAACTATAACCAATAATGTAACTTACAACTTATTTCCGTTAAGCTGTGTGATTATTCCTATTTAGCTGTGTAAGTGGAAATCGAATAAATAGTCAACTATCACCGTTGATGTAACTTACAACTCGTTTCCGTTAAGCTGTTGTTACTTGTTTACGTTTCCGTTTTAATCTATTAGGCTGTTTTATTAGCCAACAATGACCATTGATCTATATTAAATGGATATGTCATTATCGCTCTAAAAGGAGTCCTTAAAAGGTAAGTAACGCCCCTTGTATTTATTAGGTATAAATTACTATCTCTTTGGTATACGCACGTTCTTTGATCCGGCGACACTTTTCTATTTATAAAACTATGATATATCTATTTAATTAACGTCATTGTCTTTCTGAGTAAGTGAACCATTCATAGCCTGTTTCGTTACTGACATTTTATGAAGATGTAGCTATAATTATCCACGACTCGCGTACTGTCAATGCCACGGCCGTCGACACCAAACGTGCCAACCGAATTGTCTAGCCCGAGGCGGCCCTTGATGTGAATCGAAGTGTGGTTTGGCGCAGGTAATCTGTTGTGTGAATAAAACATCGTTCTTTATTCCGCAGGAGTGTCACGAGTGATGCTGGCATTCAATAAGCTGAGAATTTCGAATCTATGTCAGTTATATTTTACGACCCGCCTAATGTAGGAGTTATATCAAAGAATTTCATTCATCCGGGACGGTCTGGTATTCTAATAGGAGCATGAGTCACGCTCGGCGGCTCCGTGTACGTATCCCTAAGCGGCGCCCGTCGCGGCGCTCGCAAAGAAGACTCGTTGCGTTCGCCGGGCATTACGACCCTTTGTACGGATTCACGCCGAGCGGTGGCGCTAAGTCCTCGTCTTATTCCCACATCTGGTTAAGCTCTCGCTACTTCATCGCTGTTTGCGTCGTACGGTGGGGTTAATCATGCCCTCGGTCAATCTGTTTACGCTTTTCTTATTTATGAAACTAAGTAATAAGGAAAGCAACGATCGTAGTATGTTTTAATGAATATACTTAATACCTTTCCATTTAAATATCGGAAAAATCTAGATTCTCTTGGAGTTATGTTAATATTCCACTTTTTTTTACGTGGATTATTTGACAATAGAATATACTTTTTAATACTTAGACATGGTAGAATATTTTCTTAAAACGAATAAACTTTCCAAACTTATGTCTAATCCTTTTTTCTTGGACATGCAAAATTTAAGCCATTTTTGTGAATAAACATTACTGTATAAATTCATTTTTTTTAAATTTCATTTCATGTTACCAGTTTTATAATAAGTCCTTAGTAATATACTTTTCTTTGCTGTGTTTGACTGAAATGTATTGCTCTCGTAGAAACAATTCGCCATATGTACGGCGGATTGTTTCTACATAATAATATTAAAGATACATAGAACCTTTATTCCTATTGTTTGATATTGCTTATTGAAACTTACCTAATGTACCTCAAAGTAAACTTGTTAAGTACCACTATAACTCTCATCGCGAGAGTTCCGTATACCTACACTTAAGCGCATATAAATATTTATGCGTATAAAGTATTTCTATCAAACTATTTACAAATATTAATATTATTTCTCGCCTTGTAAACACGTAAATATATTCCCGAGTATATTTTTCGTAGACAGAATAAATAAACATTTCATACAAAATTATTTTTGCAGTTGTTTTTAGGTAATTTGTATGGAGTTTCAATAAACATTTTACAGACCCAACAATATGCTGTAAATTGGTTAACTATTCCTCGTAAACTAGTAGAGCCCACTTAGCTGTGATATTTTTTAAAAATTTCGTTATATATTACGAATACTGTTGCGAATACTTTTCGGATATTCAAAAACAGCCGTTTACCTGGTAATTTTAGTTATATATTTATTTATCTACTTTAATGTATTTAATTATTACATAGCGGGCTTATTGCTACGGGAGCATTCTCTTATAACCAACCATAACACCAGTCCTGCCCCGCTCGACGAAAGACCGGGAATCGAACCCGGGTCGCCGTGGTGCGCCGCACCGTCAAAGGCCGTATGCCTTGTGATCAACCCAACACACCACGCCGACGACACTTTTACCTCTTTAAAGTGTAATATTTCTTCAACGGATCCCTGTATCGGAAAAGTGTTTTGAGATATTCCCAATATTTTTGAAAGAACTATTAAAGATACCCGATACAATGGGGTATGTGAA
Source organism: Druceiella hillmani (assembly GCA_039881145.1). Lineage (NCBI taxonomy): Eukaryota > Metazoa > Arthropoda > Insecta > Lepidoptera > Hepialidae > Druceiella > Druceiella hillmani. The sequence continues at coordinate 16,452,676 of JAYKKI010000008.1, read as the reverse complement.
AAGGAATTCTCCCTCACTGTAGGGGACGTATCCTAAAACAACTTTTTTAAAAAAAATATTTTATTTCGTATCTTAGCAGGCATAATATTTATAATGAAGATATAAGGAGAATAAAATGGCTGTTATATGGAGGGTGACATGGCGAAATTATAAGGGTTCCTAGTTTGGTTATGGAACTCTAAAAAGAAATTGAATGATAAAAATAATCAAAGTGTCAACAAAAACTTGTTTGGAATTGGTGTAAATTATAAGATCCCCAAATTTATCTCCGTGAAAAGATGCAGACGCCATCAAGATTGCTCTTCAAGTTGGAATTAGCAATTCATTTCTCTCCGCGAGAGGGCGAACAATACGCTCATCTCTATTAACTGATAATATATTTATGATAGTACTCAGTATGCGGTTCACTCTCCCAGTACTAAGACGTTTTATAGGTTCTTTCTAAGATAATTGACCTTGATAGATTTTGAAAAGTATTTACAGTTCATTGGGCTCATTTGATATACGACGTTAAGAATACTGAGAAAGGTTCTACTTTTTTTTGCAAACACGCTTGAATAAAATAATATTAATATTCCATTGTACACTCGTAGGTATTTAGTACAATGTTATGAGTTTCATGTTAAATTATCGACATAGAACGATCAAGCGAATACGTGTGTAATAATAGAAATTGTTTTTCTTGTAATCGGTTACACGTCGTTCGATGTATACGTAAGTCGTCGGAAAATTGTTCTGTAAAAATATTATTCAAATGCCTCGGTAGAACAGAGCGTATATTAGTTATCGTGTAATATTTCGTTGCATAGTGTAACGAATATTGGGATTATTTATAAAATGTTTCATTCAATCCATCAGTAATGTTTATTTGAATACATCAAAAATGAAATACATCAGTAAATGTTTATTTGAAAATAACAAAGAAATAAGGCGATGTTCAAACTGAACAGCTTTAAATATGAATTTCAAAACAAAGTTATATTCGTTATCACTTGATAATGCGATCAATAATTTTTAATTCAAGTTGGCTTTATTGATTCGTTCAAGGAATCAAACTATTTTAATTTTTCTTTCTAGAGAGCAGTACCGATGTATAGTAGAATTTCAGCTGTCCGTAACGGGTGGCATCATGCGAATGTGACTATGCAGTGCACGTGGCGCAGGTGCAGCGGTCGATGGCCATATTCGCGCATGCGTACGTGCTACACACGCCTTTTTTCATATCGGCGAAACTGTTACCATGAAAACAGGAATACAGTCAAATAGATTTTATATCTCGTTAAAGGTAATTATTTACTCGGGTCGATTACTTTCAGCGGAAGACCACGTTGAAATAATTTCGATGTTAAAACATTAAATAATTGTATACTGAAATCTTATTTACTTTAAAAAATTGCTACGTGGAACATATTAACAAACTATATAAATACGTATAGTGATAAAGTATTAGAATATATTTTCCGCTCTTAAAACCGAGTACGTGCGTTTATGAATAAAATTACAATAAACATGATTACGGTACGAAAAAATTAATTAAGGTCACAGTTGTTAGAAGAAATATAAATGTTATTCTTGTTTTAATGGTATCTGTATATTAATACGTGATAGAAAATGTTGTACCCCTTTGTTTAGTATAATTAAAGTTTATATGGAGAAGGAGTGTAGAAATTTATGTATAATAAGTATCACAAATACATTAAATTATATATTATAAATATTTTAAAAGATTCATTGTTTACATTCAATAATAAAATATTTATTATTTACGTTCAATGTCAAACACATAATAGTCTGTGGTCAAACAGTCGCATAGAGTAGAGAACAGTGTAGAGTTAGAGATTGTCGCCAAGAATTTTAAAATGCCAGATTGACTGAATGAGTTTAACGTAAACGAATAAAGTTAAAAATTAAAATTTGTAAAGACTTACGGTCGAATTTCGACCACTGGGCGATCACTATTACATTATACAGAGCTATCGTAAGAGTAATTCTGGAAATTGGTATGATCGAAGTTACTGCTATTTACTTTAGCTTTTGTTTATTACATTCCTATCAATTTAGTAATCTTTTCTCGATAAAGGTAATAGTTTAAAATAAGAAATGTCTTTTTTGATGAAGTTTCTACTTAAATACTTGTCAAATAGAAATATAATTGTCTACATTCCTTGATATGATTGATGCAAGTTAATCGAAATAATGTTATTCGAATTATTTTATATTAAAAAGTTCTAATCAAATACTCATGTCCAGACTTTTTAAGATTTTGCAAACCTATGGCCAAAAAATAAAAAAAATAACATTGTGACAAACACTGCTGTGATGGACGGGTGGACATAAGGAAATTATAAGAGTTCCCTGTATTACAACGGAACCATAATTAATCGTTGCATGACAAATGTATACTAATATATTGATATAAAAATATTGATTCGTTTATAAATTTTATCTTTCAATCATTACTTCTTTTTATTAGGTATATTTTTTTAAATTTAGACGTTATAGAAAAAATAAGTAATTAACATCTTTGAGATCTTTTCACGGACTAGATGACTAGATATTTATGGCATCAACAACAGCGAAGTTATTTTTTTTTGTGAATAATCATTTCGCAAGGGGCGGGAGCTACATTAGCTCCGTGAGTTGGGCGCTCGCTAGGTGTAGTTGGGTCGACGCAATGCGTATTGGCCGACGGCCAAGAGATGCGGAGGCTGGGACATGGATGGAAATTTACTTGCTTTTTCATCTCCTATTTATTATTCCATCGGCGTCGTGGACATTTGACGGATCATTTAGACGGTTGCTTCGACTTGCGAAGATCCAGTATTGCATAAGTGTACCTCTGCTGTATTGTACTCGTATATTGTCTATATTGTGCTTCACTCTTCAATTAAGTAAGAAACACATTATTTGCAGCCGTTTTGTTTTTGATTTAAAATGATATGTCTTTTCAGCAAGTAAATAAAGTTTTATTAACATATTAATGAAGGATATTTTTTCCTCTACACAAACTATAGTCAAAACTCCTTAAGCAAATTTATTTATCATTAATAGATACAATCGGTTTTGTAATTTAATGATCGGCTACACGTCTCTATTGAGTTGTATTGACCTGACATAATATTCACATCTTTCTACATTCTAATTAGGTTCCAAAGTACCATATTTTATTTACGTTCAATTAAAAATATGTTTAACTAAAATTTTGCTGCAATATATTCGTGCAACATATTGATATCGACTACAGCTTACTACCCATAATTCATATTTCAACAAGAATTTGTGTAATAAACTAATGAACGTTAATAAGCTATGGAAGTTTCTACAGTCTAATTAGGTTTCAAAGTCCGTACCATATTTTATTTACGTTCAATTAAAAAGATGTTTAACTAAAATTTTGCTGCAATATATTCGTGCAACATATTGATATCGACTACAGCTTACTACCCATAATTCATATTTCAACAAGAATTTGTGTAATAAACTAATGAACGTTAATAAGCTATGGAAGTTTCTACAGTCTAATTAGGTTTCAAAGTCCGTACCATATTTTATTTACGTTCAATTAAAAAGATGTTTAACTAAAATTTTGCTGCAATATATTCGTGCAACATATTGATATCGACTACAGCTTACTACCCATAATTCATATTTCAACAAGAATTTGTGCAATAAACTAATGAACTTTCATAAGCTATGGAAGTTTCTACACTCTAATTAGGTTTCAAAGTCCGTTCCATATTTTATTTACGTTCAATTAAAAAGATGTTTAACTAAAATTTTGCTGCAATATATTCGTGCAACATACTGATATCGACTACAGCTTACTACCCATAATTCATATTTCAACAAGAATTTGTGTAATAAACTAATGAACGTTCATAAGCTATGGATGTTTCTTAATACTGCGTGGTCAATGCCGTCGGGTACGTCCCTAAGGAGTGCATAGCCGGGCAGTTACGTGCCTAATTTCTAATGCATGTTTGTGATGGAATCTAGGTCAGCCATGTTAGTATTTATGGTAGTATTATTTAGCAACGGTTGTAGTAGAATTTATATTAGGATTAAACATGTGTTTCATTGCTATAAACAAAAAAAATTAAGTTATGAGTTACAAAAAAACTCTGGTTACTCATTAGAGTATATTTGATTAGATTTTCTAAGGTCATTATATCGCAGCGACAGCAGAGAACTTGGGCATTGTTCATAAAATTTCGCGACATGATAGGATACCATATCAACATCTAAGTACAATGTGACGGTTCCTTATGTGTGACTATTCTACATTAATAAATGGTACGCTGTAGAAAAAATAAATCTCTTTTCTTTTGGGAAGTGATGTAGACTAGTATTAAAAGTACGTAAATAATACAAAAAGAAACATAAAAATAACACTATGGGCATTAATATATATATTCTGATGTAATCATTTCAAATTCCTACTAAAATTATAAATACGAGTATTTATAATTATAAATACGAGTGTTTATAATTTGTTCCTTTTTTAATTAATACCTTTTTAAAGAATAATTCTAACTTTGCTAAGTTTTGCACAACAATAGAACCTATTGCGGAATAATATGGAGTATTATCTGGTCCCGGAAAAACACAAAGCTTCTTAAAAAGTAACAAAATGCCTTTCTTAGATCTCTGCTATATGGCGCTTCTGCTGGTTTGCTTAATAACTTCGTCGACTGGTTTATAAAATTATCAAGTACTTGTAATGTTTATATTTTACCACAAAATTTCAGTCATTGTATTATACCACATACGTAATATAAAATTCGATGATAACCAATTTTTATTCCAGTGAAAGTCTGGGTATAAGTTGGTTTTAGTATAAATTCTGAAAACAGCGTAATTATAGTACCTTAAAGCCCCTATTGTAGCAGACGTTTTCAAAACTCATGTTGGATTAGAACTGTTGATAGAAAGGTATGGCGAAAAACATAACATTCTTTACCAATATCTTTAGATTGTAGGTCTAGTAGTTTCCATTAGGTATGATTCAATTTAAAAAAATATGCGTACGTAAAATCTGTATTTGACGTCTCCAAAACCGCTTTTTTACTGTATTGACTATTTCAGAAATAAAATTGATAAAATTGATTGGAATACAAGTATAAATACTCTATAATAATACAAAAATTAATTAATTTTGGTACTACATGTAATTTTTTCACTCACTGTTAACATTGGTAATAAGAAAATTTTACTTCGGAATATTATTCTCTTTGTTTTGTGGGTTTCTTAAACTATTCTGTGTAGAATAGTAGGCCTAGAATAACACTACAATCCAACTTTAATAGTTTTTCATTATTTTATCCCAATTCTCTATTCTACTGATTGAACTGATTGAAAAATAAGTTTTGATTTTGAAGTTTTGATTATTACATAAATATACTGATTGGACGATTCACAGTGTCATTTCTATTTCACTTAAAATTCGCTTATTTTATATGTTAATCATTAAATAAATTTAATGATTTAAAGGGAGTCGTTGTGTATTATAAAGACTCCCTACGTTTCGTGACGTGGCTATTACGATTTAAATAGTCCCGTTCGTATCACACACTTAAAACCGAAACGCATTGAGCGTACGATTCCCAACTCGCACGCGGCGGCATAACATAAACAATGTAGTAGCGGGCCGCGAGCGTCGCTTTGATAGCGCCTGGCAGCGTTGCGCGCGCCGCCCATTCACGGCGTGCCGTCCGCCCCGCGCCCCACAGCGCTTCCCGTGCCGCGTAGCGCTGCGCCGTCCGCACACGCGCCGCGCGCCTCGCTCGCGGCGGCCGCCGGCGCCATGCCGCCACCATGATCGCCGCTAACGCCAACGGACACCCCTACAACAAGCTATTCACGCAGGTGACACACCTTCTTTATTTACTTAGTCCTCTCTAGTCTCGTTAGCTTTTAATGAGTTCGCTTTGCTCTTTGCGTCGTATGTATCGTGCAGTTCGGTTTTATTATTTGCTAACATTAAGGTTTGTTATTGATTTTGTAACAAATAAGCAACGCGTCGTCATCTTATTATTAAAGTGCAATTAAATTAAAGAAATAGTTGTAAATTTTAACTTTATTTGGTATGAGCTTGTACATAAACCTTAAATTGTCTGACCATTATTTTTAACCATTTATACTTTTATTTCCTTGATTTTTTTCTATGTTGATGTTTCAGTGCAGATTCCAGGAAACTTTCAGTTTCATTGTTTTAATAAATTTCTCTTAGTTATTTATTATTATTGTCCCACCATTTGTAATGGAATATTAATTTGCTTTATATTTAAATGGAGAATTCAAATTGGATATTGCTTATAACGTTTCTTTGTTTCCTTGAATGGAAAGCGAAAAATGTACACATTGTGGTGGAATGTTTTTATCAAGCGGTGGAATGTAACGTTTTTTTTTGACCTGAAACTTTTTTATCGGAAATCACCGAAAATCGTGTAAAAATATGTTGCATTTGTTAAGCCGTCAAATATAACTTCTTTTTATCGAAAAAATATTTTAAGTGGTATTTTCTTTAATTTTAAGATGGACACAACATTTTATTCTGTTTAGGATGCATGTAATCGGTGTACACCCAGACACCAAACTTTCCTGATTAATTCTAATTCTAATAAACATCTACAAGCTACTCATATTCGATAGTCAAACTTTGCTACCGAAAGTATGAACGATTGACTTCCTGTTATAGCTGCTACGATTTAGTGATTCATGATTCATGATTCATTTTCTTCTACAGTAAAAGACTTCGGTTACCAATGGACCTTAGTCGTAATATTTTTTCAACTCTTGGCAAAACAAAAACTCATATTTGCAAACCTATGCCTCTACCCATATCGGATTATGGAGATGCGGGCTATTTAAACCAATGTGAAAAGCTTGTCGATAAACTAAAACAAATCTCAAACCGGTTTATTCGATTTATTTTCGATCTCGGAAAATGTGATCCTACTTATGAGTATAGCTTACGACTCGAATGGTAACTATCGTAAATCACGTCTTCCATTTCATTTAATAATTTCTGTAATTCTCGTATTACATCATATCTCCAATCAAAATTTTATCAGCACACAGCCTCGAACTGTTTTCCAATGACCAGAACATTCTTCATAACTCAAAAAAGAATAGAAATCGAAAGTAAATTATTTGCTGCACATACGTTCAGACTATGGCCTATCTTATTTAAAAGTACATTCAAATATAGTTGTACTGTAATCAAATATTACCCAATTTCTGAGTAAAGGTTACAACTACCACTTTATTTAACAATTTATATAATTCTCGTATTACATCATATCTCCATTCCAATTTCTATCAACACATGGCTTCGAACTGTGTTCGAAAGACCAGAACACTCCTCATAACCCAAAATATGAAAGAAATCTATGGTAAATTCTTCGCTGCCCATGTACTTAGACTATAGATTTAACTTGTTTAAAAGTACATATAAAAATATAGTTATAGTGTAACCATATGGCCGTGTTAACTACTCGCTCACGATATACATAGTACAGACGGACCGCGTACTTTGGCGCAATGAGTTTACATGGTTTTGCTTTCACGTTATTGTTGCGATCGTTGCTACATTAAGGTCTATGCAAATAGCATGCTTACTATAAATATTTATATAGCACATTATTAACTGACATTTATAATATTCCCTATAAGATAAGATAGAAAGCTTTGATTCAGTTTCGCACAACACGCGTGGGTTAAGTACCGCTTTAATTCAGCTGTCTTCATTTTGTTTTTATGTTTAAATCAAAGGAATGTGTATGTGTCACTTGTTTAAGCAAAACATTTTTAATAGGTATTTTATGGTAATTATACATTTTCTAGTGAGATAAGAATAATGATTTTACGTATAGAAGTTTAAAATTTCAAGATATAATTATTCATTGTTTGTAACATGGTATTTATTGTGTATATAGTATCTTAATTCTACTTAAGGAGTACTTATTGGGAAATGTTTTCTTATCGTGAATGTAAAAATACGATTCCTTCATAATATAATTCTTTTCACAAATAAATTTGAAAAGTGTACATTTTAGTATAATTTTAGCATTTTAGTATTTTAAAAAACCTACTTCAAAAAAGTAGGTACTAAAAAGTAAAAAATAATTAACTCAAAATAGTTACCTACTTATTCGCAATAAACAACTAAGTTACTTATTTTTGAAGTATATATAAAGTTTAATGTTATAAATACGTCCTTTATGAATCTATTCTGCATACATCAGAAGTTAAGCTTTTAAATGTAAACTATTTTAAATTAAATTGAATTTTAAATTTGTTTAAGTTGGTCGATAATGCTGGCACCGATTTCAAAGATACAAACATAAAAACTTAGTTATTTATCGCGAATAAGTAGGTAAACATTTTGAGGTAATTATTCGAGTTAATTATTTTTATCTTTTTAGCACCTACTTTTTTGAAGTCGGTTTTTTAAAACTGATTAATATTATTAATCACCAACATTTCTAATATTTTATTTTAGAAAAGTTGGTGATTAATAATATTAATCATTACACTATCACTAACATTCAATTATTTTCTTTCTTACGATATCGTATAATTATTACAAAAAACAAACAAAATCTACTATATGGGTGATTTTCTCTTTGTGTAAAATGGGTTATCAACAACATTTAGAGACGAAGCGATAGTAATAGCCGCCAGTGGGTAGCCGTTAGCCGCTGAGGAGTTCCGTTTTCAATATTCGAAATCCAATATTACATTTTGCAAAGTAATAACTAAAGTAACCAACTAGTAGTAAATATATTGAATTACGATTGACTTACTACTATCCGTTATGGAGTTGCATTATTCATCTTCAAAGCTCATCATGACCTGACCTGACTTGGCGTAGTTATTTTGCAAACTAAAAACTACCAGTAGCAAATATCTTTAATCGTGGTTGATTTACTACCGACCGATAAGGAGTTCCATTATTCATCTCCAGAACGCATCATCATACTCTGACATGGTCGATGGTCAAGTTATTTTGCAAAGGAATCACTACCAGTAGCAAGTATCCTGAATCACATTTAATTTACTACCATCCGTTAAGAAGTTCCATTGTTTGTCTCTAGAACTCATCATCAGATCCTGACCCGGTCGAAGGTGTAGTTATTTTGCAAAGTAACAATTACTAGTAGTAAATTTCATTAATTACGGTTGATTTAATAACATACGTCAAAGAGTTCTAATGTTTATTTCCAGAACTCATCATCAGACCCCGATTTCGTAAGTGGTATAGTTATTTTGCAAAGTAACAACTACCCATAGCAAATATTTTGAATCGTATTTGATTTACTGTATGAGTTCCATCGTTCATTTCCGGATCTCATCATCAGATCATGATCACATTTATACGAGACCACTCCTAAAGTACTCTCTTTCAAATAAAGAAAGAATCATTGAATTCGGTCCACTCGCTAAAGAGTTAGAGCTGAACATACTTAAAAAAAAAGATTCCGACGAATTGAGAACCTCCTCCTTTTTTGAAGTCGGTTAAAAAGATAAAAATGGTCAGTGTTTTAATCGAATAAAAATATTATATTTTGCATGAAAATATATAGTCAGCATAAGATAACGTATTATATCTTAATGTGAAAATAGAACTGAAGAGGGAACCAGTGCACTTTAGCAAATTAATTTTTCACTGTCTTCCTTTATTTGAAAGGAAACTTAAACTAAACCTCGATATGGATAATTAGATGTACCGCGTACAGTTTATTTTTTGAACAAAATCATTTTCGTTTAAATTAATTTTTTGCGACGAATCGTTTGTTATAGTTTTTCCGAATTTTATGCAATTTTTGTCACTAAGCACTTAATGTGTAAATAAGAAAATTAATTTTCAAATATTAAATATAGTAAATAAAACTAAAAACATATAAAAAAGTGAATGAAAAGATAATTTTTTTGTAAACACGTCTGGATATTTACATTTGACAGTGTTACTAAATTAATCCTGATCAGCTTTTATTGCTGTTAAATAGGTATATACATTATTGTGTATGAATATTTTTTATTAAAAAAAAAACATAAAAAAGTCCCTTTCGTCAAAGTAAATAAGAACTAAATGCATGTCCTCGTATTATTACGACAGCACGAACAGAAAGTGTGTTAAATGAATAGTTGATCAATAACATGATATGCGTCTAATTTTAACCTGTATACGTGAAACATGTATTTCAAAAATTGCTGAAAGTTATTTTGGTTGCTCAGATATTTCGGTTTTATTAGAAGAAAACTTAATACATTGTACATTTTACGGCTAACACTTAGGCGCAAAGCCAACATGTAGTCGCACGCGAGCACCGCCAGTTAGCGATACAGCGCTGGCGCTACATATATTTAATGAGCATAGCGCTGGCAATATGTCCAGTTTGTTATATTTGATCCTTGTTTGACCCAGTTTTGTTACGACAAGTATTGCTCTATATATAACTTTTATAAATTAAGATTGTTATGAAGTACCTATACATATGTAGTTTACAAGCAAAGAAACTTTTGATGAACAGATTCAAACAAAATATCATCTTTCTAAATTACAATGTATTAAGTAAACACATTTCTCAATCTACCACTTTAATATTTGAAGACGCATATTGTTAATCGTCGTTAATAGGATAATGTGGAGAACCACATTCTGAATTCCATTTAATAAATATTATTCTGAGTTTTCTTCATGGGAAACTTGCGGGATTGTACTGTATACTTCCATAATTTGAGCAGAGGCATGACAAACATGTTATAGTAAGTCCAAGACACAACATCAGTATTAAGTTAAACCGCATTATTAAGTTAAACCGCATTCATTGGCTTCAGTATTTAATTACACATTGGCAATAGGGCAGTTAATTACTCTTCAATTTACTGTGTTTAGTAAAATGTCATGAAAATATAGGCTATTTAAAAGAGAGCTTCTAAATTTATCGGTAGGCATGGACGAGATATTTCCCTGTCTCGTTTACTCTCCTAGCATACAATGAGCAATCCTGTAAATGACATACCAATTCTTCCTAAACTTTAAATAGAAACCTTTAAACTTGGTTACTTTTTAAAGTTTATCTGATATGTTTTTTAATTCTCGTCAACTGATACCTTGAAAAACGATTAGCTTAATACTTTATTTCGTGAATCCAACTAATCAAATTAAGTCAATAAAAATTTATTTTTATTTTTTTAATCTAAAACGTTACAAACGGGGTCTATTCGTTTCTCCGTATATTGAAAATGAATCACGCCCTCCTTTAAAAAATCGTAGGCTTAATAAATGAAGAATTCGGATAAAAATTGATTTTTATTTTTTTAATCTAAATGTGTCCTGAATAATTTAAACAATGAAGTCTCTTAGCGCTGGCTTCGACGACACAGCAGATGTACTCATAGTTCCGGCCGTTGCACCTGCACGATCGATCGTAAGTTCTACGGCGTAGCGTGGTAAATGCTATTACATGTATGTGTACTCGACTCTTCTATGGATTGTTATTCGGAACGTTTGTATTGATTATATTGTCATCGTTTTACTTGGAATGTGAAAACATGTACTTTATTGGTAGTTAAGCAGTAGTATATTCCGATCTGACTTAGATGTATATTCATGAATAGGAAGCAATGCATAATGGTATACTTTCATGGTCCCATTACTTTTTTTACTTATGACCGTGTATCTTACAATCTTACAATCACGTCACTTCGCTCCTTACTAAGACTTATGATTAAGTTTGATCCCTCTATGTCTTACAAAATCATACATGTATTGTTTTATCGGCATATATATTCCTGTCTTAATCTCCATTTTATCTGTTTTCTATCCATTTGTTAAAAAGATATTTTTCTAAGTTTCACACTATTTTTTACCGCAAATTACCCATTTCTACTCTGTTTTTCTACCTATTTGTGTTCTATACAATATTCATGAGTCCCTTCCATATAAATCCCTTGGTATATCATTTATGGATCACAAATGGAAGTTTCGATTGCAATTTTCTATTTCTTATTTATTATTTTTATTCACAATATATTGTTATTTATTCATAAGTTATGTAAAACATTACATAACTTGTGAATAAATAAGCAAAAAAATACAAAAACAATTTAAACGTTAAGTTATATTCATTCGTCATCCATCTTTAAAATAGAATTTAATGAAATAATTAGTATCAACTCCACATTTTTACACCACGATACACTTTATAGGAAATAGTATTACTATTGTATTTATTTGTAAGAATAAAAAACAACCTTTGACGTGTCGATTAGAAAGAATTTCTTTATGTATATATGTATATAATATATATATATATATATATATATATATATATATATATATACTATCTCTGTTTATAAGGTGTATTCCATTTTCAGTTTTTGAGCGAAAATTATTCATTTGTCTCAAAATAAACAAAATATAAATAGTGTTTCAGATAGCTAATTTAAATACGTGGACAGAATACTTTCGTACGCCACGCTTGATGCTCTCGTAGTTAGTCTTGTATACCACAATGAATAAAGTAATTTTACATCATTATAATTGCTTTGTAAAATCGCGGGCCAGCGATTGTCGAACTAAGAGTGAAATTAGGTTTAGGATTTACATTGGAAATCCGAATTAAATTGGAAATCACCTTAAGCAATCCATACTTTTATGAGTGATTTCTTGTTAAGTTATATTGGTCCTAAGACATCAGTTATTTCGGTATAGGTGACACCGGTTAAAATTCTGAGTGGTATTTTTTATTTACCAAAAAGATCCTATTACAGGTGTACGTCACAATTTTCGTATATGTCAAACCACATTATTCAACAACACGACTAGCCATAGAGCGTGTATCCGGGCGTGTAGAGTAGGTTGCAGGTGTCTGTGTATGAGTATTTAATTTGCAATATTTTACTTAAATATTGATTGAAGCACATATCTGTATGTGTGTATTCAATACGCATAGCCTATCACATTAATGTTTAATTTGAATAATATAGCCCCTGCCTGACTGCATTCCGCGCTTTTCTTGTCGCTAGGATGACTTATTTTGTTTGACTTTTTGTATTATTTATCTTTCTTATTTTCCAGGAAAAAATCCAAATATTCAAACACACGAACACATTTGTTTTAATTCATGTTACATGGAGCTATTGATTTCGTTTTTATTTTAAGTTTTTTAAATAGAAACTATTTTAAAGCTTTTGATATCTTTACCTTACTGAAATTGTTATCAAATATCTTTAAAATATACAGGCATTTTTTAAAAGAATCATTATTTCTGGATGCTAACTTACATATGTGGAGGTAAAACGACATCTTTGTTGAATATGTATTTGTCTTTTTTAATTTTGTTTGGTATTCAACAGCATTCCAATGGATGATTGATTATATTATATGATCGCTGGTTTATTCTTAGGGACAAGAACGGGAAAATGAAGCAGGAATTGTGAAGGCGGAATCCTAAAAAATCGATGAAAAATTGTCTGCGATGAAACATTTCCCATGTTTTTTAGAATTATATTCCTTTGTCGAAAGAGAGCTAATGCGTTATATTATTAGCGTAGCGATTTAGAGCGCCGGCTTTCGAACGTTATGATGGGAAGTGAAATCGTAACATGACCTAAAATACCCTACGAAGAGGTTAAAAGACATCATCACACAGACTAAATCTATTTTTTTATTTTAGATATAACAATTAATATTTTTAACGTCACCCGATAGGTGGCGGGGCAATATCTCACAAAGATTTTTCATTTTTAATGCTAACAGAGATAAGAGAATGAGAAATATATGAAGAAGATTTCAATTGAAACTAAATTATTGAATATTGATATAACAAGTAAATATAATAATAATAATAATAAAGCTTTATTAAATTAAAATAAATTCAGTGCAAAAAAAAATTTACAATGACATAATTTCTTTACATTCAACAATCTAAAATAGAAATAGTTATTAATATACTTCAAATCGATTTAACATAGTTAAACATAGTTTAAAAGTAAGTTTAGCATAATTAGAATTGAATCTCAAATAATTATTCATATTAATGTTTTGTATCGTGATGTTGTTACATTATAAGTAGAAATTATTTTTGCATGGACCCCCTTCGGGTAAAAGCCTCCTCCAAGACAAAGATAATTTAATTATTTTTAATGTTGCTAGTATTTTAATTTAATTAAATATTAAAATTACAGATATGCTTTTATATCAGTATATTGAAATTGGCGCTTTGAATTTTATAACTGAAAGTATATAATAATTGCTCTGAGTTCTGTTATTATTCAGAGAATTTAAGTCAACGGTTTCTTATGAGTTTCAACTTTATTCTGTTCCTAAAACTATATATTATAGCTTGTCGACATTTTTAGTTCATAATCATCGAATTGAATAGAAATTATTGAAAGTAAATATAATAGATAATAATAATTAAACATTTATAAATGGTATTCTTATTTGATTACGGCCGGATTTCTTTTAAGTCTGTTAGAAACTTTGTTAGGTATCGCTTTCTTCTGATTTATATCATACTAAAAGTGAATTGATTTTTTTATTTCCGCAATTTTAGTTAATGCCGACTGAGTAATAGGATTTGAAATACTAATAAAGATATCAGCTGTCGTCTATAAAGAAAAGAAATACGCCCTAGAGGCATTAGAAAGTTCTGTCCCGGCCGTTTGCCCTATTTCAGTATGGCTTTCCGCGATTATGTGGATATAAAAATGTCAGCTCTAACGACGTCGTTTCTAGACCTCACCCTTACTCTACGTACTTACATATGAAGCGCGGACGAATGAAGGTCACGTGACGTGGCAAGATACTTAGCACTCTCCGTTATGAATGCATGCCGCATATCCTAGTGCCTCTCCGCCGCCACTCTTCCTCATCCGCCCGCTCCAGTCACTTCCGGAAAACCTTGACCCAGATATAAACGTTCATGTAGGCAGTCGGCCTATGGTAGATGGTTTTTTTTTGTGTTAGACCACTTGCCAGGCCAATAATAACACCGATTAATCTAACTCGATCACTCTATTTGCTAACCAGACAGTTTCTTCTTCTAAGTAATTGAATTGTGATAACGGAAACAGCTAATGCAATTAGTCATCACCATTATCTTAGTGCTAGTATCTAACGTTGTTCGACGTTTATATTTACATCTTTCTCAATTAATGATTGTAAGGTTTTTGTATACACGGATTACATATTTGTGTAAATATTTTCTTTTAGGTGTCAACTAATTTTAAATACCTGTCTTATTAATATTGACTTTTTCTTTAATAATTGGTCGTAAATGTTACGGTCACATTAACAGTTTTCTAAATATACGTACACATACAAGTAATAAAATACGAAACAGACTATTATTGCGCCTACACGATAACGCTGGATTTAACATCACTCTTGGAAGTTAAAAATATACCCTAATTGGCAAAATTTATTGTACCACTAATGACCATAATTTATTAATATCCAGATTATAGCCCCAACTTATAAACGTATAATTACGATTTGTTGCAAAGACTTCGGCCGGTCTCCCGTGTAATAATAGAGTATCATTAAATATTGAAACTATATCGGGGAAATGATTTCATTATCATAACACAATTATTTAAAATCTTCTAACTTAACGCACCTTAACCAGTTAATGATTCCCTACATCAGCTTAGTTAATGTAGTGAAATACAAATTATCAATCAACCACATGTAGATTCTCGCGTAATACAAATTATCAATCAACCACATGTAGATTGATTTTTCCTATTTGCGATTGGTTTGATAATGAACAGTTTTGTAATAAAAATCAAATAAAGTAATATACATAATATAAACACTATCATATTTAATTTGCGGTTAGAAAATTTACAGCACTTGGAATTGTTATAGAAATTTTAAACATCTCATTAAATCAATTAGTGCTGTTGTTTGCCCCCAATTTGCCACGGTCTAAATATTTTTATACATCGCGTCGGTGGAAACAGACTGGCTGACGCAAACGATCGGTAGACATAATATCGTTTTACAGCGAACCGTCGTTAAGTTTTTGTCGTAATATTAGCTGTATTTTATGAACCAAGATGGTGCATAAATTATAGCAAATATTCCAGTACACTTGAGTTGAAACTAGTTTCCCAGAGAGACAACAGATGTCTCTCTGGAAAACTAGTGTCATCTCAAGTGTATTTGAATATTAAATTTTACATTAATTACATTAAATTTCATCTTTACAAAAACATTGTGTGATAGGTATTCAAGCTCTTTATTTATAATGTAGTTTGGAAATGAACTACAAAGACTTTACTTCTTTTCAACTGATAAGATATACAAGAAATAAAATCGGCTAAGTGCGAGTCGGACTCGTAGCATCAAACTTATAAATTTGTACTTTCAAAGATACTGTAAAAAATAAAGTTAAAATAAAATTACTGCGGTCGGTACCGAAAGTATTCCATATCTCAAAAAGTATATACAACATATCTTATCCAAACCAATTTTTTGTTGAACGTTTATTTAAAGTTCTACTCCTTTCATTTTTTTTACAAACGTTAGTTGCACAGTTAGAGAGGGGGAGAAACTTTTGAAGAATTTATAATCGCATATCTCATCAACTAGTGACCAAAATTAAAACGTTATTTTGGAACCTCTATGTAATTTTAAGACCTATCATATATGTGCACAGGATTTTTTTTCATCCCTCAGTTACATGCATGGACATGGAGTTACATGTACTACCCTTAATATTATTTTTTTTTTCTTTATAATTCTACTATTTCATTCTATAGCGGTTCATAGAAGACATGTCATTTATATAATGCCAATAGTCTTCGAATAAAATGGCTGTGACATACGGACTAACAGACGGACATGACGAAATTTTAAGGGTTCCGTTCAGGTACGAAACCCTAATAAAGGCGGCGGTTTAAAGTATAGGTATATAATTTCTTAAATTACTCGTGCTCCAGAAGATGTTTATTTTAAATGATTTCAAATGTTGAATTAATTTTTTTTAATTTCTATAAATATTTGTAATTTGACGCTATTTTAACGTGGAGGAAAATATTCGCTCCTTCAAACTTTAAAAAGTGTTCTATTCGAAATTAATCAAGATGTTCGATGAAAAATCGAATATTGTAAATATATTCAGTTATTAAAATCTCAACATTACATATTTTTCAGTCGACAATGTCAAGTTTCACGATCTAGGTTCGATACGTATGGAACGTATCTATATTTGAGTCGAGATCCGGACATGAATTTAAAAAAAGTTTGTTAAATACGAGTATAACTCGCACCCTAACATTGCAACGTACATAGTATTTCTATTAACTATTTAAAATACTAATATTATTTCATACACCCAATATTTTTGAAAGACCTATTCAATGATAACCTACACAATGGAGTACGCGAAAAAAAATCAACCCCACGTTACGTGTGGTGGAGATACCCTAGCAAACTTATTTAAAAGATTTTATTTCGTAACTTTCTAGACGCTCTAAAAATGTATAACCAATTTCGCTTTAGCTTGATAGTACTAATAGCGCCTACGAGTGAAACGGCCGTGATATACAGGCGGACAGACGGAATTTTACAATTAAATACGAAGTTGACATTGAAAGCATTTATTTTTTGCATTAAATTTTACATTAAAAGTATTTATGTCAAAGTTACATCGATTAGTATATTTATAATTTTTCACAAATATAAAAAAAAATCATAATTGGGTAATTGTTATGTTGATTTTTCATTAAAATTTTCTCGTTTGTATTAAATGTTTTTACATAATTTGTTGTCCTAGAAATTAGCTTTCGATTACAGTTATTTAATATAGTTCGTTTATTTTAGCAACGCATACATTTAGTACGTAAAAAGAGGCTACAGAAGTACAACAACTCGCGTTCATTATATACTTTTATGTAATTTCGATTATCGAAATGAAGAAGGGAGTGAACTAATATGAAGTTACGGTCTGCGCGGGTCTCGGCCCGCTGTCGCGGCGGTATCGATCGCAGCCACGTGCTGCGCCTCTCGCGGAGCCTTCATTCAGGGCGGCGTTGTATTCGCCTATATAAATTTGACAACTCCCATTGGTTTCTTTCAGTGGTTATATGAAATGAGGTATTTACGTCAATCATTATTTTCTTGCTTGAATACTTTAAAGTTAGCGTTTCGTTTTCTCATTCGATATGGAACATTAAAAAGATTGCTTTACCTTAGTAAATATTCTCTTCCTCGCTCATATTGTGCGTACAAAAATGAAACGCGGCATAACGCAACGAAATTCCGTAGCAACCTATTGAGTATGATTAATTCCAGTAAGTCTTCCAATTCAAACACATTCTATAATTGGGTACGGACCTCTAGGTAATACTAATTAAGTTTCAGCGGTCATTATAAATAAGTAAATATTTAAAAAATACACTGAATAAATATAACCTTTTTATCTGCTTTATGACGGTTCGATAAGATTTCTGTGATTATAGTATGCCATATTCAATTATAAGAATACTGTTAGCGTTAATATTACACGCAATTTAATTTTCATCCAATTTTTTTTACTTTTAATAGAACATTCTCCATTGTGGCCATAAAAGAAATTGTCTATCGGAACACATAAAAATAAAGAATTTTCTTAGTTGTCTACATATTTCGAAATTGTCGATGCAATTTAATATAAATACTTTTAATTTGAATTTCTGACAAATAGAACTTAAAAATGAAAAATTTTGAACAGAATCACGATTTAATTTTAAGGACGTATTTACAAAATATCGCAGCTCGAGAACGGATATTTACTAGACGTAAAGTCAGTAAGTAATTCACGCGTAGCGACGCCGCTTGTTGGTGTAAAACAAAGCTCATGCGCATAATATTGATCCTTTATATTATATAGACTAATAAAACAAGTTCTTTTGTTAGATGTTTTGTATAATAACTACGAAGAAACTAGTTTTTATATTAAATAACCGAGAGATTATTAATTTGAGTATGAATATGACGCTAACGACTATGGTAGAGACCCTTTAAAATTGTAACATATGCTGCGTGCACATGTTTTACCATAAAATACATAAAAAAGTAGTAAAGAATACGTAGCTTACAATTTTCAAACGTTTTCTGGAATATCTAATATGGTGTGACATCTAAAATAAAAAGGCAGAAGCAGTTTTAATTTTAATTGAATACTACGGAATTCTATGAATGATTGAAAATGCTTTTATAAAGTTTAATACCACGAAGTAAACAAGAAAATTATATTTAACTTAATTTTTTATACACATGTTAAAAAGGATGTGTTTTTCATATTTAATGGTAGCTATTCAGGTGACAATTCGCCTCATGTAGCCCTAATATTATACTAACAGCGAAACGGTTGTACCGATTATAAAAAGGTTAACGTGTAGAATTTATTCCCGTTTAAGAAATTTACCGACGTATTTTTAAAAGTACTCATATTATATTATCGCTAAGAATGACGTAATAGCGTAAGTAAAACGTGACTACGGAAGCGGATTTTTTGAGAAAATAAATATGAAAAAAAATTAATGAAAAGCGTTTTGTAAAATTACTTTGACGTACGGACATTCGGCAGTGGATAGAGTTGAACGATACGATAGCACGTGAAGCTAGGAAGTAGCGCGTATCGCTGACATGTTTGGCCCTCTTCCAGGGTCACTAGGCGGAATCGTCCCAGAGCGCGATTCGTTGGCAGCCACTATTAAGGACACAGCCTTTATACGTATACTGGTATAATAACAATACATTATGACAATAGAGTAGTGATAAATAGCAATAAGAGCAGAAACCAGTTCATCCAAACATTTTCATTTTATTGTGGGGCGAGATTCCAAGAAGTAATGAATCATATGTAACCTACTTAACATACAAACAAGATAATTTAATCAAACCTTAGTAAATTTGACCATAAAGTTTGTTAAGTTGCAAAATTCAAGAGAATTGTATCCAAAAAATAGATTGTATGATTATTTGAAATTTGGAGACCACGAAAAGTAAAATGTTAATACTTTTTTCGAAATAGTATCTTTTCGAAAGTACTATTTAAAGATTCTTTTCTTTTTCTTTTTAGTAATTTTTATATAAAATCGGCATAAGACTTAAAACAATTCCGACTTTATTTTATGAAAACGTTGAACACTTTAGTGTCATTATTTTGATAGCGAGTAACAATTTTTTCTACCTTCATTGGTTATGTTTACTACATTATGTTAAATTTCACAATTATACATTTCGTCACAGTTTTATTGGAACAATTACTTGTTATTTTCCAATTTGAAACCAAGCGCTATGCTTGCATTTGAAAGTCAATTCGTGTTAGAAAGTATGTATCTTAGATTAAAAACGTTTCGGTTGTTTCAATAGTTTAATTACTTATTTAATTATTAGATATTTAACATAACACGATCTATTCGAACATTGTAGACTCAAAAATTGCGTGCGCGTCACATGTTGCCGCACTGCATACAAGTTTGTTAAAGTTGAATAACACAATTTCTTGATGATAAAAATAAATTTCATACTATGGTTTGAAACACTCATTGTGCCAGATTTAATGAATACTTGATCGATATCTTTTATGCAGCATTTTTAATCCATAACAATTTTGTCAGACGAAAACAATAAGTAATTTTTTAAATATCACAATGTTCAATGTGCTCACGTGAACACGAATATAGTGAAAGAAACAAGTGAAAATTTTGAAGTATGTATATTTATAGTAGAATATATATATTTATTTGAAATTAAATTTGACCAATGAAATATTACTAAATATATTTAACGCTTTTATCTATACGAGGGAAAAATATGAACATTAATGATTAGAGAAAATATTTAATTTTTTTTGTTTTAACAATTTTTATTAAAATAAGTTTCCACTAACATTTCTGAAGTAAAACTTTTTATCACGCTTTCGGGTGACGAAAGAAGCATGAATTCGTGAGTACATTTTTCTTTGTATATAACTAAGTGCCATCAGAGAGTATAAAATATGCTAAAATAAAATATGAAAATTTAGCTGTTTTAAATAGCTACTTAATCAAATTAAGTACGTAATGACGTTATTAAAGTGAATGACAAAACAAATTCTATTATATACTCTAGAAGATTTTTTTCTATTATGATATTTTCCTTTATTCCTTAACAATTCTTTAATCTCTGTTTGGGAAATCATCTGTTTAAATTTTAATTTGGTTGTTTTAACACCTGATACGCTATTAGATATCATACCTTTACTCGAGTCGAAGCAATTTTAAATCCTGTCCACGTCGTTTTGTTCCTCGTAAGTTTATTTGGTACTGAAATATGCTTTGTAGATTAGAAAGTATCTTTATTCGAACTGTAATACGAAAATTTTATGTCTATTTTATATCCATTGTCAGATTTTATTAAATTGCATTTTTTTTCTAAATTTTTAAAAATCATATTCAGGTTATTATTTTGATAAGATTTTACTAACTATGGTTGTGTCGAATAGCTTATGACACTTCAAATTCAAAATCCGTGAGTTATAAAAACCTAAATGATGAATTTGGTTTTGTCCATGTAGGGTAGAGGTGCCATGAAGGGGACAATTTTTGAACTGACAGATTTTGAACAATAAATGAGGCATAAAAGAAGTATCTTAATTAAAAATCATCTCTCAAATTAAAAAATCTTGAGATATGTCCCATTCACGACGAGCTGGCCTTCACTGGGACAATAATAGTCATGAAAGGGACATATTAAAATAATTCATAAAATTAACAAATTCTTAACAATTATTACAGAAATGAATATTGCGTTATCTACATACTTAATAATTTTTTGGACTACTTTTATTACATACAGAATTTAAACAACAATTAGTCTTATTAAGGTTTGTTTAAACTTAAGTCTAATGATTTAGATTACAAAAAAAATTAAAGGTAGCCTTGACGCTATATTTTTCCTTTGCCTATTTTTGGCAAACTTTACATTGAAACCAGTTTTCCTTATTGGAAGAAATTTTCTGTTAATAGACACAGCATACATCCTCATTAATATTTGTAGATTTCCTCAGTTTTTGTAAGGGTTCATAATCGTAATCAGAAAATTCATCACTAGAATCTAAATTAGAAATTATTCTGTCAGTGTCACTGGATGATTCCAATCATACCGTACTTTATACCGTTTTATTAGTTTTCATTCTTTTCTGTACTCCTCTTTTGCATCTTTCTTTTTTTCATTTTGTTTTTCCATGGACTTTTCTTTGTTAGATAAAAAGTTTTTAAAAATATCTTTTATAGGTAGCACATCTGTAATGCTCTGTGTTTTTATTTAGCAAGGGTGTTTAGGATTCAGTCAATAGTCTGTCTTTTTCTAGAGTGGAAGTAATGATTTTAGTTGTGACTCTTCTCTTGATTTGTTTCTGTTTGCAGGGCGGTGCCTTAGGAAACGTGCGCACTATTGTAGGACACAAAACAGCTGACGTTGATGGTACAGGGTTATTATACACCGATTCCAAAATAGATGTTGATAACGTAGTTTTATCAGGCTCAAAGTTTGTATTCATTACAGTTGTTAGCATACCAGGAACTTCATTATCTTATATAATATCCAAGGATATTGGTAGCACAGGAGACTCACGCTCGTCACTATTGATTTCTTGGTGGTTGTCTGCATTTACCGGTTATATGATGTCACTGCTTTTTACTATTTCTCATTATAATGGACTATTACTAATTTTAGATGGCAAAAAGTCATCATCAGTAAAAATATTTGTATTTACTGGATAAATTCCTATACTTTTGAAACCTGAGGTTATGTTTGGCATGTTAAAAGCGGAGTAAGCGGAGTAAGTTCTGTAGTATGACTTGAACGGACCAAAAACTTTGGTATCCAGCGGTTATAGACGATGTCTACAGGAAGGTGGAAAAGTCAATAAAATCAAGTTATATTGTCACGCAAATAATGTAACATTTACGGTTATATGTGTTTTGTGATTGTCAAGTACTATTAATGCAGGTTCTTCATTTGAAGGCTTAACATGGTGTACAAAATGCTTTAAAGCTTCCAAAAACAATCTTCGCTTATCCAACCAAACTGTTTAGCTAAACCTAAGTCTCCATTAGGTCTATTTTGTAACATATGAGATTTAAAATGTATCCTCGGAAATAAGAAAACCGGAGGAATACTACCCCTTTTTTCAAATGCAAACATAGTGACTAAGGCGCCACGCTCTGCGGAAATAATCTGGCCTATGCGTTAAGTCCTGCTTCGGCGACTACTTTTGGTGCATTGACAACTGTACTAGTACATCCTGTTTCATGAGTATTCCATATCATGTTTGGGGGGAATCTAAATTTTTTGTAACACTTCTAAATTATTTAAAAAATTAATCTCATTGACTTTATTAAAAGCAGTGGTTCGGGCTAAGGATGTACTTTCATGCTTTCTAACGCTTAACGTACCTTGTAGCTCCAAAAACTTCTTTAGTCAATCAATTGTTGCTATTTTGTT
Organism: Druceiella hillmani; assembly: GCA_039881145.1. Classification (NCBI taxonomy): domain Eukaryota; kingdom Metazoa; phylum Arthropoda; class Insecta; order Lepidoptera; family Hepialidae; genus Druceiella; species Druceiella hillmani. The sequence continues at coordinate 16,429,182 of JAYKKI010000008.1, read as the reverse complement.
AATATGCCCCTTATCGGGAGCAATCCCTAATTTCAAAGCATATAAAGCTAATTCTCTGACTTGAACAGTTGTCAACCCTAAACACATGTTAGCGGAGGTCTTCAAATATTCCGATAACATATTTTCCTGTTCCGCAAATAAAAATTCTACAATTTCCGATATTGGGACAATACTGAAAGCCTTCTTCCGCTGCTTTAGCTTTTAACACGAGTCTACCTTAGTGAGATTTGCTAAAATATTGTATACACTTGCTACAGATCGTAAAGGCATTTTTTTCTATTACTTTCTTCACGGCTACGATCTTTAATACGATCTCTTTTCTTAAGAGGCATTTCAAATGAAACACTTCAGTAATTTAACCTGGAACAAATTATCTATTTACAATGCAACAAGAAGCAAATAGCATCACCATACATTACATAAATATTCGAGTCATGAATGGGACAGCTAAGAAGGGACGTCACATTCAAGGCCTATTTTGGTAGTCCCAAACAAGACTTTTACGCTCTTTTAAAAATAACCTCTCAGCAAAAACATTTTCGAATAACTTTCTTATAATTGTACACTCACCTTTTAGGTAGTTAGACCACAGTTGAGGTTGCAGTACAATAACTGTCAAATATTATTAAAACAATTCAAGAAACGAACTTTTAAAACGACAAATAAAATACTTTTAAACATCATAATATAACCACGGTTCGCAATTTTCTTTGTTTTGAAAACCAAGTGACATTTATGTCAATATTGTCTATGAGTCAGTGTTGCCAGAATGTAAACAATAAAAATTTACTACTTATTTCCGAAGGTGGTAAATTTAATTTGTCCCATTCTGAACCTGTCCCTTCCATAGCACATTTTCCTTAGACACTGTATCAGAATTGTCTCTTATATTAATATATATCATATTGAGTCTATTTTCAAATATGTGTCATTAGGTTTCGCTACTCGATACAAATATATAATCCATTTACATTAGAAAAGAATTTGTTGAAACAACAACAATCCTTTGCTCCAATGAAGGCGGAAGCATTTGTAACAATAATTTTACCGAACATACAGTATTTGAATATCGTTTAGTGGAATTTTGCGTTCAACTTAGCAATAATATATATTGTCCTGAACTTTGCCAATTTAGGAATTATTATGTAACAATTATATGTAATCAGTACCCATTGTTACTCTACATTAATATAAATACTTCTGTTTTTGAGCAGACATTTTAATGAGAATATATAGGTGAACTTTTAAGGTAATATTGTTTTACTAGCTGTGCCCGCAACTTTGTTCACGTGGAATTCGAACTTATTAGTAATTTTTTTTGTTTTTTCCTTCAGTACTCTATGAGCATAAAGTTTATTAAAAACACTAAGAGAGGGCGTTGGCAACTATATCGATTACGCCGGTTCTAATATTAGCAAGCACAATGAACGTAAAGGTTGATGTTTCTTTTTTATTTGTGAACCGATTGAAAATAAACCAAGCTTGAACGTTAGCACAATCTAATCTAAATACTTCATTGGAAACAGTATGCAAATCGATTCAGCCGTTGCTAAGATTAGAGTGCACAACGAAGGTGTGCACAAACAAGCAGATAAACAGACAAACATTGTAAAAACTGTTGTTTTAGGCTTATTCGCGGGTCTTTAGTAAGTAGCACTTAGTTTTACATAAAAATATTGAATGTACAGGCATAACAACACTCATTACCTCTCTGACAAAGAAAGAGATGGATCATTAATATCAACGTTGTTACATATCCTCTGACTAAGAAAGAGATGGATCTTGAATATCAACGTTGTTACAACTCTAGGGTGTTCGGTAAATATTTTTAATCGATATTTCTAGCCAGAAACTTTTTATAGATGACATGAAAAAGTAAAAAACACGGGAACAATTCGCACGACATGAAAATAGATAGTGCTCTCATCACTTGGGCTGTCTTAGAGCACCTCCAGGGGTCCGCAACGACTTGTCTCATTCACTTGAAAAAATTCATGAGAGACAGACGGACGAACATAATTATTTCAATGCAAGACCATAAAAATGTATTTCCTTCTTATACGGAAATTTTGAAGAAATAATATTATCTTGAATAAAATTAAATTTGAATTGAAGGCCATTTTGACAATCACTAAGTGATTGTATATTGCTTTAATTCGTTAATAACTGTCTATGATACAACATTTATTAGTATCGGGTCTCATGAATCTTCGTCTTCTTTAACTATTTCTGGTGAGGACAATTGATTTTCAATAAGTACTTTCGCCATGGCAATGATTAAGCTTGATGATGAATCGTTTTAAGCAGGATGACATGTGAGAAAGATTATGTTAAATTCAAGGCACCGATATCGACGAGATTTAATGCTGCAAATTGTATTAAATAAGAACTCCTCAAACAGGTCTCATAGTGCTTTTAATTTTGGAAATTGATATTTGTTATTGCAGAAAGGACTGTAGAAAATGATGAAAATTTGAAGAAAATGAATAGAAAATTCGTTGGGAAGAGTTCCTCACCAGTTGGCTTCTCTTTATGTGGACCAATGTCTCGCTGGTATACTAGCTGGTACACTAGCCGCTGGATGATGTTTTTATGTAATTGCTTTAACCGCCTTGATAAAGCTCTGGACCTGAGGAAATGGAACGTGATGAAATAGGCTCAATTTCCAGGACAAATCCGCTCCTCGGCTGAATTTTGTCATTATCTTCAGCGATAAAGAAGCCAAATTATTTGAAGACAGATGTTCTGTAGAACATATTGCCGTCGACTTGGAGATCTCTCGCGGCCGTGTCATCATGTATAATTCATCTATCGTATAATTACTGTACAGGTTTTGGTCTCTAGTCTGACGCGGGTATTCATTGCGACATATTTTTTATGAATAATCTCAAACAGAATTGGACGCTAATACTGAAAATTATGATTTTTTGTAAATGAGATATTAAAATTTCGAACCGTTTAAGATTACAGGCGTTTTTATTTCCAAAAATATTTTGAAAATTTTAATATCGTCAATTACTTTTTATGGTTCACTTGCTGGAGAATACTAACAAGAGAAACAGAGTATTGATCGACGGCATTGCTAATGTATGGTATGTTAAATTTGGAAATAAATATTGGGTAACTAGGATTTCATTGCCACAATTTCCATGACATCGAATTTATCTTATTTTGTTGAACTCGATAGTCCGTAGTATTCTCGAAACGAATGCAGTCAATCTGGTCTCCTCTTGCTGGAGAAAATATTTAAAAACCACTATTGCGAGATGCATCCAGTCATTTTTCTGTTCCATTGACATCTTTAGAAATTTGTCTTGTGGAGTTTCTTGGTAATTCCCTATTTACCACAAATTAGAGTGATATTTATTCGAATTGATGTGTGTTTTTGTCTTATCTCGTATAATTTGCATGTACAACACTTTGGGCAAATAAGTTTTCGGCGTGAGGTTTTAAGGGAAAAAAATATTTCATTAAAACCACATTGTAGGTTAACTAAAAATATTTGCTCTAACCCTTTAGATATTTAGTTATTCATTTTTTAAATTTCGCAGCACAACCTTTAAATTTTCAAATACGCGTTTTGAATTACCTATCAGCTGACGTTGACCAAGATCTTGTTCTTTATTCGTTCTTCTGTTCAGTATTAATTGAAGAGGTTTTTAAAATGTGCATTTTAATTATCATTTTTATGCTGATGACTTGTAAATATATGCTCCACTAATATTTTATGACAACTGTTATCATTCTCAATAAAGATTTAGCTTTAATCGATCAATGGACTATTCAAATGGGACTAATCGAATTAAGTCTCAAGTTATCCCTACTAATCTAAGACTGTTCTCTAAAATTAAGCTTTCAGATTTGTTACATCTAATGCTGAATGATTTACCAATCTTATTTTCGCCAACTATTGAAGTCTTGGGTCTACAATAGGTCAAAATCCTCCAATTTCGTAGACTATGGCATAATCAATGAAGAGGTTTTAATTTATTGTGACACCTAAAGATTTGACGAACAGCATAATTTATTTAAGTTTTGCTGTGTGTATATTGTCTCTTATATTATCGAAAAAGTTATATGGTGAAGGGATATTTTTTAAGATATTTTTTTAATTATCCACTGTTGTTTTAATGTTCTCAAGTTCACCGTCGTATAGACAAAGCACAAACAGAGAAATGTTTAAATACGCAAAACGCATATAGATTGAGGCAATCTTACAACAGAAAACAATGGACGGTTGTAGTAAGCAATAAAAGGGAACGAATTATATTATAGTACTGGCAACTCGGCGCGGCTTCGCACAGATAGGTTATTGAAAGGAAAATTCTCAGATCGGCCAATTTTATCGTCATGGATGGGCCAAATTTACACAAAACCTGCATCAATTAAATACCTTTGGGGTAGCATTACGTATCTATGTTTGGGTCATTTGTCTGGCGTAATGAAGTAATGAGTGTATCTATCGGATGGTTGCGTAGAGCTTTGTAAGTTAGACGAAAACACGACTGATGCGGAAATTTGTTTCTAACTCTTTTTATTCATAAAACAACGGAATGATTACTAAGCGTCAACTACAAATTTAAGTAAAGTGTATTATAATACGAATTACAAAATAATTATTCCCAGAGAATGAACAATTAGAAGACGTATCTTTATAAACAGAACTAAAATGTTTCTCAATGTACAATATTTATTACTTCTGCCGGATTAGATGTAAAAAAAGAAACACATTATATTTTGATGTCACACGTGACAGGGCAACGTATAATTGGCCGTGTGAAAGACATTGAACGCTGAGATCAAGTCCATCAACGTTTAAAGTCTGACCCTGTGCTTTATTTATTGTCTTTCCAAATGATAGGCGCTAAAATTACAGGTAACATTATCATACAAAACAAATATGCGACCTCCGATATTTTAAGGACTTATGCAGCCCATACAGTCAAGTCTAAGCCCGTGTCAGATTTATGCAGTCTATACCAGTCCTTTATTTATTGTCATTCCAAATGCTAGCCGTTTCAAAAAAAATTATAGGAAAAACTCATTCAAAACTAATATGAGATTATCGCGTTCAGACAGACAGACAGACAGGGACTTTGTTTTATTGAAGTAATTGTATGCAAACATAATTACTGGGCAAAAAAAAGTAGAAAATATTTATACAATACGAATAAAACATAAATCATTAAAATCTAAATGTAACTGTACGATAAGAAAACATCAAATAACTTATAAGCCGCCGTTTGCAACGTCGAGACCGACAAAGCTGTGATTTGAGTACTTTCGTGTGACGACTTGTTCATTATAAATTCACCAAGTACTCCGACATCGGGAGATCCACCAATACCGATGAGCCTACTAAAATAGCTATTTTTAAAGACCATAATGACGGAAGAGGGCGGTGGGTGGGTGGCTAAAAATAGTAATTTATATTTTTATTTAACTATAGTTAAATAACAATATCAATATTTTTAATATCAAATTGAAAATTGTTTAAACTTTATAAAATGTCGATGACCATCATTTAGACTGAACAGTCGATGTATGTGACCATCATTTAGACTGAACAGTCGATATAATGATCACAGTAGGTATCATAAAACGTTTAGATTATTAATGAATAGGAAAAATATTCCCCTGTGACTGTTTATCTGTTCATACTTATGAACCGTTATAGTTACGCATATAACAACACTTTTTTTTCCAAAAGTTTGAACAACTGACAATTTTCGACGTTATTATTATATGCCGCACGCACGTCACTTCCCTGTCGCAAGCTCTTATCCCGCAGCTGTCATACCCTTGTCACCTGATAACATAGAGGATGCAAATAGCGATTGTTATTTTTGGTTTTAAAAATACTTTAGGTACGATATGCAACTTCACGATTTCCGAATTAAAAATTAGATCAATTTAGAAGACTGGGACACGGTCCTAATTTTAAGCATTCCAAACTTTTCTTTTATCTGATATTTGCAATTTCCAAAATTTCATAAAAAAATGATTGAGTAGAATCGAAATGGCATGGCTGCTAACGATAAGTTATAATTTACTTCTAATCACGGCAAGTAGAATTATGAAGTCAAGTATTCAGCTATAAGGTTTTATTGATCTGTATCATCAGAATTTACAGTCAATTTGTATAATTTACTTCTCTTCAGGGCACGTAGAATAATGAAGTAAAGTATTCAGCTATGTCATCAGAATTTACAGTCGATTTGTATAATTTAGAAGAAACTGCGGAATTAGTCATTTTTGTATATTTTTATATGCACTTAGTTTCATGTCTATCGATATACGAAATAGCGAACTTATGCTTTACCCTAGGCAAAAAGTGATTAAATGAAACGCGCCCGGGGAGCGTCAATGCCTGCTTTTTACGAGTCGTTAAATATTAAAAACCTTTACATGATAGCATTGTTTGACGCGGGCGGTGCCGCGGTAGTGAACACTGCGGTCGATACGCCGCCAGTCAGTGCATCGTGAGAAATTAATGAGCGGCCGTCGCGGTCCTGGCTACGCCGTAGCATGCGAGGTGGCGTGATGCCTACGTCGCACTCTGCGCCCCTTTATAGCTTAGCGGTGCGTGCGCATTCTATTATGTTGACGATAAGCTCATTTTATGGGCGGCTACGAAGAAATTGTAAACTTATTTTCGTTGTTAATGGCTCTAAAACTGTGTTTAAGGCGATTGAGCACAGTGATTGGTCACGACACTTGTACCTTACAATTTTCTTGCCTTAATATATATTTTCTTATCTAAATATGTATATAAAATTTAAAAAAAATATTGTTGTTTTGTGGTTATAATTTTATTACCGTTCAAAAACTTCCTTTCAATACTTTATATACGGTAAATTTCTGTAATGCATACTCATCATTCTAAATAAATTTTAAGTATTTTAGTATTTATTATTGCGCCGTTAAAAATAATCATGAGTATCGAATGTTAAAGTAATTTTGTCTATCATTATCGACGGGGATAATTTTTTTTACAAATTCTTTCACTTAGATAAATATTTTAAATATTTAATAATAAATTTCTACCTAAAGTCACTCATGTCATTTTTACGTTCAACCCCACGGTAATATTTCATTTTGTTTTGTCTGTGGATTATTGTAATGTTTCTGATATCGGTAACATAAATGCTTACAGGGATCAGCGGACTCGAACTATTCTCAGCCTTCGTCGGACCTGTCGCTGGACGAGGAGAAGGAGTCGCTGCGGCGCGAGAAGGAGCGCCAGGCGCTGGGCCAGCTGGAGAAGGCCAGGGTGAGCGTCACGTTTTGTCATTTAATTTCTGAAATACTGGATCAACATATGTACATATATGCATGGGCATAAGTTTGTGTATATACAGATATATATATATATATATATATATATATATATATATATATATATATATATATATATATATATAATTATTTTATCTTTTTTTTATTTTTAATAATTGTAAATGAATTGTGAGTAAATGGCAGCTGCAGAAAATAAGCTCTTTCAGCTTGCATTTAACTAAATTAATTACCATATGGTATTAGAGTCGTAAAAGAATCGTGTCACTATCACGTTTTTAATTTTTTATTTCATTAGATGTGACAGAAACCAATTTGAAAAATATATAAATTTTAAATAAATCACTTATTTAATTTGTCGTAGCTATCAACATTTAGAGGCTTTTCAAATTTTCCATAAAAATTAATTGTCTATTTAATTTTATCCGTATTCATGTTAATATGGTCGTTCGATTATGAACGCTCTCTCTCATGTGAAACTTTGGTTTCGATTATGAACTCTCGAACTTCTCGGTGAAAAGGTTAACGGACAATTTATAGGGTGTGTACGTTTCCGTCAGCACGCAATTGCGACGCATTAAGTTTCCTATTTACGACATAATTGGTCATATTGTGCCACTTGACGTGTGTCCGTAGGCCTCCAATTCTGTGAAAACGTTTCTTTTATCTGACGCCACAATCTATAATATGTGTTAGAATAATATTCGGGAACAGCCCTAGCAAATTATTCTCCCATAGTATATGAACATTGACATGGTTGTGTAAATTTTCATAATGAATATCGATTATGATTTGCATTGCTAAAAAATCAGAAGTTGATCGTGATCGAGCACTGCAATAATTCCACGCCAAGACTATTTTAAATAATGTTTTAAACAACCATGTTCAAACGGTTTACAAAATAATTCGCATTGCATATCATCAAAAAGTCCTAACTGTTATTGCTTGTTACTTCGTAACAGTTAGGAATGTTTAGTAATTTGCAACGCGAATTGTTTTTTGGTAAAAATGATGGTATATCATGATGGTAAAAACAAATTTTTGGAATTTTATAAAAAGCTATAAATTTTTCAAGGAAAATGGAAATATATCAAAATCTCTCTTCTCTCTTGATCTCTTGAAATTCTGCACAAAAATGTATCAAATTGTTTTCTTTTTAAAGTTAACAGTTCGGGAGATACAGCGTTTAAAAATGTTGAAACATTTAAGTTAATTTGTTGCTTATAGCATTGGTTATTTGACTGGCTTAAAAGGGAATATATGTTTTCAAGTTGGGAATTCGCTGCTGACGTTATCCACTAGTGTACATATATAGTACATGTAGGCGAGCTTTTACGTGAAGAAGCATCCTTAATGTCATATTTATGAATGCAACTTATTCTTTCATTTCTGCGTTTATTATCAGAATAGAAAATTAGTTATTTATACACAAAGATATGATACAACCCGCACTCAGCTTGCATCGACGGTATCGATTTCATATAAACTCATTTCTTTATAGATATTTTAAGACTATTTTCTAATAATTTATTGCGATATAATTTTGATAATTAACAAAATTGTCACATTTTATTAATAACTATTAATTATCATTATTGTTAAGAAATTTAACAAACATTTTTTTAAAAATATAAATAGAACTTCTTTTTGCTTCAGCCCTTGTTTTTCTCGTGTAGAATCTATAATTTGTGTGAACGCAATGTTCACGACAGAATGTGTTTGTGACAGAAAGTCAGATATTTTTTTTTATTATATTCATCGTTTGATATTGCAGACGAAGCCGGTGGCGTTCGCAGTGCGCACGAACGTGTCGTACGATGGCTCGCTGGACGACGACTCGCCCGTGCACGGCAGCGCTGTCTCCTTCGACGTGCGCGACTTCCTCCATATCAAGGTACTGCAGACAAGAGACGGCACCGTTCTGAACCTTCGACCTCTAATGGAATTATATAAAATCAGTATTGGTTTTTTCCCAGGTAGTAACATCGCATTAACATTGCCATGATTCATATTATACGCCAAAACGATGTTGCTACATCATGAGAATCGGTAGCAAGTTTTTATTGCGCATATGCGGTGCGTGCGTGCATACTTGTGTGCGTATGCGTGCTGTGTGTGTGTGTATGTGCGTGCTGTTTGTATATCATCTATAGACTTATTATACTGGCAAAATAGACCACTTCAGTTTCAAATTCCCCTCACCTAAGTAGTATTGTTATTGTGTACGTAAATTTACTGTGTAAGGTTTAGTGGTTTTCAATAATATCGATAAGGATGTCGATAACATTTGTATATTTTTAACAGATTCTATTTTTATCTTGTATATTTGTTAACATAAATAATCCAAAACAATTTTCAATTGGAGTGATTGTTAAGGTCAATTATTATGGTTTTATTTAGAATTTTAACACGTTGAATAAAGGGGAGGCGGGAGTACGGGGCAATAATGAATTTAACCTACGTGCATATTTAATTGCATTTCAAAAGATCTATTCGCTGGTACCACTTTATGGGGTAGACGAGAAAATCCAAAAGTTGATCTTATCTTTGCATTAACGAAGAGCGTGAACCTGAAAAATGTGAGTAATTGCAAAATGTTGAAAAATAACATAGCTACAGCATAATAATACATACAGAAGACGGACGGACAGAGATGATGAAATTATATAGTTCCTAGTTTGCTACGAAACTCTAAAAATTGCAATGTCTAAATTTATATTTTGACAATAATTCCGTCGACAAAATTACCTATAATATGATCAACACTTGCGTAAACGTCAAATGATTATTATTACACAAAAACTCTGTAATTTCATGTTATTTTAACCTATACCTTATTCCACACGTATGTGTATTATTCTGTAATTTTCAATCAAGTTACATACCAAGTAGCCATTATTCTAAACACTCTTATTTTATCGAGATCGAGTTAGGTTTTGAATGATTAGTGATTAGGGCTCTGAATCATCTAACGGTAAGGATGACTTATGATCTTATTACTTTTAACTTATCCATTACATTTTTTAGAGTCATGCTTGATATTAACAAAATTAATTGCTACACCTTGTAGTATGTAGTTTGCGAGCTGTTAAATCTGCTGCTATTATAAGTTCTGTCAAGTGAAACGGTAGGTAGAATGGCATGTACTCTACTGTTTGTCTGTTTGTTTGGGATAAAGATTTTGGAAGTTCTAGATAACTTACGAGTACATAATGCCGATATACTCAGTTGGACCGTTACAGTCAGGTTAATAATTATGCGACACTGGCCCATTGCAGGAGAAGTACGACAACAACTGGTGGATCGGGCGTTTGGTCAAGGAGGGATGCGACGTGGGCTTCATCCCGTCGCCGGTGAAGCTGGAGGCGCTGCGGGCGCAGGCGACGGCGGCGGCTGCCCGCGGCGCGCGCGCCCCCCCGCGCCCTTCCTCCTCCGCCAATCTGCCCGACGCCAGCCGAGGTAGCACTCCCCCCACGCCCGGTACGCATCGCATCCGTCGCCTCTATCATCTACACGACGCACGCGCACGCACCAATGTCAATCGACAGCCTCAAGACGCCCCGTGTCCGTGCTATCAGATACATCGGACTGTATTATCGAAACCTCTTCTTATTCAGTCACCAGCACACATACGAGCAGTGACTAGCAGTCATTGAACGGTCGTTGAATTTGTTACAACACCTCTGGATGCAGAGAGCCGAACATAAATTAACTTTAAAGTTCAGATCTCATTGTAATCAGATCATACCACCATTTCAATCAGCATTTGCCTGTAATTAATTACAGATAATAAAACATATAACGCTAAATCATTAATTAACATTGATCGCGTTGACTGAAGTTATTACTGTTTCATGATTATTAATCGACAAGTGTTAATGTCCTTAAGCAATTTTTATTTATTTTATGACCCACAATTTATGATTAAAGAAATTAAAGGTTGTGCCTTGATTTATGTTCTCTTATTGATAACAAATTCTTGTTATATCCTGTTGTTTTATATTTCTGCCCTACAAGTGAATTTAAAGTTTCCATTTTAAATTACATTAATTTCAGGCGCTGGTTTCTACTGTCATTAACTATTTTTTTCAGTTTCTTTTGTGAAACTGTAAATTTCAAAATTAGTACTTTTTGTATTTTTTAATAACCCTCACTCTTTCGTCCAATTTTAAACAGAAAAAACTTAATTGACTAACTTTGCTTTTACTGCTGTCAAGATTTAAATACTCGCGAGTCATAGTGTACTGGTTCTAAAACAGCTTGTAAGTTCTTATATTATCTAACAACGGTTTATTAAAAAAGATAATGTAATTAGATCTCTATAGTCTTCCTATCTTGTCAGAGTGGTCATGGTTGCAGCGATCTTGTTAGCTGCTTTAACAATGCATTTTCACTTCAACCGATAGTTCCTCCATTTTTATGTTCTGTGAGTTTAAAAAAAAAATTAAAAGGTGCGTGCGCATGCGGCAGCATTGGGAAGAAAGTATGTTCTTGTTGTTTATGTCATCGAAATAGTCTGATTCTTACTGAAAGATTAGTAATTTCTGTGTTTTATGCTCCTTATTTATGAACTGAAGTATTAAATTTAAATGATATTGATATAAGAAAAGGCTTTAATGGAAGAGTCTTTATGTGAGCATTATTTATACTGTTACATTTATAGATTGTGGAAGATACACTGTGCTGTAAGAATAGACAATTTATGTAACTATATCAATTTTTCTACCTGTAACGATTGTCAGTCTTTCTATTTTGATGTCATTGTCTGCCTAAACCTAGTTTGTTATGAAATATTTGGTGTTGCCAAAAAATAGAATTTTTCAAAATTTTTTTTTAATGTACAATGTTTCTTTATAATTTACTTTAATCTGTAAATGAATTGTTGTGAATTCAAATTTGTGTTATAAAGAAATCCTTTTCTCAGTAGATCGTTGTTTTTGTTGAATGTTGTAAAAGGCATGCGTAGTGAATGTGTTTGGTATTTCCAAATCATGTTAGTATTTTTAAGAATTAATATTACAGTATTTCAGGCAATTTTTATTGCAATGTTGGAAAAAATTTGGAGTCATTTTGTATTCACAAAATTTAAAACAATTCGGTAACTTTGTAAGTATGTAGCGTAAACAAAGTGAAGTGTTTTGAATATTCCAATTCTAAGCATGTCCATTAGTTATTTCAACGATTATTATCTTAGCGATTGTACATACAATGATATTAATTCCATTTTAGTAAGAAGAGTTGTGTAGGTTAGAAAAAAAGTAAATTTGAAAATTGTTGTATAATGTTTGGAACAGTTACTTTGTGAAACAATAATCGTATCAAAATTATGCTAGATTTATAAATGTACAAGGTGATCTAGTGATTCTTTAATTTAACAGATAGCTTAGTTGAGAAGGGAAGTGACATCAAAATAAAAGCAGACATCTAGCGTGTAGATATAAGCAACAAACAATAGACTTATCCCTGTGCCTGTGCAGTCATGTCCTGCGATAGTCCCGACACGTCACGTAGAGCGCCGCATTCACACGCATAAAACATGTATTAATCCCCGTTTTCAGCTCGGGATCGAGCGAGGTAAGCTTACAATAGTCATGCACTTTTGTCACACTCTTCATACTTTATCATCGGGACTGTCGTTAGGCCTCAGTTGCTTGAAAACTGTTTTTGTACATCAGTTTTCGAAACAAAATGTATAAATACATTTTTAAGGATAATTAAAGTTCTTTGTTTTTTATTTCCCTCAATAAAGGATGATTTTATGAATCTTTCGTGGCATAAACCCCTTTTCATATATTCATTTCTGCTTGACGATAATGCAAATAGTAAAATCATTTTTCTTTATGAGTAGGCGTCCACTATAAATATTCTTCATCTATAACACCAGTTTTGAAAACAAGTATTTTCATTATCTATGTAATGGATCATTTTTAAAACTGTTTATGTGCTATTTTAGAAATAAATTTATTATTTGCCTAGAAGATTTTCCTTCCTTGAACATGTGGTCATTCTTCAGATATTAACAATCTTTCTCAGAATGAGAGTTTAAGAAAAATTAGTTACACATATTGGATGCTAACTATAGATAAGGAAACTATAAAGAGAAAGGTATAGTAATATTATTTATCTATAGAATTCTTAAATTGAAATTAGTTGAGAAGTAGGTAGACGCTACTTATATATAATAATTTTTTGTTGATACTGATGATGACTGCATGATATATAGAAAAATTATAAACATATTTATTACCATTCAGCATTCTGCTCCTAATATTTTCCATAAAGTGTTCTCCTTGAATATTGATTCTGTATAATTTTGACTTACCATACTAAGTATTAAGTTACAATTATGCATTCATATATAGCATTTCGTTGATTTGTCTGTAGTGTATTTATTTTTTGTGGCCCTATCCTAAGACTATACGTATTACTTTCAATTTCTATTTGTAGAGAACTCTTAATTTCTGTTTTGATGAATTAGTTTCCAATTTATTCTAAGGTTGAAATATATTGAAATAATGTTTCACAAAATTTCTAATTCTGCACTTTTATTGAATTATGTACTGCTTTGACTGCAATTAAAATACTATGAAAATATTTTGTGTAATCTGGATTTTAAGAAATATACTTAAACAATTTTGTTTCTTTATAAGAGATGCATTTATAATCTTGCACATTTATTAAATACGATATTACTATATAATAATTACTTGAAATTGAGTCAATCAATTATTCTCTTACATTTTATTTAATCAACTCTCGGAAGAGTGCGTGTTGTTTTGATGTAGAATTATCAAAATTGACTGAGTTATTGTATGGAAGCAAAATAAAACGTATTCACCTCCCATAGTTCTTATTGAACATTAAAAAGTGATTTAAATAAAAAAATTCTGAACGAAAGTTTTAAAATTGTATATTTCGAGTAAGGTTTATTTGAGTCAGGCCAATTAGTTTAGATAAATATTTTACTTAAGGATTTTGTAATATAAACAGTATTAATTGTAATCACTAATTCTTATCTCTTGTTTCCTTTTATCATTGAGTTATTTAAGAATATTAAAAATTTGTTTTAACAACAATGCTGTATAAAATGTTATTCCAGATAAAAAATTGTGTAAAAAAACAAAACAGTTGTTTTTGATAGCTAATAAACCGTTGTAGATATAATAATAAAAGGATAATTGTACAGAAATAATTTAATTTCAAAATAGTATTGCAAATATTGATTTCAAAACTCTAAATGGTTATTTCAGGTGAAGATTCAGATTCGGTAGGCGGAGGGCGTTTGGGTCGCACAACCCTTGCTACCCCTCCAACCAAAGAGAAGCGGAAACCTTTCTTCAAAAAACAAGAGGCAGCAACACCTTACGATGTTGTGCCCTCCATGCGGCCTGTAGTGCTGGTGGGACCTTCTCTTAAAGGCTATGAGGTTACTGATATGATGCAAAAAGCACTGTTTGATTTTCTGAAACATCGCTTTGAGGGAAGGTAGGATTTTTCACGTGTGTTGTGTTTTATTTTAATATGTCCCTTTAAGACATTCAATATAGACATTGCTGTTGTATATAATACGATTGGACGTGTTATCAACTATATTGAAAGTGTTTAATAGACTTTTGTACCATATTGATATTTATGACAATAGTCTAAACAATTTTATTTTATTGTCTTTATTTGGTAATTCCTATCCCAATGTGAGTCTCGGGATTGCAAAAATATAATCTCGATCCAGAAACATTACAAATCCGTTAGAATCCTGTCATTTTGGGATTGTCTGGCCTAGAATATACTATGTATTTGAATGTGAACCTTGTCTAACTCGTATCTTGAACTGAACCTGAACATAACCGAATTCAGTACACAATAACTTAAACATAGCACAATCATTTACATGCTTTTATATTACAGAATAATAATAACTCGGGTGATGGCAGACATATCTTTAGCGAAGAGATCTTTACTAAACAACCCATCCAAGCGAGCCATTATGGAGAGGTCTAATTCTAGGTCGACATGTCTTGCAGAAGTACAGGTGAGGATGAATATCTATATAGTAATTTCATTATGAGTCTTGTAAAAAACACCATTTTAATCAGTTTTAAGAAAAAACTGCAGATATATAATTCCCGTACGCCTCTGTCGCTCTGAATTTAACTGTATTTTCAGGAATCTGGTGTAGTCTAAAATGTTATTACTGTTTTTTTGAAGGACGTCATTAAAAGAGAATCCATGTTTCTATGATTTATATAATCACTAAAAATGAACTCAAAAATATCATAGTTTTTACTTATCAGTTACTGTACATTGCAGGAAGAATTTCAATATTTACAGTGATTCTGCAACACATTCGAATTCAGCTTATAAATTTAAATTCAATTTAAATAAATATAGTTTAATGCTAAAGCTCTTCCACTAATGGTACTTCTAGTATGGTTAGTATGGTCTTCCACTAGTAATATATAAATATGGAGATCGTGGAAATGAAACAAAAAAATTAATTGCATAAGCATGGATAATTAGTGAATTTGGTAGATTTTACTAATTCAAACGTCTTTAATAGTGTCACCAAAAAAATGGATTCCTCAGAGTGGGATTACAGAAAATACATAAATATTTTTCAAGTCCTTGTATTCATCATCTGAAAGAGATATTATTGTCTATTAATTTGTTAAATGCTGTTTGTTGTCAAGTACACTGATTAGCTGTTTATAGTTATTGAAAAAGATAATCTCTATTAATAATTAATACGGAGAGAAATCACTTAGATCTTTACTTACTGTGTTTTCTGTCAAGCCATCTATTAAAAATATTTGTATTCTAATTTCAAAATTATAATAGTAATTACTTTTTCTTCTCACATTAATTAATTTTGGCTCCTGTCTTGGGTATCACATGATTAGTTTGCACATTTTTATTTTAAATGAAATGTAGGTCAAATTAAGGGTCACGATGCAAAAATGCGAAAAGTAATAATTATTATTTATTAATGTAGATGACGATACTGTAAAATAGCAGATCATTTAAAATGTTCTGTAATATGGTTTATAACATAGCGCAATTTTTGAAAAAGTGTTATTACATCTGAAAAGTATTATACATCTGAAAGTGTTATTAAAGAGAAAAGACCAAGGAAAACAACTCTGGAAGAAACTTATAGGATCGTCACAATTTATTTATTTAAAGGCTCTCAAAAAAAATGACAGTGATACAAGCATGTAATAAAAAGATTAGAGTTCGAGGCTAGACTATAGGTCTAATTATGTGTGCACAGAATAGTTAAAATATTAATATATAATTTTTTAAAGTGTTAACAAGTTTAGTAAATTATATCTTGATCAATTAGCAATGTGTGTATTAAATTTGTATTTATTTAATTTTTTTATTTACAAAACTTATAATTAATTATATTGTAGCTAAGCTTTCATTTGTAAGTAATATATATTTTATTTCCTTCTTTAATGTAAATGATTTCTATCCAAAAATATACAAAAGAAGTATATTTAGTTACTCATTTTGTGACAAATATTTTTGGTAAACGTTTATGAGGTCTGGATCGGGTATTGAAGTTGAGTACAAAGAGGATGGAGGGGCATTCAATATGCGAATGTATTATTTTGTACAAATACAACAAACAGATCAACACTTTTCCTCCATATAGACTGACAGAAAATGAAATCTCTGAAGTTTACTTTATGTAAGATCTATATTCTCAAACAAGAGAAAATCTAAAGCAGAGTACGTAAGAATCTCTTTTGTAATCTTTAACGGCACTTCATGATTTGTAGTATGGAAATTAAATAACTGACCCGTTTCATTTCGTTAAGTGAACAGTTGAAATATGTAAAAGTATGAGCGTTCTTAATGGGATGAAAAATGAACACATTTATGAACAATATAAACATAATGATAGTCAGTTTATAATATGATATCAGTTTTTAAAAAAAAGCTGAGATCTCTGACAACAGAGTTTCTTTGTATAATAGCTGCCTTGGAAGTAATTAAATATAGTTTTCTGCTTTAAAGTAGTACAAGAGATAATAAAACACTCGCCAACCTCCAGAAATATCCGATTAGAGGTGCACCACTTGCCCAATGCAGATAAGTTTTATTGTAAATTTAGACAGTTTTTAATGTCATTGGCATAGTCAGAGGTGGTAATATAAAATTTTTAGGTTATTTTTCGGGACTCGGAGTGTGACATATAATATTGAAGTCACTCTTATTTAAAACCAACACAAAGAAATTATATAGATAATGTCTTATGCTGAAGAAACTCTCCCTGTTATATAGAAATTTTAACATGATAACAATCTAAACCCTATAGAACGCCTGCGGTACGAAGTCACGTCAACATTAATATAAGTGTATAAATCAAATAAACATAAAAGTTGCGCAAACTAGAAGAAAAATTTCAATCAATTAGTAATAATGACCCTATTTAGTTGGCCATGACTATATATGTACAGAATGATGTGGATGATATATATTATTTTATATATATATAATTATAAAATTTTTATTATATCAATTTTCAGGCAGAAATAGAACGAATATTTGAACTGGCAAGAACACTTCAGTTGGTAGTATTGGATTGTGATACTATCAACCATCCATCACAATTAGCTAAAACATCACTTGCACCCACCATTGTCTACCTGAAAATATCTAGCCCAAAGGTAAGAATGATCGTAACATTTACAACATTCTTCTACTCATTTTTGTGATTCTTTCCCTGTTCAAATAAAATGTTAACATTTTCTATATATATACCATATGGTATAAAGGATTATTAAAAACTATATTTGTGTGTGCATAACTCAAATTTCCATTTGTTTGTAACGTGTTTCATATCATCAATTTTAATGAAACTTGAAGAGAATCTTGAGAACTTTTCATTGAAAAATATCTAGTGAAAATATATAATGGTAAATTTTTATTTTCAAGCTTGACTCATTGAAAAATGTATTCAAATAAACAGAAGAGTATACTGTAATATAAGGAATGCATTTTATTTTCATATCTTTAGTAGTTTAATATATATATTGATTTGGAAACGTTCACATATATATATATATATATATATATATATATATGTATATATATATATATATATATATATATGTATATATATATATATATATATATATATATATATATATATATGTAGCCACTACTACAATAAAGCATATACTATGATATAGTTTCCTATTGGAAGCAACCTTACCATGGAGAAAAAGTCTTTCTGGTTTATTACCATAGGTGATAAAATGAAAATCATTGGTTACATATTTTCAATGTCAATACAATAATTTTATTTTTAAGAAAAAAATAAAAATGCTTTTTAACCCCATAGGTAAGTGTAGTTTTAAAATTACTGGTCAAATAATCGCTACCTTTAACAATAAACGCTTCGTAAAAATCAAGAGATCATCAATCTATTGAGATCCATTTATTTTTAGAAATTGTTGGCATTTTGAAAATTGTGTGTATCACGTCGAGATGAATTTAATATGCTACTGTTTTTAACTAGCTTAATAAGTTCAAGTGATATAAATCTCAAGGATGATCTGCATGAGGGAAAAGGAGCAATTGAAAATAAAGTTAATGCTGTGCGTCTCATGATAAAACTGATTTGAGAGTAATTTATTAACAGATTTAGGTAAGTTTAGGCATTGATATGAGTCAAGTTCACTGTACTTCTATAAGTGCATTTAGGCATCACAAAGCTTTATGCAAGAGGGATATCGCAAGATTGGACTGAATTTCAAAAACATTGTCATATTGATCGGTTTTGCGAAACGTTAGAAAAATTCAACAGCGGTTACTCCTACCTCTACTATTCAATATCGTCACGAATGCTGGATACACTGTTACGAATTCCAATCTGAGAGGCAGTCTGTGCAGTGGGGGTTTCCATCTGAAAAGAAATAAAATTCTTCAACAATAAAAGATAAACTGTGAAAAATATGATTCCTAAAAGCCGAAGAAGCGGTGATTGCCTTCAGGATGGCTGTCGAAGAGATGTCCAAGTAAGAGTGGGCCAACTGTCTCTTTCAATGATTGAATCGAAAAAAATGACATGTAGAGTGCCACGGAGACTATTTAGAAAAACATAAATAAATTACTAACCTGCTAGGTTGTACCATTTTTTATATTCTAAAAATGTTCATTCTTACTGTCTTAGGTGACAGAAAAAAATAATATAAAAATAGGACTTACATTTCAAGTGATTATCACAATGTTGAAAAATAAACATTATTGTTTAATGAATTATTTAAATATCTAATGAAAAATGTATTTAAGAAAATTGTGTAATAACATTATTCCATAATTTGAGATTTTTTTGTTTTCTATGGTCCAAACACACTGACATTTGGGAATTTTGTAAAAGATATTGGTAGATCTTGATTTTTTTCAGCTATCATAGACACCCTTTTATATAACACCGCATCTTATTTAGGCCATTTAAGTTATTTTCATAATTTACAGTATGTATGCTATGGAGGATATACAAAATATTATGTAAAATGACATTATGCTAACCTAGGATTTACTGGCTTACAACCAGGCAGTGCTAATGCTAATTTGCACAGTCACACACCTATTTAACTTAGTACGTATCATCACTAAATAGAGCCACTTCAATGTGTAATAGTGCATAAGAGGTAGATTGCAATACACATTTTTTTTAAAAAGCATACCATTTTTTTTCTGAAATTTAAAAATTGTCATAAGTTATTAATATGGATATGCATCACCTATATCTTTTATTTCGATAAACATAAGAAATGTGGCAATATTGCATAAATACCCTTCTTAGTGATCAATGGTAAATTTGATTTTTCTAACTGTCCATATCATTTCCATAGTTTTATAGAAGAAGGTTAAAAAAAATTTTGTCATTTGAAAATTATTAATATCCATAATTTGCCCAAATATCTAAGGTTTTAACAAATCTATCATCGATTTTTAAAATAAACTTATTTGAATAATTATTAATACAATATTGTTTAATCTACCATTTATATAAAGTATTATTTGCTTCTTAGTAATAACATTAGTCAAATTTTAATTATAATTTCCAAATAAATCGGCACAGTTTATCAAAACTTTTGAATCTTTTTGAAGAGATAATTATTGTTTTTAAAATGTGGATTCGTGTTTGTTTGTAAAATATGGATCAGTGCTTTTTATTTAATTTTTGTAATATCTTCTTGAGTGAGCAAAATTAGTGAATATGTCGTTTTTTATTGCGAGTGAATATTTGGACATGTTTTTAGTGTATGCCAAATGCAGTTATAATACTCGCGAAGTACTTAGCACGTACACTGTGCAATACTCGAATCGAACTTAAAATTTAAGTAAATACAGTACATTCTAAAACAAAATAATTTGAATTTTAATTATTGTGTACTTATTTTCAATGAATGTCAAAAAAAAAACGTACAACAGCGTATATTGTAAAAGGAAGTAAATGTATCAAATTAAGCGCATTATTTTGTTAATTTACTAATTATTACCATTGTAAAATTTAAGTCGAGTATGCTAAGTTAATTAAGAACGAAGTCTAGGCTTCGTGTTCAGGTTTTTTTCAAACAGATAAATTCCAATTCATTTTGACACTTGACAATTTACAGTATGTTATACGTTGCTAAACTGAGAGTTGGTTCTATTTTAAATAAATTTATATTTAATTATGATTTCATACAAAATTTAAGCTATAATTGTTTTGTAAACTAGGCGACTGATTAAGAAAATAAAATTTTGCCGGATTACAAATGATTAATTGCACAAGTGGTTGAATGATGGTACATTTTTATTATGTTATTAAATGATGGTACATACTATAGGACTGTACAAACTGTATCATATGATGATCTGATCAGCAAGTATGTATCTTAATGTAAGGCTGATTTAATTTAGTTGATAATAGCAGTATTTCTAAAAAAAATGTAATTACCAAGATCTGGTCGAAATAATTGTTTGTGTTAAGTTATTAGTGACTAAAAATTTATCACTTTTGGAGCAATAAAAGACAATTTTTGGAAAATGTGGTTAAAATATAAATATGTTCTGTTATTGATCAAAATCAATTTATATAGGTATATGTAGTTTTCAGTCAAGCAATTGTTCTTAATTATTATAATGTAAGTGATTAAACTAAAACGATTTAATTTTTAGGTCAAAGTAAGTACTCATATTTGTGTTAGATACTTAGAAGGGAATAACTTAAGATAATAAGTACTTTTAACAGTTAAGTAATGTTACACATACTTTGTATATTAAATATGCTTATTTTAAGACTTTTACTATGAACGAATATAATAAATATAACTTGAAATGAATGTTATAATATTGGTAACTAACTTTTGCTACCAAACCCTACTCCCTCATTCCTTTGGCCCTCCCTAGAATAGATACTGGAGATGCCCTTCTTAGAATGGTATTTATTAATAATCGGCTTCACTTTTTAGACTACAAAAAGAATTATGTTTTTCAAATTATAACAAATTTTAATAATGAGCATATGACTTAAATTAATTCGTATATTAATTTGCAATATTAAAGGAGCAATGACACTACTTTTGTTACTTACAGGTTTTGCAAAGGCTTATAAAGACACGAGGCAAAGGACAAAGCAAAAACTTGTCAGTGCAAATGGTTGCTGCTGAAAAACTGAGCCAGTGCCCTCCGGAGATGTTTGATGTCATCTTGGATGAGAATCAGTTGGAGGATGCTTGTGAACACATAGCTGAATATCTTGAGGTTTATTTACATGATTGTTATAGATTTATATTTTACTATAGCATTCAAAGAGAGTTATTAGAAACAAAGCGTAAGTTAAATTTTTGTAAGATTGATATAGAGCCTGATTGGAAAAAATTTGGTTGAAAAAACCTGTATAATTTACAGGCTACGAAATTTGAAAAACACTAGTCATTTGGAAAGCAAAATATCATATGATACTGCATGTCAACAAACTATATTTATCAGTCATGAAAAGTCCATTATAATTTAAATGATACAAATAAGTGATTTATGGCAAGTCTATAACAGCTGAATATTTTTTTAAAAACAGGTTCCTAGTCTATTTGTAGTAAAAGTATCAACCGTTTTTACATATGTTAGAATAAGTTTATATATATATATATATATATATATATATATATATATATATATATATATATGTATATATATATGTGTATATATATATATATATATATATATAAGATTATTGCCAACACCGAGGCAGATGACGCTGTCTAGGGAGAATATCACCCATAGATGACATTATAACAGAACATTGAATTCATGTTTATTTAATTTAACAGCCTGTTAAAAAACATATTAAAAATATTTTATATATTATTTTCAATTTCAAAATTTTTTATTAATACTTTAAAACAACTAACATTTTATAAAACATATATCTGAGATTTTACAGCTATAGGATTCGAAAATTATTTCAAAAATATATTTAAATTCTTAAATGATTTCAAAAGCATGTTTCAAGGTTTGTCTGACTTTAACGCTTTTCAGGTAGATTATAATATGGAAGCTTACAGTGCGGAATCCTTAATATTTTGTGGACGACCTCTACTATAGAGTTGAAAATAAAAAATACATACACAAGGTCAAACATTACATATATATGGATGTTATTGCATATTTTTAGCATGTCAATAGAAAAAAATTATTTGCACACTTTGGTAAAACTTTCAATTAAAGTTTGTATTTTTACAATTATTACAGTACATATTCTATTAGTTAGAAGTGTTCTCACCAGAGTTCAAATGGAGAGTAAAAATTTTGCCTAAGGACATTTGCAAGGTAATGGGTAATTCTTTTAACAAGTTCAAAATGTTTATTTCAATCACAATATTTTGTATAGAAATTGATACAGATGGAGTTTTCAAAATTTCTCCTTGAATTTTACATTTACAAATAATAACTTCAAAACTTAAGAATTTTACGTTCATAACTAACTTTATCACTACATTGAAATTTTAAGCTACTATTGCAACACTTTTTATATAGATTGTCTATTGTATTAATTGTATTTATTAATTTGGGAAAATTAAAGTTTATGGTAACATCAGCATACTGTTTTATACGAAATTTAAAAAAAAATAATTAGGCCGAATTTGAATAGTTAAAATTGTATCCTATACTAGCCAGCAACACATATGTGATTATATTATTTCTTAAATTTGACAAATTTTTGTTATTGCTCGATGGAAAGATGATCGGAATTCTTCCATAGGGAATGGGAAAGGAAAAGCAAGTGAGTGGGTTAAGGAGTTGGAAAAATGATTTTGTGTAGAAACATTATAAATAAGTATTCTAAATTAGATGGTAATCAAAGCTGTTCTTTGAGCAAGTACTATAGTAAGTACTAAGTAATACAGCAAGTACTTTTATTGTACCTAAAATTTCATGACAGGGACTATCCCTTGATACAATGTTAGTTTGATATAATCTAAAAAAATAATGAATAAAATAATTAGAGGCAAAAGAATATGGCTAACAATAATTTTTATTTGAAAGTTTGGTAGAAATTACTATCAAAATAATTTATGAAAGCAATATTATTATTTTATGAGTAAAAATAAAATGAGGACAAATAAACTTACAACACTGAATACATAGATTAAGACTGACCCTACACAGGTAAAGTAGTGTGGGGCCTTACGTTGTCACTCCACTAAAACATTCAAATCTAGCTTATAAAATTTTATTGAATTCATACAATGGATCCTGGTGAATCTTAAAAATAAAAGTTTACACTTTAAAAGATTGTAATTAATAGCTAGGAAGATCAATAGGTTAGCACAGGTACAGAACAGAACACCGATAATTTTGTTATTGGACGAATGAAAAAAAGTTTTTCTAAAGGATACTGATTAAATTTATGTACCGAGTTGAAAGATTGTGGAATAGACCAATCAAAGATATTATAGATGTTATCCAACCATTGATATTTGGAGGTGTTTTTACATTAAGAAATCTACATTCATTAAAATTTTTAATCATGCACTCTAGGAAACATAAATGGGGACTATGTACAGATAGGGCGTATCGTAAATTATACTTATGCTTAGGTAACTTACTGGTATTCAAAGTATTGAATAATTGATTAACGTCTGAAATAAAATTCATTCTGTATTCAAAGTATTGAACTTACTGGTATTCAAAGTATTGAACAATTGATTAACATCTGAAATAAAATTTATTCTGTATTCAAAGTATTGAACAATTGATTAACATCTGAAATAAAATTTATTCTGTATTCAAAGTATTTAACTTACTGGTATTCGAAGTATTGAACAATTGATTAACATCTGAAATAAAGTTTATTCCGTATACAGCTTATGCCTCCATTTTTTGAAGAGCAATAAAAACAATCATTTCTGTATTCACAATATCACTGAAAATTTGTGCTGCATACTTTACCTTCATAGACGTAAAATTAGTTGGATATATACGACGATGGCTTTAGAGGATTATCAGTATCTCTTTAATTTAGGACCACTTCACAATATTACCTTCATACATTAAATCATATTTATTTAAATTTTTAAATCATAAAAAAAAGAAAATCGTAAACTTATTATATTAAAAATATGACCTTTTTATAAAAATTGTGTTGTAATTTGTGGTTATAAACATAGAGTTATGAAGGTGTAAAGGTCCATGTTAACAGAATTTAAAAATGCATTATTATATAATTTGGTAATAAAAAATAATACTACAAACAATAATTACCTAGTTTCACATTTTGAAAGTCTGAAAATATGAGTCCTCTCAAAATTTTTAGAGTGGAATGAATGCACATCATTTTTTCATTACAACTAAAATACAAAATAATCAAAATATCTAAATGAATATAATAAGCTACCTACATTAATATAAAAAAATTAAGAAGTAGTAGTATTATTAATACAAGTTCTCTGAATAAAATTTAAATTTTATCCAGAGAACTACACAAGAATTTCCATTGTATACTTTTTAATAATACCATAATGATAATGAAGGTGAGAAAAAGTAGGGCGACTGTAGGTCCTGCCAGGCTGCCAAGCGTTACGACATTGGTCGATGCATTTGTCCCCATCTGCTGTTTTTTGAGTTTACTTTCTTCATTGTTTCCTGCTGTTTGCGTATCTTACAAGCAGTAGAAAACGGAAATTAGCTAATTGTATAGTTTCCTATCTATTGTTAATCTACGTCCATATGGAGAGTGGAATTTCTTATTGCCATGTATAATACAAGTAATTTATATTTTCCGCACTTTTTATGGATTTCTCCAAAATTCAACACACAAGCTAAGTCTTTACTCCTAGAAACAATAGGATAAACCAAGTTGGATGAAAAATTTTAATTTGACTAAAAATTACTGTAATTTGTATTACTGAAGTACTGAAGAAACTTTTTTTTAAAGTGCCACTTTTGAATTCATAAATACTCTCTGATAAACTTAGAGATTTGAAAGTTGGAAAAATAATTTGATGAAGCTTAGATACGATGTTTCTTTTTTGTCAAAAATCTAAAAACACTGCAAAGGGAAATCATCCTAAACTTTCCCCTCTCAAGCAGGGTGGGAGGAGCTATACAATAAAAATTGAAATTGTTTCAAAATGTTTATTTTATGGAATAGACAAAATAAGGAGTTTTAAAAATGTCCTCATGAAAATTGAGAAATTTTTAGAATCTTGTAGAAACTTCTCAGGTATGCCCTATCAACAAACCTTAAGGAGGTGGTGAATCACACCCCACACTCTTATTCCCTATGAGTGGTAGATGTTCTCGTGGGAATTATCATATTAAATATGAGTAATTTGATAACAATCATTATGCTGCGATTTCAAGGAAAGAAACTTTATAATAACTGTGATTTTATATAAATTACATTCGCCCGAGAGTATTTAATATGCATAACAATAATACATTTACGATGTACATAACGTTTATATTGGTTTATTAAAAGATGTCAAAAAAATTTTTTTAAAAATCAGGTGTTTAGCAATAATTCTTTGAGAAGGTTATTTTATTTAGGTCTGGAAATTCTCCATGAATGCTTTTAAAAATAAAGAACAAGAAACTTTTGTCCCGTCAGTTTGCATGTGTTTTCCGTAGTAATATAACAGTTTGAGTTAGATGGTTTTTTTTAATGTGAAGAAAATCAAAGTGTGTCTAAAAGGTATCAAATCGAAGAGTACAAAAATGCCAAATAATTCTTTTTTCATACTAAGGTGATTTGTGCTCTTACCATTGATGGTGATGAAGACGAAATCCTTTAGACCAATCGGACTAACGTTATTATTTCAAAACAAAACGGGAAAATGGGTTACATGGAATAAATTTCTTTGTCGTTTATATAAGCGTTTTTTTGAGTATAATTAAGGTGTACAGATATAATAAAAGTGTTCTTTAATATAGTTGAGAGTAGTTTTATATTTGATTATTATTGCAAAATATTTAAAGCTTTGTGTATGGGGTGAAAAAGGTTAACTGATTATATAAAAGTGGCATTTGTCATTGGTTTTTAGAACAGGTATTATGGTGTCTTTAACATATTCGCTGAATAACAGCATGTCTTTTGTGTTGACCAATATTGTGACTAGAGTAAGTTTTTGATTTACTCTCATTGGTGAGTGGATAGACAGGATTCACATAGAATATTGTGTTAACCTGATCTAGCAATGTCTTTTCGTTAATTTTCCAGTAGATTGTCTGAGACGAAAAGTAATGTATGGATCTTTCATTGGATCAAGGTTTTGTTTAATGTATCCATGTTTATTTACCGAGAAATGACACAAAAACTATAAAAAACATGTTATGAGACATGACACAGAAATAAAAAAACATAAGAATTGTGTCTTAATTTAGTATAATCCATGTTATATTATAGTATTATTTTACTCGTAAAGGAAATAAATGATAAACACATGTAAAATGACTAAATACTATGAAAGCACATAATTCAAACCAATTTCCTAGAGATCAGATAGAATATTTCATCTCTTAAAATCCATGAAGGTGTTAATATTGTTTTGTCAATATTGACAGGACATTCTAGGTACTTACAGAAACTTTACAGTTTAATGTTGTAAAGAGTTATTGACACTATGAGTATTTTGTTACCAGTTTTAACAAAAGGGTTATTACATTGTTGCATTTCATTATTAAGAATTAATTTGTTATTTAGGTGAATTATAAGTATCAACTATATAGTTTGAAATTCTTAATGTCTAATACTAATCCTAACCAAGCAAAGAATTTGTGTAGTGTTTTTTTTCAGATTTGAAGCATTTTAATTGTGGCCAGTTACCAAACCTCGTATTGTTTTGAAAGTCTGTAATATAATTGTGGCCAGTTACCAAACCTCGTATTGTTTTGAAAGTCTGTGTACAAATAACCGGACATTACAATGAACATAGTTTAATAATAATTGAAACAACATTTTCAATAGCAACATAAGAAAGCCAGAGAAAATTACATTGAAGGGATGAAGCTGACAGTTTACAAGAATATTTATTTTTAATTGTATTATAAAAGGATCTTTAAGTGGAAAGATTTATTTCAACTGAAATAATGTTTTGTTCAATAATAACAAATCATTTTAAATAGGAAAGAAGTATTTAAGCGTTGATGTTATTTAGCCGCTTTAACTTTGTTAACTTCAAAATGTCGATTTATGGAGACGGAGATGGAGCTAATGTTAGTGATTGTATACTTGCAGGCGTACTGGCGTGCTACACACCCACCGCTGTTGGCACCGGTAAGTGGGGCTCCACCACCACGCGCCCCTCCACCCCAGCCTTCTGCGCAGACTACCCCCACTACGCCCACTACCCCCAATACCCCCGGTGCAGCCGTGCATGCCCCCGGTAAGTACAATATAGAAATTTTATATTTTCGGTTATTTTTGGATATTTAGATATATTTCAAGGCATTTTTATTAACATCTTGGCAGAGATATAAGTTAAATGATATTTTTTTCATTAAATGAACTGTTTTCGAAAAACTCATTTTCGTTACTTTATGAATAATTTGATTGTTACATGAATAATATAAAAAAACATCAGTAGCTATCAGTTTTGATTCCAAAATTAACAAGTTTTATCTCAATAAAAAGTGACCATATCATATATATTTAAATGCTTATTTGACATGGTTTATAAAAATATTTTTTGGCGTAATATTTTTAGATTTCTTTTCTATGGAAGGATTATATGATTAAAATGATTAGCTGTATTCATAAACTGGACTACGCATGCACATAGTGTCTGTGGTCACAGTACACAGTATTCTCAATTCATAGATAACAAATAGTATCAGTCATTTTACTGCGTTCATTAAGCTGGTACTAAGACCTTTTGCTGTCTTTCTGAGCATAATTCCACTCATAAAATGTTTATTCTTTGCTGGCAAAAAACAGATCCAAGTGATTTTTGACGAAGTGATTGAAAATAAAGATTTTACCGTCTAAAAAATTTTGAGAGACCGGAACAAGTAATAGTCAGAAGATGCCAGATTTGGAGAATACAGTACATTCCATACCTACTGTAAAACCTTTTGGCGAGTTATCAAACTTCTATGAGGTCTTGCATTATCTTGGTGGAATACTATACCTTTTCTATTGATCAATTCTGGTCTTTTCTGTTTAAGTGAATCATTCAATTTGTCCAGCTGATGACAGTACACTTTAGAATTGATTATTGTATTGTCTGTCACAAGCCCAAAAAAAAATAATTCCCTTGAAATTCCACCAAACAGGCAGCACCACCTTTTTTGACATATATCGACTTTCAAAATGCTTTGATGTTTGAGAAGCAAATCACAGACGTTAACGCGATGGCACAAGTTTTTTTCCTTAAGAACATGTGGAACCCATATATCGAACTTTGAAATGAAACCTAGACGTTTCAAATGATCATGAATGGTCAAATTCAATAAAGCTAACTAGCCATCCAGAACGTGGTCCATCTTCAACATCAAAATTGCTGGATGGAAATTTTGCAAATCAGTTTTGACACTGCCGTTGTGTTAATACATACTCTCCATACACATTGGAAAATTTGTTTCTTGCTTGAAGAGAGTTTTTACCTTTTTGATAGTAAAATGGTAAAATATGCCGAAAATGCTGCTTTTCACTTTTCATATTTAATAGGGCACCAACCAAAAACTACTGTGCAAAATCAATCGATCTTTTCACAAGCAAGCATTGCTATATCAGCTGTCAAAATATATAATGCTAGACCTGTATCAATCATAATTGATCGAATCACTTTAATTCGATCGCGACCCGCCTGCAAGTGATTGGATCGCTCGGGCAAAAATGATTCGATCGCTTAGCACCCATGACACGACTCTCGGCTCGCGGCTCACAGGAACCCAATCGATGTGACGACCCGAAACCCGCGACCGGATCTCTATGTTTTCTGTCTATGATCGATCAAATAACCCGTGGCTCGCAAATTACATTTATGTCATAAGTTTTCGACGTTTCAATTAAAATAGATTGTTGATTTCACGTGTAATACTAAACTCCGAGCCATACAGTTTTGGTGACGGTGTTTTAAATTATTTTGAATTTTTTGGCATAGTTTTGGTTTAGTTATTCTATTAAATTTATTGATTTATTTAAACACTTTAAATTGTGTTATGCATATTGCGTATTGAGAACTGTATTTTTTTGTGATTTAGATTTATTTTTATACATGGTTAATTATTATATATTATTATTGTTTTGATACAATAATATATTATTGTTTTGATTTTATTAATTTCGTAAGTAATTATGTTTATGTTTTCTTATTTTATTCTAAATTTTGATTTTTTTTGCATAGGTTTGGTGACGGTAATTATTGTATAGAATTAATTAATTTATGTAAACACTTTAAATTTAATTTTATAACTTATTGAGGATGTGTGTTTATAACTTATTGAGGATATGTGAAACAACTCTCAGTCATGAATAGCAATTTTATGATGAATGCTTAGCAATTTGTTTACCGGTCACTTCGCACTGCAAGAAGTGACATTGTGCATTAGTGCAGTTTATGAATAGGGGCATATGTCTTATATTATAAAATTTCACTTAAGTGAACTGTGAATACCATGTACTAGACATTGTACATAAATGTGACATGACATACATTTCTGTTTAATAAATGCACAGGACACCACGACCCTTATGTTTATGGACATGAAAGAGAACGAGGTAATTGTATAACTTTTATGGGATATTTCTGGTTTACATTACATACTATTTCTATTTCTGGTAGCAATAGTTTAATTTGTAAGAAGAGTTTAGTATTTGGGTGGCATTATGGACGTCTTGGCAGTCTATTAAAAATATTACATATACATCAAGTGATATTTAGAGAACATTCACGTGACAATATTTTATGAACAAAGCACATGTTATGTAGTTACGCTAGTCAATTAATATAATGGCTGTTATAATCTAATTAATAATTTTTTTATTTATAATCACAAGAAATTTAAGGAGTACAAAAAGACAGTCACGACTACATAACTATGAATTTCTGGTGAATAGCTTTATTGTAGATCTAGAAAATTTATTATGACTTTGGTTTCGTAGTATAAATCAGCATGTATTTCTTTGAGTATTTTGAGTGCTATATGGATTACACTTGAACTGTTTATTAAATATTGCCTATGAAAACCATGAAACAATGTACTTTCATCCAGTTAATATTATGAAGTGTAAATTAGCTTTGTTCCTTATCTGTCCCAGAAGTATATTTTGTACTTCTCTAAATTATAATAGGTATTATAATGTAGAGTACAGATGAAAAATTTAATTAATTTCTATAATTATTTTTTCTGTTTTTTTAACAAATTACAATTATTGACACAATAGCGAGCAGACGAGAACTTCTAAAAATAAATTAATTTTAAAATTCATCTTTATAATCTAATAGTTTATAAAATATACTAGAATAGCTTTACCATCTACCCACTCACACTGACTTCTATAAACTTTTCCCGTTATCTTTTGTATGTGCCACATCATATATCTAGAATACTTTTCAAAGTCTTAAGGGCCCTGTCCTCTCCTATTTGAAAACGCACCATCTTATCCCTTTCTGATCGATTATAAATGACTCTGCTAATTTTGTATACTTTCACTAATTTTCTCACATATTTTTGACATATACATCAGTAATAAAGCCCTTGTATAGTTCATTTTTGCTCCTTTCACATTTATGCGCTAAACACGTTACCTTGTAGCGACTTACTTATACAGTATTATTTAAATGAATTGTTTGATCGTCACAATATGTCAAGCAATTTACAAATATAGAAAGCACCTTTGTTGCATGGTGCTTTGTATATATGTTTACAGGCCTCTCTTCCATTTAATATTATAATCTCTTGTCCTTTCTTTCCCGTTGCTTTCCCGTTGATATATTACATACACTCATGTGCAGTAGACTGTATAATGATTGCAATTGATGTTTATTGTTAATATGTAAAAATTAATTTATTATATCAATTATCACATATGCGATTTGCACAGCACATTAACTATTCTATCTAATTATAGTGTGCCTTGATAAAGCATTATTTTTAAATAATTAGATGTAATGCAAAATTAAATAGCCATTAGAATATTTCTAATTTTTAGCATGTGTAATATAGCAAACATTAGTAGATAATGCATATTTCTTAGTGTGCTATATTTACTTCTTTCCTAGTAATAAAAGAGTATTCAACAAAAAGAAGCAGTAGTTAATATTTGTATTGGTATAGTAAATATTGCCACAAAGACTCTACTTTCAATTTATCTTTTTCAAACAAATTATACATTTACAACTGAAAAGGAACTTTTCTATTAGGACATTTTGTAATAAAATTGTATAAAACAAAGTAGATTTATAAAAATGTTGTTAAAAGAGTTTATATATTATAAACCAATATTATTGACCACTCTAGATAATTACGCAGTTCCTAAGTAGAAATGAGAATTATTTATTTGACAATAAAAAACATTAAAATTAAACATCAAAAATGTATAGGTAAATAACTTATGGTAACAAAGTTGACGTTGGGCTAAATCCATTATAATTACAATAAAAAATAATTACAAAAGATTATTTCAACAACTCATATCTGGGACCTGAAAATCTAAAATACACTGTAAATATGTCACCTATCCTCACTCACTATCGTATCATGTTCACCAAACAAAACATAGGTTCACCACAATTGTCAAAAATGTATAACTGGAGCGTGTGTCGTAATCCACTTGTGTCTGATTTGCTTTCAGTACAAGCGTCTGGTCATGCAGTCTAGTTAGTGCAATGAGGATGACGGTGCGCGTCTCGTGTGTAGTAAATGTGTCTCATACGTTGGCTTAACGTGTTCATTTTATTATTTGAGTTGCGGGCAAGAGGTTACCTTGCAGAGTTTCAGGTTTATGTCAAAGTCTGTTAGAGAGCAACTTTTTTATATTTTATTTAAAAACTGTTTTCGCCACAAGTTGCAGCTTGCATAACATTATTTCAATGTCTTCTGGAGATATTGTGGCTTTTTTTACAATAATTTGGCTTAAAGTTTATTTAACTAACTAATTCTTATTTTAAACTAACGTTCTTTTCCATCTTCAGTTCTACAGGTGGAGAAATTTTTTAAAAATTATACTGAAATTATTATAAAACCTTTATAATTTTGAGAATGTCTCTCAAGTTCTATTTAATGGGTAATTATTTTACTAACTATATGTTTTTATGGAATGTATACATTCTACCAGTACTTCATATCACACTCAATAATCATCAATAATCTTATCCGTCCTGTATTCATTTTGATCTTTTCAATGAAATAATTCATTAGTTGTTACAAAATTTTCAGTTCGTCATAATTTCCACATTAGAGACATGATCAATTATAACTTAATGTATAGCAACACTGTTGCCCACAGGTAAAAATCCGTTTGCCGTTGCAGTACTTCCCAGTCCTGGCAAAGTTAGAAAATCTGGAGAGATTATGCAAATGTCTCCGGCATGTTAAATGTAACATAAATATGAGAAATTAACAGTTTATGTAAAAAGCGACTCAATTTTGCAAATGCACCGTGCTGCGGAAATGGAATTTTTCTTCTTTAAATGTGTTCGTTCCTTCTTTAAATGCAAAGAACTTTGCTTTTCTTCAGTAAGTAACAGGCAGCATGTTCTTTTTCTTCTCTATTTTGCTTTTGTAATGGTTAAAGTGTGACGATTTGGTTTTCAGGTTTGTCTTTATTTCGAGGTCATTTGGGTACCATTCATATATTATCATATATTGTCGTTACTCTGAAATTCCATGTTTTATATATATCTAATATGTGTGAATAGATGAGACTATTTTCTTTATTTTAAGTGAGATTTCTGTCTTTGAGGTTTGCTTACTACATTTATTCTGCCTTTATAACAACGTTGCATGTTGAGAATGATATGTTTTTGGCTTTCTAACTGTTTCAAGGCTTGAATGTTGTCTGTTGATTAAGTAGAGAACATGGAAATTATTTAAATAAAGTACACAATATGGAAATAAGATTAATATTGTTTCACAAATTTTTTAATCTGAAATATGTATATTTACTTCAATATTATAGTGGTTAGGCTTATTAACAAATAATAGTCATCTTATTTTGTAATTTTTAATTACATCAACCATACAAAATTAGAAAGATTCAAATAAAGATAATATAAATTTTCTCCACTAAATTTTATTATAATTATTATTGAGTAGCAGATAGAGTAAAGCAGTTTTTATTAAATGTTTGCTAACTACTAAATATTGAAAGCGAGTACTGTAAGTGTTGCATATTTACTACAGAAATCTTCCAAAACATTTCAAAGTATAATGATGAGATGCCATACAGGTCCCTCTTACCACTCGTCAAGATCGCGCGCGCCACGGCGGTACGACGATGCATACTATGAACCAACATATGCAGCGGCGCCACGACGACATGCGCGCCATCCGCGTGAGGAGTGCCAGTTTGAGGAAGCTCTGGACGAATATGCGCCCTCGCGTCGTGCCCTCAACGCCATCTAGTACGCGGAGCGCCGCCCGCAGCCGCGAGGCGGCGCCGACAGACATCGCACCGTGGACGACCGCCGCTACTAGACTTAATCGCTTGTGACGCTCCACATGTCGAACTGAGAGGAAACTGATGTGCAATATTGAAAATTAAGGTTTATGCTCAATTCAAATGTTTGCTGATTGGAAGTAAATTAATTATGCCTGATTAACATTAAGGTAGCAAGTGAAAACAATGTATTGATAAAAATATGTGAGGAAACATCTTCCTTTAGTGATGATCATAATAATTAATTAAATTCACCTAAATCGCTAAAGGAAAGTTAGCATATTTCCAAAAGCAAATAAGGCAAAATTATCATGTAATTCTTATTTCAAAATATCTATTTAATATTATGCGGGTTTTGTCATTCAAGTGTCGCAATAAGCAACAGTCAGGTTAACAGTTGAGGAGCGTATTATACAAAACATACGATAAACAAGTTTTACTGATGAGTTTTTTAGTCAGTATAAGGTTGGTGTCCTAACTTTTCAAGGGATTATAGTTTACATTTTAACGTCCAGTGGTATTGAGGGATTCACTAAGGAAGGATTTTCTTTAACATTTAAGGTAAAGAAGCTAGATAACAAAATATTTATTTCTAATTAATTTTATCTACCTAGTCCTTTTAAATGTCAGTGTTTTTTATAGTTTTTACAATCTTAATTTTTTAGTAGCTTTTCATGATTTATACTAATTTTATTTGGGGATGTACCTAATTGTGTGTTACAACAATTTGAAGCAAACTCCGAGCTTATAATTGTGCGTGCTTATCAATGTTACAAGTTTCAATTATTTATGGGTGATCCGCTACTAATCTGGTTAATTTTAAATTAATCTAACTAAATGTTTGATTTGAAAGACATTTTACAATACTAATTTTGTGCAGTCTATATTTCATGTAGTCTATAAAACTCTAAAAAGCAAGCGTATAAAATAAATCTTTATTGTATTTATTGTATATATTGTTATGGTATACATTAAGAAGTACCATTATTATTTTATTGCATTATTAACATTGAAATATTTTATATTAATAATATTAAAATGTTAAGACATTATGATAAATGTTCTGTATGTATGTATGTGTGTGTGTGTGTATTATATTATGGACCAAGTGATTAATATGTAATTATTCTTAATGTGCGGACAATGTGAGAAATTTCAAAATTTATGATACAATATGATAATTGTTATTGGAATTATAATAAAATACACTATATGTCTGCTCATCAGGATAGTTAAAACATTTTTCCTTTTAAATCCTTTTATTATGTGAATAAAATTACAAGGCAAGTATGCTACTGTTGTTCAACCTAAAAACAAATGTAGGTATTCAAATAAGGTGATAAATTTTGGTAATTTTTTTTGCTAATTTAAAAAAGTGGTCATTTAAAATCATCACAAATAACCAACCAAACTTAATAATCTAGAATATATTTTCACTACCTTATTTTCTAGTCTTTTAGTCTGCCTGAAAACAATACTATAGAAATTAAATTACATTAATTTCTATAATATTGTTTTTAGGCAGACTAAATTATTTATTCTTCGTAAGTAGGTACTAAGTAAACCAGTAATCTAATAAACTATTGAGGTTTACAAATAACTAAGTATTTTTTACAAATAACTAAATATTTTTCTTTAGTTAACGTTTATCACATTATTATTTGTTACAAAATGAATTTCAATGTTCAAGTATTTAGATAAAACCGACACAACTTATTATTTCAAAGAGTTCATCAGTTAAACCTATTATGAAGTATGCATTCATTGGAACAATTGTCACTTTTGTCTGTAGACAAGAAACTAAGCAATTTTTACTAATAGTAGAGGTATTCCACGTCCGATAGTATAAGATAGCAAAAAGTACTAATATTATAGATAATGCCCTGGATAATTACTTGGCCCATAACTTATACACTCAATTGTGTATGTAATATGCATGTGAATATATATATATATATATATATATATATATATATATGTATATTTATATATTTATTCACACAAAGGTTTCAAATTGGTATAGGCGGATGGCTCTTCCTGAGAACAAAATAAAACTATTACGATTAGCAACCTCCAGTGTAGAATGAATTCAACTTAACAACATTATCTAAGTGAAATATGATGTGATGCAACAAACTTCTTATTTGGCCTTGAATAATGAGCATTATGAGTATTACTTTGCTGGAAGGAAATTTTTTTGTCAGTATTTTTTCAAGTTTTTTTTGGGGTTTCTTTTTATGTTAACGAAATGTTAAAATATTATTAGGAATGAGAAATGTTGATAATAAAAAATTTTTTGTTATTGGGAAATAAGTTATTTCTCCGTAATAAAAGTCTGTTTTTGTCTCATATTTCTGAGGAGAGCCTGAAAAAAATTCTTGCTATATCAATTAAGTAATGTATTACACAAATATATACGTATATACACGCAAACACACACACACACACACAAACACATATATGTATATATATATATATATATATATATATATATATATACGATATGTAAAGAATTAATAATGGTACTTATTGTGTGACAATGAATTAAAAACATTGTCTTGGTAGTAGAATATTAATTATATTAAAGGTTACTATGATGTGATGAAGAATTGAAAATGTAATAAAATATTGACAGGTACTTGAAAATTGAGGTTAGTAAGGACCAAGATTATAAAAACAAAAAATGTTCAGTTTAAATTTAATTATGAATGCATAAACATTTCCAAAATTTAGTCCTTTTATCGCAATTCCATAAAATAAATTGTTTAAATTTAAAATACTGTGTAGCCTTTTAAGACCCAAGCTAGTGGAAATAAGAAATGATGATGTGTTGTAAGATTGCTACCCTCGAAGCACAATATTTCATACATATTATGACATACATGATGAATGGAGGGAATATAACCAAAACAATTTCAAGAAATTTTCCACTGCATGGGAATTGAATGAGTGAATATTTTTATTTCATTCAGTCGTTATAAAACATAGACATCAATAATAAAATGTTGAAATGAAGAAAAACATGTCAAGTAAAAATTAAATTCCTTTAAAACTTAAACGTGTCTAGGGTTTGATTTTTATCTAAGTCATCCATCTGAAAAGAAATTTCATTCACACCTAAAATGTTTCGTATCAAAACATGATGATTAAAAAATGTTATTATGTTCTTTTAATTTAGTTCGTCAGATGTTGTAAACGAGATAAATATTCTTAACGAGAATTATCATACGGAACTGAATAATAGTTTACATTTATTTTACATTGCATTTAATGACCAATGTTGTAATTATAGGTATTCATTCACACATTTTTCATAATAGAATAGATTATAGACAAGAATATTAACTTTTTTTGCAACAAAATACATTTCAATTGACACAGTTTTAAGTCAACCTACCAATCGTTAAAATTAAAGAATGGTTACGCTAATACTCAGTTATGCTAAAATGCATAATATTAAATTAACTACGCCATTATCGTTGTAAATAAACATTTAAAATTTATAATTGTATATTTAGCTTGAACGAGCGAGAGCTGACGGCTTTTCCACGCATGAGTGTTGCCTCCCGGGAGTGGGGGCGGGTGTGAGGTCCTTTCCTTATTGCCTTTTCCCGTGATATCTACTTTAAATAAATAATAATAAAAAACTTAACATAATTATAGATTTAGGTAACATTTTATATTATATTCCTGATATTGTAATGAATTTATAATGAATATCCGCTATATAGTATATATAACATACGCTTTTGGATTTTTTTCAGTTGAATTCATTCTGTAACAATTTAAATGATCAATTATGTTATAATATAATAGGTACAGAAGTTACGAGTTTATAGCTTAGCTGATGAAAGCATTATATATAAAACAACAGTTATAAAGACAGCCTAGTTTTGTTTAGTCCTATGAAATCAGCAATCAATTATATATCGCAAAATTAGAATGGTTTTATTGAGTACGACTAATTGTTGAACCCTTACATAGCTAATATTGTGAGTACAATATAATGTAAGGGCGGGCAATAGAAAAATGTGATGTTACTTTTTAATTATTGTTTTATTTTCCCTTTGTCTATGATGGTTTTGTAAATATAATAAATGAGTTAGTTATATTGTGTCGTTTTATCGAAACTATCGACCTGTTGTGGCTTTGTCCCCTAATGACACTAAGTGTTCTAGGTGCAGGTTCGTTGGAAGTTTATTTTCTGTCGCTGGCCGATAGAAGATTGTTATTTTTCTTTATTTAGTTTTGGGTAATATTGCCTATTCCAGGCTATTGTTTCGGAGAGTATTGTCTGTTAAAACAATCAATTTGTTATAAAATAAATTCATTCATATCATTGTAATTTTTGTTAAACTGATAAAAAACATCTCATTGTAATTGTTTTATTTATTTAACATTTATTGCTGCTTAAATTTATGGCATTTTCTATTATTTATATTACATAATTGACAGAGCTTCATAGTTTTTGTGAGAAATGTTTAGATGATTAAGAAAATGTGCTTGTCTTTTAAAGTTGAAAGACATTGTTGGTAATAATAGATACAATCCAATTAAGTTTATTTTTTTCTTCTTAGTTTTGTAGCTCATCATTATTGTGTATTAGTATCATATATTTTCATATTGGAGAATAATTTATTGTTACATTGTGAATGGTAGTTATTTAAGATGAATAGCAATATTGAATAACGTTTGAGGAGATTATCAATGATTTAAATTGAAATCAGGATTGAATTAAATTTTAATGAGGGTTGCAATGTTAAAGGAAAAGTCATTATATATTTTAAAATCTTATTATCAATGAGATAATAAAGGAATATTATTTTAAATCTTTAATTTCAGGTGTTCTCCTTTATACTTTACAAAATAAAATTTATTCATCTAATAAAAATATTTTCTTGTTTTAGCCTTTGCTGTTATTTTAAAAATTATCAGCACATGCAATTTATATAGCTAACAAAGCTTTCAAATAATTATTCATAAAAATGCTTTTGATAAAGAAATTAATAAACTTATAAATAACAATGAAAGAGTTTGAAAATAATATAGTGTACTCTCGATATCACCACAAATAATAAAAGACAAAATTGTTTTTAAATTATAAATATAAATATACATATTTATGGGTCAAAGATGGACATGTAGGTATTGAATATTGTTGTTAATTAATAGGCGAAGAGAGAAATAAATATATTAATTTTAATGTTACTTATTGTAATGTTAAGAGGCATTCAGCGCTAAGGACAGACTGTAAAGATAAAAACATTACAAATACTGCAGTAAGTTTGAAGAATTTCCAAATTTTTTAAAGAATTATACCTACTTATGTAAATTGAAACTAAATAATAATATCATCTGTATTTCATTGTTGCCATCATTTGTAAATAAAATAATTTATATCAGTCTTGGTTATATTAATACATGTCATTAATCACAACTGTAAAGCTAAAGTAAGTACGTCTTGAAATATTACACATTAGTGTTAAGGCCTAGCACGCACTGCGATTAAATGCACGCAGTTTTGAACTGCCAAAAAATGTAATGTATGGCTTTCTATACAAGTGCGCGCAGTAGTGGTTATTTTCAGTAACTTATTTTAAAAATGTAACTTGCTACATTTGGGAAGTAGTTTGAAAACGTGCGATTTCTTGTATCCCATAGTAATGTTGTTGCATCATTTTTATATCCCGTAGTAATTGTAGGTAGTTTTGAAGACTCAGACGATATATGTAAGGTAATATCCTTTGACTTGTCAAAACTACTGATCGAAATTCTATAGTAGTTAAAAAATTTATCAGGATGCTCTCGCATGTCATTATACATTTTACAATAGTAACCTTTCAAATATCTTTGATCAGTTAGTGGATGTATCCAGTATCTATGGCCCCGGAGTTATTTATGTTTTCCATTTTTTGTATTCAAAGCCATAACATATACTGCTCTCAAGAAATCCACGATTGTACTGACTACGAAAATAGCATAAACACGTATTGTAGTGCATAGTTATATGTGGTTTGGCGTTTTCACTTATGCCAAAATTTGCTTTACACTTGCGTTTAACCACAGTGCGTGCTAGGCCTCATCCATCCATTTAGGTAAAATATAACTAAAATAAAGACACCAAACAACTGAATTCCATAAAGTAGTATAGTTGTCTATACAGTTTTAACAAGGAATGTGTCTATTATTTACTCAGGAGATTCTGTGCTCCAAATTGAGTACATTTCGGGTGTGTTTATAAAAAATTGGAAATTTGTTTCCTCGAAACTTCAGCAGTGATTTTTCAAAAACGGTTTTGAATCGTCATATTACATATCTTAACATTTCTATTTAGTTTGATGCACAGAATTACCTGTTCAAATAATAGACAAGTTCTTGCGTTGATCTTGAGTTCAGATGCTCCAAAAATCAACATCATTGGGTTAGCTCATGAACAATCAAAATATCTAAATTTCACTTTTGAAATTCAGATATTTTGATTGTTCATGACGACTTTTTGAAATTCATAAAAATCTTTACCTTCGGTTATTGTTTTGGAACAATGGCTATACAAGTGATTTTTTTGCGATTCTGTTTTATGCCTAATTTTGAGGAAGAACTATGCTATTAAACATAACCAAATATTTTTTCAATAGGGTTACGGATTCCTTACAAAAAAATGTATTTCCCACTTTTAAATCTTTCAAATTTACATCACCAAGTTGACTAATTATACCATAAAATAAATTTACTAGTTTAAACTGGCCTATGATAGGCAACAAAATATTAATTTATTATAGTTTTTAAAATAATATTACATTTAACAAATTTCTTCAGAAACTTTGGGAAGAAGTACCCTTGGCCATATAGAGGTTAATATTGCTTCAAAATTATAGTTGACCAGGTTATTAAGCACAAGTGGGAAATCATTTGGATCAAACTTTTCCACAAAGATGAATCGCACACCTTGGTCCCATTTTGTGGCCTGCCTGTCTCCATCATTTTAATTTACAAACAATTTCATTCAAAATCTTGGGAAAAACATTAATTTTTGAAATACTTACTACATACAAATTATAACAAATTATAACTTTTGATAATATGTTCTATATAATTCATAAAATACA
The DNA here is from genome assembly GCA_039881145.1 of Druceiella hillmani. Classification (NCBI taxonomy): domain Eukaryota; kingdom Metazoa; phylum Arthropoda; class Insecta; order Lepidoptera; family Hepialidae; genus Druceiella; species Druceiella hillmani. Next base: position 16,387,677 of record JAYKKI010000008.1, on the reverse strand, counting down.
GAACCAGAAAACATGTTATCCAAAACACTAACCTAAGGGCACAAATTTAGAAAATTATTAAATTTTCAAAAATTGAAATTTTTACTAAGAAAAATTTAGATATTCTGTTTTGTCATTAGGCAGCCTATCAGTTTTCGTAGGTTTCATTTTGATTTTGGGGATATATATAGGGTTAAATGTATATTCAATCAAGTGCTAAATGTCCTATAGTGCACAAATATATAGTATAAGAACGACATGGCTAATACCATTATCAAAACGACGTGGCTAATACCTTATTTGGCTTTGAAAATTCAGCAATACGAGTATTATTTTGGAGAATTACGAAGAAGAAAGTTATCAATGTTATGATTTAATAAGTTAAAAAAAATACATGATCAAAAGCAATGCTTCTAGAAATTGAAAGGAATTACATCCAATCATGCCCATTATAAATTTGAAATAAGTACGGATGATATCTACATATTTTGTAACATGCAATCCGATTGAACTTTTTAATATCTTTTTTAGCATGTGTGTATAAGTAGCTTCATATGGAGACCATATGACTGCATTAGTTCCAAGAATACTACGGACCAAAGAGTTGATGCACATTTGCTTACATTAAAATGTAGCTTATTGCTTAGACTCCATTGGAACACTGAGTCTATATAACGTTAAAACAGCTTATCAGATTGGCTATTGATATTTAAGAAGAGTTTTAAATAATTGGCAAACAGAACGCAACAAGCAGTACTGATAACTGCAGGCAAGTCATTTACCATAATGAGAAACAAAAGTGGACCCAAATTACTACCTTAGCTAACGCGAGATTGAGTAACATAAGGCTGAGATCGAAATTTCCAAGCCGGATATATTGTTTGCAGTCCTGGAAATAATTGGGGAAAAATATTACTAGTACGGAAGACATTCTTGCCTATAACAATTTGATTAGGAAAATATAATCGTCAACTCGGTCAAATGCTTTCTTAAAACCAAAATAGATCACCATCTCGATTCAATTCGCTAGTCACATAATCCACAAAATTAATGAGATTAGTGAAGGTGAAATGCTTTGGACGGAAACCGTGCTGGCAGTCTGTCAGCTGAGATTGGATTTGCAAATGAATATGGTGAAGCAAAATAGTTTCTAATACCTTAGCAAATTATGATAACATTGCTTTAAATCTATAATTTTTTACATCGGACCTAGAATCAGATTTGAAAACAGGAGTCACCCGAGAAATCTTCCTAACAGATGGGTAAATTTCAGAATTAAGAGAAAGATTATCATAAATGCAAGTGGTTTGACCAATATATCGAAACATGCCTTCATTACGTGCAGATGTAAGCCTTTAGACTTGCAGGTGCTAATGCGTATCCGACTTCAGCACAATCCACACACTGATATGTAATAGAGATGCAGCGACCCGTTCGGCGATTGCAAAGTCGAGCTTTGGTTCATTATTAAAAATATCTTCAGGCCACACATCTGGTTTAAATAATATATCCTATACGAACTCGGCCACGGCGACTTTAAAGGACCTTTAGCTTTTAACTTGTTTACTGTGCAGGTCACAATGCTCTCGTACATTTTAATACTACTTCCACTATAATAACGGAATGGAAAACCCATACATGTAATAGTGTCATTTTAGATACTGTAATAAGTCCATGGGTTATTGTGGAGGTTCTTCGTAGTATATCGTAATGGGATTGTGGTAAAGTGGTGTTGCACAGTAATCCAGTCACATTCAACATCGTTGGCAAAGGCATCGGCGGTGGTGCAGCTGGGCGCAGAAGGAATTTTGTGTGAGGCGCCCAGTGTAGGAATTAAATGCAGTACACCAGCGGCAGTACGGAGAGCAAGAGCAAGAGGTGCAGACGGCATCCTCGACAAGCCTACGTTAGCTAAGGTAGAGCCAAAATCCACTTCAGTTGCTTGCCGTCTTGCTTTTTTCACTCGACCCGTCTTAGTCGGCTGTTAATTGTCTTGAATCTGCTGGTTTGCTACTGGTGTTGTGTTAGTTATTGGGGGAATGGGGGTGTACGGTAAATATAATTATAGTTGAGAAAATGTGGCATATAAAAGTATTTGTTTTTAAGAAATAAATTATTTCTCAGTAATAATTAAACAGTTTTATGTTTTATACTTTTGGGTGGGATCCAAACTTTCGACTTTTTAATCGAAAAATGACGATATGGCTTACTGTTGGTGACATGTCGGATATCGGAGTAGTCATATAATGTGTTATATATATATATTCTGGATTAGCTACCAAAAATAAATATTAGGTTTGTGCCTATCAATTTAAATATAGATCATCATATAGAAGAATTTGAAGTTAATTTAAGGCTCCGTCACTATTTTGCGTGTCATCTACATTATACAATAACAAAAAGCTAGGAAACTAGCTAAAAATAATATACAATAGAATATTATTTTTAGCAACAATAGTATTATGCAATATTATTAAGCTTAATTTTACTTGTATAGATTTTTAATTTTTCACATATAAACTTGCTGCTTAATATTTCCCAGCATATATTTGCCATAAACTACAAAATACTATGGCGAAACAATTATCATGTTATTTGAATATTGTTCAAATAACATGATAATTGATCATGGATCATGTTCTATATGGGTATACTAGATGACCCTGTTGTCTCATAAATTGGATTTTTGACAAATGCTACCATAATTACTGTGGTGATATTATTACGGCGCTAATTGTGCAAGTAGAAGCAACTACGCAGGTTGTTCAGGAGTATCAATTATGAATATTCAGATAATAGTTCATAATCCTCCAACAAATTTCTGCAAGTTCTACCTAACTAGAGTGTGGAGGATATGTGAGCAACTCATAGTAAAGTATCATGGCCAGTTTACGAGTCTAAGTTTGTTATTCACTACAAAAAGGCACCTGTAAAAATATTAGGGCCACACCTTATCTTCGTACAACTAAGTTACTTGAATAAGGGTGTTCTTCTAAAATATTCTTTTTCATGGACGTAGTCCTACAATTGTGGTATTTTCGCACTAAGTGTGACCGTTTCCCCATTGCCAAAAACTTTTAATTACGCTTAAACTATTGAAACAAATTATAAAGTACACTATATAATTTTTATTTTTAAAATTCTAACTTCAGAGTTTTATACAGATTTTTATAATCTATACTTCTATTCAATATGTTTGTATATATTTATATATATGTATATATATATATATATATATATATATATATATATATATATATATATACATATTTATATATATATATATATATAAATATATACATATATATATATATATATATATATATATATATATATATATATATATATAATTTAATAACTTATCTTGCCTACATATTAGCGCTGTCAACAAAGTGAGTAGGTAAGTATATTATGGTCGAATTTCGAACACCAGGTGACCACTAGTAATAATAATATTAGTATTAATAATAATAATTTTATTTCCATTAATTATTTGCATGTTAAATAAAGTTATTCTTGTATTATGCCAAAAAGTATAACTTCTAACATGCGTACATTTGTAAATTTATTAAAATACTAAATTTATAACACAACTTTTTTTTATTATTAAATAAGTGCTCATAATAGGCGACACCACCACTTATACCACCACCAAACAAAATCATTACTTTCTCTTTATTATTATTATTTTTTTCTGGCAAAATTTTGTGTTGAATATTGTATTAAATACCGCAATTGTCATTATCAGTTATTAATATCTTTAAAAATAGCACATCTTTACTTAAATTTAGAATCAAATTACAAACAGAAAAATTCTTAATAGGCTTTGTTCACTAATTTGATGAAATATTAAAGTCTTATAATGGGAAAGGTATCGCAGATCAAATAAATGTTTACAACTGACGTTTGGGATATATTTACAGTGTTAGTGTCTCTCGAGTTGTTCTACATTGGTATATCTTAATTGTAGTATATATTTAAAAGAAATTCTCTTAAATGTGGTAAACCAATTTTGATATGTGTATGGTACACATACCAAAATTCAGTAATAGTATCCTCCAAGAACACCATTTTTATTATTTTTATTAAGTTCGGTTGAAGTTTTTTTCTTTACAAAAGTAGGACATCCCCAGGTATCAAAAGTGCTTGTTATAAAAAACAAATTATGAAATAAAACTGTCAATAAAACAATCGTACTAACCGCTTGCCCAAACATGAGTAAAATTTAAAGTTAATAAGCACACAAGCCATGAAACTAACAGGCAACCTTCTTAAATCAAAATGAAATCTAATAAATTTAATTCAATATTTTGGATTTCATGGTTCTTACTTATTAACTTCACAAATAAAATAGGTGATTTTTATGTTTTCTTTAGAATTGACATTTATTTTGGTTATCACTTCATATCAATTTTTTATGGACTGAAACAAAATCCTCATTGATTCCTTCGAACAGTATATTGATATAATTTGAACTTTTATTTACTATGTTGTTATTTAATGTTATTATGTTAATTATTGTTATTTTGACTCAATTGGCTCATAAAGGAAGGTATATCAGAGTGAGCGTGACAAAAAAGCGTGTCCACTCGCAGATTCTAGTTAAAACTAATAAGATAGGTAGATAACGAAAAATGATAATAAACATAATATGATAAGTAAATTATTGAGAAAAACAAAAACAATCTAATTTGATATGTCGGAAGGGGCTTTGTTTAAGAATTGAAGGATAGGAAAAGAAAGAAGAAGAATTATAAATAATATATAGATGGATCTGCAAAGAAATGGAATGTGGAAAGTAATTTTTCAGATGACTTTTGAATGCTTGAATGAACGGTAAAAGTCTGGTATCAGAATCGAATTTGTTCCATAAGTCGGCGGCATGAACAGTAAACGAATGCTCATCGAAAGAGATAGTATGTTTGGGAATATGACACATCAGACTTTACTCAGAACATAGACCATGGGCAGAAAGGGCTGTAAATCTTGCAACAACGTAACATTAAGACTTTGAAGATTTTTTGAGATGTTTTTTAGTAACAGCGAAAGAATATAATGAAAATAATGAAGTATCAAAAATATATATGGAATTACTCACCAGTTTGGGTTACAACATACACATAATGACTACAGAAATAAAATGATTATGATATGATACAATTGAAAATGTTGTTATTTACCCATAAAGAATGTAGACTAGCTTTGTTTTTGTTTTGTTGTTTTTAATTATCCTGCTTTTTTGTACCTATATCTAGGGACCTGTCACATCTTTTACTAATATGAACATTGTAAACATTTGACATTTGTTTGGAATTTGTTGCAGTTTTGCAATTTTATTATCTCCACTAAGGAACTTAATATCTACTAACACCGCAATGGACAATTACTGCGATAGAGACCATGCTTGCCGTATTAATAGTAAAATTTTCGAGTATGAATTTAACTCACTTGTTTTTTGTTTATTGCTGTGCCAATTTTAAATTATTTGGGAAGGAGATCAAGGGGTATGGTGATTAATTGTTAATGTACAGTCCCTACTGCTTGCATATACATGTTCACTTAAGCCAGTCTGACAATCTAACCATTACCCTTACATCACCCTACATTACACCAACAAGTCCCTGCTACTCTGCAGGCACAGAAAAACATGCTGCTGCTTTTCTGTGACAGATAAGCAGCCATTTTTTTTTCTATGTAACTTTGTTTAGCTTTCTTACCAAAGCATAGTTTAATAAAAAGAAATGTTTTTTATAAAACTATGCTTTGGAAATTGTGTGTTCATATTTTCTTTTAAATTATTACTTTTTAACCTTTTAAAACTTGTTTTATTTTAAATACGAGTGTCACTCCTTTACTCCTCATTTTTTTTCTTGATTCAATCATCTGGGGCAGAATGCATTGAGTTCCATTGGTTTTTAGGGGATAGTAATTCACCAAGCCACATAACGTTTTTTTCGATGTTATTTTTTGTAATTGTTTTAGATTGCAAAATAGTGCATAACAAGTAAATAAAAACAAATATGGATCTCTATACTGTAGAAAGAATGAGTGAAGTTATTTATTGGATCATCAAGGGGAAACAAATAGGGAGGTAGACAAATTAAAAAACATTTTCTACACAACTTTTTACTTACGTTCAAACTATGGTACAAGAGAAAACATTAGCAGATTACATTATAATGCATAGTCAAATGTTTTTTGGTTTGACTTCTATGGAACTTGGCCATTTAACCTATTAAATGACACATGTTAATAGTATTAACGTACAAAACTGACATGAAACACAATATGTGATGTTCACACATGTTGTGTTTCATGTCAGTTTTGGGGTTTTTAGAAAAATCTGACGGTCTTGGTAGTTTGAAGCGAAACAAGTCAACATGGCAGTCAGATACATACATAATTTCACAATTACGTAATTATGGGTTATTTTTGGACTCTTTATAAATCTGTAATTCAAAGGAAAATTCTGTAGTTATTGAAGTATGTATCTTGACTTAAAACAATAAAAATTACATACCAATGTAGGTAGTAATATAGGGGAAGCAGGAGAATGCTGTTCATTTAAGAGAAAAATGCTCTATTTTTCATATTTTGGTCTATATTATAATATTAGAGAATATCCAAAGGTTTAACTATTCAGTAGAAAAACTTGCAAAAAAACAGGTTTGAGCGCCAATGCCCATGGCTGTGGGTAATACTGCTTAGGTAAAGGGGTAATGATGTTCAAATCTGTTTATTTGAATATAACAAGTGAGATCCATTTCCATTAATCAAATACTAAAGAGATCAACTTTAGACAACTAAAGTTTACAATCACCAATGAGCAAAAATGATCTTTATTGGGACTGATTACTATGAATAATCATCAGATGTATCCTTCTGGAGAATCCCATCCACAAAAAACATGCCATGAGACTACAGCTCGCATGCGGCATGCGGTATAGCGATGCCACATTTCCAAATTCTTCGCAAATATTGCCTTCACCAGTCGTCATTGCAATGATATTGATTTTCTTCATCATTGGTATTCGAAGAACTTTCTGATATCTTTCTATGATAGGAAAATCTTACAAAGCAAAATTTTGCTTTGTAAGATTTTCCTATCATATTATCATTGGCTATTTTTAGTTTAATTTTTTCTTATTTGTCTTATTGTTTTTTGCTTTCTTTTTCGTTTAAAATACCTTTCAATGGAGTTGATATTAAAATGGTAGCATATTGTTTTCTCTTCTTTGGCCTGGCTTTGTAAATGGCATGATAGTTAGGATCGTTGCTATATCAAAAAGCACTAGAATTTGTATTGGTTCGTCAAAAAGTCCCGGTTAGATAGACCAGGAACAGGTGATTCAGATTCAGTGCACCGAAACTTATTTGATGAACCACGATTGTTTTCTTTCAAAATAAAGGCAATTTCTTAGAATTAATCAAGCTACTGTCAAAGTATGATGTAGTATACTTTGACAGTAGTTTAATTAATTATAAGAAATTGTCTTTATTTGTAGAGATTTGTCCACGAAGTACTAGGTTTTTTAGCCAGAAATAAGTAGGACCAGAAATAAGTTTTTGTTAAGCCAGAAATAAATAACTAGTTAAAAGATCCTTCCACTTGTTTTATGCACTTTTAACCTCGTTTCTAAAGTTTTCCATTTTTCAAGATGTTCCAAACGTTAACTTATCGTTTCGTGGTCAACCACTTCAGGATTTATTTTCCACTACTCCTGAAATCCAGTCGTAATTTTAGCTCTTGTATTAATACTATTAGTGACAGCAAACAAACGTCAACAGTTAGTTTTCGGAGAGTAAACCATCCATGACCGCAGATTTTTTCACCATTAGCCATCTCTTTATAAAATCATTCAAAGGCAAACACCCTTCTATGTTTTGGAAATATTCACTTCCTTTCTTATGATCTTAATGCGAACATTATCAGGAACAGTTATACTCCAATATCATACATCTTTCAAGTTCTGAAGTGATTCATTCATGTAAGTATTGTCTTTGATAGTAATTATCAGTATTATCACTGTCTGATATTATTATCATGTTTAATATTTTTGTCTGATTCTTCCTCTTGATGTGTTGTCATCATTAATTCTGTAATGTCGTTGTTGCACTTGAAGATGAGCTGATATTATCTGAATCATTTATTGCACCAACGTGATTACTATGCTGAAACCCAATTTTTCTTTTCGACGTATGAACGCCTCGAGTTATTTTTGTATTTTTTTGGTATTTGGTAACATCCTAAATAACATTTTCATTTAACGTCATCGACATGTTAATTCTAAATATATTTATTTATAGGTTTATAAGTTTACTAATATTTCATAATAAGTACACTTTATTAATTAAAGATGTTGCTCGTTGGATCAATCGACCAAGATGATAGTTATTGTACTATTATGTTATAAACTTACAAATTATTGAACTAACCAATTACTACTTTCCTTGGTTAACTGAAATAAAATTGGTTTTAGTTTTTTAGAAGACATATTTTCAACTCTTTTATAAAACACTGTCAAAATAAGAATGATTCACTTCAAGATCACAATTCATGAAAGGAATGAGAAATGAAACAGCGACAAGCAACGATTATGAGGAGAATTCCCGACCAAGTCCTACCGCCTATCTATTACATAGTGCCAACTTTAGTTGTTACACTGTGTTTATGATAAAGCAGTTTTCGAATGATAACTTGACAATTAAAGTTAAAAAAGACTACTAAATTGATCTTTAAAATTCATTAACTTTTGAACAGAGCTAGTTGGTCCGTGCGAATAACAAAAATAAGTAAATGAAAGGTATTTTATTTTGGAAAGTAATAATAAAAACCTTATTGTAAAAAAAATTATTATTATGTACAACAGGTTTTATTGTAAAACATTAAAAAACAGATATTGACTTTCTCAGATATGTTTTTTGTTACTTAAGAAGATTGTGGCTGTGTTTTAAATAATTACTGTTTGAAGGATTGATGTGCATGTCTGTCAATGGATGACGATGTTTACATATAAACACTTTTTAGAAGTAATACATAGAGATTATTTTTCGTCATTAGCAGTGAAAATAATCTTCAAAATGATAGCTCAATCATCAGTGCCACGTTGAACAGATTAATGAGCAGACGTGTTTGTTGTGTGCTCTGTGTTAAACATTTATTTTAAATATTTAAAGCTGGAAGTTTACGGATATTTTTTTATTTATTATATAAGTGCTCCTATATGTATTTGTGTATTTTTTTCGTTTTTGTAAACGTGAAAAGTTCTTGTGCTTGTGAAAGGTGCTTGTTTTTGCTCAATAATCGGGAGATTCTTATTTTAAACCAAACAATAACATCGGTGTGAAGTTTTGTGATTTACAATAACATTATTAGTTTTTAAATCAATTTTATCGATATAAAGTGCAAAATTAAACATTGTGAGGGTAATTATTGTGGTTGGCAAATTAATGTTTGGCGGATAATAAATACTATTTTAAATTGTTTTTTTCTTTATTTGAGTGCATATGTTTGTTAATATAATAATATAATACAGTGAACTACTGGATTCGAAAGGTATTATAGGGTTCTCCAGAGTGCGTGGTGACAAGCTGTACTAGATAATTAGCAGCGGTCGGCCATTTTGCTGGATAAGTGTCTTAGTTCTAAAAGTTACATTAGTTCAAGATAGGTCAATTAATAGTTTTAGCTTATTTAATGTTAGTTGGCTAGTAGTGGTAGTTAGGAAATAGTGTTTAGTTTTTTTTTCAATAGCTTACGAACAGTTGCGGAATATTTTGGTTATTTTGGCGACTTGGGCAGTGCTGCTGTTAACTAAAGTTAGTTAGAGTATAGTGGTCCCTATAAACTCTGGATAGAGCGAATAATCACAAGACTTATACTGGTGATAAATCCTGGCTCGCGATACTGCTATGCGTGTGTGTGTGCGCTTAAATACTCTGGCTACGCTTTGTTTCCTGGACATATAAATCTCTTTTATTTAGACTTTATTTTTACACCCATAAACATCAATTTAGTTATTTAAGTATATTTCTATCCATTTCTTAAAAAATATAAATTTAAAGAATGAGCGGGAGGAGTGACCCTCCCCCCCTGAGAGGGGAGGGAAAGGTTACCATCTGAAAGTCCAATAAGATCTCGAAAAATCTCTGTGACCAATCAGGAAGTAATTATTACCCAATTTATCCGAAACGTGATGAGCCGGTCCCGTGAGAAGGATCCTAGAACCTCTTCCCGCTTGTAGATCAATCATACAGAAGATATAAGAAAGAATGATGACGAGGAAAAGGGGGAGAATACCGGTGGGAACGATCCAACGGAATGTAAGTCTCCCCCCGGCCTATCTAGGCATAACGAAAAAATATAAATTAGAAGAGGATTCCTAGAAATAATTGAGACAAAAACTGAAATCGATATTATTAGCGCGAGCCTTGAGTCCTCCACCAGATTCCCGCAGGAGTTAAGGAAAACATCTCTAAGGTCATTATTAAGTCAATATTATGGCTTTGGTCGTTCTTATGGCTGAGAATATTACTCACCTTAAGTGCGAGTTAAGGGCTAAGTCTGTGGAGAGGGCCACTGCCAAGACTGCAATGTTAACCAAATTCCAGTGGTTGTGGAGACCCGTAATACGAAAATAGGACGAAACTCCCAACAGTCATAATATATGACATTCCCTAGGAACTCTCAACTGACGACATCGTCAAAACCGTCAAGGAATGGAATTTCCTGGGTGCTGATGTGGAGAATTTGGAATTTCTGAAAACCAATGTACGATTGACCCGATAAGGACGTAAAAATTGATGCTGGAGCTACCATAGCCCCTCAAGGAGCGACTTCTAAAAACGGGTCACGCCTTCTTTGAATTGACTTTTTATAAGGTGACTGATTTCGTACATGTGACGCGATGTTTCTGCTGCCACATTGATCGTCACTGCCGAGACAAGCAATTTTGTGACCTCTGCGCCCAGAAGGGGCATGATGGCAAAGATTGCCCTAAATCTCCTGATAGAGACATCTGCGCCACCCACACGCGCTTCAAGTGAAACACTGATCATAGGCTGGGCTCTGATGCCTGCGCGGCTTACAGATCAGCTCTCGACCGAGCAGTTAAGCAAACTTAATGTAGGGCGTGGCTCAACGGTCATGAATGAGCTCTCCCTTTAGTGGCCGTAGATTTTTTATCATGTGTGTTCAGGAACAGTATGTTCCGAAAGGGCGCAGACTGGATTTGGAACCCTTCCTCGTTCAGGAGAACAAGCCTGAATCCATGGCTGCTATAGCTTTGGACCTAAAGGGGTTTGGTGCTCTTTTCCTGGAACACTTATCCAATGAGCATTGCGTAGTGCCCCAGACTCTCGACCCGTTACACTTTGTTATTGTTAGTATTTATTTTCAGTACTCCTTAGCCACCGAATATTTTTGCAAGCATCTTAACACTGTTTCGCGTTCTATCGGACGAAAACTAGCAGTTATCTGTGAGGACGCGAAAGCGCTGTCTTGCCTGTGTCACTCGAGACGTCCCAAACTACGTGATGAAATCCTGGAGGATTTCATCCACCAGAACGGCTTCTTGCTGTGCAACTTGCTTGAAATGCATGCAACATTGTCGGGACCCTTGGGATAGAGTGATAATGATATTACTCTCGTCTCGAATGGACTTGCGGGAGAATATGCGCAGCTGGAGAGTCGAACCGGATATTTTTCAAGCGACCTATTTTCCATCGAGATCCAAGCGCGCCCCATTCCAGAACATAGGGCACGAACCAGCACCCTATTCAGAACTGGTTGCCAAGGCTGTAATCGGTTTTTCAAAATTTTCCATCGAGAGCTCGATAGCTACAGTAGAATCAAAAACCGATTAGTTTGATTGACAATGACAAGGCCGTTGAGTTCCAATCTAGGGTGGTCTCCAGTGCTGAAGAGTAGTTAGGAACGGCTCGTCCGGGCCTACTAAAAAAGAACCCCTGTTGGGGTAGAGTCTTGAAAGCCCTGCGGTAGAGGTTAAGAGGGCTAGGCGCTCCCATTTTTGCGATTTCGTATCTAAAATAGGTAATTCGGATCTCTGAGGTGCCGTGTACAGGAGTTTATGGAAACCCTTGAAATACTTTGTTTTTCGCCCCCTTAAAAACATCGACAGGACTTACACTGGAGTAATCCATAAAACTTTAGAATGTCTTTTGACCACACTTTTCAGCATCGTACCAGGAATGCTGTTAGCAAAATCTTACATAGTAGTTGTGATCCGGAGCTACGCCATTGTGAGCTGGACGACATATTAGGGAATCTTGACTCGAAGAAGGTTCCAGGCTTTGATAAGGTCGTTGGAGTCGTTTGGAGTACGGAAAGGTCTGAGGTGTTGGCGATTTTTAATCGTTGCCTCCGGGAGGGTCACTTTTCTAAAATCTGTAAAGTGTAGAGGCTTAAAGTCATATGGAAAAGTAATAAGAAATCGCCTAGCGCTCCAAAGTTCTATAGACACATTACGCTCCTTCCGGTTTTCGGGAAGTTATTCGAACGAGTAATAGCGACACAATTATTGGCACAGTTATCTCACTCGCCGAGCTGCTTCAACCAATACGGTTTGCGATTCGGAGTGTCCATATCAAAAACAACATCTGCCGTCTTATCCTGGATAGGCACGTGTTCAAATAAATATGTACTCGGTGTTTTTATGGAGATCTCTGGCACGTTTGATAATGCTTGGTGGCTTTCTATTCTAACTGCGCTGGAGTCCCGGGGAGTATCAGCGGACCTCCGCAGTTGATTAGTGATTATTTTTGCAATCGAATTGTCTATTTACAGGATAGAGACATATTAGTTAGGAAAACGTTAACCAGGGGTTGCCCGCAGGGCTCGGCCTCCTACTAATTCTGTGGAATATGATGTTTGATGGAATCATCGCGATACCCATTCAGGGATGTGGGACCATTGTATATGCTGACTACACACTGCTGTTGATCGGGAAAGTACTTCAAAGAGAGATAGAGAACCGGGCAGTAGACTCCATCGCCAGGTTACTTGACTGGGACATTAAGAATAAGCTCAGCTTCGCCCCCCAAAAGTCCGAGGATGACCTCTTCAAGGGTAGGCTGGCGAGGGACTCCTCTGTGGCGTGGCGGGTATGGGCGGGTTCGGGATTAGTGTGCGTGAACAGATTACTTACTTAGATATGATCCTTGACTCACGGCGGATTTTTGTGGCTCGACTTGCCTCCCATGCCATTGCCCTGCTTGCTGGTGCTAGCTGGGCTAATAAGCTGATGTATACGGCAATATACCTTGGTATATTAATCTATGTGCCGTCGGTGTGGGTTTCGTGTTGCGTTGAGGTCTAACAAGTTAGGCGAGTGGGCTTAAGTCGCAGTGCGCGCCGCTCTTGGCTCTGGCCAAAGTTTATAAAACCTGCTCGACGAATGCTTTGCCGGTTTTGGCGGGTCTTCCACCTGCTGACCTCGCGATCGTAGAACGGGTGGCTTTGAATTTGTTACTAATGAACCACTTTTGAATAGAAAACAGTTTATGAGATCGTCATCGCTCACCGATAGTGGACTTCCCCCAATTCCCCAGATTGACTTCCCCCGATTTTAAGCGGGAAACTACCAGAATGAAGAAAAACTGGCTCACAATTTTTGACGAGACATGACGCTTTCCGCCCGTTTTTAAATCGCTTTGCACTAAGAGACAACCTAGTGTATTTCTGTGGTTTCGATGCGCAGGAATACGAATCTGTATTATTTGATTGCAGTAAGCGTACGTCTAAAAAGTTTTAATAGAGAGCATACGTCTAAAAAGTAATAACGTAGAATTACGCGAATCTTTAGAACGGGGGATCTTTAGCCACCGAGACTTGGTTGAGTGTGAACTGATCTTTGAGGCATTTAGAGAATTTGCCAAAAGCGTTCTAGAAAGCATGGAATTACTAAATGGCTCACTGAGTAGGCACAGCGCTTGACCCGGTTGTGTGGAGGCGTTTGATGGTAGATACGGAACACTATTAGGGGGCCTTCGCAGGCCCTCTCTTTTGTAAGAAGGTGGATGTTACGGGTCCCAGAAGGGTTCTTGAGACAACCCGGGTGATAAAGTCGAGCAGTGGCGGCGCTAGACCAAATGTGTACGTCGGCGACATCAAGTTCGCGAGGCCTCTTTACTTCGCAGTGAAAAAAACCGTTAAATTAAGCCAAATTATAAAATAATTTGAAAATATGAGCCAAATTATAAAATAATTTATGAGTATAACGAGTTTTATTGTTAATAAAATGATGACAAAAAATAATTACACACATAGAAATTAAAATAGTCGAACTTTTCGGCTTTTAGCCTCACTGAATTTTTTCAGGATTGTGTCGTAGTTAAGTCTAGCCGCTATTTCAGCTTTGATTGACAGAACTGATAACGCGGATAGTCTGTCTTGGCTCATCGTGCTTCTTAAATAGGTTTTTATCAATTTCAACTTTGAGAAGCTTCTCTCAACGGAAGCTGTGCTGACCGTAACTGTGAGCATGATTCTAATTGTAATATAAACATTTGGACATATTTCTTCTAAATTATTTTCTAAAATGTATTGGATGAGTTATTTCGCGTCGTTGATAGAGTCTAGTGAATTAGTTTTTAAAAGCTGAAGGTCTTCATATAGTTCGAAAGGCTGTATGTCACTATTTTCGCCTTCCCGAAGTATTGTACCTAAATCATTACAATGTTTGAGAAGATCCTCTTTTGGCATAGATTTCAAATAATTGATATCATAAATAAAACCAAATTGCTCAAAATATTCATTGAGCGCTGTAAATCGACATTCGGTGTCGACTATTATAGCATCTACCATTGTGTTAAAATAATTAACTCTGAACTGCATTTCAGTAGATTCAACTGGTTCATCAGTATGTTCGTAACTAAACATTCGTTTTTTCCTGGCTATTCTTTTTTCCTTAAATTGAGACTGAATTTCATAAGTACTTTTCTCCACAAACAATCTAGCTTCTGTTACCCTTTTTTCAAATCCTGTATTACGGAATTCTTGAATCCAGCTACAAAATGAACGTAAAGTATCAATAGCGACTTTCAAGTTGACTTGAACCGATTGTCATAGTTTACTTATATTGTTTACACGTAGCAAAACCTCATACCACACGTGTATTGCAACAATAAACTCAAAAGTTAACATTTCGTTCAGGACTGCTTCACTGTCGCTTATAGTTTCGGAATCATCAGTTTTATTTTTCAGTTCATTCACGCATTCGATGACATCATCAAATTGTAAAAATATTGCTTTTATTGCTCCGATTCTACTCTCCCATCTCATTTCAGACAGAGGTTGAATGTCGTGACTCAGATAATGTTGATTAAGTTGCTTTTCATTAATACGTTGCATATGCTCCCGTAGTGTCGGATCATATTTAGATAACAACTTAACTAAGTCTAGAAAATTGCCAGAGTTTTTACTATCGTTCAATTTCAAGGATTCTCGATGAGCTCTCAATGCCAAATTGTGTGAGGCCAAGTAGTTTATTATATCTATCAATCTTTCAAACAAATTATACCAATACTTTTGGGATTCCCTAAACGATCTCTCGTTACCCTTATCTATTGTTTTACCGTGTTTGATTCCTTTAAAGAGTTCCATCCATTTAATCATGCACTCCATGTGTCCTTGACTTTGTTCATGTCTTTGCAATATCCGACTCAGATCCTTCCAATCACAAGATCCTTCTTTTATTATCTGTATCTGCAAATGTGAAAAAAGTCTACATGGAAAGCAATAAACTTTATCTTGAGATATGGAGTAAGTTAACCATCTGCGATGTTGCGTTTCACCGTTACTCAATTTTCTAGTAATATGAAATTTAGAAAAATGTCTTTTACTTTGGTCTTTTGGGTAATTTTCATCAGATTTATCTAGGTCTTGATCGGGACCGTTTTGAATTAAGTCATGGTGCTGCGCATCGTTTAGTGGCAATACCCACTTCCCCGGATCTAAGTCTATTAATGGCTCGCTTAAATGAACTTCTTGCTCTTGATTTTCTGACTCACACATATACTCACTTTCTAACTCTTTATTGGATTCAGAAATTTGGGTCACAGCAGATTCAATCGATGTTGAAGGTAAAGCTGTATCAGTACTTTGACTAAAAGTTTCATTCAACTCTGAAGCTGGTTCTGTTTTAGAAAATAAAGATTCATCACATGACTCTGAAGCAGTGACACCTGAAGAAAGCTTTTTAAGAAATTTCATCATACTGGAACTCAGAGCTTGGTTGGATATAGCCGTTTCAACCTTTCTTCTTCTTTTTGACGCACCGGATTCCCATTTTCTCCCTACATCTCTGTCTTTAGAGGGTCCTCCAGACATGATAACATAAAATATTTTTTAGTTAAGTTTGGTAAGAACGCAATGTTACAGGATACAGATTATAAGAGTTGGTTGATGATTATTACACAGGGAGGTCCTGGATAAAGTGCAAATACGAAAACCATGGATTACGATACATAACCGGAAAATTTTTTGTCAAACTTTTTGTCGGAATAACTCTAGCTAACTCGTTCGATTTGCGTTGGAGTAAGCGAGATAGAAAGTTATCTCACGCGTGACAAAACCGCGCATGTTAGGCGGGCAGGTCATCAGACCACCAAGTGGCGGCCTGCCGACGCTTCGTTTACCGGTACGCGGCCGCCACTCGAGAACCTTTATTTATTCCCCATCGGTTAACTGCTCTACGAGCGATGTGGCCTGCCCACCGCCACTTCAACGTGCTGACCCTCCGAGCTATGTCTGTATGTGTTCAGGGTAATGGTCTCAATCTATGGTTTTCGTATTTGCACTTTATCCATGACCATCCTGTATATGTATGTCACCTGTATATGTATGTACGTACATGCCACAGATCGAATATTTTTATTTTATAGTCACTATTAAGAAGGCAAAGATAAGTAGGTACCTACCTACCTACTTATTTTGTTAAATACGTAATGCAGGAGCAACTTGTTATAAGCAAGGTCTTTCTATGGAGAAGTGAAATAATTTGTTGTACCTATCATTTATATTATTTTGTACTTATTGTAGGAACACCGCACGAGATGGTGAAATGATGAAAAAAGAACTCTGTGAAAATAATTGTTACGAATTTTGACGCATACAAAACATAATCGAAGGCATTGATCGAGAGGCGAAATATTTCTATTATCTCGAGAAAAAACACTAGCGCAGGTTTAAAAATAAGTAGGTAGGTACCTATTCACTTTTCTATTTCCGTTTCTATGGAGAAATAGATGACCTATATTTTAATAAGTAGGTAGGTAGGTAGGTACTTTACTTACCTAGGTAAATATAAAATCAAACCTATTCCTTGGTTAATATTACGAGTATTTACGACTTATAAAATATATAGGTAACTATTGATTTTGACGAAATAATTTCGTTAAAGTCGTTAAAAAGTTGATGTTGACTTACCTTAACGTAAGGTATGAAATTAATAACAAATAACGTAAAATGTTTATCCATTAGAACTGTGCACTAGAACGTCGGGGTGTTGACTTTACAATACAATAAAAAGAAACTTCGCGCTTGCGAGTCTGCGAGTTGCCGTATGAAGAAAATTACTCTCACAGAAAAATGAAATATAGATAAATAAACTAAACAACATGGGGATTCCCCGTCCAGGGTCTCGTGCGCCGTGCGCGAAATTGAGCGTTTTACTACCCGATAATACGATATCGGTATCGGACGCTCATAATGAAGAGCACACACACATTATGTTTGTATGTGTGCTAAATTAAGATCTTTTGCACGTATGACTGATTTATTTATTGCATTCATGGGTTTACTTACACCCATGAATTCAATAAATAAATAAATGATAAATGCCATACACATTACTTACAAACATTTTCACCTAATACAGATATCGTGTCGGGCAGTGTGTGTGAGAACGCTCATTAGGGCGAAACTTTCATTTCATAGTGTTGCCAGACAGACGATTCTGAATACCCGTAAAGTACCTACTAGGCACTCACTTCCATCGGGCACGTGTTATACAATAAAATTCATTATCATCTGCTTAGCTTTTTTCCCGAATTGTTCAGAGTCGGCAACCTAAGCCAGGATAATTGGCGAAACGAAAATAAATAGGTACCTAGTTTTTCTGCGAGGCCCCCTCAGGCGCGAGGCCGTCGGCGGTGGCCGACGTCGCCGACGCCTAGCGCCGCCACTGAAGTCAAGAATAGCTCAATCATTAGTTTGATGAAGTATTGAGGTTGACATGGCATACCGACAAAAAACAAACTTGAGTAATAATGTACAGGCATATAAACTGATGAGAATTATGACAAATCCTTTTTTTCTCGTTTCAATCACTACATGATGTAGTGATTGAAACGAAAAAGAATTGCAGTGATTGAAAAAAGAATTCAGTACCTATTAATTAATTTTCATTACTTTTTTATAACATATTTACAAGTTAATGGATTTTTTAAAAAAAATAATTTAGTTGTTTTTTTAACCTTTGCTAGTCAAGTTATCATCCGAAATCTGGGTTATTATTAACTCAGTTTAACAACTAGGGTTGGTATTTTTAATAAATGGGCAGTAAGTCACCTTATCTGTTCAACTGACTCGCAGTAAATCGTACTCAGAATAAACTATTGCGTTACATACATTATACATTTACACCAGTTAGCATGATTTAGTTATTGGTTGAAATTAGGATGTATTTCTATGAGACTACATAAAATGTTGTTCGCATAAAATTTAACTGGTATTATAATATTACATCTACTTCAAGTTAAATGAATGTATTTTGTATTTTCATTTCTTTTCAATTCTCTTTTACCGGTTGTTTTTCATAACCATAAATAAATAAAAAGAACAAATGTATACTGAAGGTGCACAGTGTGTTCGGTATCAAAAAAGAAAAGTTTTATATTGGCGTCGTTGTAAGTTCGTTGGTATTATTGTGGTGTTGCCTTTATATAGTATACAATACTTCATTTAAATCCAAATAAATGAAAACAACCGTCTTTAATCTACTATCTGAATTATTCCGGATCTATCGTATTATAAATATTCTTTTAGTATATACTTTGAGTCTTATAAAATATAAACAAATAATTTTTCGGTATAAAATAATTTTTTTAAAATAATTTTTTTATATTTTATACGATCGAAGTTACTTATCGTTCGAACAAATCGAGTGCACCCTTCAGTACGTAGCATATAGATATTATTGACTTTATCGAAAATTTTATTTTATGGAATTTTTATAACTTTTTATTTTGATGTGAATACGTATATATTTAAATTTGCTACCATAGTCGAAGACCATTCAGAAAATTTGATGATAACAAAATCGGGGGATACAGTTTGGCATTGCAACTACGTAACTGTCATCTACACATAAAATTTAATTACATTACATGATAAGTAAGGATCAAAGAATTCGTTACGCCAAGTGGGGACTGTGATATTGCGTGCGACAAAGAGTGATACGCCGCCATTTTGAGGTCGTTTCGCTACACCACATAATTTCCATTTAGTATATATTTTGACTCGAAGAAGCTATAACGCTCGTTTCAATCGACAGGTGTCATCAATATATATCGATTGCGTATATAAAACATTAGTGTGGAATGTAAATTATCCACTGATTGTTAGCCAAGTATGTCAAACCAGTTCTCTACGATCTCATGAGTGTAGCCAATTGTCCGCATAACAGTTTATGTGATGACTTTCGGGTGCAGATAAATCTCGTCAATCAGTTGGTCGTCATCCAGCTATTAATTTTTCTGGTTGTTCCTCGTCCTATAAAAAAGCAAAATAATGGAACTTGTCTCACTTTTGGTTGGCTAAAGATACTTTATTTGAGGGTAGTTTATTTGTCACTTAACTTGTGTCACTGCTACGTCATGATTTGTAGTAGTTCGATTCTCAGAATTGTCCACTGTATCTTCGGAAAAATTAAAAAAGAATTTAACAATTGTAGCGTTAAAATCCCACTTTGAACTCGTCTTCTTCAGTGCTGCATTTGGCCAATACTTCTATATGAATGCAAGGCTTGGACTATTAAAGAAGATCTCGATTCAAAAAGTCACTAATGAGGAGATTCTACAACGGGTTGGCCAGAAACGAAACTTTTTCCAAACCATCTAACAACGTAAAATTGCATATTTGGGGCATATGCTCAAGCATGACCGATACGAGTTCTTGCAACTAATAATGATGAGAAAAGTTTCTGGAAGAAAGGAGGTTGTAGAAAGAAGTCATGGATGCGCAACATCCGAGAATGGACAGGGATTACGAGCGCCATCGAACTCTTCCGTCTTGCCAAGGATAAGACCAAGTACGCAGTGCTGACTGTCAACCTTTACTAATTGAAGAGGCACCCTTAAAAGAAGAAAATAATTTAAATAGTTTGAGTGTCATTATAATTTAGAAATATGACATCGAACGTATTCTCTGCTTGTATGCCCAATATTTCAACGTTTATAATGACTATGCGATTTCTGATTGTTATTTATAAGGTATTGTTAACAATTTCTAAGATAAAACGCTTTTAGAGATTAATAATTTAACAAAGTCAAAAGATAAATTCTTCTGGTTAAGAATCACCAGATTGTCTATCCTGCAAAATTCATTGGTGTGGTTTATTCCTCATAATTTCAATATCACTTATTGATATGCAATTTTGTTTTCCAAACACCTTAAAATTTACTGATAACACGTCCCTTGTGTTATACATAAAAGTCTGATATTAGCTTAAATTGAGTCAAAATAAAATATCATTTTCAATGTATTATTAACATTCAAATTTATTATTCAATAGATAAAATATATTTTCAAATACACATTCAAACAATATATATGTGTTGAAGTCTTTAACTATTTCCATATAGATTATAAATTAGCACTGTAACTATTTACATATACATTTGAACTAATAATTATTGTTTCAACATTTATTCTTTGGTTCACACTAGCTACTAAATTGTAATTTTTATAAAATTTTGGAAACACAATAGATGATTCAATTTGAATTAAAATTCCTAATTTAAATCTACTAAACAATAATTTGGTTAAATATTAAAATCGTTCTAGTAATTAATATAATTGTTTGTCAAAATGTTTCTGGTAACATTTTCTCAATCTAATGAGAATTTTTTTTTATAATTTTATTATACAGAAATTAATTTAGTTCTAGTTAGGTTTTTAAAAGTTCAAAAATTTTAAGTAATTTTAGTAGTTAACTTATTTGTTAAGTTTTAAATTTTACATTTATATATTCCATTAATTATCATGACTTAGCAGCACACGTAAAGTATTGACAATTAAATTTAATAACACTGATGCAATGCTACTTATTTGCATATAGCTACATACATCCTCATAAATACATACACACACACATAAAAAGATTAGACACTTCAAATGTAAACTGGTGTTTATACAACGTAAGCTTTATGTACAAAGCAATACAATCTAATGGGAAAGTAAATAACAATCTGAGTAAATTTCAAGCCTAAACAATTATTAGATTGAAAGAAAATTCTGGTGCACTGTGTTTCCTTTTTAGGAAATTCGTTTATATAAGAGTATATTTTACAGATGATTACAAAGTTTTTTAACATTTTCTGAAATAATATTGTTATATTATGTTTGTTATATTTCATTTAGTTTTTTAATGCCGTTTTGCGTTAATGTTTCAGAATAAATTGGCTTATTTAATTATTTTTGGCAATTGTATTTTATATTTATTATACATCTATATACACTAATTTAATTAATTAAATTGTATTTACATTAAATTAATAAATATTTTTGCATAGGTATCTCTCTAAATATAAAGATAATTTTCATACTCCGGACTAGCTGGAGTTAGTGATTTTGTTCTGGGAGCTGCGATAGGTGTCTCAACTCCTCTAGGTTTACGCTCGGGAGTCTTGGGCATGATGCTGCGGGTTGTTGGCGCACTGGTGGTGATGGGTGATTGATTTGGAGTACTGGTCACGACGTCGCTCGCTTCTAAACTTGAGAAACTCGTTGTATCCAAACTCTTGGGCCCCGATTTATTGACTGGAGACCAATAATTTATACTAGGATATTTGTACACGGGACTGTAGCAACCTATTTGATGGCAACTCTTACTGGTGACCATCGACGGCGGTGGACAATCACTCACATTGTTGTTGTCAGATGTGCTGCAGTCACAAAAGCGTCCACTCTCACATTGGCAACTTTGTGACTTAACCAAAGGTTTTGAATCTGCTCCGCGAATGTTGACATAGTTTCCCCATTTCTCGCAACGTTCTTCGAGGATGCTGTCGATGCTCCTATTCCTCGCCATTTCGTTCTTATTTTCTATCTTTTGCTGAACGTCGAACTGATCTTCTCGTGTCGGTGATCGTTCCTCTACTAAGGTTAAACTCGAAAACGATTGTAGAGTATCATCCAGGGTTGAAAGGTAGGATTGTTCCTTTGAAGAATCGTAGGGGGATGACCACAGAACCTAAAATAAATGCATCATTTGAAATTCTTCTGTTATAACAAGGCTAATACAAAAGTCTTAAGTTACTGAAAATGTCTAGCACGATAACAAAAATTATTTTAAAAAATAGGTTGCAAACTTTTTTTAAGTCATATAATTCCTAAAATGTATGAAGTATTTTTAGTTCGAAAGTAAAAATAACGTGATAATTTTAGTAAATGAGTAACGGACCAACGTATTTCACGTAAAACTACTGCTGTCTTCCTGTCTGGCAAAGAAGATACTTACACTGGGACTGAGGTCGCGCAAATCCGGATTGCGACGCACGAGAAAATAACAGCGGCTTTCTGGTGGCCAGGCCTGTTGCACGCGTAGCGGCAGATCGTCTGGATGCAGCTTTCGTTGGTATTCCTGACTCGCGCTCACCTGCAAACCGATTGGGTTACGGTTAATATGGTAATACGATGCTCGAAATTTTCGCTATGCCTATTCTAGTTTTTTGACCTACGCTACTATTTTAGCAAGTTTTTTCAAATTTGAAACTTCAACGGAAATAGTAACAGTAATTACTTTTGTTATTTTGTTACATGGAGCTAAATAATCAATTACAAATAAGTAATATGGCCACCTATCGCATAAATGATAAAGTAACTGCTTTAACTGCTTTGAGTAACTGCTAATATAATAATTGTGGCGTCATAAAATGGCTGAAATCAATATTATAGTCGTTGTGGCTCTATATCTCTTTAGATAAATAATCGAATATCAACAAAAACGTTTATTGAATAGCGCCTCGATCAAGAGTGTTATTCGAAGTAATATTTTTCACTCGTGTTAGCAAAAAAGTTAAATCCTTCAACGACGAGTTAAATCCTACAATGACGCGTTCACTCCACCCAGCCTTTATGGCGAGATGTCCGTCACGAGATGCGTGGTAGCGTTACTATTAATACGCAGCGCTATGTTGACGCCGAGTGACAAATAAAAACCTATGATTTATACCATTTGTTACGTGGCAGTGTGGAAGAGGGATACTTGATGTGAGGATGCATTTTTGTGTATATATTTGAGACAATTTTTAGAGCATTTTCTTTATAGTCTCAAAAGTATATAAATAGTGAGCAAAGACTTTCAATTCCTGATTTTTGTTTACGATATCTTAGTGTTAAAGTTTTGTGTCGTAGCCTTGAAGTCAATCCTAAAAATACATTAGGAGTTTGAAATCTGCTTCGTTCTAGATATTGAACAGTGCAATAAAAATATCGCAATCAAAATTATTGACGTTGGGATTTGAATCCGCAAATTGCTTAAATTTTTGAATCCACAAGTTGCTTAAATGTTTGCTAAATTGCTTTTCAAATACTCAAAAGTAATTTAGTTTCTTTAAATGCAGCATTGAACAAAACACTAAAAGAGACTGAAGCTTTAACACGGTTATTATAATGTGATGTTAAAATCCTCGCATGTCGCGCGTCGTGTCAATATTTACGTTCGTATTGTCAAATGTCGGTCACAGAAGGTCACATTGGCTTTCACAACATCCAAATTATCTGGCGATAAGTTTCAACATTTTCATTGCACTGTGGACAAGTATAATATATTTTGCACCTGTAATAAAACGTCCCCTGACGATGTAAAATCTCCATTGTATTAATACACTTATTGTTCGTGTAATAATGGTATTATAAGGAATATTTACACTACCCAACAATTTAAAATAAGCCTAAGCCTCGAATCTAAACTAACGTTAAAAGCCTTGGATCGTTATTTACCTCGTATAGTGTAAATCTGTCAACGCTCTCCCGCGAATTGTAGCAATTGAGGAGAATGGCCAGCAGCTCATCGGCCGTGGTTCGCTCGCTAATAAGCAGGCTCTTGTACTGCGAGCTGGCCATGAGCGCAGAGTCGTGCACCTTAACCAGACCGCCGCGCCTCATCTGCAGGGAGAACCTAGCATGGGACAAAAGGCAATTCATTGATTACTAGTCGTAAACGACACAGCCTTTTTTCTAATTGAGTACAAAAAAATGTTACACTTAACTCTTTTTAACACTCCTAATAATTATGACTATTTTGAATTTTCTGCAAAAAAAAGTCATCTTTTAAATTTTATTTTGACGACAATAGTATTTTTCAGTCAACGAATAACGTCTTTCTTTGTCCGAGATTTCAAATAAACTGATGTACCTGATTTCTTAAACTTTTACATATTTATCATTTTGGTATTATTTTTCATTTAGGATATAATAACTATAATATGTATAAATATATATATATATATATATATATATATATATATATATACATATATATATATATATATATATATATATATATATACATACATATATATATATATATATATATATATATATATACATATATATATATATATATATATATATATATATTTATACATATTATAGCTATTATATATATATAAATATGTATAGGTAAAAGTTTAAGAAATCAGGTACATCAATTTATTTGATATCTCCAATTATAACGACAGTTTTGTTTGCAAATAAAATTGCGTAACTCAGTCAACGCCCAAGTTCAATTGAAAATAGAGTATTAAAGAAATAATAGTTACATACTAATTACGCTGCCACTCTAAATTATAGTGCAAATGTGAAAATCCATATCTCAAAAAAGTGATATATCAGTTTTTCCCACAGACTTAGAATTTTTCCTAGTTTGCTCTCACAGCTAAGCTAGGAATAACTAATTAAATTACGGTTAATTTACATTATACATATATTAATACAATACTCGACTATATTTCTGTACCTCATGTTTATTCTAGTCGCTACTTAATTTTCAAATTTTACTTATATTCCAATTCAGCGGGTTTGAGTTGAAATTCGAACTGTACTTAGCGATAATTATTTTAAATATATTCTGCCCGTGCTATGTGTACTATGTACAAGTTATTAGGTACATATTAAAGTAACAATTATTTAAATGGCTCGACGAACAGAAGCAGCATACTTTTTATTAAGATGAAACAGTATGGCCACTTATCGCACAAATGATGAAAGTCATCCCCAATTTTGAGTATAGTGATTTATAGTGGCGAGAATCGCTATTAAAATCGATTTGAATGGAGTGA
Organism: Druceiella hillmani; assembly: GCA_039881145.1. Classification (NCBI taxonomy): domain Eukaryota; kingdom Metazoa; phylum Arthropoda; class Insecta; order Lepidoptera; family Hepialidae; genus Druceiella; species Druceiella hillmani. Next base: position 16,362,114 of record JAYKKI010000008.1, on the reverse strand, counting down.
AATTGTATATAAATATATCCTATTCTAATCGCGAAAATCTATATAAATAAAACGCAATATCTGCCTGTCTATATTGTTGTCTGTTCGCTCATAACTATAGTTCTATTCGATGTCTTTATTCCCTAGGGTTTTGTGTATAAATCTTTGGTGTAAGTTCTCAGGTTAGGCCGTTCAGAGCCGTCTGCTTGTGTCAAGATAAATTCGATGCTTCTCGTTCATTCGCAACATTATTAATTAGCCAAACTTACTTGGAGTAGCCCTTAGGGTGGCACAGTTGGAGCGCGGCGGGTCGCGCGTGGTCGTCTAGCGCAAGGGCGGTGCGCAGGCCGGCGCTGCGCACGCGCACCTCCATGCGCAGGTAGAAGAGGTTGGGGTCGCGGTGCCGCATACGCACCTTGCGCAGTAGCATCCCCACCAGCTCGCGACTGCTAGTTCCCAGTGTTACACTCAACGTCTTGTACTCGATGTCCGGACGAAGGCAGCGCGCATATACTTTGATCGTTGTCTGTGGAGCGATGGAGTACTCATAATTAGCAAATAATTATTTAAAACATTTTTATTTATACGAAAAGTATATACTAATTCTAGAGCAGCAAACGTGCAATTTTTTCCAAAAATAAGAAACATAGAACAACCTCATATTCTCCATTCCTACTATTATATATATATATATATATATATATATATATATATATATATATATATATATACATATATACATATATGTATATATATACACACATATATACATATATGTGTGTATATATATATATATATATATATATATATATATATATATATAGGATATGCTGTAATGACGGAACACACACAATGTGGCGCTCACTAATGGTTTGTATACAAATGTTTATTCCTATATGCATATATTAAAAAACAAAAAGAAACCAGCATCTCTAGTGGATATAAGAGGGGTAATTAAAAATTAAAAAATTATCGACATGTTGGTGTTAGAATTATCAAATTTAAGACATGCTCAGATGGTGATTAATGGGTTTGTTAACGTGTTGTTTATATCCTAGATAGCATATTGTAGTTATAATATTAACCTTCAGGACGGTCTTCAGACGCATTAAAATATTTCCTTCCAGAAAAATATTTTTGCCATGTATTAATGAACTTAGCCGAGCAAAAATATATTTTATTCGTCACGGCACGGAAGGTGTCCTGGATGCACAAAGACACCATAAACAAATACAGATGTTAGACATGTTGAGAAATGTTATTTAAGGCGATATTATCAATAAAACAAATGAGATATCATAAAATAGCTTAAATTCTACTAACCCCAATATATCATGGACGTATTCATAATTAATGTTAAGATATTTTTTATTATAAAATATATCGTCAGAAGTTGGACGCAGTTGGACTAAAACTTATAAGATATGGGATAACTTTCTGTTATGTAAAGATAGAACCATAATTCCATACAATTTTTTACAGACAATTTGGTTCGGCACCAGACTGCATGAGGTCCAAAATAGATATATTCTCTTGTAATATCGATTAAAAGATAGAAAGTGGAGAAGAACGTGCAAGCTTTATTGAATACAATATGTATAAAGTTTTATCGTTCTAAAGGAAATGTACTGATAGCGAGTGACGTTGTTTTATATGGTACTAGATGTTCCACTAGATATTCATTAACTTTGAGCGACTCCGTACTTTTACACAATTAAATTAATTTCTTTTCAATTGGGTACTTCGTAAATGCACGTTGTGATGCTTTAACTTTATTATCCAACCACAATGCAACCGACACCCGAAGCCACTTCCTATACGGTGGGACGTTAAATAATTAAAATAATACTTTCATATTCCCATCTCTCACTTTCTCCGCAAGTTATATTTGAAGGTAATTCGTGGTAAATATGAGAGCGCAGCGAACAATGCGCGCAGCGTCGCGAGCCGCGTCGCATCGCGAGCGGCGCCACCGCGCCGGGCGGAGGTCGAGCGACGCGGTCGTCTATCGGTGCGCCCTCCGACCCGCAACTGACGACCTCATTCGCACTGCAAGTGACGCTGTGCATAGTGACGCTATGTGGTGGCTCGCCTTCTACTCGAACGAATGTATATTGATAGCGACTGGCTACTTGACATTTCTGTAATAGACTTGTGCCTATAATAGAGAGTAACGTATGACAAAATTTACTCTATTCTATTTCTGTTGTTGGAACTATCGCCTATTCACTTTTGAAATCCATTTGAAGTCAAATTTATATGTCCAACATATTAAAAAAAAACTATAAACACGTTTTCGTAACCAAAGGGTATATGAGACAAATCAAATGACCTCAAACTCGACGAGTTTATGGTTTACCATTGAGAACAGGGACTTCTTCCATCATCAGACTCTCCTGGCTAGTTGGTTGGTGTAACCAAAGGGCTCATTGAGAAAAGTTAAACGAGCTTAAACGCGATGGGTTTATCGTTAGCCATTGACAAGTATATGATCATATCAGCTCCTTAGTATTGTTGTATTGCTCCTTAGCATCAGAATTAAACCATATTATTATCAGAATTAAACCATATTATTGTGTTATCGTCACAATTAAACCATATTATTGTATTGTCACTAGAATTAAATCATATTTTGTATTATCGTTAGATTTAAACCATATTATTGTATTGTTGTTAGAATTTTATAAGTCTTAAAAGTTTAAAATCGATACGACAATTAAAAGAAGGTGAAAAGTGAGTTGTAAGACTTGTTTGTAATTTTAGGAAATTACAAGTCAAGTTACCAAATGCTTGTTAATAATGATAATACGAATAATGAGTAATTAAAAAGCGGTGCAAATAGATTCTCTGTAGAAAATCCAGTGCTGTTCCGGATATAATCGTACAAAAATAAATTAATCGCTCGTTCGCCTACCGGTCACGTCATTATAACGGAATATAGCGGATATACGGTTAAGGATAATTTACGTATGAGCTCATTGTTTTTTCGTGCAAACAAAAAAACAATTCGCCTTATTAGAGATAAAAATAACTTAGTCAGCTGATTAGTTGATATTCAATTTAAATTTGACTTTGGATTGCTCGTTTCCCTAGATACCGGTTCCCACGTTGTAATGAATAATATGACATTCACATGAAGTATTGTTTTTAAAATCTACGAAATTATATAATGTATGCCAAACTGTATTACATACAATAAAGTTAAAAGAAAATTTGTTTGTCTTTTCAGCATTATCTAAGTTGATTATTATTCAAAATATTTCCAATAGCCGTACAAATTCAGTTGCACTCTACGGGCCGTACTCTACGTTTAAGTACCGAGCCATAAGAGGCTATGAGATCTAAATGTTTGTGGAAGTAATAAATCGACGCGGGCGGACGAGCGCGGCGGCTGCACAGGAATGCGGTACCGGCCGCGCTGGACCGCATTTCTCAATCCTGTTCCGCGGATGGCCGCCCGCTCGGATGACATTCGATAAGAAGTCTCGCGCTCCGCATTCGGTTCGCATCCTGCTGTACCGCAATATCTTAAGGGTTTCTTAGATTATAAATTAACTTATGCAGCAAGTGTTGATTGTCATTTAACCAACGCGGATAACTATGGCTACGATAAATCGAGTCTAAACCACGTCCTATCTTTGTCTCGTCAATGAAATCCAACAATTACTCGTACGTTACTATTATTGGTATGCTAACACCATATTAACCGACTCATCGATACACGATCTTTAGAAATATCTTAAAGTTTGTCAATAATCTTCAATGCTTACAATGTGATTACTCATAATAATCATAGAAAAAGAAAAGGCTTAAAAGTATTTATACGTACTTCACTCGATACATGTATACGTCAATATAGTTCATGTGATCATATGAATCGATAGTTACTTAAATGTCCCTACAAGATTAGTATATACTCTTATAAGTACAAATAAGTATATTTTTAAGAGGTTATGAGAGAATGTTCATAACATTTTTTATAAATATCATTAATAATCATAAATGGAGAAGCCATAAATCGAAATACTAGTTTACTAAAATTTATATAACAGTGAAAGTACTCAGATAATCAGCCGACTTCTCTGACTAATTCGACGAGTACATAAATTAAAGAAAATATGTATAAATATGTTTTCTTATTCACTTATTGTTTTAATGGATCTAATAATAAATAAGTTAGACAGGGGGAATTGCTGGATTTACCACAAGGTCATTTGAAAGCTAGGAATAATTATCGTAAACAGTGAAAAAAAACACTGAACTATAACTGAAATTATCTACTTAACCGTTCAGTTCTCCTAAGGAACCCACTTAAATTAAGAGGTTATGAATTATTGGATCTTATTACTGGTAATTACTTTGAAACCAAATCAGTTTGAAAAGCAGTTGCGGATCGCTATAAATACGATTAAATTTTTAGCGTTAGAAAGTTGCACAAATAACGCGTACCTTGTAAATTTATCGCTGGACTCAAATGTTGTATGTAAAATTCTAGTGGCTGCATTTTCAATAACGAGCTTAAAGCCAAAGGAACCTCTCCCGAAAACAACAAATACCATTTAGTAATGATATAAATACACTTATGGCGTAATAGTTCCAAATATATAAAAAATTATTAGTATTTATAGCAAGCACTGTGACATAATGCAAAAGGAAACATTGATATTAATAAAATACCCCGCCGCGCCGGCACCGGCAGCGATTACAAAATTCTATCTTCGTATGACTCGGGAACAATGCATTGCTGTTGACCCGCACTCACTGATAACGATAATATCGTCAACTATTTATGGAAGTTTATTTATCCTCATTAGATTGTTTAGTTGGAAATTTATAAAATGAATTATTAGTTATCCTTGTTACAAATTATTATGCGTTTATTTCAGCTTCCTCATACTGCATGATAATTTATTTGCTTCTGTGAACGATACATTTCTATACGAGTCGATCGGTTGAATTTTCACCTTTGTATGATCTATTAGTTCGATATTATTGACATTTAATAGTTTTGTTTAGCAGTAATGTAGCGGCCCAACGGCGACAAATTTAGGACAACAGATATGAGCGCCAGTTTACTTGGACACTGTGGAACAATTGTCGCTCTGGCGTGGCAATTATGTACTTTGTGTCTTTGCATAAACAGGAAAGAGGTCACTTTGAAAAAGAATATGTTAATACTTATTGGTATTCACATCGCAACAGTTATTTTTTCATGCATTGGAATGAATGGAATATTATTCCAAAGTTTCTTTATAGTTACATAAATCATTTATTTCGAAACAACGAAATTATAAATTTTATTATTTTGGCACGTCACAGAAGTTTTAGATTATTCAAAGACTTAAAAGATATTATTCTGCTTAATATCGAACTTTTATTCGATTCTGCCAAATTGTATGCAAAAAAGAATAGGCAAGGCTTTCTTTCTTGATTAATTAAATAAATACAAATTTTAAGAATATTTCTGTATAATTTAAACATCGCGTATAAATACCACGTTGAATTTTTAATTACTCACTTGGTTTTCAAACAATCGAAGTTTATTGAACACAAACTTCATTTGGCAGCTGGAAGTAGTATTAACAGTTGGTATTCAATTTTATTTAATTACATTCTCAATTTAACTTCTCTATTTAAATGCTTTCCGGTAAATAGAAAAATACCAAATAAAACGATTAGAATATGTTTTTATGCATTCTAATGTGAAGAATTTACATCAATCATAATTTTTCTCTGTCATTAAAACTTTTGTTAGATTTAGATTGTAAAATTGTTCGTAACAAAAACAAACCTCTGGTAATGCGATACTGATACTTTGTAAATTTATGTCTATATAAACTAATTCCAATATTTCAGATTTTTAATTTTAAATTGTTCTTATCGATAGTTTTTCGGATCGTAAGGGGGTGATAGCGGTTTTTGACGATGACCATGAAAAAAACATTTTTTCGTTCCCCTCGCCCTTGAAACAATTTACCAAAATGCAAAAGTTTGTTAGATTTGTGTTTATCCTTTGTCAGTAATTTTAAAATCTTCTTACAAGATCCGATTGCTCCTCACTGGTCATAAGGTGACTCAAGTTGTTGTAAATAACATTTAAATACATTTAACGAATTACTTGTTCATTGTTATAAATCAACAAACAAACAATTCCTTAGTTAATAATAATAAAAGTATGAAGTAAATCTTACATGAAGGTTCCGCGGGTCAAAAGTGAGCTGAATTGGCCTCGGAGGTATGTGAGCCATTGTGGTGCACTTCATTGTTTATACAAATTCCAAAGCACTCACGCCAATTACACACAGTCTCATAAAATACAGTCACTCACTCGGTGTAAATATTTTCGAACTTGTCTGTCTGAATGCAAACTCTCAATGCGGGAAAGTTTTTCTCACAACAAGAGGAACGCGGACACGTGCGTTCAACAAAACAGCTCGTCGAAGACTGCGCGCGCGCCGGCCAGGTTTCCAGATGGGAAAGGAAATCGATCCTCGGTCCCGCACCCCGCGTACGCCGGACCTTTCCGTGGGTAGGATCAAATTTAACCCTCTTTCCGGCGGAGTTACAATATCGATTATTTACTTGTCTTTATTAAGGGATTGTAAGTATATGTAGCGAATGGGTGTAACTTAATTACAGGTTATAGTAACTTTTTGTCGCGAGCAGTTGTAATATTAAAATTCTTTAAATAATTATGACTGTAAGACTATTTTAATATTGGAATTAAGACTATTTTAATATCAAATCTTGGAAAGATTTGCGATTTTGAAATTTTGTGGAAAACTAATTACCTCTATATACATATAAAATTCAATGTGTGTCTATATGTATACCTTCTCTTTATAAACTACTACAATTTTAAATTGTTTTCCATCAAATTGTGTACACTTATTTTCTAACAGCAATAAATCTGAAGGGCGTGATGATTCCCCTCCATGCCCGCTTACCCTGTAGAGTGGTGGAAGTTCCTATGGGAAACATACTTTGTTATTTATAATGATACACTGTCGTTTTAACTTTTTTCACAAAAGTTGTGTCTCGATAGATAACGTTAATTAAATTTACTTGTTTGGCCGTAATATTGACGATCTTGAGAACGACACATAGCGATACATATTAAAGGGCTCATACTCATAAAACTTTGAAATTATTTGACGAGACTTCTAATTTTGTTACCAAATATTTTTTAGGACGTCATTCATGAAAATTCAAAAAATATCTATGAAATGACTTTGATTTGGATCTGGGTAATCCAAACCTAAGTCCGGGTGAATCTGATAAGGAATAGAAAATAAAGAACCATTTTGAGGGTCAAAACCGAAAGAAAAAAACATAGAAATATGTGTACGAAGATTTATATATGTGTAAAAAATGTATAATGATCATAGAATAAAGATATTTCATTAAAATATATAGTTTTAATAACCATATTCATATTATAAAGTTTTGACATAAATAAAAAATACATCTAAATGCAGCACTCATTTTACAAGAAAGTTATTGTTGAAATGTTTGCATTAAGACCATTTTTTGGGAAAATATTGAGAAGCTTTAAAATATTAATTTTGTTTATAAAAAAGTCATAATTACCATATATATTTAAGGTATTTTCAGAGTTCTAAAGTAACAATTTGTTTATAAATTTTTGACGAATTTTATATAAAAGCGTGTTTAAAAGAATTATATATTTTAATTTTATTTTCTATCTCCTTTCGTCCGTTTTGCTTTAAAACGTACGTTCGTAGGTTTCAACATTAAACCAAATATGAGGTCGGTGTTCATGAATAGATGGAAAATTTGAATAGAAAAATAGTAGCGGTAACATATTCATCAAAAACCTGTTGAAATCAAACAAACTGCGCTGTAAACAAACTGTGCTGAATATTTCCTAACAGACGGCCTCCTGAAGAGGGAAAGCCGTGGCAGCACTTGCGACACCGGAACGCCAAATCTGCATCATTACGGTCGGCAGCATCATAATCGCTCTAACAACTCCGTACGTTGACTCATTACCGGTGATGAGTCGCGAGCAGTGCGTCATGCGATCGTGCTCCATCGTCAATGGCGGGCCGCCCGCGCTAGTGCCCCATAATCGAGCTCGATGTTTACAGTTGAGAGGCGATGTCTAGCGTGTTTAGAGGAAATTATACATACGTAACAAATCGATCATTACTGACATTAAATTTGGTCATTTTAAGGTGGCTATAAAATTTAGTGATCGATGTTTTCGTTTCTATATATTTCTTCGCTGCATTGCATATATTTTCTTCTAAGACCACTGGACTTTTACGGTAGTTTAAATGATCCACCACATCACATCATGGCCACTATACTTTGATCACATTTTGACCGTAACATAATTTATATTTCTTTAAACGTGAATTAAATATTCTTTATATATGATACAACAAATCTAAAAAACGGGGCAATTAATCTAAATGGTAGTAATATAAAATTACAATTATGGGTCTGTGGGTTTGTAGTCTAGTCGTTGACCATATGGATGTTTGATTGTTGTTCAACTAATTTATCAAATTATTTCATAATTGATGAAATACACAGGTCAATATTTAGTTATTTTTTAATTATTTTGTGTAAATTTGTTTACAGCTGCATGAACGTCGCGCAGCATCAACTTAGCACCGTAATGACAAAAATATTTTCTCCAGAGACACGAACGAAATCAGCAGACTGGTCTTAATTCAACCGCGCTGACATACTTCCGGAAAACTATTTCGGGCGAATACTTACCGTTACCTAAATAGATTTCTCATTAGTGGTTGGTCCAACGCAGGGCTACATTGTGTCCAACTTGAGCGACGTGTGAAATGGCGGTGCCGGCGCTAATGCACCGATTAATGGGAGGTCGCGACGAGAATGCGGGTATTAATCGATGAGGTTTGAGCAGGGAATTGTTTCAGCGGAGAAGATTAGACGTTTTTAGGTACAAGTATACAATATGAATCGTAATAACGGATATTTTGAAAAGCTTAAAATAATAGATGTATTCAGGTGTATTTCAGTTAATGAAGAATTACCATTTTAAGACTTATACGAAATTATTAGTCGTGCTGCAAACGAAGTCTGGCAATTTAGCGGAACCTCAAGTAACGTAAACTCAAAACTGTGGTGGATGTAGGGAAGCATTGAAGTAATAAATACTACAGATAATTCACTAATTAGCTTTCAATAGATAGCTTTTACGTAATGTATAAACATCTAGGAGTGAAGTAGGATTATAATAGAACAAATATGTCTGTTCTATTACTGCAATATACGGTTAAAGAAGTCGTGTGCCTTTCTTGTAACTTATATTCTATATAAAATATTGGAGTTATACCGTATATATTAAATACTTTTATCCTAAATGTCCTACTTTATATAAAAAAATATTAGGCGAATTTCAATAACGCCCTGATTTATACTAGGTCACCTTAATGCCTTTCGACCCGTGTTTTATAAACTGTTCTTGCGAAGTGACGCCAGTAAGTACTTCTCATCTCAATCGTAGATGTACAGATTCTTTCGTTTGTATTTTTATCTTTTATTTAAATTCATATTGTGATATTTTTACGATCGACTATTACTTGCTCCACGCAAAAACTTTACATACTACCACGATTATGGGATGAGAGGAACGAATAATGAAAGGGAAATACGGGAAGACGTAGAGTGCCACACTCATTATTCTGCTGTTAAGAATTCGCGTATTCACCAACATTTTTGAGATAATCTCTTCCAAGCTGGACGTCAAATTTTTGGCGTATAACGTCAAATGCTTACAAACGTCCGGAAGTTAGCTACTAAGTAAACTTTCCCTTTATGACAAATGCACATGTCGCGCCCATAACTGGCGACGAAAGCAAATGCATAACTAATTTAAAATTGTTTTAAGTGCTTTTGTTCACCTTCAATATAATTTACATTACGTTGAAACATATTCACTCGCGCATATTCAAATATATACAGTTTCATTAAATCACAAAAATATATCAAATAAAGAAGATAAAACAATTAATGATACAATGTTGTGTAAATTGAATGTAGAAAGCCTTAACAAACTAAGTTACGAAACTTAAGAACGAAAAGGCTGAGGTAGGACATATGGTACCTTACGGAATTTAATTTCTGTCATATCAAAAGTTAAAAAAAGAAATATTAAATCCTGACGAAACAAAAAACATAAATCCCGGTCGACAAGGACGAGTATAACGATCTTCACCGTCGGCAGGACGCAGGACGCCACATGGTGTCTTCTGGGGGAGCTTTTTGCCGCCCGAAGCGCAGGTGGCGCGAGCACGTGGCATCCGGTGCCGAGGTTTCCGCCGGAGGGCGCTTACAAAAGCTTAATGCCCGATTACTTTTCTCAATCACGTTCTTAGCTTGATTAAGGTGCCTTATACGTTCACTTAAATGTTCTTTATTTAAGAAGAGTATAGATTGTTTGTGGAATTTTTGGTAATATAATTGGTTTAAAATGTCAGCGTTAATAGTGGACGGAATCAAATCTAGCTTAAGTCTGTAAGATTACCGCAAAATAATGTTTGTGTTATAAAAACAAAACTAACCGTAGAATTTTGAATATACGCAATGCTGAAATTTAACCATACCTTGGGGTAAATTATGAATGTTCCAGCGGCAGAGAAGGTAATGAATAGGGTAATGCTAACGTCCATTATGTCGCGAAACATGTAAAGTCGTCTTAGGTAAATGTACACCCCATCCTACCACCCTGTTTCGGCACGTTAATGTTTAAGTAGGGCTGCACAATTATCACTGCTGTTTAAGTTTGCATACAGAAAGAGACAAATAAATCGAATTGGTTTGGGTCCATAAAAGTAAATTAATTTATAAGTTATTTTATAGAACATTTGAATAGGTCCTTATCTTTTCTCGCTAATAAAATGTATAACGTAAATAGTAGTCATTTCTGGAACGGTAGTGAGTTTGCAGTTAATGGAATGTAAAAACGAAGTGGTTATAATTAAATGTTGTTAGTCAGTTTTAATCAAACAACTACAGTATCCAATAGTCAAATTATATTACTAATAATTATATCATCTTGATACAGAATATATTTAATCTACTTCTTTTAATCGTGTAGTTGTTATTATTCTAACGTTGTAATATTTGTTCCTTGAAGTCCTTGCTCTAGATTTATATAAGTACAAAGCACTTATATGCATACGGAGGAAAGAGCACAAAAAGAAAGACAAGATGTTGCGAACATAAAACGTCGGATAAAGGAATCGAAAATAGCCCTTCACTGTTTGGAGAAGAGTGGTTTGTAAGTAGGGTCGTAAAACCGAAATATATTCGTTTCGTACCCGAACAGTTGGGCTGCTTATACCGACAATGGGGTCACAGCTTATGATGATTAGAATACTGATCTCGGACATGGCTGTTGTTACAATTCGGTGTCAACATTAGAATTTTCTATTAATATACAACTAACAATCTGAAAAAATACTTAATTTTTTAATAGCCGCATAGAGAATCACATATATTTAAAATCTTAGCTTAATCTCACTTAAATTCTCTCATCTCTCACTTCGTTAATATACATTTGAACAGAAGCGAATATACGATTTATTACACTTCTAAAAGTTACGTTTCTTCGCCATATAATTTTTACTGAACCGATCCTTTGTCACTCCGCATTGCTGATATAATGCGACAGTAGTAATCACTGTTTACCGACGAGCATTCTGTACAGATCCCATATCCAAAAACATAATAGCGTTACTTTTATGTTGACATTCGATCATTCGTCTGATAATTCGTGTCATACTTTTGGACTATTAAACTTGACATACTGTGGGTATTTTTAATGTAACACGCGTATATACTACATGTATAATTTTAAAAATAAGACTAAAAAGGAAATAAATTGCCCATCTTCACTGCGAATAGTTTTCTATTATACTTTATGGGAACATAGAATACGAAGTATGAAAGTGCCTGGTTAAAATTGATAATCTGTGTCATTTTCTTTAACTTCAAAATGCTGAGGGAAAATAACATTTAAAAATGTTATTAATCGATTATTAGCAAAATAAAACCTACTACTAGACCTAGTACTATTAGACCTTGCACTACAAATACTCACTTAAGTCTCAGACATACTTAGTGTCACATAAACATTTAAGGGTTACATAAACTTTAGGGTCACATAAACATTTAGTGTTTCTATTAAACTGTTAACGAGTATCAATATCATTTTTCACTGGGCAAATATATAACCTATTATATCTTTGTAAAAAAGATAATACTATAATATAAAAGATATATTTGTGATAGTGAATTTCTTAAAGACTATAAGATTTAGAACCATAGTTATAGTTTTCTGGTAAACTTTAGGTAAGTTGCTAATAACGCTATGTTTTATCATTTTGAGTACAACCACTATTTCAAAGATGGAAGAGGGGTCATATTTCTACCTTATTTAAAAATTCTGAAAAAGTTGATATCTTTGCTTGATGTCTAGCGGGACACATACAATTGAAGATAAAATTCAGATGCTACAGTTGCCCCCTTTAAAATTTTCATATAAACACTTTTGAATGTTAATTAATATATGTGGGTTAATATAGCTTTATCATTACGTCAAATTTTCCTTTTGAGAAAGAGAACCCTAGTGTAAGAGGTACTTTTTATTAGATTGATCCCATACTCGTAAACTTAGTTTTATTATGGAAGTCAAAATATGTTTCTTGGACCAATGAATCACAAATATATCCTGAATATTCATTATGTTAAAAACTTATTAGATTCACACACTTTAATAGCGTAAAAATTACGATGTCAGTACGGAGACTACGCAGCTGAGTTTGACCTGATTCACTTGATCAATTTTCCAATTCTATTTACTGTATGTAACATTTGTCAGCGATTCATATTTTACCCTTCCCAGTCTACATTTCTTTCAAGACAGACAAACTTATTCAGTCGTGGTCGCTTACATATGTTACAAATGCAACAAGATGTTCTATTGTCTCATCGTTTGCACTTAATTATATTCAATTGTAGATACTCCACACATTATATAATCTCGTAAAGACGAGATTAAAACAATTATTCGCCACTTCAAATTATGTAACTTATACCGTCACCGAGAACTGCTGCGCCATCAGCCCGGCCCTCTGTTAGACGACAACGGGAGCTTTGGTTTATTAAAATTGTGAAGCTCTGTCGTTTCCGGTCGCGCCGTATCATCCCGGTGCATATTTATAACGCAACGAAATGTGAACACGTTCCGGTGAACCGTTTTCCACTCGAATTTAATTATTTCAGGCGGAAATTAAAATCATAATCCGTGAGACAGACGTCATGACGTGTTTCAAGTAGTTTAGTTTTCATCTTATTATAGAAAACTAGTAGTCTCATCCGAAGTTAACAGGCTGGAAATAGGTTTTGTAGGAAATAAATATCACTCTCTATCTATAATTTCATACGATACTGCGCGTTCACTCCATCTTCTACCTAGATAAGGTAAACCTTGTACCTGTAAATTATAATACCACGTTTCTTTACCACTTCATTTATTTACATTATCTTCTATTTTATAACATTTTTATAACCTGGTAGGCTGGGACACCAATTTTTTCTTTAATTTCTCATAATTATTGTGTATGAGAATATTGTAATCATAAATGTCCAAACCGTCTAAATAATACGAGTAGGAATGTAAGGTAAGAATGCAAAGATCAGTTTTTTAAACGACACAGATTTATCTTCAGCCCTTCTGCACTTTTTATTTAACAAGTTTTTTCAAAATTTTTATACACATTCAAATAGTCTATAGTCACGTGGTATAACATCTAAGATAAACGAGTGCAGTATGCGTAGTAGGACAAATGTGCCTACGCTTACTCATAAATCTGTAAACTTGTTTCGAATTGTCTCAAACGCCCAGTTCACGCAAAAATTATTGAGCAATATAAATTTGAAGGTATCACCATAAACACATTTAAATAGTTTTATTTTCTAGCCATTAGATGGCACCGCTTTAATTAAAAGGTAGTGTCCTTGAAGTAAAAGTTGTTTACGTTGGTAACTTTGAATAAAACTAAGTTTATATAGAAATACTTACTCAATTTATTATTTCATTGCCTAATATAATTGGTTACGAGCCCAAAACGCAAGAAATATTGACTGTTTTGCAAAATTTAGCAAAGAGCAAATATATTGAAGTTGAAAACTATCATGGCAGTGCTGTAAAGAATTTAACTTCATTTTAATATGGAAGTCAGAAATTTCATGGAAATTTGACGGCAGAAATTTCTCAAGTGTGTTTTGAGAGCGAAAGATTTGAATATATACAATCCAAAACCTACAGATAATGAAGCGCAACTATGTACAATGAAACAAGGACGACGGAATGGCTATGTTTTTTTTGACATCATCAATGGACCTCAACCAGATTTCTCTGGCAGAAAACGGCGACACAGCGAAAGATGTGATAAATAAATTAGAAGCTATATATGAACACAAATCCAAATTCAATAAGATTATGATGCGTGAAAACTAATTCTACCAGTACACATATTGTCCAAGTGTAAAAGGTTTAATAGAAGGTTTAGCGAAACAGCTCAGAGAATATGGTGAAAAATTGAGTGTTGTGGCAGTGATTATCAAAATATTAAGTTAATTTCCCCCACACACCCTTTTCCGTGAGAAGCATGGTTAATACTTGACGCAGATATCAGACTACCCAAAATTTAAATTCACGTTTAATCGACGAAGAAGCGAACCTAATAAACAAAAATCCACAAAAAAAATTAACACAGTGGGAAGTCAAAAAGTACTTCCACAAGCGTTGAAAATAACTTAAGGCATCGATTTGTAAGCCGTAATTATAACAAAAGAGGTCATTTCGCAAGGCATTGCAGAGCACCCAAAAAATATATTCATAAGAGCCGAGAGCAGCAAAATATGTTAGCATTCAGTGCAAAAAGAACTTTGTCATGTCTGAGTAAAAATAATACTTGGATATTGGACAGCGGAGCGTCACTACAGAAGACATACAAACATGAATTCTTCTGTGAATATAAAGAGTATAATGGCTATGATAAGAAGATAACTGTCAAACTAGGAAACAAGCAAAATATAGAAGTTCTTGGTGAGGGGTCAATACTAATTAGAAGAAAGGTGAAAGGTCAGTGGGTAGATAGTATATTAGAAGATATACTTCATGAAACTATTACATATAAATTTATTCTCCAAAGGAACAGCAACCAGAAGAGGTTATATGATATTTTTCATGTAAATAATAATAAAAAATAAAGATTTTACTCAAATAATGAAAGATAATACAGTGATCACGTGTGAATATCTGAAAGAGAATCATCTTTATGAGTTGGAAATAAAAACGGTTATACAAGAGAGCTGTAATATTATCCAGACAGATATCAAAGTGTGGCATGATCGTTTGGGGCACTTAAATGTAAAGAATTCGAAAATATGAGTAAGACTGGAGCAATTCCTATTAATCTGGTTGGTATTGACAATTTTATATATCAACCCCAGCATAACGTGCGCATTCCACACACCGATAATTGTGGTGTACGTATTTGCATTGAATTAAAGCATTTTCTTGAAAGTAGAGGTATAAGAAGTGAGTTTACTGCCCCTTATACCCCACAACAGAATGACAGGGCTAAGAGAGAACTGCGTACAATAAGGGAAAGTACAAGGTCAATGCTTTATGCGAAAGACATACGCATAAATTTATAGGCTGAAGCCGCCAACTGTGCTATCTGTCTTTTAAATAGAAGCTAATCTAGTCAAATCATTGATATGACACAATCAAAGATCAAACTTGAAATATATTCGAATATCTGATTCAGTGGGATATTTACATGTTCCAAAAGAAAAATGGAAGAAATTAGGTAAGAAAAGAACTAAAATGGTATTAATTGTATATGAGCAGGGAAACAATAGAATATATGACCAAAATACAAAAAAGATACATGTGGTAAGAAAACGTAATGTTTGATGAGTTTAGCAGTATAATCAAACAAAGACAAAGTTTTATTGAGATACAAACTAATGGACAGGGTGCAAATGAAGACCATCTCGTGTTGTCACCACAAGTAAATACACCAGATGGACTTGAAGTTTCTTCAAATGGCAATATGATGAGTTCTGAGGATAAGGATGCTACTTATTATTCACCAAGGTATATAATAATGGAAGAACGTAGCAATGTAACTCGAACACCCTGGAGAGATAGAAATTTGGAAATGAATTTAACTGAGGTGAATATACCAAGTACAGTAACTGGTATTAACCAACAGAACAGGAAGAGGCAGTAACTGGTATTAACCAACAGAATTGGAAGGAACCTGTCGAAGATAAGCTTATTTCCAATAAGGATAACAATACGTGAACAATAACAAACAAAACAGGAAAAAAGTATGTTAAATGCAAATGTGTTTTTAATATCAAAAGGAAAAAGGAAGGAGAGATAGAACAGTACAAAGCTCGCCTTTGTACTGTAGGTTTTTTCAAATAGAATATATTGACTATAAGGAAACATTCTCACCAACTACCAAATATGATTCTATTAGGTTGCTATTGAATATAGCATCAAGAAATGATTTAGACATAGAACAGTTTTGATGTAAAAACTGCTTTCCCGTATGGCAAGATATTGGACGAGATCTATGAGGAGCCACAAGAGGGTGTTAAGGTCGATTCATCTAAAGTATGTAAGTTGAACAAATCAATACACGGTCTCAGTCTTCTAGCTGTTGGCATAGGAAGTTTATATCATTTGCTACTACCTTTTAGCAAACAACTGTGGTTTTGTGAGTTATTTTAATGATACCAAAATACTGTTAATATTTATGTCGATGACGGATTACGTGGATGAAGAACTTTGAAATAAAGACTTTGAATTTTTTCAGACAATTCTTTTGTTGGTATGGAGATAAATAAAACACATAGTTGTATAGCTATAAATCAAAAAAATTACATTGAAAGCATAATAAATAAGTTTAATATGTCTGAAATTAAGGGCTGTAGTACGCCAGTAGATGTGAATGTATAATTGCCAAAAAATTCAAACGAAATTGTTAATTATAATTATCCATATAGGGAAGCAGTGGAAGCATTGTTATTTTTGTCCTCGGTGTCCAGGTCACATATAACTTACGCAGTAAATTAAGTAAGTAGATATGTGAGTAATCCGGGAGCTATTCATATAAATGCCGTGAAAGGAATAATTTCTTATTTGAAGTATACAAAAGATATGTCGATTTTATGTGATAGCAACAAAAAGCTGATTGGATATTCAGATTCTTACTTTGCGGGTGATAAATATATAAACTTGTATCGAATTGCCTCAAATTCTCAGTTCATGCAAAAATTATTGAGCAATATAAATTTGAAGGTGTCACTGTAAAACTTAACATTTTTGCGAATAAGGGAAAGCGATCAAGACAAAGTATAATTTCGATACGTCTCACTGCATAAACGTTTCACAATCGTTATTGTACATATTAATATGTTTACAAATATTTGTAGGACTACACAAAATATCAAGGCGAGGGCTTTAATCAACAACAAGTCAAAGTATTTTACATTAATTTCGAAATTCTTTGAAAAAAATTGTATAAATATTGCGCCGAAGGGGTATTTAAAACGCTGCTATGAAGCTGATTACGTTTATTGAAATTTATTTTAAAAGGAGGGTTTCCCATAAATAAAACGATCCTTAGAAAAGTGAAAAATCGTTAAATAATGCAAAAGAAACACAGTAATAAGTTTTCTTGACACTAGACCATATATTTCGTAGAGTTTGGATGTTACTTTTTAAATATAAATATTATCAAAATGCATATCATTTCCAAAATGTTGTCCAGTACTTTGTTTTATTAAGTCTCTACTTCATATAACATTTTGTTTATTAGGCAAATCGAATTATTTGAATTTATTTATTTTTTCTAAACCCAATGATTTATAAATCTAACATGACTCTTAATATATTTACAAGTAAAACTTTCTATTCAATTACAATGCCATGCGACAAAATTATTGTGATATCAATTAAAATATTTGAATTCACAAAAAATTCTTGCCGTAGGTAATTGAGACGAAAATACGTAATCGAGATGTGGTTATAAAGAATGTTCTTTAATTTGTTAATCAATTTGTAAACTAAAATAATTTTTGCGTTTTTAAATAAAATGAAATGTGGCGGAATATCTACTTTTCTTGTAATGTTAATAATACAATTTTCGAAAACGATTTTTATCAAAACTTAATAGTAAATAATCTTTTTTTCCGAATGTTGATATAACATAATTTTACACTGACTTAGTTTTTTAAACAAATCACTCAACGAGTTTTTTAAACTAAACGGTAAGTAATTTTTGAATTTTAAAATAAGTTAGACATTTATAGTTTGAATAGTATATAAAAATTCAGAGAATTTCGTTGAGATTGCGTTTTACGACAATAACCTTAAATGAAGAGTTGAAATTATTTTTGAGTTTATATAGATATGGAGTTATCGAAAAGTTAAATTCTTGACCTTTTCGATTTTAATAATATTCAGTCAAGATGGCCTATTTGTGCACAGCGCCCTAGATATTGTAAAATACTATCTGTACGTTGCTTTAGTTTGCATCTTCAGTTTTATCACTCCTTGAGTTTTTATCACTCCTCCAAAACTAACGGTACCTATTGTGACTCACAATGATAGGTGATATATCCCTACTCACAACAATTGTCGTCACTTTTTGCAATTGCGCTGCTCATATGGCCTCTTCTATGATCTTTAGTTGATGTTCTTCAGTGTTTAAGAAATTTCTTCTTGGAGATTCTAATTCAGCAACATCCCATCCTCAGTTTTCATTAATGTGCTTGAGTACTTGAATGCACCCGGTTACAACTCTGTACAATTGTTTCATCTTTATGTAACGGAGCCGAGTTCCGACAGTACTCTATGTTCCGACCAAGTCCCAATTCTTAGACCCAGTCCTTAGAGTTAGTTTCGGGTGGTTAGACGGGGCGTCTACTTAAACCTTTATAATAACCTACTCTGCCGCTTTTCACTGTGTTGCTGGATTTTAATGCAGATGTTCTCAAACTTGCGGGATTTTATCTGTACGGTAGAGTTTAAATCACTGATTTTACATAGCAGAATTTATTACAATGTGTGTACAAATTTTGTTTAATTGATGCCTATGTTTGATTAATTTGTTAATTATAGGATGAAATTAAAACTTAAAATTATCGCAACATGTGTATGTATACATAAGCAACACTAAAGCTTCCTCGCCGATAAGTTGCTCTGCTTTTCGTGATGCTAAAAATATTCTCCAATAACCGGTCACTTGAATTAATAGAGATGGAAAAATGCTAATATATCGTATAAAAATAAGAAAAAAGTCAGCAATTTTCAATCAAATATAGACTTTTATATTTTCCTGTAAACATATCGTTCAGTAAATTTCCTGCTACTACGAAAATAATAATGAAAATTTATTGTAACTTTTATCTACGAACATCTTGCACAGACCAGGTGGCTCTTCCAGTATTATGGAGAGCCCAAGCAATTAATACCATAATGTTAAGTTTTCCTTGTATCCATTAGGGAGATAATAGAAAAGAGAAACATCTTACACAAACGTAATGGAAGTCTTTAGAAAAGAGAAAACTATTTTTAGAAAGGTAATATATATAAAAGATATATTTATTCCTACATTTACTATTTATATATATATATATATATATATATATATATATATATATATATATATATATATATATATATATTTATTCTGGGATTTTGGTAACCACGCCATTAATTTTGGACAATGTACATGAATGTCCACGCACGTAGGCGCGTGGAACTAAAACTTTTAGAGTGATGCGATAATTTCAAGATTCTAACTGGTGACATTTTTTTATGTAATACACGATGATCGGTTTATTCGTGATTTGACGTAGACAAAAACGAAATTCGTTATGTAAAACTTAAAGAATAAGGAATATTGAATATATTTCGCGTTAATTTTGTAGAAATTCATTATTCACAATTAAATGAAACTACGTGATGTAGTATTATTTCTACTTTCTTTAAGTTTTGTGGTAAAGAACTTAAAGAAAGTAGAAATAATACTACATTACGTAGTTTCATTTAATTGTGAAGAATAAGGAATAACAAATCAGAACCTTTATAATAATAGTTAAGAGCAGATGCCAATCAAATTCTTTGATGATTAAATAAAGAAATATATTAATGATATGAATGTACTATATTTACGTAATCCTTTATATCTAATTAAACTAGTACGGGGATGATACTTGACGATGCACCGATGGCGAAACTTATGCCCGGATGTTGCAAGGGGATTCCCGATTGGACACTTCCCGTTTAGCCCTTTCCGGAGCGACGTTACAAGTGAGGGCACCGTTCACCGGAACCTAACATTTCACCGATGCGGGCTCCGTGCAGAGTGTCACGCTCAGATTGGCACTCATTGTCATGTGTCTAAACACAAATAACTCTTCCGTAACCTATTTTTATATTGTGTACAAACGCTTATATGTTATGGATGCATTAATAAATAAATTTAATTATAAAAAAAAGTTTTAAATTTTGTGTAGATGTATTTTTTATCACTTCATTGAAATTTTATTACCATTACAAAAAAGTATATTAAAATTCGTTTTTATATCGTTTATTAAAAATCATTTGTGAAACGATTTTTAGTTCCAGTAACCATAGTTCATATCAACAAAGAATTTTATACATCTCGTAGACAAATCGTATGCTAGTGTGTCGATAATCAAACGAGTAGAGAAGAACAGCTTAATACCGTTGAAAAATATATAATTTGTTTATAGAGGGCCCGTTATAATCTGTTTGTAGAGGGTACTATTGAAAATAGATGGTAACTACGCGAGAGCGGTGAGAACAAAGAACACAACTAAAGAACCTGTGGTAAAAACAAAGAGTTTGACTCTCTTCTTTCCCTCTCCATCTATAATCAAATTACATCGGAACTTAACCCTTTAACATGGTATTAAACTCTTCAATAATATTGAATTCTTCCTTTCAATAATAGGAATATATTACAGAGTATTTTATTATTTTTTCGCATCTCTAGACTGACAGCTATAAATATAATTTACCTATAAAGGTTTAATGGATCAATTTCAACAAAACTATTTTGTTCATTCAGTATAAAAAGTAAATTTATTATTTCTTCATAAAGGTACATCTACAATTAAATACATAAATTATACTTTAATTAATAATTAATTTTGAACAGGTTTAGAGATTTCGACACATATACATCGGTATAATATAAATATATCAGTGAAATTAGATCAACGTGACCTTCTAACGATTCCCGTGAAATAGTTATTTCCATCATATACAGAGGCAATGGGAAAATTATAACATATCAGTCGATACTAATACAATTTATCCGTCCTTCATATATTTAAATTGAATCTAATCTCGCTGTGACAAATCCGAAGCGATGAATCGATTGAATAATTAAAATTCCTACCTTGAACGCCATCATCCATGGCGCGATGTTGCGCAACATTATGACACACGATTTAATGAAGGAAGTGAAAGCGGCTCGCATCAGAGTTTAGTAAAAAAAATTATGAGAACGATCTACGATAACGCTTTAACTGACCCGATTTCCGCATCACGCGTTCGCCCTTGGCTGGTCGCGTATAGTTCATCATTGTGCGGAAAAGATGATTTTAAACCGCTGCAAAAAACGATATCCACTGTTAAAAGCGTGTAACCGATACTTTGCAACAATACGAATTTTCAATTGTCTCATAGCTAGCGCAAAAAGGTGACATACAATTAAAATTGAAAGAACTTGGGAAAATAATAAGCTACAATATTGTATAATACATCGTTTCAAATGAGTTTGCTCTGATATATATTAAAAAGATTTTCTACAGATGCATTCGAATATTGAGTGCATATGAAGTAGTGTACCAGATCTAATTTGAAAAAAATTAGGGAAAAGTTAGGGACTTGAAAAGAATGCAATTTTCAATAGCTATATGAAAATATTTATTTACGTTTCACAATAAAAGTACAATCATACTAACATTTTGAGTAAGTAATTAATCTCGTACCTGAACAATCTAACATGATTAATAATTAATAAACAAGGTTTTTGAAGACCAATAATCATACTTTAACATATATACATAATTAACAGCGCTAAAATGAACTAGAAAAAATTTAAAAAATTTTGCTTATTTTCCAAAGTCGGAACATTTCGCTCGTATACTATTCCAAACTGAAACCACATGCAAACGGGAAGAAAATAAAGAAGCATACTTAATGAAAGTGAAAATTCATTGTTCGCTTTCAATTTTCCGTGTTTTGTTTTGGGGTAAAATTGGAGTTACTTAGAATCCTTTACTGTCGAAGATCCCGTTCATGGCGTGCACAAGGCGGGGTGTTTATTATAACAAACGTATCCAGGTCATGATGGAACATTCGCGTGAAATAGGTTATAGCATGCAATGAAACAATGTTGTTAAAAATGGATCATTTATAAAAAGAACTAATAGCGTGATTTTAATGGGCTAGTGTATAATTCATTTTTGTTCGAGGTTTTTTCAACGGTTTTGAAAGTTATACTAAAGTTAAACATGCATGCAGTGATGATACTTTATTCATGATAGTTATTGAGGTATGTATATGTAAATACATAACACGTGTTTTATATGCATACAAATCTAAGTTATATTTGTGCTTTTAAATAATGTTTTTAGTAATTGAAACTTAATAGTGGTCCATATAAAAAAAGACATTCATTGATTGTGAATATTCGTGATATAAATAGTGCTTATAAGTTTTTTAAAATAAATTTTAAGTGTATTCCTGTAAGTTGGGTTAAGTTTCGGTATGTATTTATTTGCATTATAAATTATTAACAATTTAATTATTTGATTGAATTTATATTTTACCAGCTGTATTTATAATCATGGTCCAGTCCTTTTATTATTTACAACGACAGTTAAGTACAACTTCTAACGCGCGTACGACAAAAGTATTTAATTTCTTTTAATTAATTTATTTAATTTTCAAAAGCTTTAGTAATTGTACTCGTAATGCGGGTTTTTATAAGCTCGCGCTTTCTTATAATAATAAGATCTCGTACATTACGAATGAATTATATGAAAGTAGACGAGTGGCAATCTGGTGTCATTGTGCATAACAAACTATTTTTAAATTTTCATTGCTTTCAATCCCATTGTTCTACCCAAGTAATGGTTTTGTGCTAATGACTTCAAGAAAACAAAAAATGTGATGTACTGTAACATGATTAGCCATTGAAAGTTGTACTCATAATTTTTTTAAATTTTTTAAATAATGTGATTTCGTTCAAGTGAATCGTTGGAAAATATTAATAAGTTAACTGTAATAGCTAAAATACACGTAACACTCACTATGTATAACTATTATAAGATAATTTTTTTCTTCAAGTGCGCTCATTGGAATTTAAAATTGCCATATTTTCTTTTTTTGTTGAGTCGATTGCAATGAAAAAAAAACCTTTACGTTACTCCAGATGCTACAGAATCATCCAGTTAAAACTCTAAATTAGAATTAGAATCCAATGAGAATCCGTTCATTGATTCTTGCGTGATGTGTGAACAAATAGACAAAAACAGAGAAAAATTGAAAAAACAATATTTTTGTCATTTTTGTTACGTCCCCTAAATCATTTCTATGTAAATATTTTCAATATACAGATGTGCCAATTCCACAATTTTAATATATTTATAGATTTGTTAACTACTATAAGAAATATTACTTTTGAAATAACATGCTAAGGAGAATAGCACTATTCTCCTCAACACGTTATTTCAAAAGTAATATTTCTTTTCGTTTTCAAGTGCATATGTTTTAAGTAGAATATGCTTATTTTGGTAGAATATGTGTATTTTGGTAATACATCGATTATTTGTTAAAATTTTTAGTCAATTAATTTATTAACTAATAATTAATTACAATTAGAGGGTAATTCGTATAATTTTGATGTGTAAAGGTAAGTACCCTGTTACGACAAATTTAGCTTAAAAATAACTCTATTTTTTTAAAATTGTTTTTTCTTCTCTTTCAAAATAAAACTCTTACTGCGTAAACCGAGTGATTGTTCTTTTATTTGTCTTTTTTGCATTTTAAAAATAGTCTATAAATTTGGCTGCGTGATCATTTCTTTTTCCTCAAAATTTCTTATTAAAATCTTGATACTTATAGTACAATAGAATTCACGAGCCTTTTTAGAAATTTAAACGACTCTTTGCTTAGTATCTATTCGATATAACTTAGTTTATTGTTCATGTTAGTCAACCAAAAGAAGTAAATAATGTTACACGAGAGAGTTTCTTAATTTTAATAACGACGTTATAAGTATAATATTATCATTTGCAGTGCGCCTACGGCTGCGCTTGAGCCGAGCGCGTCATGGTACACAGCACCGTGATAGCGGCGGAAACACACGCACGAGCCAAATTGTCCACTTCCGCTGCCCGCCGTCGACATTATCAACGCAGACCATTTATAAATAAGAACAACTTTTATGTTAGACGCGAGCTTTTTATTCTCTCGTCGTTTCATTTAACTTCATAGTTGAAATACATAATTAATCCGGTACTTTGATATTATAAACATAGATTAGGCGTTAAGTGGCTTTTGTAAGCCCGTGACTAACACCAAAGTTTATTTAAGAAACTGATCTTTTATATATTGGTAACACATAGTCAACAAACATAGCTAGCAATCGTTGAAATATGAATGACATTATAAATTGTACTTTCGTTAACAAAATATTCAAATACTCAATTTTATAAGCTTTTATTTAACCCGTTTCATAGGTCTTTCCGGTTCAAAGTCCTTATTCAAATTTTAACCAACTTTTTTTGAACAATTGAGTTGATATATTTCATACTTATGTAGTTGTCATGAGAATACAATTTGATATTTTTTACCAAAAAAATACCTTAATAACGGCGTCAATATGGCGGACAAGTATTTTCATTTGTGGTCCGATTCCACTGAAATTCGGTATCAGGGGGATTTTGAAGGTCAAAATTTGGAAACTCAAAATGGTGATTCCAATATGGTGGGCAAATTTGGGCTATTATGATTCGATTCGATTAAAAATTGTTATCTCTGGACAATGAAGGTCACAAATCATGCATTTGGTGTCAAAATGAAGAAATTCAAAATGGCGCCGCCAATATGGCGGGACAATTTTGATTATTGTGATCTGATTCGATTAAAATTGGTATCTAGGAATATTGAAGGTCACAAATCTCGAATTTAGAGCTAAATTTAAAATTGGGACGCGAAATAAAAGCTTAGATACAATTAAACATATTTTTTACTTAAATTTATATTCATTGATCACGTGACAGAGCATTGCTCATCTCTAATTCTGTGGCGAGATTAATTACGCCAATGTGACGGGACGACGAATAACGTGTGTTAATGAAGTGGTACAGTGACGGTATAGCAACAATGCTCGTGCAATATGTGATAGAGACAAACCCAAAACTCTTGCGTTGCTTTTATGTTTACCTTTGACATTCTAAAATATTAACATAAATTACAACTTAAACAATGTTTATTTTTTAACTACTGACGATTTATGACCAGAAATAACTGAAATGACGTTTCTGAATTGACTGTTCCAAAATCTAATTTTCGAACAGACGTTTCCAAAAATCTAAATATCAAAGTCGGATTTGTTTTCTATTGCAAAAATAGATTTCTTATCACCACAAACTTCTGCAAACATCAAAGTGTGAATTAGTGTAATGCATTCGAAGCTCAATTAACTTATCATTTAACATTTAAACGATTAAACAAAATAATATCAGTAAAGTCTGATCTTATTACCGGTACGTTCATTGCACGAATCCCTTTTTTCAATGCTATAAACAGACCTGATGTAGTGACTTGGTTTTCTGATTTTCCGACGGTCGCAAATCTATATAAATTGAATAAATCAAAGAATTTAATTTTGGAAGATATTGCTAATAGCGATAGCGTTTATATATATGAAAAAAATGGAAAAATTTAAAAGTTTTGAGAACGAGAGCGAATTTTTTTCTTCTTTGATTGTATTAAATGTATTTTCTATTCTGTATTAAAGCTTGTATAAAACCGATTCTAAAATACATGGTTTCAGAAGGAAATCTAAATACATAATGCCTAAAAGTATGTACCTAAAGATACCCTACTTGAATAATCTTTAACATATAAATATTATAGGAAAACTATTTCTAGCTTCTTTTCGAGGTTTAGAATCTTTTCTCCGTTTGCAGAGCTATAATTTAGAGATAATTTTATACACTAATGTAGCTAGCCGAGTCTTCAATACTATCTATCCCCTTTTGAGACCATTTTTGTAAATATCAAAGACAAATTAAATAATATTTATATCTTTCGCGATAAAATAAACAAAAGCAAAATATTTATCACAAACAAATAAGGCAGGCCATGAAAGAGATCAGCTTCCGGTTCAGTGTGATCTCCCTGTCGCGTGCCCTCCGCATTCTTTCTCCCTCTTCGCTCCTCCATCTGGGTCGCGTGAGCAGGCGCATCTGCCGCAGGTGCTACCTCCGAGTGAATCGACTCGGGCATTACGCTATGTTAAATAATGAGAGTAAATGGATGCCCAACTTATTTGTGTCCTTATAATGGCATCGAGACTACGTCCAATTGAAATTTGTAATGGGTTCTTTCTTCAATTTGATTTTGCCTCTTTTGCACGTGTCGAGATTTCAATACAAATTATGATTATAGATATGGATAAAAGGGCATAAAAGAAAATATTCGTAAAGTATACCGGAATGTCTCAAAAATAAAACGTTGTCTATTCATGTAAAACATATTTTTATTTCGGGGTGTTAAATAATCAAAGTGTTTACGGGGTACGCGTCTTTAAAAATGATAATTAGAGTTATATTTATTGTCCAAATAAACCATGCCTCTAAGTAGATTGATGAAACAATATGTATATGCAGTACGTGGAGTCCTTACTGGCGAGAAATCTTAAAATAGAGTCGGTATTTCCGTTCTTTATTAATGCTGCCCGTAGACAACGTGGTTTAATAGACGTCACCGGCCGTAATGATTTTGATACATTTCATAACATGGCTTCAACGAAAATTATTCATTCAACAAAAAAGAAATGGAAACAACTTAGGCGATATTTTCCATGCGGTAACTTATTCAAATACTCAGTGTGCTCAAGTTTGTTTAATTGTAGTGACCGAATAATAATCGGATGACTGCTACCATTTTTATTTATTGACCGTACAGAAATTCCATTTCGAAGTTAACATAAACTTATTATTTCTAAAGGTATTTCATAAAAGAATAAAAACATGTATAATTTAAAATATTTCTTTTTTAAACGAATCGTGTCACCTGTTAGTTCTAAAATACTTATATTTCCAACATAATTTTGATTCTAGCTTGTAGTCAATGCAAATCTAGCTTTATTTCATTTGTAATCGATCTAGCTTGTAGTCAATAACGTTTCTTTTTAATAAAACAGAGGTGGCTTGGAATAACGTGCCCTGTCGCCGTGTTACGGAATCGTTTTATTCACTTTAAACCAAAGAGAGTTACTAATGAGTATTTAAATGATAAAGCATCTGAAATCTTGCGCATAGGTGAAAATATCGTTTGGGTTTTCCAGATAATTTAACCAGTGCAAAATTTCGAGTCAATACCCATAGCTCTACTTGTGTGAAAAAAGGAAAAAATGAAGGTGAAATTTAAAGAAAAAAGTACTCATGAAAAAATTGGATCTAAGTATTGGAAATAGCTAAGTAGTTCGAGGTATCCAAAATCGATGAGAGTAAAAAGAAAAGTGTCTGCATTCTGTAGTAAGTAGCCATGGGCTGCGTGATGTATTGTTACGCACGTATGTTCACGCTCTTATCCCGAACACAATTAAGTTCTTATATATGTTCATATCCATGAGACTGCTATATATATGCAAGATATCACGGTTGAAGCATAAAATCGGAACAAATAAACAAAGAAGTCAATTTCGCATTTGTAATATAGTTAGAATAAAATTCATTCCGTTCATTTTTTCTAATGACCTTTGTAGATAACACCTTCACCGGTTGGATCCGCTCGACGCTGTTACAGCTTGCTATAATATTGCCGCTTAGCGCGAGTGCAGGCGCTTAGTTTACGACACCGAACAGCCTACTCAATGTTCTGTGGTTTACGGACACATTTCACAATATAAATCTCATTTCAACATTTATAAATTACCGCCCAAACCGTCAGTGATTGCTGATTGCGACTTATAATTATTCACTGAGAGAATTTTCCGTTGGCAATTTAATTAACTTTTAATTTTATTCCGTGAATAGTGTGATATTGAATGGAAAGTGCTTTACAGATAAATATGTAGATGTCAAGTTATGCTAAGAAAAATGGCACTAGCTCGGCAAGTGCTTTTTAAAAGCTTTTTTTAGTTTAATATTACATTTTGACGTCAGGGCAATATTTTTTCGGAACTTTCGTATATGAATTTATAGGGCCATTGTAGCTGAAGCATAATTACAGTATTAATGAGTGTCTATTTACAAAGAACGACGTCTTGACTTGATGAAAGGTGCAGTGTTTATAATTCGACGAATAAAATTGTGTTATTTACAGCTTAAGTGTAGAAGCTTAACTGATTCATTGGTTGCGTCGTACACTTATAAAATATCAAATTTTTAAAAGAAAAAACGTACTAATATAATATTTTACAGAATGTTTTATTTTAAATTTTTTTAATTTAATGTTCTTCTGAGCGTGTTATATGAGTTCCAGTCATTAATATAAACCACACGCCAATGATTAGTTTTCCACTTCTACCAACAAAACATTCGTCTTTACAAAGACAATTGAAATGAAGATAAAGTTATCTTGATTATTTGCCGCCACAGTTCAACATTGAATTACGTCACTCACTCCACCTACACAAAAGAATAATGCATGTAAAGATCGTAGATGACGAGGCACATAAGTCATAGAGATGAATGTCCTCCAAGACACGTTAAGAGTAGTGTCCTCGCATCTAGCGCTCCCCGCACGCAGCCGCCCATCGCGAACTCCGTGCGCACAATAGCAGCCTTCACGCTTGGCCGCACGCGGCGCCACCGAGTCGACGCAGCCGTCGTCATGGAGACGGCTCGTTTTAAATGGCGCACGCGTTGCCGAGGCGATGAAGCGCGTTAGATTACATGGCAATTTCTTATTGTTAAAGATTTGCGTATAAAATGTATGTATTTCTGATTTCCATAAATGATTAATATTACGAATTTCAGTATATTTATTCACTACTAATGATTATTTACTTTACTTATAAACTATCTAAATGGCCTATCGCTTGTACATGGTACTTATAATATAGGCTGCCAAATTAAGGTTCTAAAAAAGCGACCGAGTGCACGTCGGGCACGCATTAACTTGCAGCTTCTCAGCCATGCGTTCGCGATAATTTGGCGGTTTACGCCTCGCCGTAAAATGAGCGGTACCCGCGCGTCATACCTTATTTCTTTGATTATATGAAATTAACCAAGTTATTTGCGACAAAATCTCCGTCGTCGCTTGCTAATTAAATTTCTATGGAGCATAATATGCGCAATAACTTGGGTGCCTATATCTTTTTTAGCAAATTTTTACATTGAAGTATGTATCTGCTGAATGTATGTCGTTATATCTATTGATTTTTTTCAGATTTTGACAACAAAACATTTTGCCAAGACACGAAGAAGACGGCGCATCAAAAAATATTTTTAGACTTTTACGAATGCAATTCAAAAAACCCTACCCTAAATCCAATGACACTACATTCGATGGAATCTGTGAGAAAAACAGTTTTCGATGATGGATGGCTGCACTTCAGCAAAAAAAGTTAAATGTATTTTTCTCTAGATCTATGTTTTCATGTAATATAATTAAGTATTCTTATAAAATTTCATCGGAATCTATATTACACTGAAAGTTACGATACTGTGACGAACGGTCGGACAGACGGTCAGACGGATATGCTAAAATTATGAAGATTCTGCTTCGCTATTTCGCTACGGAGTCCAAAATGATGACGACACACAATTGCGAGAGCGCATTCCGTTTACTGCCAATTAGTATCTGAAAAGGTAATCTATGTTATATTCTATGACGTTATTTATTATTAAATTATACAGTCAAGTCTACGCAAACAAATACACGCTTGGTATAAATGATTTAATTTGATTGGGTATCAAGTAACTTTGTATTCAACTATACACTATGAAAATAAAATCGTAGAAATATTGCACACTTAATGGTGAGTGAATTATTATTGACTAGTGCACCAACTTTGAATTTCCACGATAGAAATAATTATAACTAGCGTTACTGTATAAGGAATCAACTTTCTATATTATAGTAAACAACTTTTTATATACTTAATAATATTTTGGAAATAGAAAATCTTACTTAAAAAATGACACCGTTTTATAATTTTTTAATTATGGATTATAATCTAAATTTGTTTTTTTACAAAAATGACATCCGGTCTGTTGCTCTTTATGTATGGGGACACGATACAGCTCGCAATTCTGGTCCGATTTTGATGATTATTTTTTTATCGATTGTTAGGTTAATTAGAAACCTATTGATTTTCGCAATAAATTTTCAAATAATTTAATTGTTTATCAAATAGTTCAATTGCTTGTTGCCAATTTTCAACGAAAACTTCGTTTTTTTCATGCTCGGAGACTTTTCTCTGCCTCCGTTTTGTACGGATCTTCCTGCCCTTGCACTTTAATCCCTGCTGTTTCCAACCTTCTTTTTATTTTTACTATTTTATTACAGTTCTTTATGAGATAAATAATAAAAAAAGCTGCGTGTGCTTTTGCCGACGATTTATATTTAGCACCTTACATTCGATACAATACTCTGCTAAGTGGTGTATGTATGTTCGTGTTGAAATATTGTAATATATGATGAACGATGGTAGCCTCCATGCAGTCAATGTACATATAGTACGAGTCGCTGCTGCTTAGGGACTGGAGAATCGGAGCGAGTCGTACGGCATCCGGTCTATATTAATTAGCAGGTCGGCCGCCCGCATGCCGCGCGCTAACTAATTCAGTGGGGCGGCGGCGGCGCGGGCGGCGCGACCTGGAGGGTCGACGCGTGGTCACATCTCAATGTTTGCCATCACATTAGCTAGAACGTGCTGCTTGTAGTGGCTACTTCACCGAGATTGTCACAAACTATATATAATTTAAAAAAAAAATACAAGCTGTGAAATCAATTGGAATCACGTTTTCTAAAGCTAACAGCATAGTATTAATAAATGAAACGTTTTCAAATTGATCACACATTATGCGTATTTGTGTTCCAATATTACACAGGCTTAAAAAAATTACATTTATGCTTTAGTAGATGCTATTAAATTTTCGAGATAGAATGACGTCAGAATCGACTTAGTGGGTCGCTTATTAAAACAAATTTCACCTCGATTTGAAGTAAATACGCAAAAATTTATAAATTAATTTTCAGGTAGATTATTTATATATCTCAAATAACATTATATTTTGGAACACCCTCATAGCAATGACGTTATTTTTAAAATAATATAGTTTTATAAAAAGAAAAAAATAGTAGTCCCACATAGCACTTATAAGTGAACTATAAAAAAGAAAAAGATAATCGAAAAAGCACATATATAAAATAAATAATTTAAGAATGCAACTAGCATTGCAGAAAAGGCAATTATAAAAAAAGATAAGGCTCCTTGGAGGGCCACTTTAAAGCGCTAATGTAATATATCTATGAGAGGGCGGAACCATTGATGTTCACTCTACATTTGCTTACCTGGGAAGCGCTTAACTCTTGTAGAACGAGATTATCTATATGTTAATATCGTTATCGATATACGAGGCGCACAGCGATCACGGAAAGTTGTGTTTTACGATTTGCCAAAGCACTCCCTCATCTCACTAGGGAGGGGGTATTTGCCGAACACAACGTCGAAGGACGGTCAGAGCCATCCCTCTATCAGATCTATATTCCTGTTGGACCTGTACAGCTTACCAGTGACTAATATATCCCCGTGTTCCAATTTTGTTGATAACTGTCATTTACGTATAAGTAGATTTATTTTTCTGTTTACACATCAGGTTACTGCCAATGCTAATTCAATTTGTTGTCGTTTATACGAAGTTATTGTTGTTTATACGAAGTCGACTAAATTAGTTAAATATTTTCACGATAATGTTTATGTTACCTTATTTTTTAACTTTCTTCACTTATTTTTCTATTCTGTTAATATAAATAAATAAATACATTAAATTTTTCCTGTGAATAATACTGGTAGTAAATAACTTTATGACCTATTTACAATCATGTATAAATACAAAAATAGGTTCAAAATATTTGTCTGACCCAATTAAAATACGTAGCTTATAAAAGCTTATATATACAGCAATCGCCACCGGTAATATAATTCAAATTTCTGAGCGCGCCGGAAGCTTTTAAAAGCTCGGCAGATTTGGTTTATTTGAACATTACGGCCTAACAAAATGGAGAACTAAAATGAACGATGTTTTTCTACGTTGTTCCATAAACTTGAAGTTTCCACTTAAATAATGCTTTGCATATTTTACAAAACGGAGTTTTTCAATTAGGGATATAAATATTAAAATAAAATACGCGTTTTAGCCCCAACAAATTTCACATTTTAACAATTAAACAAATTAAATCATTAACGTACAGCTCGCCAAAAAGATTTACATTACATTAAATATATTTTAAGTCCATAATACCAATTATAATATATAAAATATTATCCTCCGACGAGATCCTTGACATTTCTGTTACAATTTATCTGAAATCAAAATGTAGAAATATTTTTTCTTATTAGGTATAATATTAGGTATAATAGGTTGATTATAAGGCATACGGCTTTTGACAGCGCACCCGCGACCCGGGTTCGATTCCCGACCGCTCGTCGAGCGAGACTAGACTGGTGTTCTGGTTGGCTGTAAGAGATTGCTCTCGTACAATAAGTCCGCCATACTTATTAATTATATACATTAAAGTACATAAATAAATAGATATCTACAGAATACTAAATATTTGGTAGTGAGAAAATGTAATAAACTTTAAAAAGTGATTTGGGAATGTGGAACTCCATTATAATTAATAATTATTAGGAGAGTACACATGTTATAACATTTACAAACCAGTTAGATTTTTTTATATAAAGATACACATGGCAACATTGATAGGATTAGTTAATCCATTTGGATTGAACTCGGTCAATTTTAGATTAAGTAATCTTAGTCGTAATTAAAGGTAAAAAATAATGAATCAATCCATTAACCTTGTTTATCTCAGGGTATTGTTACACAAAATATCAACATATCCCTTTTATTTCATTGGATGGACAGAAACAAAATATATCTGCGGCGAAGATCTAACTACGTTATGCGGTTACTCTCCTCGAGGCTTTTTACGAAAGCCACTCAGCGATTTGTCTATGCCTTGTTTAATTTTCGAACAATATAATATTACATCGCGCGTACAACGCCGCTATCACGTAGCCGATGAGAAAATCTTTTTTAATAAATCAAGCCTGTTAACCATTCTTAAGTAAAAAATCCCGCAACATTTATTATTACACTTCTCGATTGTAACCACTCGTACAAACTCTTCTCGGAGTCGATCATTATGCAACTGACTTCCACGCGAATAAGAACGAGAACAGCGAACTGGCATTACGCAATGTTTATATTGAGAGTTATTCCTCGGTGGCGTTTATCGCAGCCAACAATGGGAAAGGGTCTTGAGCCGAGTTGCATAATGTTGAAGTAGATTCGCGCAGAATAAATCCATAACTCATTCTGGATGCGTTCATAAACTCCGTGTGAAATATTCACGAGTATTCAAAGAAACACTTAAATGAGAAGCTTTTTTAAGTTTCTGTACCCAAACTAGGAACCCTTATGGTTTCGCCATGTCAGTCTATCTGTATATCATAGATGTTTTACTCATAGACTGTTAAGTGATATAAAGTTAAATGGTTGTACTTATTTATAACACCATACACGTTATGAAATAAAACCTTCAGTCTATCTGTACATCACAGACGTTTTTCTCACAGACTGTTTAGTGTTTTAAAACTAAATGGTTGAACATATCGGGATCCGTTTACGAAATATTAAGCTTAAAATGATTAGTTTTGTAAGCATTATGTGTCACCATCTCTACCTGTTAAACCGCTATTCTTGAATATCTTAAAGTATTGACGATAGTAGACCATAAAAAGAAATTAAAAAGAAAATTATCAGCTAAGTAGTATCTACTAGTTCACGAATAGTAATCGACCAACTTGTGAGATGTAGTTGGGTCTGTATGAAGTAGAAGATAGAAACTCCAATCAGTGGGTTAAATCAACTGCGAAAGTAACTTTGAGATATAAAATGTATACATATTTATTATGCCTGTAAAATATATACTATTCAATATATTTATATATTTACGTGGTGAGAAATAATATTCTTTAATTTTACATAACTTCAGACATAAAAACATATGTATAATATGTATATGTTTACGCCTGTGAAAGAAATATAATTACGTTCCCAAAAGTTAATATTTTCTAAATAGTTTAAGAGAAATACTAAGAACACTTAAATGTTTATAAGTATCTTTAAATATTTAGATATATATATATATATATATATATATATATATATATATATATATATATATATATGTATATATATATATATATTTATACACACACACACACACATATATATATATATATATATATATATATATATATATGGGTATATATATGCCTTACAGGGTTTTGGTAAATTTTAAACTCGAAGATGCTTTTTACGTATTATTGTCACGAAAGCTATAGGATATCTGATATACGGTTTATAAATCACGTCATGTATTATTCAAATAAAAGATATGTTCAACATTTATTACGACATACATATTTATTTATAAATGATCTTTGCACCAAATCAGCACATTTTACATTGCCGCGAATATAAATGGACCTGAATAATTTCCATAAATTCATTAATATGCCTAAAAGATACCGAGTTTGTGGACAGCCCACGGGAGTATGACAAGTGTTTTCCATTTAAAAATCCCATGTTTAAGCAAAAGTAAAAAGTGTATCAAGAGTAATTTATAAAATTACCTCGTAAAGAGACACGTATAAAATCACGAGACACTTTCTAGTGTCTCGTGATTTGGCGCTTCCGTGCGCTGTCTATCTGCGACTGGATGCTGTGCATGTCGCGCGGCCGCCACACGCAAAGCGGAGGAATTCACGTGAAAGCGCCACATTTTGATCTAGATCTGTCATGCGCAAGAGTTTCTTTGTAATTGTTCGAGTGGATTGAATTTGTTTCACTTTAAACAATAGCCGTGTGCACACACAGTGGTCTAATTCCGATTTCAAATTGTTGACGTTACGGGGCTATGTTTTGTAAGCTAGTAGGCAAATCATATATTTCAAGAGCACGTAATTAAATAAAATATTTATTTAGAATTGCACAAATTAGATTGTTTCTGAGGTCATAGATTCAGTCTAGTAAACGGCTAGAATTGTAACTTGATTATAGTATTGACGTGATGAGGAATACTTAACGGAGCTCATGCGTTTCAGCGGCAGTAGAATTTAGACTATTTTCCATACCGTGTCATATAAAAAAGTGGGACCCCTAAATTATGGTGACCCTTCCGGCAAGTGAGACTAGTGTATCGTAATGAGAAAATATAGCAGTAAGTCATAACTCTTTTTGTTCTTAACTTTTGCATAATACGAAGCCGTATTTAATTAATCATTATACGAAACCGTATTTAATTTCTTTGGCCCTAAATGACTGATCCGTACATCTTGCATTTAAGCAAAACCTATTTTTATAATATTGCATTTGAGATTAATATGAAATGAGAGACTGTATGAGCATAAATCCACACTGTGCCGAACGTGATCGAGCACACCGCTAATGGCACGGAAACCAGATCTAATTAGAACTTTAACTCAATTTGAACTCTCACCCTTTTACCAAGGCGCATAAACAGTGCACACCGTAACTAACCTACCACCTCGACCTGCAAATGGACATATAATGGTTCCCGCAAATGAAAACATTAAAAGAAAGATAACACGACGTCGGGGGAATGCGGGCGCTTCGTGCAAATATTTACCTGCGCAATGAGGCCCGCACGCTGTTCGCGTCGGGTATCGAAAGAAGCGTCCTAAATTCTTCCTTCTAATAATACATTCTGATAAACTTTCCTAAGTATGATTGTTGCCAGCTGCTTTACAACAATAACTAAACGTTTGGCATCCTCCTTGTTATGCTTCGCGGTAAAATTCCTGAAAACTTGTGCGCCGGTTATTATTTATGTTATTGCGTTAGGCGCCAATGGTTCTGTAATTATAGTTCGCCGGGATAGGAAACATTGTGATTACAATAACAAATGTGAAGCTATTTAAAATATGGCTTTTCGAAATCAGTAGCAAAATATATAAATTAGTACTCGCTTATTTAATGAGACATTTTATAAAATTATCAAAATGAGAAAAAATTCCACGCACAAACACTGGCACTGGCTTAGATAAAAATAGGAATGGAACGGCGTTGTTTCGTCTGGGTCGAGGGCACGCATCGAGTACAAGAAGGTCAGCGTTGATAAGTTCGATTTGGTGACGACGAAAAAGCGGGTGCTGCGCGTGTGCGTTGGACTTCAAATTAGTTGATTTGAAAGCTTGGGGACAGATGGAGCCGCATGGACTAATTACCACAGAAGATGATTCTCTGTTGAATTATGAATATTAAAGGCTTTTAATTTAAAACACGTGGTGAAAGCTTCGACATTATTTTAGGAGCGGGTCTGAGTGGGGTTGTGTTTATTAAATTAAAGGACGGTTACGTATCCTGCCGCTCTCACGTTGATTGAAATTGTGTTATAATTTAGTCCAATTCGATATTGAAACATGATTCATCTTACTGCCAGCAATACTTGATTAATTAAACAACCTTTAAAGGTGGTGGCAAAAATACTGTTATTCTATTCAAAATACTGGAGTGACGATATTTAATCCCAGGTTTCTTTCAAGATCTTTGACTTAACTCAAACGTTTCTGGAAAATATTTAATCCTAGATATGAATGATTAAAAGATTGAAAGATACCAAAAAGTTTTGTGACATACATTTTAGTTTGTCCAAAAATACGAAAAGCCTGCAATGCCCTCACCACATTGTGTTCACTATTTACTCTGTGTTTATCAGTTTTCAATTACCAATAGCGCTCCCTCTAAGGCAGTTGTCGAACGGGAGCTAAACTACGTCTTACGGGAAATAATGAACACATTCGATAATCTGCTGCTCCATACCGTCTCGACTGCACAAAATCGGCCACGTGAGAGAAGAGAGCGGAGACGGTGTTAGCATAGCTCACCCAACCGATATCGGAGTATGCAACTAACTTATTTTAAGCTCTGAGTAGCTCAGTTAATTTCAATTAATTAGCTCAGTTAGTTCGCGGTTGACACGGTAATATGTAAAATTAACTATACTACGCAAGCTAAACTAAAATAATTTAGTTTAGCTCCTGGTCGACGAACGTCTTTATCGCTGGACCGATGCGAAAAAGTATTGAATTTACCGCCTTGGTAAAGATGGATGTGGCGCGCGCTCACACACGCTCAAATGCCAACTTCCTCTACAGACCGTTACGGCTGACGACCTGGACGTCGCTTTTTACCACTTCTACTAATGACTATCGTGCACATTCCTCGCTTTTAATTGTTAAGTTGAATACTTTAATTTCGTATACATAATTTCTACCGATTACGTATATTTTTATAAAATGACTCACTTTATCACGAATGAGTCACACTCATTGCGACAGTACATAATGCTTTGACGTAATGTTACTATCGATTGTTACTTTTTATGAATATGAAAGAAATTCGTGTAATCGCGAGTAGAAACTTTCATGTACTCTGCATGACCCGCTTAAACAGCGACGGGGGACGGTGCTTGGTTGCAGCCATTTAGACGTCTGATACTTTTATAGCAGGTACTTAATTTAAATACTTATAACGAGTAAGGTATTAGTTGTTTAAGTACCTAAACCGAATAAGATAAACAACCTTTGCTTAGAGAATTAAGTTGTTTAGTGTATAAGACAAATTAGTAGGTTTGCAACAAAGCTGGTAAATCTAACTCCTTAAGAATATGAAAATCAATATAGCTGTTGAAGTACACATGAGATTGTGATTTTATAAAGTAGCTTATTTTTTAAAATTTCAATAATGAAAATCTACGCATTAAATCAAAACGTATTTTTGCGTGTTTGTGTCATGACTTTAGTTTTTTATATATTGATTATCTTTTTGTTTACATTCGTAGTAATAAATATAAGCTTTTATTTAAAAAGTAAATGAAACTACGTGATGTAGTATTATTTCTATTTTCTTTAAGTTCTTCACCACGACCTAGGTTTCGTTGTATTACAACATCGTTAGGTGGGTTAATAGGAAAGATAATCTAATGAGAAAGAAATATTTGCTAATAACCCACCTGACGATGTTGTAATACAACGAAACCTAGATTGTGATAAGGAACTTAAAGAAAGTAGAAATAATACTACATCACGTAGTTTCATTTAATTGTGAATAATGAATTTCTACAAAATTAACGCCAAATATATTCAATATTTAAAAATGTAAACTTAATGTAGCGAAACTTATTTATGTTATTACTATTGAAATATGAATCACATAAACGATGCCATCCAAATTTTTTTCAAGTAAACTTTGACCCACAATTTTTCCTTAAGCAACGTTTGTAAGCATCCGTAATCACTCGTCGTCGCATCGCCTTTGACTCATTAATGTCCCGCAGGGTGCAACCGAATCTCCTTCTAAATGGGTTTCCAGCCTGAAACCTGATAAAATAGTTGGGCAAGCCGCAAGACAAATCTCCGTCAACTGTTCAAACGATCGCGCTAACGGGGCACATGAAAACTTTAATTGTTTATGAAAGCTCGACGCGGCGGGTGGTCGAGACGCTTTTTGTGATTCCTTTTGAACGTCTTATAAAAGCTCAGTCTATAAATAGTTTAAGTCCATCTAGCAAAATAATGGCCGATTAAGTGGATTTGCTTCATTAATATTTATGGCCAAATGAATTTTCTACCTAATTTATGAAAATAAATTACAAGTAATGTCACAGCTGCGTTATTAACATTTTATGACTAAAATACAATATCATTTATAGCAGCCACTTACAATATCATAATTTCAAAAAGGTTTAGTATTTAATGGGTATACGTATTTCATGGGATTAAGTTTTTCCTTTCAAATATTCGCTACAAATTAATCTGCAGTAATTTTACTCAGAATCAAAATTTAATTTTAAAAGTTAGATAAGATATCTCCCGTATTTTGCTAACTCATGTTCTTTTCTCCTCTTTCTGTTATTTCCAAATATATGACTTAATTTTAAAATAATGACGGATAATCGTGTGTCCATAAAATCCGTTTTTATAAAGGCCTTTAGGATTAGTGTTACAGAATATATAGAAATAGAAAAAATTACACATTTAATTGTGTTCACCGGCCGTTATTCGAGAAGTTGCAATCTAGATCGGCATGTCACGGTTTGCTGCTTGTTGACAGATAAATGGTAATTCCATTTCCAATAAAAAATAGTTTAATTGGTAATCACTCATAGTATTCTTTTATGTTACCTGTACACTGTACATAATTCATTTTTAAACAGTTAAACGGTTATAAAAGGAATAAATTTAAAAATGTCCCTTAGTGTCCTGGCTATTTTTAAACTTACCTGTATTATTATACGCGAAAAGAAAACTTTGACACCTTTTTAAGCATATTGCGTGCATGGAGGTGTGTGAGATTTGGCATAGTTAAAGTTTATATGGGAAAGGAGTGCAGAAAGCTAAAATTTATATATAAGTGTTACAAAAGATATTAAATTATCTATTACAAATACATTAAAAGATGCTTTGTTTACGTTCATACTGTAAATGTTTGACATTTAATAGTCTGTGGTCAAACAGACGCACAGAGTAGAGATTGTCGCCAAAGAATTTAAAAATGACAGATGACTGAATGAGTTTCGAGCTGTGAATTTTGTGTGATTTCAAATGTTCCTTTTTCAATTGTTTGTGGAGTATATGACAAGGCAAAAAAGGGTTTATTTTATATTTTGTGTAATAGATATCTATGTTTTATATACATACATATATATATATATATATATATATATATATATATATATATATATATATATATAATATATATATATACATATATATATATATATATATATATATTTATGTATGTATTCGTGAAATACAGCTTGCTTAATGTACACCTGTTGCAAAAGGAAAATAATTGTCAGCTTGTTTAATACACACTTGTTGCAAAAAAATGTCTGTAGCAGCAATCTGAATTGACTTACTTTGTGTTTTAGTATTTTCAACAAAGTGAGTAGGTAAATATATTACAGTCGAATTTCGACCACTAGGCGACCACTAGTAGTAATAAACACGTGTACGAGAACAAGCTACAATTATATTGCAATATAAATCATAGCATTTGTTTCAATTAGGTGTTTATCGCAGCGACGTGATGATCACAATACCCATCCACGAACGAAGAACTGATAGTAGGCAGTGGCCGTCCTCGCTAGTGTGCCACCCACCCATCGTCCAATTCGGATCACCAATAGAAGGCATAACATTTAGGCAATATTGTCTCACTTCACCATAAATGTACTTTATTAATTGGTTAATTTCTTTGTTTAGTACAGACAAAACGACTTAAGGTCAGTTACAAGAAGCAGGTCATACTTTTCTCATCGCAATTTATGACAAACGTAAATTGTGGCATACGGTGCGTTACTAGTAAGTGTACATCAATAAAATTTATGTATTTACATATATAATGGATAATAATTTGGTAATTTTTCGGGCATAAGTTTCATAGCCTTTTAAAATAATTTTATAAGGATCAAAGTCTAAAAATATTAGGTCGAATAAATATAGCCGAGATGGAATATTCCAGCCAGTTTGCATAATACAAAGACATGTGACATGACAGAAACCAATATGTTTCAGACTAGTCAATTCCGGATATGTTTCTTCGATCACTTCTTTCGACTTGTATTACCCCAATCTAAATTTGGAGGCAGTATTTACCCGAATTTAAATTTTTGTTAGAGCTTTGTGTACTGTAATATCGAAAAGATATCACAGTACACAAAGCACTTTAAATCCCTCCAGCTACGCGTAATCAACTAATTACTGCGGATGCAGTCCTGCTCTAGGTCTGGAATGGTTCGCTTGTTTTTCCAGGATATTCTTTGCGTTACATTGATATCGACAATCAATTTTTCATAGTTTGTGTTAACAAATTAAATGGAGAACAAGTTTAAGTGGAGAAACGCAGATAAAAAGTGATCTATTAATTTATGCAATTTAGTAATTGCACGGACACACAAATAAGCCTCCAAACACCTTAAAATGCTTAACTGAAATAGGTAATAGGACTGTCTTTATGCAGCAATACAAATGATTTTCAATTACCATTGCGATCTGGTTCTTGTGAAGGACTAGGTCTTCCTTTGCTTTTAGATCAATCTTACTTTTTTTGCAGCGAGCAAATCACTTTGCGAACAATACTTTTAGTTTCAACACTGTCTCCATAAACAGTTAATATTTTTTCTTTCAAGAAAGTAAAAAGAAAATTGTTACCGTTCCATATACCCACAATAATGTTGTCGTTACTGCTTACTTCGTCAACACATATAACAGACAGTTAGGTTATCAGAATTTAAGGCGAGGGTATCCTTTATTGATATTGATTTTAGTTTCTTAGGATATTCATAAGAAATACGACATACGGGAGCCGAAATAAATCTGTATCGAGTTAAACAAATGTATGTTGGTATTTCCGCTGATTAAACAAAGCATTAACGCTCTCCTCAATTTAAAATAACAGATCTGGCGACGCGGTCGCGACGTTTCATTCTGAACAATAGACAGCCGGCTTAATAAATATTTAACTTTGTTCAACTCGCATTATTATAAACAAAAAATGTAACTTGCTGGCTTGGCGTCGACCAGATAAGAAATTGATTTATTTTTATCTGTACCTACGAGTATGTTCGATATCTAGGGTTGTAGTCAATTTATTATAATATTAGTTAGAATTATAATTAGTGGAAATGTGTTACTATAAAACGAGTAAACAATTAATATTTTAAAGTATATGTATGTTTCATAATAGTATCTTACCAGTAGATTCGTTCGTGTGCACTACTTGGTTCACTCAACTGCTGAGACATAGAGTTAGTAACTAGACTGAGTATTGAGATAGTAACTAGACTGATAATTTTTTCTGGTTTTTGTTTGGTTTTTTTACTGGTTTTCACAATACAATGGTGAAAACCCTTATTTAATTTAGTTTGAGTTCAGACAAACAGAAAGACATACCGGAGGACAAATATTCAAGAAAATACTAAATTTCTATTAACAAAGTCTATTCATTTATTTATGGTTTCCCCAATTCATTTTGTTTCGTTTTTTTAAATATCTTAACGTAAATTTTTAATTTTAACATGTCATTAGCGCTCTAAAAGTAGCCGTCCAAAATGATTCATTGTCTCGTTTTCACTGAGACTTTTTCTTTTATATAAGTTTTTTTAAACTCTCTGTCTCTTTTTATAACCTACGTGTAGTCTATAATGAAAGAGAGAGAAGTTTTAGGTTACCTATAAGAGTTTTAAAAAACCCGTATAGGTAACCTAGAACTATTTGATTTATGTATTGAATATTGTTAAAATTTAGTAATAAGTAAAAAATGGATTTAAGGTTTCATTAAATCATTAATAGGAGCAGTTGTGGATATAAAAATGAAAATGAAAATAAGTTGCTAATTATAGGGAAATTCATAAAATTTATTCAAGAAAAATCACAGGAAACACTATAATAGAGAACTGTCTTAAATATTTCTTCACAAACAGTATCAATTATAACATGACTGATTTCTCGCTTTGAGATAATCATCTTCTTACCCTTGCGGTCACGACGAAGCACGGACCGAGAGATGAACTGTTCCAGTCGTCGTTAATAAGGAACCAGTTGAAACGCAGTTCGCTCGACTTTCAATGACAAGGCCGCGTTTGATTTCTCGATGGAGTAATTAGCAAAGGGCCGCCGCACCGAGTCTGAAGAGTGCCCTTGTCAGAGACGCAGCCACAGGGGGAGTATTGTGGGGCTCGCATAACAAACGTCTGTCATAGAGTCGTACGTAAACACTTACATTGTACATCTCATTTGTTAATTACGTCTTAATGAACAAGCGATACTTTATTTTTACGTTTAATGGCTTTTTAAAGAAATAAAAGGATCTACTTGATGGTTTGATTTTTTTTCCATAAAAACAAACTAAAAAAAACTATGTTTAAGAGAATATTTTTACAATAAGCGTACAGTTGTAATATACTAGAAGCTTACCTCAGCTATTTCAAAACCATTTAGCAAAATAATATTTACTTTATATAACTTTATTATAAAAAGTTCTTATGATTTTATAACATAAATATATTGAACTTATATAAACTGCAAATGGTCTTGTTTTTTTTCTGATAAATAAATGATTTTTATTTAATTATTTGGCGATCAGCATTTTCCGCGTGTTTATGACACGTTTTCATGCAATATGTTTTTAGGAAAACTGTATTTCCTTTTTTATTTTATATCGAATATACATTTTTTTGTGCAAATCGCAAATTAATTTTTCGCCGTTTTCTCAACATTAATGTTTCACCCCTCGACGCGACGAATGATACACTGACATAAGTTGAAATAATAACGGGCGCTGACGTGCGACAATGTCTGGAAGAAGCGAAAGAAGAGCGGTCTGGAATGATGACGTCGAGTTCAGATAACGGCCTGTCTGACTGTACAATGTATGTTGTTGAAAAACATGAAATTAAATTGCCTGAATTGTTTATTATATTATTTAATAATGGTGTATATTAATTTTCAAACGCTACAATGATCCAGAGATATTGTGATTTTTTAAATTTTTATTCGCGCATAATTTCTCTTTTAACGTTGAAAGTGTATTTTTTTTCCTAAAAGGAAAATGCGTATTTTTATTTATAAGTAA
Organism: Druceiella hillmani; assembly: GCA_039881145.1. Classification (NCBI taxonomy): domain Eukaryota; kingdom Metazoa; phylum Arthropoda; class Insecta; order Lepidoptera; family Hepialidae; genus Druceiella; species Druceiella hillmani. The sequence continues at coordinate 16,317,861 of JAYKKI010000008.1, read as the reverse complement.
ATATTTAGGTAAACATTATTATGTTTTCATAAAGAAATAAACCATTTTTATAATTCTTCTGCGTTTCACTGCTCATAAATGTTTGCCAATAACCAATGGTTTTTAAATTTTTATATTGACTTAGCAATGGTGTCGAGGTATATATATATATATATATATATATATATATATATATATATATATTATATATATATATATATATATACCTCGACACCATTTTCCAAGCAAGAAAAAGTAGGTAGCGATTACAGAGTGCAACAGCCTAAATAGAGCTCTTTAGTACCATGTAGCTCAGCTATTATGCGACACGCAGAATGGAGAATGATTAACGTGGTTTCTTGGATTTTAAGTTCTTAGAAGTTTGAGATCTACTTATCAGTACATAGTAAGAATATAGTTGTTGAGGGATACACAAGTTAGGTTGTCTAACTAAGTTTGTTTAAATAATGTATTGTTTGATGGAAAGAAAACTAATTTACATGTAATACCTTCAGAGGATCAGAAGTTTTGTGTAAATATATTGAATATGTATTGGATTTGGTTTGAAATATTTGTAAGCATTATATAGCTTTTCTTAGCACACACGTTATAATTAATCTTTATTTAGATATAAAGCTCATTACATGTATGTGTGTATGTTCGTTATAACCTCTTACAATTTTGTACAGATTTACTTAAAATTTCTCTACGCATTAGCAACTAATATTAACGGGTGACGATACCCATCCCCTGCTTTTAACCCGTGTATAAAAAAAGGTTGTTTTTATCGAAAAGAGACCAGTAGTTCTGCATAAGTCCCTTATCAAAATTGATTAGTATTAATATAAAATTTCATATAAAGACTTTGTCACCGTGTTTTTTCTGGATCCATTTTGGTATCTATGTACGAGCATTGTTAAGAAACATATACGTGTGACGGCTTGTGAGATAATTAAAAAAAATATTATTAACAATTTTTGTACATTCATGATGTCCTAAGAAAATAGGGTAATATTTATAAATATGCTAATTGTAGCCACATTTCAGTAATGACAGAGTAACGGTAATGAGTTTTAGGGTTTTAGGTTAGGTTAGGTAATCTGCAAGTTTTACCTAGTTTCGTGTAGTATCAAATAAAGAAGCTACATTTTTATATGTGTTTATATTAATAAAATAAACGGACAGACGATGTGTATTTAAAAAAATTAAGATGCAACACGAATGAAAAAGCTTTTATACGACATGTAAGACCTCACGTAAGGTTGCCATTCGTCCCTGTTTGCCCGGACACTGTCCTCTTTTTACAAAGGTACCTAAAATGTCCGGGAGGATTTTTAAAATGTGCCCGGGGTTTTAATTTAGTCAATGAACTAACATAAAAAAATAAAAACCCTATCTTAAATTTTTGACTTAATTTTTAGCAAAATTTTCTACTTAAATTTCCGACGAATTGTCTTTTTATAATAAACAAACTCATGGTACTTTTACACAACTTATTTACTTCAATGTAAGCGCAGCCTTATTTAAACATCGTAATGCTATATTTTATACGTGTACAATGATAATCATTATAAAGATGATAGACAATTGTGAAACAAAAAATGAAAATATAAAAAAAAATGAAAATATATGTAAATACAATTAACTTTTTACACAATGAATGCAAAATTACCTACACTTAGTTTCGAAATAATAAACGCACTTAGGTAAACAAAACTTAATTAAGGAAAAATAACGTTGGTTAGATTTACAGGATATATTCAAGTACCCACTATTTATTTTAAAAAATATACTGCCCAACACAATTTCTACATAAATTAAGAAATAAAAATTAAATGATAGAAGCTATCATAACATTAATATTTACATGTCCAGGTTTATGAACGCAAAGTCCCAAACGTTTTCGGTCAGCCACTTCTTGTTTTCTAAAATGTGATATGGCAACCATCCAACTCACAATCCAATCATGCTGTCATTAAAATATGTTATATATTAATAATTAAACATGTTTGGATAGAGTATCAAAAGAAAAGAATATATAGAGAAATTATGAAAATGGAAAAGCAAAGATTAGAGGAAACTGACGCGTACTGTACGACACTAATATATATTTTAACTTAACTCTGGCAATCATCCAAAACAAGCAACTATCCACACAATCGTCGCACTTGACAATGACTGGCGTTTTTAAATGGCTATTTCGCAATAACTCCATTGAGGAGTACAGTTGTATAATGCGGACCAGCCTAAATAAAGACCATAAACAAACACAGACGCCACAAAACAAAAACAAATGTGTGCGGTGTCACGTTGGCTATATTAATTATTATACAGAAGACAAACGGTGCAGGTGTTGTATTTCTGTGCGCTCACTGTCTGCAATATCTTCGGTCAATGGGCTACGGATAATGTAATATTTAGGCTGCAATATGATCGTAAGCGACGATGACACCGCACAAGATGAAACGACACCTAACATTAAACAATGATATAATATGTACATTAATGCATTGAACACACTGGCAAAAAAAGAGTGAGTTAACCATATAAATAAGAGCTGTGGGCCAGAAAATAAATATAAAACAAAAGTTTTATTAAACAATTTTTTTAACTTTCTCACAATCGATAGTAAAGTGAGTGTCGCGTCTATGTAAGTACATAGACTAAGTGTTGCGTGTGCGCGGAGCCCTAAGCAGTCGGGCGAGGCCGACTGCGCCGTAAATGAATTTGCTATTGCAAAAACATCACATGCAAGCTTGGGAAGTGTCCAGTCACACGCTGTTCGTACGATGCAAATATTTCCGGGAAACAGAAAAAAGTATATTTACACGTGTACTGGCAGGGCCTGCCTACACCTGCCGGGAGTTGGTGTGATATTTCAAACGAATGCACCTCGGTGTTTTCATCTATGTGAGCAGATAGAGGCGCGTGTTCATTACAATTTTAGATTAAATTCAATAGAAATAATCGATTTGTCATTGATTTCGTATTGGTTGAATAACTTGTTAACATTACGAGTGTTTTTATACGTTTACATTTCAAAGGATGTGCTTCAAATCGCCAAAATAACAAAGGAATAATAAAAATCATAGAGAAAGATTCCATTGGAGACCGATTTTTTTATTGTCAAGTAAAGATTTGAATAACAGTTATGTGTCAGATAGTATATAATTTATTTTTTCATCTGTCAGATAACTGAATATATCACAGATGAATAAAATAATTTGTTGATAAAAGTAGTTATTCGCCAGTTTACATCTGACAAATTGACATTTTATTTCAAGCAGAGGTTAGTTTTTATATTCATGTTATTTTTATTTACATTTTGGTGTCAAAATTTAATTTATTGAAATAATGTACAAAAACAAAGGTAACGGTAATAAAATTTGAACGAATATTAGTATAAATTAACGAATGTCAAATATTTTATTTTCTAGCTATACTGCTCTAACACACAAGTATGGTCGATGTATGTTTCTCTATTACACATTCTTGGCGTGAAGTTCATTCAAATAATTATCGTAGCGAAGAAAATATACTGTTGTCGAAAACTGCCATCTTTAATCAGACTGATTATCAGTGGAATAAATTAATTCGTTAGTTAGATGTTTAACAGTTTATTTCACACTTCAAATGTATCGCAAGCACTTGTCATATTTTACGTGATCGACAAGTACAAAGCACTTAGACATTTGCGACTTACGCGGACATCTTGTTGGCGATCACCTTTGTGAAATTAAAGATCTGAACAGGTATTTATGTCTTCATCAACAATAACATTACGTAGGAGTCATATGCGGTATGCTAAGATATTTTTACATTTCTAAAAGTCTAGGTGATATTAGAATAATTAATGTACTGGGTTACCTTTTGGTCAGCAACGGAATTTTAAGGGGCGATTAAGAATCGGTAACTAAATCATATAGTAAAAAAAAACGAAAAAAACATATTTTTTTAACTTTTCCTAACATCCCTGCTTTAATAAAATGCGGGAATATTAGGAAATTCGATTCTTAATCGCTTTTTAAAATTCCGTCACTGATTAAAAGATAACCATGACGAGAAATGTATAGAGAAAACATTTGTCGCTACAGTATAAAATGAAAGAAATCGTTAATAATGCAACATTAAAAAAGTTTATTTACATAATAACTGGTTTCAGGCTGGACTGAACACTTTTCAAGAGGATTACTTCCTTCCTGCGGGAGTTTACGTCCTAAAAATTAAATTGTTCTTGCTTTGTTTACGCAGTTGTACATGGATTCACTCAAAGTGCGATTAGGATCTTCTAATACAATTAACTTAAGGAAATAAGTATTTGGTCTTATTCTTGCTCCCTAGCTTCGTAAATAATAATACCATTGATGAGATTTGTTATACCGCACCTAATCCGACAAGATAAACATCCGTTTTGGTTTTGTCAGAAGGATTACAGAAACCACGACTTTGCATATTATATAATCCATCTCCTGCCTGTAAAGATTGAATTCTCGTGGATCTAATTTCGTATAATAGTACATCCCGATTGGTTACGGGGAAATCTCTGGAAGGCGACTGCTTAATAGGATTTCAACAGCATCAGAGTGAAGGACGAAGAGAAAGAAAATGAGTATGGAGACAGTAAAAGGAAAATAACGAATTACAATTTAGAGCAAGGAAAGAAATGATTTGTCATGAATATGAATAAAATAAAATAATGTGGCATTGAACTAGTCAAGCTATACATAGCTGCTGTAACACGTCTCACCGGCGGAAATGTCTAGGTAAATAGAGACTAAACAGTAAAATATTGCAGAAAGAATGTTGTTTACTTTGAAAATATCAATGATTCATAGACACTTGTGAGTTAGCCGTGCGTCATCTATGGTTTAATTTTTACTAGTTTTCCTTTTATTATATAAATAAGTAAAAAATAAAATCAATATAGAAGGATGCAGTATATGCACCGGAGTGAGGTAGTGATGCTCGACTTTCCACTGGCGGTAGGTGAAAATTGAGCAGTGCACGCATTACATCTAAGATTACAGCTGTGAAAACAATGTTCCATCGCTTCAGTATATTTTTGAATCATCACAATACAATTACAGAATTATTCCAATATATATTACCCGCTTAGAATATACGTATACTAAAATGTTGACAAACAAAGCGGATATATATCACATTACAAATTGAATGAAAATGTAAATGGTAAAAAATATGTGGTAATACTAGATCAAAGTGAATGAATTTTGGCAGGAAAATATTTAAAAATTCATGCAAATAAACAACATTAACGCAATTTAAAAAAAGTCTTAATAGTGATGCCAGATATTCCATTACTGTTGGTTACATTCAGTCTTGACAAGAATTGACACAGAGATGGAAATTGCCTCACAAATAGTCAAACGCATTAACTCACTTTATCTAATATATAAGTCTCCGGAAAACACTCTATTCAATTATTGCATCTAGTATTTTCTATTGTAGCTTACTCTGCAGTCAGACAACGGGGACTGCGCAACACGTAATGCTGGGCGCCGCCATAATACGTCAACAATGAAAGAGCGAACACAATCTCACGCCAGATATTCATCAAAAGAAACAGATTATGACGAGTTACGTAGTATAGACGCAAGGAATGATAGTTCACGTCCCGTTTCGATTACACAAATGCGGTATAAATAATGCTTTCAGTCGAGCCGAGCGCCGCCTGTCGGGTGTCCGCGTGAGAGAGTTGGGAAACGTCTCGCGACATGCTTTACGACACTCGGAGCATCAACGATGACGATACTCAGTGCACACTCCATACTTTATACATATCAGCTGTCGCTCTCTCTGGAGGGCGCTGCTTGTGGAGATAAATCTTATGCATGTGGACGCTAGTGACGACTTGCGTCGCTTGTTAACTGCGTCAAAGACGCAATGCGAGCATTACCAACTTATAGATCCGTTATAAGATGAAAGTGTTAAGATAAAAATAAACGTTATCCAAAAAAAAGAAAAATAAAATAAACGCCGTCTACCATGTACCATAAACATATTTCTTCCATATTTCTAAACGACTACGATTATTTTGATTGAAGCGTTCGGACTAAGGCCGTTTTTTTATGTGCGAGTATGAGAACGACATTATTTTATATTCCGCGTGCGCATACCAACATCGCCTTGCGATCCGCAATTGCCCTTTCGCTTAATTTGTTGAATACTGAAAGAATAGCCTTATCTCGACTCGTTCGACTGTTTGATTCACGACTACTTTTGACACAGTTTTGTTATTTTTAATTATTTCGTTTTCATTGTAGTACTAATCACCGTTTTTTTGTTTATTTCTCTGTTCTTGAAGTATTTTCTTCTTACGATTTTGATCTACACACTGGATTTAAGTAAGAATTTAATTAAAAGATAAATATTCACACGACATCTCTATTAACTTGAGAAGAATGATATAAGAATTTATTCAACTTTACGTTAATCTAATTGTACTATCCTCGAAGACAGATCATTTTGTACAGTTAGTAGTTGAGATTAAAAAACCTACGACATTATGCTATTCCCAAGTTCATTAAAATAACAGTTTAATAATATGATGATTTTTTTGTTTTCCTTATTAACGACGCTTTTTACTGGTAGACGATATTCATAAAAACATACAGATTCCTTTTGCGAATGCGTTCGCATTTGGAAATTAAACGCCATAGATAATAGTTTTTTTATTCAATTACTGGTATAATTTATTTTAAAACTGGTATAATTATTCGTATTACAATATCTGAACTTCAGTGAGATTTTTCGATGCTCACTACTACAATGGATCATCCGTCCCCAATGCGATCAATGCAATAAAAATAAATATGATATTTTTAATTTACATAACGTTTTATACTAATTAACACTTCACACCACTAATTTTATTTGAGTTGATTGTTAAAAAACTTAAGATATTTAAGTACCGATGACCAATGAGGACTATGATTCACTTACATAGACACAAACTTGGAGTTGCGTCAGCATAGGTGACGATTGAAAGGACGTAAACGGGAAAGAATGACATTTAAATGACAATTAGTTGCGAGCTGGCTAATGGGTCATCCCAACGAGTGATACTGAAAATATAAAAACTACACGCTTTTACTGACATCCTCTTGGAAATTAACTTCCAAAAATGTCGATGTGGATGCTAGTGCAGCACAGTGATATCTGTGTAGCTATTTTAGCAAAAACCTTGTGATCATGAGTAGTGATACATTTAGGTACATGGAAAGTTAAAGATACATAATATATCGATCGAATCGTTTCTAAATATAGAAATTTTTTATGTAAATGTATTGCCTAGTATACATTACTTATCTTCGTAGATAAATCATTTGATTGCCTATATCTCTTTAATTTATTATATTTATGAAAGTTAACCAAAATAATTTTGGATTGAAATACTTAATAAAGGTTATTCCGATTTTTTGAGATATTTGGTAAATATCTCAAAAAATGCAAACCGTTTAAGATACTCGTATGTCGCGACGAAGACGTATAATTTAAAAATATTATTTAACATTTTCGATGGAATTTTAAAAAACTTCTTCAATTATATCTCACACGATTTGGCCCTCGAGAAAAAAAGGTTCCTAAGTTTAATGTACGGAGACGTACTTAAAAAAAAATCAAAAACATTTTTCTTTATTTCTGCATATTTACATAATTTAAATACGTCTTCACTTAGAATTTAATTACAATCGATTCCAAACTAAAAGAACGGACATGCGAATGAGGGAACATTTATAATTTCGTCAAATGAAACTGACGAAAATATAAAGTTTTCGTTTTCGCAGTTTGGCTAAGGGACTTGTAAACATTTAAAAACCTACTGGATTTTTAAAATATTTTATGCAAGTGTCATACGGCCCACCTGATTTTAGGATAAACAATGCCCGCGAATTATCCTTCACGTTTCCAATCGCAGCCTGACATTGCACCAGTTCCAGTGGTATAGGGAGTATATTAAAATTACCTTATATCCCTATCAATTTCCATAGCTTCTATAGTGATGCAGTTTCATTGACCGTACCAAAGAAGCTGTGTATCAATCTACGTTGCTCACTGGATACATTATAAGAAATTTGTGTCATTCCATCTATATAATTCAACTAAATGATGTCTAAAACTAATTATCACATGAAAATAAAATAAGAAATATAATTTTAGATCGGACATATAAAACACCTAGCTTTCTAGCACCGGCAGTTAAACATTAGCATATGTATATATAAACAGTGTACATAAAGCTCGGATATCAGTTGACTTCTATTCGGATATTGATAAACATTTTTTTTATTAATCAAACACGACTCAAGTCTCAAATTAAAAAATCCTATCAAAACAAGTTTGAGTTAATGAACTTATACACATCTTATATGACATATACATTCCAAACACAAACTGATGTAAGCACTAGAGTGGCACATCTAAAGCATTGCTCTAAACTAGTCACATTAACCACCGAGTTGATAGCATTATGTAACTTTGAATAAACACAGACTGGATTGCAGCAAGTTTTAAATTATTAATTGTGTTATTTGAAGCTTTTCAATTATCTCTCCTTCTCCCTTTTTCTCTCTTTAGAAATTAAATACGAGTTATGAATTGAGTAGTAAACATTACTTGATGTTTATGGAACTTTTCTTAAAACTGGCACTACACTATTCGCGAAGTTGATCGAAGTTAGGCGAAGAGTAGAGAGGTACTTCGATTCGCTTTGTGCGTACTTTAGACTGCGATCAACTTCGATAAGCTCTTCGTCGAGGTAACTTCGCGAGTAGTGTAGAGGGCGTTTATGGTTTCGTAGTGAAACAATGAACCCTTATAACTTAGTCACCTCCGTCCGTGTGTCCGCTTTCACAGTTTTTACAGCTGTGAAGTTAGGTACAGCTTCACAGTTTTTAAAACTTTAAACCTATTCGTATGCAATGTGGAAATGTAAGCTTCGTGTGGAGAAACAAGCATTTTATTATTTTTAAGTTATTTTGGTTACTCTGTTTCAAGAATTTCAAGAAACATAGACAACTACTATATACGGACTCGTGTGTTCCAATATGAATTTGACCGGTTTTTAGGATTTTCAAGCCAAATTAGTAACTTATAGTTTCGCCACGTTCGTCTGTATGTCGCAGCTGTTTTACTCACATACTGTTAGTGACATTTGACATAGTTATACAAATTTATAACGCCTACAAAGTATTGAAAAAAAGTCTTAAAAAATGCTTTTAGGGTAAACCTGTACGTGAAAGTGGGCACGAATATTTTTTTGCAAATCCCAGCATGTTGAATAGGCAATTAATATTTGTAAATAGTTTAATAGAAATACTATGTACCCTTAAATGTTTACAAGTGCCTAAATGAGTAGGGAACCATTGCAGTGCGAAACTTGACAAGTTTGACTTATATTTGATAGTTTTTTTATTTAGATGTCATTATGAACTTAAGTTTCTTTTAAATTTTCACTAATGTTATATCGTTAGTAGGTATTACGAAATTCTTATATACTAGACGTTAAACGTTTCAAAACCGGTCATTACGGCTGAAGTAACAAGAGTCACTATCAAATTTTCATAGTTTAAATTGCTTTTAAACGTGATTAGTTTTCGGCTTGCGAAAAGAGTGATAATAATTTGTCATATCATTTGCAATTAAAAACGCTAGTACAATTCAATGTAAATGTAGAAGAATCGCCAAAGACGTTAGATTTCAACTGTACGAGAATAAGTTTATACCTTTTATAACGAAGTCTTAAAATAATGATTCAGAGAAATATACCTCAATTACTCTGCAAACAAGGAACTACAGAGAATCGAGGAACGTTCTCATACGCATTTGTTAAAGCATCTAACCGCGTTTTATTCACATTACATACTTCCATGTGGAAATGTCTGCTTAATTGACTGGCAAATAGAACATTTGAGTTACATACTGACGATAAAAACCGTATGTAATACAATATTGCATAAAAACGAAGTAACATTTTCTCGCGAGCACTCACTTCCGGTAAAAGTCATGGCAACTCATCCCCGTGTCTTTCCCTTTAATCGCATCGTTTTTCTCTGCCGTTACGTTAGTTTGTACTATTCGTCTCTCCGATGTCTTGCGAAGCTATCCATGTGTAATAAATTATTTGCCATTTTCAGTGTAGCAAATACAATCCTCTTCAATGATAGCCCACATAATGATTTTTGGTAAAAGGAAATCAGACACGAGTAAGTTCAATGTGTGAACTTCGAGATTTAAAAAAAATTATATATATATACGTAAATTTTTTTCTGTTAGATGTACTTACGTAATTCATTTACATTTTCGTATCAATTTCGTCACAATAGATCATAAACTGAAAAAGCTATGGTACTGTAACTTACAAACGTAGGAGATAGACATGAAATTATAAGGGTCATATTTTGTCCATTTGGTTACGGGAGGCTAATAATAATGCCATTTCAATGACTTTTTAATGAATGGACAATCCGTCATATTGGGATAGAAATGACGAAAATAATCGAGGTGACATTTTCAAATAATTTTTATAGTTTAAATATTCGTATACAACAACAAAGTAGACAATGACGTCAAAAGTGCACTGCAAACGTCATCACGGGCAGTACACATGTACGATATGGGATACAATGGCAAGCTGACAGTCTGCTCCGTGTAAGGTCCTTGCACTTCCTGTCGACGCGTCCCTGGGAATTATTTCGATCTGCGCATGCAGTGCACATGCATCCTTGTACAATCGATGACAATGCAGCATGCCTAACCGTGCGACGTGTGACATCTGATATTTTGTAAAATTTAATGCAAACGGTAGTGCCAGTCTCAACATCTACGGTTACTAAACTATTTTACGTGTAGGACATGTTTGCGAATGTCAGGTACATCATAAGATTTTTTTAAAGAGAAAAAAGTTATTTGTTTTATACGGCTTATCGTAAAACAGTTTATGCGACTGATGTGAAACTTTCACAATCGTATAATTTATAGAGATCATCGTATAGTTTTCAAAATTGGACATACGATATGTATTAGATATATGTAACGAGTGGATAACAAGCAATAAAGATTAATATGAACGGAATCGAAGTGTACCGGATACATTTTAAGTTAAACCTTTAAATATAACTACGTTAAAATAATGTAGGAAAATATTATCGACAACATCAGAATCAACAAAAAACTTGCAGGATATATGTTACTAATTATTAAAGCTTGCTTTATGAGCATTTTTATGCTATAAAATTGTGTTGTAAACAGAGCAGACACGACAAAAAGACGTAGTAAATAATTAAACTGTTGATAACGCCGTTAATAAATTAATAGTTGTATTAAAAATTATCAAAAACAATGCAGTCATGGTCTCTTTTTGCCCGGAAAAAGCCGGTACGGGCAGCTAGCATAATTATGTATATTATGGTTGTAGTTTGGAGGTCAATAACCTCCAGCATATTGTATTAAAAAAATTACAATTTGTTTATGAGATAGATGAATTGGTACAGAATAGACGATATCGTAATCTCTGCATCCCACTGGTAATGGCACTCGGATCCGGATATGAGTACGCGAGTATGAACCTCATTCAAGCCATGAAATATATACCTAAGTATTAATGTTTTCGGCAATTATAATTCAACGCAAGAGATAATAATTGTGTCTGTCACTAGACTAATATGTTTCGCTATCCAAACTCAGCGTAAACTACAGGTCCCTTAAATTTGTTTTTCAAAAGTCATAGGCACCTTCAAAAATTAAGGCAAACCTTATCTAGCTATTGTTAGCTGGCGATGTCACAATTGCAGGGAATGCATGTGCAACCTCTTGAACGAGCAGAACCTATGGTTCGTCAGGCTTCACATGAAATTCCTGTTACGATATCTTTATATTTTACATAATTGTCTTCTTCGTCATCTTCATCATCATCAGGCATCATTTTTATATAAAACATAACTTACATCTCTTCGTATCACATCCATTTCGAAACACGGGAGTACCTTCTCCACGCTCGCATGATACGCACTAGCAAAAAGGGTGGAATTCAATTTTGTTACCGAAGTTAGATTCGTCGATCTTGTTTACGGCAAGTCAAAAAAAAATTGGAAAAAATCTACAAAGATAAATAATTCATAATTTTATTACACATGTGATTTTTATCATAATTTGTAGATACACATTTAAAAATGTTGATACGTACTGAAATATTGTCATTAGATATAAGGCAATTGTATCCATATATTTACGGTCATTTAACGTACAAATAATAAATATTGTAATAATACGGCAGTGACACAAAGAGGCTGGTGACACACCATCTCATACTACACGATAGTCGAGCATGACAGACTGAATAGTGTCATGCATTCACTGTACCACATATAATATAAATAGATCGCCGGGAATAGTTTCCGTATAAGTAATGTAACGTGACATTAATGTTGTTTACATTTACGTTTTATTCCTCACGTAAATTCCATACGTGCGAGAGAAATAATGTTTGATTGCTCATTTTCTTTAAATTTTTTTCACTTCATATTTTTCGCTGTCGGCCAGGACGCCATACTGATCGGTGCACGATACGCGCGAAAATCTTTTCGGGGATCACCTTTGTAGTTGAACGATTTTTAGTTTCTATAGTATGATGATAGGATTTATAAATTGTATATATACATTTTAGGCAACGCAGACATTGAATATAAATATAATTATCAATGCGGCCCAAGGGAGATTGTCTGTTGCGTGCCGACATATTAGATATTTTTACACCGGTCGGCACTGGCACGTCACAAATGTATGAAGACGTACAAATGAACATGTTTTTACCCTAGACATCAATGTCATCGCCGGTTTTGTCGGCGCTGTGCCGGCGCCGGAGCTAGCAAGTTGCTCACTGCTGCTAATCACGGCTAAAATATATCTCAGCTAAAATTACGTAAACTGTAGTAATGTGTGTGTGCGTGAGCACGCGAAAAATGTAGTGTGAAATGACTTTTAGTATTATTACCGTGACGTATTCGATATCATTTTTATTTACCTATTTAAAATGCGATTTAATTGAGTAAGTAGATAAGACGTTAATTGAATAAGTAGAAGTCAGTGTACAGAGTATATGAGTTAAAACTGAAGAAAATAATAAAAATAAATACTTCCCAGATAGACGCAGGTGAGCATTATACGAATTTTTAGTGTGGTTACCAAGAGCAATTTTGCAAGATGAAAAGAGATAAAGTTTGGTATATGACTAAGTTAGATCTTACTAGTCTATAATTTATTAACGACGTGCAGCAAAGAAATAATAAATTTTCTAGCTTCATTTTACACATTTTTTTATTTATTTGAATATGAATCCTATTAGCTACTTCTACAGCTGTTTAAAAATTAGACGGCCGTCCTTAAAAGAAAGTGTAAAATATCTTGTGTAAAAGGCCATTTCCGCCCATTGGTTACAATTTATAAATACAAATATTATTAATTTCACCCTGATAAATTGTACGTTGTACGATATTTACTGAACATCTTTTTTCGGGTTTTACAACCCTATTGGCGAAGGATTATTACATCCGTTCGCAATTTCACATTAAAACTTCCAAATTGACATGTATACAAGTTTTCCAATATACATGACAGAAAAAATATTATAAAATTAAAATTGAGATGTAGAAAATGTAATTTATCTTCAAGTTAAATGTTTTCTGACGTTGATTGCACCCTCATATTATATCTAATGCCCGCTTTCAGCTTTTTCGTTGATTGTATAATACAATATAATCCGCCTCAACACTCTCATTTATTTTCACTCTCACGCCGTGGACACAATAGTCCGCGCAGGCGGCCCGCACTAGACCGGCCGGACAATATGCGGCCATAAATTTGGTATTGTCGCCGACAGTATCATAATGGTAACTATCATTATGATAGAAGACCGCATCCTGCTTCCAGCGGCGCCGTGACCGATGCACGTCGACCGCTCATTGTGACGCGGCCGCGGGCTGCCGCCCCGCCCCGGAATGCGTTCGCCGTATCAACTTTCTATTCGATGCACTCCATGAATGCATTTGAGATCTGTTTGCTTCGGTTTTGAGGTTGTGCGATTGTTATTGACGCATCGTTAATGCGTAAATGATTGTCATATTTACTTTGGAATTAAATGAGATTTGTATGTGATGGAAAAGGTTTTAAGCGGAATAACAAATGGCTAGAAGAATATAACGTATATATTATCCAGTGTCCACGGATGATATCAATTGTATAATTAATTATCGCGTAGGGTTGATAAGTATCTGGTGTAACATGACTTTTAATAACGTTTTAATAGCTTTCTATATTTGTATTTATAATTTATCTACGAAGTTACATTTTTTGTGTTATTTCGATTGCGTTTAATAATTTTATTATTTCGTAATTACTCAAGTTGATACTCTGTCATAATTAATTAACGGAGACTGAGTTTTGTCCCCTTGCTTAATTCAATTTTTCACAGTAGACATATTTTGAATAAAAATAAGAAAAATATATCAAACTTCATTGATCTGTTAAAAAATTTATTACAAAATATTTTATTCATTTCTTTTTAAGAACAAATTTAAGAACATAAATATATTTTGACTTCACTGGTTATTGGTAAAATCAATTTATTATTTGAAAATACTAGCCCATAGTATTTTTTTAAATGGAATGGGGCGGGAATTTATTGAATTTTCATGACTAGATATTTAAAAAAGAGACGTCTTTAGTTAGAACTTTTTAAGGAATTTCGAAATTCTTTAAATATTAATTAGAATCAACAAATAAAACTTATTTAACAAATTGACTTAATGCTTAGTGTATTACGTTAATAATCTTGGAGGGAAACCTAATAAGATTGAGGTTAAAAAAACTACTTAGTGTCTTATCACAATATGGTTAATAACATCGACTTCTTTTTCTTTGGCAACGAATGATACCGATAATCACGAGGCATACCAAACAAACATAAGCCGTGGTTCGTTTAGTATCAGAACTGGCTCGAACACTGCATTACTTTTTATAACCGACTGAAATGCGTTAATTCATTGTAAAAACCATCGATAACGAAATAGTCATGTTTAAGCGGCGGTCAGCAAAGTAAAAGCTCTGGCGACAAAAAGTATCAATATTTCATCAGCGCCGCTGCTAATGAGGTCCAGGGCGCCTGACGAAGGCCAGTAATGATCTCGAGGCGGGAGCGGAAATACCACCGGCCTAACAGAGCGTGACCGACGGAGCCCGGTCTGGATCTTCGGGACTTCGCGGCCGCGGTGTTGAGGGAGTGGACTGGATCGACTATGTTGGGAAAGTGATCCCCACAACGGTATTATTGTTTGGTGTAATATAATATCATGCGGTTCAACTAATATTTTTATATTGTTATATAAAATGAGATGAGTTTAAAAATTTATAAACACATCGCGCATTGACTTTACACATCGGTTTTTAATTGATATGAAAATAAAACTATCTTTACATTATGATATTGTTATTGTTTTTCGGTCAATGTATGTACATACACGCCCGGAGTAATCTTTGAATCGACTTTAATGTTGGTTTCAAGCAATTTTCTAGCAATTGGACTTTGGTGATCGGGTTGGCTTAAATTAATTTACGATGAGTGCAAATAAATAAATTGATGTTCAATTCGATATTATAGTTCTAAAATATAAATGAATTACTCTGATGATAGGCTGAACAATGAAATCAAAAGGTCCAAATCTCAAATTCATCTACAAAACGTCTAATATTTGATTGGAAACGAACCTTTGCGTATAGTTAAAGGACAATAATTATTGCAATTATCGCTCCGAGATATTAATATCGAAATGATAGTTAAAATATCTTTGAGTAATACTAGTGGGTGATGGTTATTTAGAATAACCATCGCTGTTCTTTATTTTTAATTTTAGCAAAATAGAACTATTGTACAGTCTCATAGAAGAAATAGGTTTGACGAAATTATTTTTAATTTTCACAGACTTTCTACCAAATAATAAATTCCGTAAACCCATGATGTAATTTGAATATTTAGTTAAATGAAATAGCCGATGACTACATACGTGCGCAGTATCGCTACGAGGTAAAATTGGACAAATGTGGCGGGTCCGGTTTACGTACGCGCGAATATGATACATTGTGGTATAAATGAATGAGGCAATTAGTTAAAATATGACTATACAAAATGATAAAATAATTTTTAGTGAAACACTTAAATTTATATTTTTATTTTCGGAACTAACCACTTAAATAGTTTAGTGGTTAATTTTAGAATGACGCAGCGTACCGCGTTAGTAATTTGTTTTTAAAAAAGCTATATGTATAAATTGTATGATTGTACGGTATGTGTACGTGTACAAACAGTGATGACAAGGCACTCTGAAGCTTTATTGATTCGAAATTTGAAAGATGTATTCGAATTATATAAACGAATTTAAAACAGATTACGTCAATCTATTTGTTGATGTGTGCAGCAGGAACATAAAGAAAGAAATATGTTTAGGGTTTGTGCAATATTCATCCATTGTCCCCTCCCTGGTTTTCCTCCTCTTGCCAATTTCCTACATTTTTGTTAATACATAAGGTACAGGATATATACACATATGTGTATAGGTAAATATTTTCAAAAAAAGAAAATTGAATTAATATCTTATTATTAACAATTATCTGAATATTTGTTTTTTTCGTTTTCAATTTGTTCAAATAAAAATATTTCAATATAAAAAAAATTAGATGTTTCACATCTGCCAGGCGTCCCGCGACGGCTCATAATTTTTAAAAATTTTGTTTTATATATTTTTACTGACTATTTTTTGTTGTTAGCTTCCCAGTGTGTTTTCTATTATTTTAACTTCATCATGCAATTGCATTCATAATTTGTTGCAGTTTTCCACCAAGCAATATATTTTATTATTTGATGATTTGGTTGTCTGGAAGACATTGCTTCTATACTAATAAGTGCGCCTCATGTATTTGTACATTAAAGTCAGTAAATAAAAAATATTACTAAGACTCTGTTTGATTACCTGTCCGATGACAGCTTATTATATTTTGCAAAAAAAAATAAAGATCTCATCAAAAACATTTTCAAATAAGCTTTACAATACATTAAAAAAAATAAGTATTACAATTTAATGGATATATATATATATATATATATATATATATATATATATATATATATATATATATATATATAAATATATATTTAATATTAGCTATAATAATGAAATAAATAATTCTTATGCTAGAATTGTTGCTACAAAGGATATTAACATACTTATGAACTCTTACAAAATAAGATACGTTTTACCGTTCCTTATAAAATCCGCCTGGCACTAAGACCCCTGAAACGAATTCAGTATATATTATTACATTCAACCATTCTTTGTAGACTTCTGAGTATTATTTGCAAGTATAAAAACAAAAGGGTAAATTTTACAATATAATTAAAATTTCAATTACATATTTGATATTACATTTTTTCCCATTTCAAGGCGTATACCGATTTAATAAATGTTGTTGTGTAACATTTCATTTAATCGGGATCTCAGAAGCTCTCCGATAATTTAATCTAAGGCCTTCGGAGTGTTGTTGGGAAACGGCGGACAGTAACCGCCGTCGGCTTTAATTCAAAGTCTTAATTGTTTGAAACGCGATCGAAATTAATTGGTCGTTCTTATTACGGACAAATATTGGATTCAAGTATTTATTAAAAATATATTGTTCAAAATATTGTCATAAATGTTTATTAATTGCTCGAATAAATTTAAGAAGGTTTCGACGCAAAAACGCATTATTAAAATTTATTCTTGAATTGTTTTACATGCTTAATATGCTTTCGTTCATGTATATTATTATTATTATATTATTACTATGCTATTCAGTATAATCCTAGATAAAATAAAAAATGTTCTGCTTGTTTCTTTACAGAGTGCGCTTAACAAATTGTATCGTAAACGGATAAAAAAGTAAGTACTAAAGCAAAGGAAGTAAATTAAAATCAAATAAATAAATATAAACACTTTTTATTTTCTATTTATTCTATAAGACAATGAATTTAGAAATGGGTCATTAACTTTTTTGCAAATTTAAACATTTTAATAAATAGTTAATAATAAAAAGTAACAATAGATTTTTATTACTACTGTTTTCTTAAGTTTGTTCGTGTGGAATTTGGTTTTCCTTAAAGGAAAAGGTGAACGATTCAAAGAGTATGAATTAAAAAAATAATAAAAAATACATTGTGAAAATGTACACCACTGGTAAATAAGTTTGTATCCGCAACTTCATTCACAAGGCTGTTTTATTTAACGATAATGGTTTTATTAATGGTGAATGGGATGGTTAATTAATCTTGGTTTTCCAAGCTTTTACTGAATCGTGAAACTGAATACCAATAGTGAGTAAAGTAGAATGTCCAATAACAACAAACATTCTTCATAAAATTTAATTGTACATTTTGGATTTGGGTATTCCAAAAAATAATTAAATTTTTGTTATAAAATTCTCGCTTTTCTCTTTTATTTCTTAAATAGCTGGTGTTGTGATATACTTGAAACTCTAAGCAATTTAAAAATGAAATCTCCATTTAAATTTGCTCGATCGAAGGGACAATGAGATAGAACGACGATCAAAGGAAAAAGAGGCAGACAATAAGTTAATATCATGTTTTCACGTCTTTTTTTGTTAAATGATTGTTTTAAAATAATGAAAATTTCAATTGATCTAAAGATTACTTATATAAATTCCCTTTAGAAGTGGTATTTCCGCTTCAATGCACTAGACGATAATAGAACACATATTGGCTCATTTTATAAGTGCGAAGTGTTCGACTATGGAAGCATTTACACAACCTTGACGTGTACATGGCAAACAATTATCGTTTTGACGATGATATACCGATTAGACAAACTACCGAGTAAATACGAGAAGACTACATCATAAAAGACGAATGCTGCATTTGGTTCAAAGATATATTACTTAATTTTAAATTGTCGATGTCCGACCTAGACAGGATATAAACTTAATAAAGAGTCCGGAGTCACACTAATAGCTCCGGTCACTTATGCAGTAAACACACAAAACTCGTTATAACGCACGACTGCATCTGTCGCGCTACATTAGAGTACAAATGTTTACAAATGCGTAGCAGGATGTGGCGGACGGCACACTATATATAGCGCGAGCGCGAGCGGTGCCGCTGGGCGGGCGCTACGGGACCCGCCGCCTAATTTAGATGTCAAGGGCAATCCGTCAAACCGGTTGCAGTTTACCGTTTCACTTAATTTTCTTAACGGATACTGTTTGTTTATGATATGGACGAGATAACACTCTTTGTCACTTGTTTATTAGATAACGATTTTTTTTGTTTTCAATAATATAATTACAACACAATAGGTCGCACTGGTGTTGGAAAAATATAGTGAGAGAAATGTGAAACTGCTTACTGTATGTTTACGGTATCAACTTTGTTTTTATATAATTGATTATTTCAAATCTGTAGCAAATTTATAAAGGCTAATGAAATTTGTTTTCATTCAACATATTACATTGTGAAGTGACTACGGAAGAACTAATCTTTAGTAGTGGCTAAAAAGTAAACCTAATAAATCGTTAGTAGTGGCTTAAAAGAAAAGAGTAACTTATTACGTTTTAAATTCTAATTTTAATTTTTAAAGCAAAAAAATCTAATAGTCTTATATACTTATTCATCTTTTTTAAAACGATTATCAGAGTATAAAACAAATATTCCATAAGATTTTAATTTTGAATTTCACAGCGCATATAAAAATTTTAGTAGTTGTGGAACGAGTTGATGAAATAAAATTGACTGTTGATTAAATAAGTGAACACAGCGAAAAACTTAAAATGTCGTGATACGGGTTTATCAATATTATTGTTCAAATTTCTTATTTAATTGATTTATTCTCTTTTAAACTAGGTTTTATAATTTATGAGGATACATACCAGTGAGATTTTCTACGATTATGTATAATTAACAATATGTGTCAAAAGACAAAAATTATTAATCAGTAAAACTTGTCTTTTAAAATTAAAAAATAAAAATTTTAAATTAGAAAGATTCTATATAATAAATTCTTTTAATAAATAGATCACAATTCTTTACAATAAATAGATCATGACGGCCAAGTTCGCCGCTTCTTTCAAACTTATGAAATAAAACAAATATTATAAACATACATAAAATATTGATACCGATCTACGTATTCGTTCAAATTTAAAATTCTTTAAGTAACTCGACGTCACATATCTGCATAATGTTATTTTAATAAATATCAGAACCTTGTGTTACGCCGGAAGTAATGTATGCGTGCGACGTATTTCGTCGCGTTGACGCTTGCATTTCAATTCGTTCAAGATGTTTCAATGTCCGCACGTAGGCGAACAGGTCGACATCCTCCCACGTCTACGCTCCGATCGGCTGCTGCCCGCTCTTAATTGAATACAGACGCAGCGTTCGTCAGCTACCCGTGCATTAATGAAGGAACTTCGCGATTTTACTTTCGTTATCGATATTTAACGTTTTTAGAAGATATTATCAGTATCCATTTACATATATCTGAATACAATATTTTTCAAATAAAATGGATGAAGAATGATACATTTTGTAATAATATAATGAAGCGTATGTTAGTTTTAAAGCTGTTTATACAATTAAAAAGCCAAGCCAGAAAATTACTATTAATTAATTATTAAAGTATTACATCGCGTATCCAAGTGATAAATAAAGGTGTCAAAAGTATAAAGAGGAAAAACGGCCAAATGCGAGTCTGGTTCGCGCATCGAGGGTTCCATACCTCGGAGGTTGAACTTAAATTACTTTATTTGTCGCGAGTCGTCATTAAAATGGACTTTCTAGCGCGATAATTATTTAATAATATATAATATAATTATTCTCCCATATGTATATTTTAGAAAAAACTATAACACCTATTATGACGATAATAATTTCTCTGCAACTTTTCCTTAGGCTTCTAAAATCCCATTGATTTCATAATTTTAGGTAGTGTAATTACGGAAATAAGAGGGAAGGGGAAATTTTTTGCATACTTTTCAATATATCTCTATTCTATACTTCATAACAAAAAAAACAATCACTTTAAATTATTACCCACATCATATATAAAATTGGAAGAAAAAAATTAATACTTACCCCTTCTTTAATTCGTATATGAATGTTTTAAAAAAGTTAGTGTAAAATATGTGGTTTAATAAGGTGGTTTAATAAGTTACAAAGTCGCATAGTTTCTAAAAATATCGGTTGTGACAAACGGACACACCGATCCGTGAATGATCTCATAAGTGTTAACATTTTCAGTTTGCGGTACGGAACCCCAAAAACTGTTCCCATAAAGTAACATCATGCAATATATTCTTCACAATAAGACATACTCAAACCATCCGAAAATTCAATAGCACATAATGCAGTAGAACACAATAGATAATTGGTCAATAATAATCATTCAAATTCAAGTCACGAAAGATGCGATAAGATCTAAGTGAGTGCAGAGGCGTTGTAGCCATCGTCAGCAAGTCGACTACTTGCGAATACTAATGTCGTACGCCGCAGTACGCCTTTGGCTGCATCATATTTATGGCACTTTTTTCTTTTGGGAAACACGCGGTCGTGTCAGGAAACAATTTCTTAAAACAGACTAATTAATGTAGGCAAATATGAAAAAAGCTAAAAATATTTTTCTAGTTCAGCATCTATGTTTAATAAGATAAAAGACAAGAATAAAAGAAAAGACTAAACATTTATTCGTTCTTTAGTTAAGAAATTAGCTGAGAAAAAAATTACTTAGGAAACATATTTAAACTATCATTTTTTGAGTTTTTTCTTTTCATTCTTAAAGTTTCTTCCTGAGTTATACAATAATCTTTCTATAAACTCATTCTCATCATATCCCAAGTGGGTGGGACAAGGAGCGACGACAGAAAGAGCTGTTCTCCTATTTCTCTATCCTTGCCATACAATCACATTTTTATTATTTTCTAGTAATCATCTTCTTAAAACGTCGTATTTATTTTCATCGCTTTCAAGTTTTTAATTATTTGTTTTTAATTTCTTTTATTTTTCACAACTTTAATTAATAAATTTTACCAAATCATTTCTAATTGTTTAGAATTTGTCGAATGTTCTCATTTTTAATCTCTCGTTATTAAATTTTCTGCCAATGTTATTCAGGTATGTATTTAAAATAACCATATTGTCAAGTCGACTAGTTGCGAATACTAATGTCGTACGCGCAGTACGTTTTTGGCTGCATCATATTTATGGCACTTTTTTTCTTTTGGGAAACACGCGGTCGCGTCAGGAAACAATTTCTTAAAACAGACTAATTGATGTAGGCAAATATGGAAGCGAATTTTTCTTAATTACGAATGCTGGTGGGATGTGATAAATAAGAGAAAAGTCCTTTCATAGGCTAGGCATGTAAATTTCAGACTCGATATCCATTTAAAATACGACAGCACTACTGAGAATAGCGTTCAAGTATACTCCTGGAATCGTAGTGATTAAATTAGAGAATGCCTCGCTTATATCAACTTGCTTATGTTCTATATATATATATTTTTTACTTACCAGTAAAGTAAATACTACACAATTGCTGATTTCTTACCTGAAACAAAAATAAAATAAAATTTAAATTACATAATTTAATTATATATATATATATATATATATATATATATATATATATATATATATATAATATATATATATATATATATATATATGTAATATATATATATATATATATTACATATATATATATATATATATATATATATATATAAGTTTACATAAACTTACATACATTTTCATACTTACTACACAACTTAAAGATTTTAAAATAATTGTGTGAATTGAAACCTTTAAAGCCAACAATATTATTCCACATAAATAAACATTTTTCCAGAAGCTCAAACTTTAGAACGTATTTTTAAATAACTGCTTAGCTTAAATATTATCAAACCGTTAAAATAGTTTATATTTTCAGCTTACTGTTTTGGTCCTTAGTAACAAATATTTATATTTTTAAAGTGTATCTCATTTTATTTATAAATTAATTACAGTCAAATTCAAGTACTTAATCGAATTTCACCTTGTAAATCCAAGAAACAGCATTGACTATATTTATAATTCATAAGTTTAAAGATATTTCAATATATTGAATTTGGTGTATTCCATGACATTAAGAGAATATACATTTCAATAATTATGTCATTCGCTACTTATACATTTTTAGAGATCCGCTGTTCAGTTTGCTCAATTTAATTATTCTTAAGTGAATTTAATTTTAATTCATTAAAAGTAGGTACTTCAAAGCTCAAAGAAACAAAATATCTTATTATGAACCCTCAAAATCAGGCGAATAAGTTTGATGGATATTTTAGTATCTTTATATCTAAACCACATGTTTTGACTCGTTTTCTTGATATGAAAGAGTAATACTATGTAAAAGGTTTAGCAGTTTTGAACTTTCTTCAACGCGTCTGATGAGAAATTCAGCAACGATAATGGTTAAGCAGTATATATATGACAGTCTGTGAATATATGACAGTCTGAATATGTCTGGTTTAAATATCACGACTCACGATGTCTTTTGGATTCTCGAAATCTTGATAATAAATGACTAGGAAGATAGTATCTGGATCCTAGCAACGACAATAGCTGCAAATCAAATGCTTATGTCCACAATGCTTAGAGCTTGACTATTAAGGCTCGATAAGTGGCTTCGTGACAAAGCTCTACGAAGGATATAGTCTTCATCGTACGATTAAACACTCCTTAATCGATGCAACGTTGCCAGTACTGTTGAGAATATTATTACTCAACTTTTTTGATCTAGCTCTCATATAATTACGCCTTGTAAGTTTTTAGGTGGCTTAAAGCTACATAGGCCTGACCTTTGACAAACATCCTTCTGTTCTAAGTTCTGATTTTCTCGACTATAATGCCTTGTGATACTGTTACGGTCCAGCTCAATATTAAAGGAAATAATAGTATTTTGCCTATGCTTTTATTTGCCGGGTACACGACGACAATGCCACCTAGCTTTCCTACCCTGTCATAGTTAAGTTACCTGTTCTGTTATAGTTAAGTAGTACGAAAGTGTATCGAAAATAATTAAATATATTAACTAAAAATGCCTTAATACACCTTTTTTTTTCATGTATACGGGAGCAAAAGAACCGTTTTTTTATTACGTTAAATAAAAAAAGGGTAGTTTAAGTAAAAATGCACAATTATATTAGATTGTTCGATTATCGATGCCCTTCAGCGATAGTAAAAATCTAGCTTTTGGTTTTTTAAATAAAGTAATATAAATAAAAATAACATATTTCACCAAAATATTGCCGTCCGCGGTTGTTTTAATAAAAAAAGATCAATTTAAAAATATTATTGACAAAAGACTGTAAAATGTCTCTCTACGCAAACAAAAAGTTAAATATAAAACTTAACAAGCCCGCAATTAGAAGTAATGATAAACTAATTAAACGCAAGCATATTCGCTTTAAGATCAATCAAATTTCATATTATTTGATACCTTTAAAATTTTTGTATTTATCTTTTTAATTTGAAAGTTAATTTATTAAATTACCTAGAACGAATCTCAATTATGTTATAACTTAAAATAATAATTTCCAATTTATTCCAATGTAAAATCCGTGCAAAGTTACATCCCTTATTTAGGAAAGTGTACCTTAATAATTAATAACATGAAAGCACGATGTTTCTAAAAGCTGTGGAGATGTATTGTTGACCTTGAAATTATTTCGTAGGCACTCATACGTGCCGGGATTAAGTTTTAATTACGCACGTGCGCCGTTTGCTCGTGTTTGTAATTTAAATACTATGTTAACTTTGCTACTAGGAGGTTCTTCACGCTGGGTAATTAATATTTTGGCTTGATTAGTTTTACTTTCATCAGCAACTATGAGATGGAACGTAACTTGGCAATATACGTAATGAAATAATGTATCACGTGTTACAATTGTTTTACCAACGCCGAAACGACTTTGGTGTTTAAAAGTATAATATAACTGACTTTAAAATACTGACTTTTGCCGACTGTAGATGGCTGAGAACATTTTGAAAAAGTATGAGCCAATTTGACAAAAATGATTGATTTGCAGAAAATCTATTTTTCTCCAAATATTCTTATGATTCAATGTACTCTGCTTAGAGCACCAGTTCAAGAATGCCATCAAATTCCAATGGGCGTTAAAGAAAAAAGTATAATTTTAACAAGTTTCAGAAGACTAGTGTCTATTTCCTAGTTTCAGTAGACTTGCATATAACTTACATTAACTGACTAATGTCAATTTCACTGACTTTTACTGATTGAACAAACTGTTTTTGGTTTCTGCTAAATAAAGAAATTACTTTCTTGAATTAAAGCTCTTAATCTTCTCCTTGTATTTGTTTTGATTCAAATGCATATCCACCTACAATTACTTTGTACGCCTAAAATTACAAAAAATAAATAAATCGTATCTAAGTTAGGAAAATATAAAATTATATTAAATTGTAAAAAAAAGGACATACAGTCATATTTAACTTATTAGAAGCATATAGCATACATTTAGTGTGTTGATCGAGAATTTTTGGTTTATTATTAGTTTATCTTATTCACTGATAAATAATCGCCATCAAAGAATGAATGAAAGAAATAATGACTATCGTGCGTTTATGGAAATATACATATGAAAATGAGAGCCGAATATGTATATATCTGTATATGGTATATATGTGTGATCTTATAGTGTGCGCGTGTGAATATGTATATATGTGTATATGGTATATATGTGTGATCTTATAGTGTGCGCGTGTGAACAACTGATTTGCATAAAATAGGTCATGTGCCAGATGTATATAAATATTTCACAGCGACGAACTTTACTATCATTATTGTATATGGAGAGAATAGTAGTTGATTTTAAACTACTTTAGTTAAGGTAACATTTTACGGTATGACAAACATAAACGCATGTGTCGACATGATTCACATACATTATGAACGATAAATCGTTTTAATAAGAAAGCAACAATTCCATAGACTATCAAAATATAAAGGGCGTTCTGCTGTACCCAGTTAACAGTCAGCAAATCTATTCGAACTGGTGTATCCGGGGCAACAGTAATGGCGCGCACGTGCCGCCCGCGCATCCGCCCGCGCTCGCCACGTGCATGTCGCTATACAAAACGATCTCATGTGACAAGCGAGCCTAGGTTTGCTTACTAAGCTTCACTACGTACTAACGCCACGTTCATTGTACAATGAATAAATAGAATTTCTTTTCATTTCAATATCCGTTACAGTCAGTTTGATCGACGATCGAATTTAAATTCCTCATTCTCGCAAGTATAGAGGTTAATTCCCTCGCCATGTGTCATAAAGGGATAGTACAGAGGACATTTCCCTCTCTATGTGTCATAAGTAGTATTGAACGTTTATTTAAGTAAGGTATACCTTTTTTCCGCCTTCACCTCATCAGTCGAAAAATATAAGTGTAAAGTAATTTTAAAAAGCATTTTAAAATAAACAGGTGGAAAAGCAAGAAAATCGGGTCTGGAGTGAGGAACAAAATACCGTTGCTGTTAGGGATAGAAAAATACCGTTGCTGTTAGCAAGAGGAACATATCCACTGACTTAAACATTGTTGGGAGTATCGTGTCAGAGACAGAAGAAACTGAAGAGGAAATCGCTTCACGGATCTTCAAGATGAGGGCGATCTTCTCACAAGTCTGTGCCGCCTGAATATTGTAGATTTCATCTCCGCATCAGTTATGCGGAGATGAATTCTACAATATTCAGATATAACGTTAAAATAGTGTGTAAGATATACGGTTATGGGATGCAGGTAATGTAATAAGAAGATATTGAAAGTTCTAACGCGGCGATTGAAAATCTTTGACAATCGCTATCTTAGATGTTTTCTCCGAATACTCTGGTTCGAGACGGTATTAATAATTATATAAGGAAGTTCCGATCGTGCATGAAATAAATCGCCGCAAGTGGAACTGTAATGGCCATACGACCAGAAAGAACCCGCTTACATTTCTATACAGTCTGAGTTAGAACCCTTAAAAGGACTGGAAGCGTGGATGTCCAAAGTAGATTTGGCGACGGTAAAACCCGGAACCGATCGGTATGGTGGAATACCGTGGATGCCCATTTTCACGTGAAGAAAAATGAACAAAGAAAGGGATACAAGAAGGCAATTTAAGAATCATTCTTATACCCTTATCCTGTGAAGCATCAACGTATTTGCCCTGTTTATACAACAAACATTTACTGTAAATTCAATAATTGCTGAACAATAAGACGTTATAGATTCATTTATCTATACACGGTAATAGAAATAACACTTCTTAATGATGTTCTAGTTTAAAAAATTAGTATTTTAACATTTTTCAATTTTTATGTTTTTTAAAACTAGCCTAATAAGAAGCAAAGGATACATTTTCATTAACTACAGGGCTTTTATACTGCTGTACTAAGCGCAGATACCGTAATTGATATTTTATCATCTCGAGCTTGAGAATATTGTTTATGAAATAACATTGCGAATAAAATTACAAGTTTTTCCGAAGTAGTTATTAAATATGAGTGGTTATAATCAGCTGTCGTACCTATAATTATGATTGTTTAGGCAAAGCCTAAAAGTTAATGAATGCAAATGTCAAATAAAAACACAATTTAAAGTTATCGCCTTGAGTCAACTATAAAGGTATGTGGACTTGACATGTAGATGGATAGTTGTTTGGAAGCTTTTCAAATCTGTTCATTCCTCATTTGCGAAGACAATTTACGGAATTTCAGAAGACAGATGTAACATATATGTTTATTTTAAGAATAACGATTAGGAGTCCATTAAATTTGGCGAAATGCCTCTACTGATATTCAAATTAAATACATATATTAATACATACTATATTAAAGCAATCCTCATTTTCTGAGTACACTGTCGAGGTTTTGTGAATTTCTTCAAAACGTAATAGCATTTTCTCCTGGCTCAGATTTTGAGATTTGGAAGATAGACATTTTAAAGTAATTTGTTGAGTGTAAGCGTAAATAAAATCAATTTGAAAATATATTTTGAATAAAGATCAGCCAAATGCTGCGTATAAGTGAGAGCTTCCAATATATACGAGTGAATGTATGACTTCAGTATATTCCAATTTAAGACGGTATATTGTATCGTTTTGAAGTGCAGTAGAAGGCGAGTACTATCGTTTCAAGTCTTTATACTGCAAGTCTGTCCTAATTTTTATGGCAGATCACATCAAGCTGTTATGGATAACAGACCTTCATCTTGATTTTATTCTGGCCAATCTTTTGTTGCTAACACTGCTTGGACTTATTGATTCAACAATGACGATGAACCACTTCTCGTCACTAGTAATGATTTTATTCAAACTTTAAATTATTATGTCAATTTAATGGGGTTATCTACGACTCAATTGACATATCTTGCTTATTCCTTTCATTTAGACCTTTTCCTTTCCTTTGTCAATTTGAAGCAAATCACTCAATATATTTTTGAAACTTGTGGTTAACTCAGACGTATTTTGGGAATAATCTGCTTTCACCTTCACCTTCAATTTCTTATTATTAATCTTAGCCTGAGAATATCCACTGGATTTATTAAGGAGTTCAAATTTTGAAGAAAGGTAGCGATTGAAACAACAACATAAGATGTGTTCGTTGGTGACATTTAGTTCATTTACCTCGTTGACTTTACATGGTTTCTGTATAGCTTTGTTTCGAAAACAGAGCACGTTAGTAAAAATATTACTATTTTAAAATTGCTTATAATGACAAATGTAACGAAGTACAAACTAAATTTAAAAAAGCAGAAAAACAATTATATTATTTTGGAAAATAAAATGTTTCAAATTAAATATATCTAAATTATATAATAAAATAAATTTTTTTGAAATCGGTAATGTTACAAGTAACGAAGAACTGTTATAATGATATGAAAAAATGAAGAACTTTTTTATTTAAAAATTTATTTTCTATCTTTTTACAAATGGTTAATTAGTTTTAGCAAATCTAGATCTAATTCGTTAATTAACACTATTAAATAGTTTTAGCAAACGATGGCTACCGCTTAGAGTACATGTTACAAATATTTGTAACATGTACTCGGTAATAATGATGGATTGCGACACATTGCTTAAGCTATTCCGCTCCAATGAAGACGACGACACTTGTGACTGGGGCCTCTTCCTTCCACACCTTCACAGCCCACACCATAGCTAGCACTAACCCAACTCAAACTGATAGATTACATCAAGTTTCTTTCATGACGTAATATAATTATGAGAGGCTTTTACCCCCTGTTATGAAATTGATACCAAGTTGTTGCTTTAGATATGCGATTGATGTTTGGCTATTCCGTTTGTTTTCCGTAGAGACATTGTTTTATATTGTTATTATTTTCTGTTCGGCGATATATTGACTTATAATGTATCCTCTTATATAACATTTTACTTTTAAATGATAATTTAAAAGAAAATAATTGTAAACATGGATTTTTCTTTCATATTTTTCATGAAAACAGTATTATATATATTTTTTAAATAAACTTCATTTCTTTTCTTATTATAACCAATATATTATCATAGATTTAGTGATTTCTACTATAGTCTGTCTGACTTATATTACAAATCCGCTATTATCGTTTCTCGTAATGTACAATAGATCATGAATCAGGTACAGCTATAAACTGATTTTATTCTTTTTTTTCATCAATCATTACCCATTTAAATCTCGCTTGAGTCACGTACGTGTATATACAATTTCATTTTTATTCCCCGTCTTCATATTTCAGCGCACTGCACTAATAGTTATAAACCCGTCTATTGAAGTTAGCTTGGCGACTCCAATTAGTATTTTTAGTTCACATGATACTAGTCATATACGTAATTGTTTTAACTATTCATATGTAATTACGTTATACTCAATAAACACGTTATAACCATACAGATGGAATAAAAAACACACGAGTGTGCTAGCCCACACGACTGAAGTAAAACTTCAAATTTACAAAATGTGAACTTTAAAATGAATTTACAATTTTATTCACTTTAAACGTAGAATATTTAATGTATTGAACAAAATAATAATTTATAAAATTGTTCAAGAACGAAATGAAATTACAAAATAATCAAAAAATCACCGTTTGCGTAACGGTAGCAAACTCGCATATATATATATATATATATATATATATATATATATATATTTCATGCACTGGCTATGAGAGGGAGAGAGAAAGAAAATGCGTGCTCGCACCTCTTCACTAACTTATATCTCCCTCTCAACTTCCGTTCGCCTCGCCCGATCACACTTTTCGTAACGCTCTCGTTACGCATTCACCAGCTTACTCCCCAAGTCAAGCGTGCGTAAAGAAGTCTTACTTCAAAAGTATCACCCCAAGCAGGGCTTTGGGCGAACTATGACGAAAGAGATATAGTGTTGAAGAAAGCACGTATATAAAAGAGATATAGAGATTGTCATAGTTATGTATTTTTTGGAGGGCACTTTAGAGAGCTAATGACATGTCTGTGTAATAAAACGTCATTGTATCTCTTTACATGTAGGTAGTATGGACTGTGCGGAAAATTTCTGGCGCAAGTTGATGCGCCTTGCAGCAGCTCAATTGAACGTGCGTGGATAAGCTTATTACTAAGGCAAAGGTTCCATACCTGCAAACTTTTCAGTTGCAAAATATTTTCTTTCAATTAAAGCATAAGATGTACTTTATATTTTAGGATTGCTTTCAGTTTAATTTCTTTTCTAATAGGATAAATAAGAAACCATTAGAACAAATACATATAAAATAGAACGAAAAATGAAAAGTTAATCACTGATAATTCTAAGGTAGTAAGTAGACAAAAAGGAAAAAAAACAACTTATTAAAACAAGGAATAGTCAATCCCACAAATGTTTATAGTTAAGCTTGAAAACAACTTTTTTTACAATTTATTAAAATAGTTCAAAATAAAAGTAAACACTTCATATTTTCATTTTTCTTTGAACGCGCAGTTACTCTTTATCTTCTTCATCACAACCGTGTAAGTATATTTGGCCATAGTTTAAAAGGTAACACTTAGTAATCAAACGCTAAACCAAACTCG
Source organism: Druceiella hillmani (assembly GCA_039881145.1). Classification (NCBI taxonomy): domain Eukaryota; kingdom Metazoa; phylum Arthropoda; class Insecta; order Lepidoptera; family Hepialidae; genus Druceiella; species Druceiella hillmani. Next base: position 16,286,684 of record JAYKKI010000008.1, on the reverse strand, counting down.
TAGCATAAACTAAAGCCAAATAGGTATGTCTATATACCTAATACATGACGCATACAAGCGCAGACAGGCTAGTTATGTCCTAAAATTCAACTCCTCTAGCGTTTTATTTATAATTTACTCAATGTTTACTTTGTTCAAAGAACTAATCCGTATGCCAATGTTTGCAAACGAGTGTGTTCAACGCAAGGGGAGTTGGTACAATTTAAAGCGCTTTATAAGGGTACTAACGTTGAGTTGGTTTGTCGAAATGAATAAGTAATTTGCGTTTAAAACAGGAAATGAAACATTTCGTCTCATTAATTATGAACACGGTGGACGATAAGCGCAGAGGCGAATATTTTCTCTTCAAGTAGCTGTTTCCTAATACGCATATTTAATAAACCTCCCTACCTTCATAACATTTTCATGATTTTCCGAGAATGGTAGGCAAAAGTAAAGGAGTTTTCATACCCTTTTGCCTAGCCAGCACTTTAACTTGACATTGGCAAAGTTTCTCCCACTAAAAGAGACCGAGCACCACTTGAAAGAAGAACAATACCATGTCATGTTGCTAGGGTCTTGCTTCTGTAATACGTTCTGGATGTTGGATAGGGTGGAAGATAAACTTTCGAATATATTTAAATTTTTATGTTTGCGAAATGGCACATAAAACAAAATTTGCAGTTTTACGAACAAATTGTTTTGGTTAGTAATAATCTAAAGTGCGTATAATTTTAGTATTTGACATAGCGGTTTCACATTACTATAAGCATTAAACATTACGTTGTATCGTACGTTTTGGTACCTATAACTGTTCAATTGAAACATTGTTGCGTAAATAAAATTTCGGAGAACTAATACATAACATAAATTTACATTAAGCGTTTATAATTCCAATTGAAGTATCATCGGACTGTTTATACGAACCGGCAAATACTAAAATAAAGCCAGGAAAATGTTGAAACTGTATGCTGTGCAGATTTTGCTTATGTAAATAATACAATAGAATTGCCAAATAGACTCAGTAAACTTGAAGGAAACGTGAATTGTCACGTTGATTTGTGAGAACACAATGACAATTGAAATCGAATAGATGTTACAGCAACCAGTAAATTTACGTCTGGAAATTCTGAAGGTCGAACGTAACGCAATTACTTTGCATTCTCGTTACGGTATTATTCCTGTAACTTCACTAGGAAAACTCAATTTATCTATTCGATACAATTCGAATTGATTCAAAAAATATTTTAGCCAATATAATATAAAAAAAGTATAAAAAGAAGAACAAAATGAGTGACATTAAAGATAAGTCAGCTTGGAATTCTGCTCTGCTCGTGAATATTTAATAGCAAATAGGATCTACCCAAAATAAAAAATGAATAATGAAAATATAAATATATATAATAAAACAAAATAATTAGGTTGTTCTGTATAATTCCCAAATCTAAATAATCCACTATGTAATCCCTAAGTGTAACGAAAGTTTGTTTCCTATTTAATAAACTAACATTTATGAAGCAGCTGAAGCGTGGAAGTACGCAACCGACAGGTAGACGACTAGTTGGACAAGTCACGTAACGGGTAAGGCGTGTTTTGGGCTGTCAAAATGACATACGAATTCAATAATGCTCATTAATTACGTGTACAACATGTAGTTGTTCCTTTTTTACATAATTCATGTACAAACGTATACTTAGCGACAATAAAAAATAGAATCGCTAAAATGAATGATTCAGCATTTCAAACTGGCATGCAATTTCAAGTCAAATTTTAATATTGTCTTGAATAAGGAAGTGTGTTTAAATATGTGCATAGCGTTTGTACATATAAAGACGTGCAAAAATATTTTAAACGTGGTTGCTAAATTTAAGAGATTATTAAAAAACTGTTCATCATTTCAAGATTTTACTCCATTTATTATTTGGTGACGTTTGTATAAGAAAATACGAGAAAAAAAGGACGCGAGAATATTATCTATGTTAACGTCGTGGTCCAACCGTGCGGAGTAGTCACTCCGGAAGGAGACGTCTCGACTGGTCGCGGGCGTATTCGCCTTCACAGTCGGCTGCCCTTGCGATTACTTTCAAAAAGGTTTGTCGACCTGCTGCCTCCTCCTCGCCGAGAGCACATAATCTTGCGGAAATTGAAGTCAAGCGCTTCTAGGTACGTATTACATTTACACACACAGCAGTCACTTCGAGTAAATCACGGTCTAATAATGTTCTACAGCGCAATGTTATACATTGTAGATGATTATGGAACGTGACGTATGATAGTGGAATTCTTCATCATACATTTAATAGTAAACCATCATTAAAAACTTGATTGTATAAATAAACGTCATATTTATTTCATAATAAACTGGGAAACAAAGTAGGAAACGTATTAAGGAAGGAAAGAAATGCACCTAAACAATCACTAACTCGAAGAAAAATGAAAACACGACAACTCGGTGTGTTGTCAAAATGATCGTAATAAATCGTAGAAGTAATCCTTGTGGAATATATGAGTGTAAAAGAACGTTTTATATAAAAGTTGGCGGCATTATATTTTTACCCCTTGTGGTGAATGTATGTTGACATACTCGTATTACATTACACATTATGTGGTTTTAAAGCAAGCGAACCCGCAAGCACAATTATATTTCAGTATATCTATTACAAGTTTTAATGTGATATTCAAGTCTATATACATCTCAGATATCTAGAGAATTTTCTTTAATGAATGAGCGTCTGTGAAAGCATTTATTAAAAAAAATTTGTGACCCTCGAAGAGGTTGTCTTACTACATCAACGCGGTCGCAAAATCTTTATGCAGCCACATGCATATAAGCCTAATCAAAATAATATATTTTTGCGTAGGACTAGCAGTGTTTATATAATTTTGTATAGGTTTAAGAAACCCACTGTACTAAAATGTTTAATAGATGCTAGTCTAGACGACACGACGGCCGTTTACACTCCATTAAGATTTAACAGCGGCGAATTCTGCGTAAGGCGATTCGGAGAAAAAAGATATTTCGACAAGTGGCCTGATGAGAATTTATCTGCTGGCCCGTGATTGTCGCGAGTTCATAATTTTTCTCGCTAATTCTGATCTTGCCTTAAACCAAAAAGACCTATACGTACAGCTGTCGCAATTATTATTGCCTTATGTCATTAGGTGCGTCTTAAACGACTTGAATGTGTCTTAAAATAGACAGGCTGGGTTGAAAAGATTAGTTCAAAAAAACAAGCCAATTTATTTTGGTTAAAACATTTTTGTCCCTTTTGTACCAGGGTGTTAATAATGTTTATAGGATATTGTTAACATTGTTAATATTAAGCTAAAATAGCTTGAATTATCATAGTACATTAAGTTAGCAATTGTTATAAATGGTTTAAATAAAAGACAACTGCGAAAAACGTTCGCAAAGTGTACAACTCACATTTTTTATTGTTTATTAAATAAAGAATTGTAAATAAAAGTTAAAAACCAAAAAAGTTAAAAACAGCAGGGTACAAAATGGCACAAAAAGAAAGTTGTGAACAGTTGCTAGAGCACGAAAAATGGAAACTTTGTAGAAAATGATTTATATTTATAAAAATGAAACTATTTTACAAAAGGTTGTGAAGATCAATAAGCTTCTATTTTGATAGTTCATCAATCGATAGAAAAAAGAATCATCAAAATCGATCTAGAATTTTGAGCTGTCGTAGAGTGCCCCCACACGTATATATCTAAGTATACACCAGCAAACGGGTACCTATATCAGTCTTAAAGGCAAATTTAGATGACAATGAATATTTTTTAAAAATTAAGGGATGGTGTCACCTTTCGAAGAAGGTCTCCTCTTTCGAAAAAACTTATCAATTTTCCCGAGTTATAATTTCTTCTATGGTCAAAACTTGATGCTACCGAAGCCCACATACGCGAGGTGTGCAATACAAAATAAATTGAGACACTTTACTTTTCAATAGGGTGCCAAATTTTGAAATCGGTTAAATATTATGAAGTAAAAACGAACGTTGTAAATAGAACGCATTTTTATAATATTCATCTTCACATTCGCAATGAATATTGTTAACCTCGATGGCGTAGCTAGTTATCAAATATCCGTCCCTGCAGCAACACAAGCAAAAAGGAGGTGTTGGCATCGGTCGTTCCTCGCTTCGGTACATTTAAAATTCCAAGCGCCTTTGGCGAGTTTGCGCCCGGAGAACAACACTGAATAATGCATTAGCTTCTATTGTAAAGTACTGAAGCAAAAAAAGTAATGAATAACAATGCCTATAATTAATTCTCTGGGGCAATCAAATTATTATTTTCAATTTGAACCGCTGCGAAAAATTTGTTTTTGCAAATGAAGATGAAACAAAATATTAGCGAAATGAATTTGACCGAATTGCGTAAACAATATTTTTGTTTAAATAAAACAAATCTCAATATTATTTTAACCTTGTCTCAGTTTCGAATATCAATTTAGGTCATCTGTAGATTCCTTTTGTCTTCTGTAAAAACAAATACATTTTACACTATTATTTTGTTTTCTGTAAAAACAATAAAATTTACACAAATACAATTTACAATTTGAACTATTATACTTGTCGCTTCATGTCCTAAATATCGAAAGTATCTTCCAAATTACTTGCCAGTACCGTCGCTAGTGTCTGCTAGAACCCTCGTATGTAAGTGGTAAACAGAAAGTTGATCCTAACTAATACTTATTATAAATGCAAAAATGAATTCATTTATTTACTTCTTTGTATCGATTTCGCGCTTCAATTACTAAAGCGATCTTCGTAAAATTTGGCATATATTTTTATCCCAAAATAGAATTTGAGAGATTTTGAGATAAAATATGAACATAGATACATACGTATTGTTTATTTAGTAAGTCGATAATATCATCTTAATCTTACAAACAATTGTATTGATTTTATATATATTTTTTAAGAAAATAACTAAATATTTATTAAACCAAAAAATAATAAGTTCATAGTCCTAACTAATATTATAAATGCTAAAATGAATCTCTGTATCTCAAACTAGTTAAGCATTTTCAATCCGATATTTTCACAAGAACATTATTCCTAAATTACACCACTATTTTTTGCCTTATCAAAACTACTTCAAAGCAAGTTATTTTTGTTTATTTATAGAAGCTGAGATAAAATTTATAACGTTATTATAAGTTTACTATTATAAGCTTACTTATTTTATTGTTTATTGTAAGTTTTAATAATGTGCGATTTTAATGTTTAATTCTTATAAGAACTCTTAACAAGTATTAATTTTGTTTGATTTTAATTAATTCTTTAGCCATTAGCTGTAATTAAAGCACAGAGTGGCTTATAAGATAATCATTACTTGGAGGTAACCGTATTTGACAGTGGACATTCGACACCGTTGCTTTTTAATGAAACAAGCCTTGGACGGATTTGTGACGACTCGGAAATTTGGTATTTCTCCGAAAACAAAAGAAACGTTACTCGGGAACAAAGAAGGTTTAGTAAATAATTCGTTTAATGTCCACTAAAATATTCACCATGATCTTAAAAGTAATGAAATGGATTTATTTGATATACCTTTTTTTACAAAGATAATAGAATCTAACATTTGCATACTTTCTAGGGTTCCGTAGTAAAATAAGTAATATTTATAGCTTTATCATATTCATCCGTCTGTCACGACCTCACAGTTTCTACTGTTTTAGATCCACGGGCATGAAATTTTGCAAATAGGCCTTTCATATAGAGAGATCTCAGTATATAGCAAAATATAGAAAAAGATAATATTAATATGGAGATAATATAAAAAAAAGATAATATTATAATGCGTATATCCATAAATATGAGAATAGGCGAAGTTTTTCAAATTTAAATCGGGATTTTACTTACAATTTTTTATTTCAAGACCCGTTTATGAAATAATAAGCTTCAAAATGGTATCAAAGTAGCGTGCAAACGAAATATCCTTTGTTCATTGCAAGTTGAAGACAATGCGACATTATGTAAATATTTTCATTTTATTTTACTCGAATCAATTGTACACAGCTCAAAGTGTGTTAACAATAACCTTTGATGTGATACCCCAAACGGTGTGTTAAAAAAATTCCCCACACCAAAGGGGTAGCTTTGGCCCTTCAAAAAAATAGGACAAATATTGAAGTTATAATACTTTAGGGGCGTTATGAAAAAATGACGAGAGTGAACTTTTAAAAATACAGGATAAAGTTAGCACGAAGGTATATTTACATAGTTTATTTGACAGTAAGTAGTCCACCACTTTATTTTTTAGCTGGCTTCCTACTGTAATTACATCATCTGCCTGACCGTTTCGCATTCGGTATGTATTTATTTGCATTTTAAATTATTAAATACTAAAATGAAAAAAAAAATGAAAATATATTTTCAGCATATTCATTTCTTTTTATTAATAATTAAACTTTATCTAGATTGTTTTAGTAAATTTAACAATTATTTAAATACATTGTTTCTATTAAATTGAACACTGAGTATCAATTAAATTTCTTAAAATAATTACATTTAATTTAAAAATTGATTTTAAATTTAATTTTAAAATAAGACCAAACTTTTTACTACTTTCTATGAGAAAATAATAAAGTTAAAGCGCGATAATTTGGAAACGGTCTGACAGATGATTGGCTTACAATGGAAAGCCCGCATAAAAATAAAATTGTGGAAAACTCATCAGTGAAATAAATTTTAATTTTTAAAATTTAATTATTTGTTTGAATTTAGATTTTACTAACCATCTAATCACGCTCCAATCTTTTTATTAATTAATTTCCTTTAATTATTTGCGTGCTAAATAAAGTTATTCGTATATTATGCCAAAGAAGTAAAATAAGTTATTCGTGTATTATGCGAAAGAAGTAAAATAAGTTATTCGTGTATTATGCCAAAGAAGTAAAATAAGTTATTCGTGTATTATTCCAAAGAAGGAACAAGTTATTCGTGTATTATGCCAAAGAAGTAAAATAAGTTATTCGTGTATTGTGCCAAAGAAGTAAAATAAGTTATTCGTGTATTATACCAAAGAAGTAAAATAAGTTATTCGTGTATTATGCCAAACTTCTAACGCGCGTACATAAGTACACACACAATTCTTTTTTTTAAACTTTGACACCGGTTCTAGTCGTGGACTATAAACCTATATAACAATGTTAATTTTCTAGAAGATAGTAATGTGCAATTTCTGACAATCAAGTTTTAAATCATTTTGGTGCATAATTTTGACGTATAAGAAAACCGTTTCTGCGTCACTATGAAGCTGTACTTACGATACACGATTTGGCGCATGAGTAATTCCTTAGTACTTGATACCGAAATTGTTAGGGGGATCTGGTAAGTCTAATACTGTGCTTGTAAGTTAAACATTACATTATTTGTAAGACAGAGACTAATGAGTACTACTTCGCTTATCGAGTTTAGTCAACGAAATATATTTTTATTGTTGTAAGTTGAGGACAATGCGATATTATGAAAATATTTCCACTGTAAATTATTGGAATCAAAAGTACACGGTTGAACCTCTATTTCATTTCAAAAGCCATTGTGGAAACTTAAAGAAACGATTATGTCCTTTTAATCCTGCAGCTTTAACCGTGTCTTCGTATCGCGTTGGGCATAATTCCTCACCTTAATATCTTCCAGTTCCTTTTATCAGTTTATGTCCTTTATATAAAAATTCCTGATAATTATTAACTCGTTTGCTTTAATTTATCAAACGATGCATCTTGACAGCTGAAAGTTAAATAAGAAATTTGTATAAGTAAGTTAGCAAATTAAATTTAAATTTACATAAGATATATTTTTTCGCTCTAAATTGTTATCGCTAGTAGGCTGAAGGAACCTAACCATGTCTTCAACTTTTCACAACGGTTATTGATATGAAACAGAAGTTGATTCAAATAAAATATAATGGAAATATTTTCATAATATCACATTGTCTTCAACTTGCAAAGAGATATTTTTACCTGTCTATAATTTCCGATTACGGAATTTAAACTTTAAATCGAATATACTGATGTCATGATAGTCATGTAATATTTCTAAGAAATCTTACATGACTACATGACGTTCACTCAAGATGTCCACTGGCGGCAATATGATGGCAAATAATAACGGTACCACATGGCGGTTACTTTCTTGAACAGGAAATTCCATGAATACCCTATTCGAGTAGTATAATTAAGTAAGTTAATAATAATAAAAGTAAGCGTTTTAAAATATTGTTTGTTAGATAATTAATTTAGGTAGCAACACTGAAGCTTCATTTAATGTTTATTTCTATTTATATATTATAAATTTATTGATAAAAGTTTAAAGCTATATGAGAAATATATTTTAAAATAGCCACCGCAAATTCACAGTTTAGTGCAAATCACACTTGCGTATCGGAGGTTCCGTACAATGGAAAAAACTTATATAAACGATATAAACTCATGAATGGAACTGAAAGACATCAATATAAGGAATTACTCCAAACGCGACATCCAACTTGTTCAGTACAGGACCATCAATAACTAATTATTCTGCAGCTCACCGACAATAATTGAATCTGATCCATAGTTGTTTATGGTTACCAAATTTGTCAAAATTTTTTATGGTTTATTTTATTTTTTCTTGAAAACGATTGGTTTCGTGCGCAATGTGTTTTTCCTATAGTCTTTAAATGATTAATAATTGTATCTAATTTCAAATTTTTGTCAATCCGTTATATATACATAGGTATATATATATATGAGCTACAATTAAAATAGCCTTAGGATATGCTAAAATGGTATTTAATGTGACACCCCATTCGATATGGTTAAAGAAAACAAACATCGTCAAAAAAAAGAAAACAAAATTTCGACCCCTTCTTCCTCCATTTTAGAATACACCCCTCCCCACCCCTTCTCAGAACGAGGAGTTAATATTTTTAAAATGTGACACCGTGGCTAGTGGTAGGTAAGAAATTTATATACCTCTGCCAATTTTCTAGTTATACTATAGGTATGACTAGAAAATTGTAACAACTTAACAACCAAACATGTGTAACAACCTGACAAAAAAGTTTCATACTATTTTGATAAAAAATCCTAAAAATATGCATCGACAGTTGCCTTGTGACGAATAGGGAAATCATTCCGCGTCACTATAAAGCTATAATATATACGATTCGGCGCATGAGTAATTCCTTAGTAGGTACTTGATACCGAAATAGTTACGGGGATCTGGCAAGCAAGTTTATTGTTTACGGTTATTTCAAACATTAAAGAAAGTGGCATCCGTTGATATAGTGTAACGCAAGAACTAAAAATAGTGACCGTGATATTCGGTCAAAACTATTAAAATACGGAGAATGGGGCCACACAGGGACGAAATACGATGAAATATTTTACTCAATTATTAACGTCACGTGGTGAAATTGCCAAAAAAGAACACTCATGGTATATCTTCGGTGTTCGTCCGTTCATCCCTCTGTCGTAGGCGATATTATCTGAAAAATACTTTCACGACGGAAATATTTTAAATTTAGCATAGAAATAGAGTATTGTTGCTCAATTATAGGGGGAATGATGAAAAGGCCCATTTTGATTCTGGAAGTTAATATTAGGGGTAAATTGGAAAATAAAATGAAAAATTTTGAGGAGATCGTATAAAGTATCAAACGAAAACCGACTAAAGCACGAATTCAACAATTTATACGATGTATTTTTTATGAATTTGTTTAATATTTTTTAAACATTTCTCCACCCTTATTAACGAAGGGATCCTCGAAGGAAATCCTCCATCCTTATTAAAGGATTTAAAAAAAAATCATGGAAATTGAGAATTAGATATAGATTGAATCAAAATTATCAGAATTGAAAAATTGTAGCGCGAGTAATTGTTGCAAAGCAATTTAATTGTTTTTTTTTCTTATAACTGCCGAACCATGCGTTTTAAAGAGAAACTTTTTGACAAAAATATTTCTCATAATGTAAAAAACAACTTTGTCCTTACACGTTTTCAAAATTTTTCATTTGACTCAATCGAATAGCTGCCCACTCAGCTCTGCGCATACGCGGTATGACAACGGCGTTTTCGTCGGCGGTGGGTAGCCTAGCAGATGAGCAGACTGCATTCATATTAATAATATAAGTGATGTCATGGAACATTAACTGTGCAAGTCTAGCATGCACGTGAACGATTTTTTAAACTTAGTTTAAGTCAGATTTATAAAAGTTAGATTAAGTATACTATGATGTTGCAAGGTTTGAATGGTTTATTGGTAATTATCGGCTTGTTCACTCAAATTATTTTCCTATTGTGTAGGCGTTGTGATAATAATACCCAATTATAAGCCTTCAAGAAGCCACAAGTCTCCAAGAAGTACAGGCGAAATGTAACACGATTTTTATTACATTTCACTTGTTGTTACAACTCACAAATTAACATCATAATTGCTATTTTATTCAAATTTTCAGAACTAGGTTTAAAGTAATTCTAAGAAATTGTAGTTTCGTAAAATAATGTTTCATTGTAGAAGTAGAACTGTCAGACCAGAGCAAGGCGGGTGTACTGGAGACGCCATCGATAATAACGAGGACAACTTAAAGGCGAGGTGAACTTAGCGGGGAGCGGAAAAAAATACTTGTATGTTTCATTCTCTATCGTACTATTTTATCATACGTCAATAAATGACAAGAATTATTTGAATTTATAATTATTTGTAGGTCGTAGGGAAAAGTGATAAAACGTCACCCAATTTGTAGGTCGTATAGAAAAGTGATAAAACGTCACCCGATTTGGAGGTCGTATAGAAAAGTATAAAACGTCACCCAATTTGTAGGTCTTATAGAAAAGTGGTAAAACGTCACCCAATTTGTAGGTCGTATAGAATAGTGATAAAATATCACTTTTGTCACCCAATGTGAAAGTCGTTTTATCTTTTTTATTGGGTGGCAGGGAGGTATTCGGTTCTAAAAATGTAAGTGCAATGTAAAAATGATGTATGATAATATTTTACAGGCAAATTGTGCACTAGTATTTCAATCTTTCGTCTTATCGTAATATCATCAAAAATGTTTAACATTTTGCAAGATACTAATTGAGATCTCCATTCCTAAACATTGCATGTCTGTACATTGAAAATATTTGCTAAAAATAATCGGGAGATGAAGTAAAAGTGATAGAATGCATTAAGATGGTTTTTTGGAATTTTTTTTTGTATGTACATCACGTAAAACTACTGATGCAACTAGAGTTAAAACGCAAAAAGTAGGGGGCAATTCGAAATAATATTCAGTATGTATTTATTTCATCGTAATTGGTTCACTCAATCAGAATATGTGCGAATTTAATGCTAGTAGAAATTCATTTACTCGTACATTGCGTTAATACAATAACAAAGTATATATATATATACATATATATATATATATACATATACATATATATATATATATATATATATATATATATATATATATATATATCAACAGAGGACGCTACGTATATTTTAAATAGCGCAATTAAGTTTTCCACTCGGACCTACATTGCCGAAATCAGTGTGACCAAAGGTGACCAGTGTGACCACTGATTTCGGCAATGTAGGTCCGGTGTAAGGTAAAAAAAACGGCATCGGTACTTTTTTCAGTGGTCTACGCATACCAAGTCGCTGCAACAGCTAGTGTTAACAGATAACAAACGAATTTTATTCATATAGGTCTCAAACTGTAGACACTGTTAGGATTTGACAGATGTAATGATGAACATGACGGATTCATAACGGCTCATTTTCCTTAGAGAACCCTGCAGACGAATGTTCCACTGTTCAATTTTCATATGTACGTATAATATGCGGTAGTTGTTGAATGAATATTAAACATTTTCAGTTGATGAATATTAAACATTTTCATATGTATAATACGCGGATACCTTGACATAATCTTTCCGTTTTCATTGAACAATCGGATAAAGTAATAAATGATCATTTTGAAGTGCAAATACCACGAATCGTTTATTGACAAAGCTGTCACGTTTCGCGCGACCCGCGGCCCGGGCGCATGTTGACACAATGCCGCAAACCCGTGCCCCGCCGCCGTTAATCACTTATGAAATACTCGAAGAAAACTAACGAGTGACCGCTAGCTGGTCGGGCCGGCAATAAAGCGGCGGTCGCGCTGTCGCTGTTTACTTTCAAAGGATTCTTTATTTTTATAATATTGCCGTGTGTAATTATTATAACACAATATTAAAAACTCCGAACTAAGTTTTAAAATGTGTGTTACAAGACAAAGACAATGGTAAAATCATTTTAATTTGGCATAGCTTTTCAGTAAAAAATAAATAAAAATTTAACCAAAAAAGCAACTGAAAGAAATATTTTATTTTTGTCACGGCTGCATTTATTTTCATTTCATTATAAAACAATTGAATTATGAATAAATTAAATTTCTTTATAATATGCGTATAAACTCTTGACAGCAAAAAAAAAATAACCGTACTAGTCTTTTATATTATGGATAATATTACTTTATCGATATAATAATAAATAAATTTCTGGAAAAATCGTCGCAATAAAGCTAATAAAAAAACACACAATACAAATACTCTGTTGTCTGCTGTGGGCTGTACTAGCCGATGAATTGAAAATGATGGTATTATAGAATTACATTTTTTTACACAGAAGCAAATTGTTGGAATAGTCAGCGCTTCTAATAATATAATTTGCTTGGACGTTTTAGCAACTGTGTTGTTTTGCTATTACTAATTTTGTTGAAATACCTTGGTACCTCTGCAATACCAGGTATGCAATTATAAATTAAGGCTTTTCATGTCATAGGTATGATATAGCTATATTACGCACCCAATTAATACTTTTCTAATCTGCTGTACTTCATTTGAACTCCTTCTGACGGTTTACACCACTATTTTAAAATGCCTGATCATTATCAAAAATTGACAAATCGTGGTCCATCATGCACATGTGGACAAATATCAAAAGTGCTGTCGAGCTTCTCTTGAATCTGTCTCAATTAATTGCAAAAAAATGTATTTTCTGCACAATAAAAATAATTGCAAGCACTATCCTATCCCTCTATTTAACGAAATGTGCGGCAAATAACTATAAATAGGACAGCAACACGTGTGCGAAAAATATCTGGTACTCAAAATGTAAATATAGAGAAGCAAAAAAGTTTTTTCATAATTTGTTTTGAACTATTAAAATAGTTGTACATTTCAGCATATCAACGCATGCAGACTATGTGACGATGGACCTTCACAACAATGATGGTTACTCAAAATAAGTCAGAACCATGGAGGTAAGAATTTATAAAACAAATGTTGAAAACATAGATAAATTACAAATGTTTTGTACGCGGTGTGATAAGGCCCGTATGCATACGTATTATGACAATGCTCTAGTGGATTCAGTGTCATATGGTAATGACAACGTGGTTCCCCGCACCCAGCGGCTTCGGCGAAATAGAGCCAGTTCCAATTTATTGGTAATTATCGATTTATTTTGTCTTATGCAAGGAATGATTATATTAATACATATCTTTACGGTATGTCTATGTGTTAAGATTTTTGTAATTTACACAACACGTAACGTGTGTAATTTCGCATCATATGTAACCAGTTATATGAGTAAATATGAAAGCTAAGGAATTTCTGAATCATTTACTCCATTGTTACCGCAATCGGTAACAATGGAGTAAATGATTCAATATTCATCCGAACGGCTGCTTCTAGGCGGCTAACACTCTAGTCCCAATTTTATTTAAACGTTACCTACGTTCAGACAAAGACGTATATAGTAACCTGATTGAAAATAGTACATGTGGAGTAGTTATTTATCACGAGCTGAATGTTCACAAACCAATTTGATACTACGTTATAATAACGAGAAAAAAAGTGTGATGTAATCGGTAAGTTGAGGCAGGCACAAATGTCGTCTAATTTTGTTATTTCTTAACAAAATATCATTTTTTAATAAAAAAATGTAGGTAATTTTTGATATAATTATTTCTAAACTACTTATTAACACCATTCAGTTTTAGAATAATTAATTTGGTTAATAATTAAAAGAGTGGATAAAAATAAAGCACAATTAAATGAAACTACGGAATGTAGTATTATTTCTACTTTCTTTAAGTTCTTTACCACGACCTAGGTTTCGTTGTATTACATCTTCAGGTGGGCTATTAGCAGAGATCTATATCTTATCTTTGCTAATATCCCACCTGAAGATGTTGTAATACAACGAAACCTAGGCCGTAGTAAAGAACTTAAAGAAAGTAGAAATAATACTACATCACGTAGTTTCATTTAGTTGAGAATAATGAATTTCTACAAAATTAACGCCAAATATATTAAATATTTAAAAAGTAAAGCAGTTAATTTTAGCAGCGTTATTGTTACACTTTATACAAGAAACGTAACAACCAAATTGTTAGGTTTCTATTAGTTCTGAATATGTCTTTCATATTCTCTTTGAAAAATAGACTAAAATTTTCAACCTAAATTTAGTTTGCGCGCATCATTAATCTTTATCAAGTTAATGTACAATTTGATTTTATGTAATATTTATGCAAAAATGTTTTTAGAAAAATTTTTCTTCGCCATACTTAATGCCTTCACATTTTAAAATAACTAGTTCAGTTCAGGCAGTTTCTTTGATTTTTTTCCTTAAATTTGAATTAAGGTGGATATTAGCATAATAACCAATGTTAGGCCGAATACTTACTTACAATTTGCTTGGAGCTTCATATTATGGATGGTAACCTGTGACAGGCAAACGGACAGGCGATACTGCTACAGCAATAGGGTTCCGACTATACCCTTCGGACATAGAACTCTAAAAATCTTCACGATAGGCTGTTTGATTATGTTAAAAATGAAGTTATAATTGTTAATGTATGTATGTATTACGAGATTAAAAAGCATTACGCACTAATGGAATTTAAAAATAATAATTATTTATCCTAAAATCCCGGAATAAATATATATTTTTTGAACGTTTGTCACGTGAGATAAAACGATCAGGATTGGCTTAAATTAAGATCACGTAACATGCTCGTAAACATGTCATTGTTTGCTTACTATCTTGGCGTCTAACGAACGGCAATGTAAATAACTTTTATAAATTATTGGTTTACAGAAATCACTAAACGTATTTCAAAAATTTTTATAAACTTCTTTTTTTGAAAAAGAATACTCACAAGAAATATTTTCAAATTATACAAATTTGAGCCTATATATTTTCTATTTATTTTCCTATATATTTTCAAATTATACTAATTCCTAGCCTATTGTTTACTAAATTCACAATGAAATTACACACATAAAGGAATAAACGTAAATGAATGAAATGAAATAGATTAGAAGTAACATTGGAACTATGTTAAAAGAATACAATTTCATTAAAACATCAAACCAAAAATGATCAATCGTACCAATTTAATATGTTTTACTGCCTTTAAATCTTTAATTAATGGGTCTTTTTTCTTTTTTAAAACTATCATTTTCAAATTTCCAGTAACATAATTATTGTAATTAATTTTTATAATAAGAATTAATTATATACTGTATATTATAGAAAAATAAATATATTACAAATACACATACTTAAAAGGACAAAAATCAATAAAAATAACGAAAAAAGATAAAAACTATTTAAACAAAACTAACATAACATACCACACAAACGCACGCAAAAACACATGCACGCACTATTGTGTAAATCAGCACTATAATATTATTCGAAACATAAATCATAGACAAATATGCTAAAAGTTTTCCTGAAAGTTTTTGGTACTATGTAAACAAAATGTAATTTTTGAAACTGATAGTTTAAAAAAACATTAAAAATTTGAGAATTAAATTTACTTATATTTTTATTATAAATACGTAATAATTTATGATGAAAGAAAATGTGAATTAACTGAAAAAAAAGTTATAACTTATTCCCTCGTAAAGGTAATCATAGGGTATGAAATTTTTCAAATTTATTACTTTATAATAAATTATCGCCAGCTACAGAGTTTTTTTAAATATGTCGTTTTTAATATATATTCTTTCACGTCGTATCAAATTTAATAATAATCATATTTTAATATGAAAATAAATAATATGTCCCTTCAGCGTGCAGGACTGTTGTTTACAGCCGTGTTACGTCACATATCAAGAAACTGAGTTTTTGGGGCGAATTTGGTAATTTAAACTTGCAAAACGATTTTATATAAAAAATAAGGCATACATCCTGGAAATATAAACGTAGTGTGCTTATAATGCAATACAGAATAATTTAAAACAGTTTTTCAAAAGCCAAATAGCCTATTATCATCAAATCTTCATCATCATCTAACTGCCAACTCAAGTGTCAACGTTAGCGCATAGCATATGTGTAAAATTAAGCTAAATTACATATTACGTTACATACACACCTGATTACCATATTTAAACGAATTCTTCGCATAATGGGAAACTGAATAATTATTCACGCAGAAGGAAATAATCCTTCTTAAAAACATCATTGTTTCTGTTTAATATACTCGTATAGACGGAAGACAACAGTTTATAACTCATAAAGTACTTATTATTTTCGTGAGAACTTTACACAATCTAACTTTATCATAATTAGGAATCCACCAACGACTTGGCACTGCCATTGCCAGATCCGGGTCCGATTCCAAACTCGTCTGCCATTTTTATTTGGAGACGAAACATTCTTTAAAATTTGGAGGATTAAATATTTTTACAGTCTAAAATAAATATCTGAACGAGTCTCGTGTGCAAGCATCTTAATCCGTACGTAGCTAAAACTTCGCTTTGTGTATACAAGATTTGTATTCGCAGTCACACTTTAAGGTGGAGCACAGTAGCATAAGTATGGGCGCGCGTAGCGTAGAAACGGTGCGCCGAGGTCATCGCGACCGCAGAGATTCCGACGACGTCACAGGTGCATGACTCATATGGCCGCGACGATATCACGTTGATGTCAAGAGGGACGCTACTTGGAAAATAAGTTTCCGAATTTCGATGACGATTTATTCGTCATATGGTGGTCATAGTGTGACCAATGTATAGATTGAGGTTATTGGACTTTAGGTGATGATTAATTTGATGTTGTCTGTTTCCATAACTATATCAAAAGCCTGAAATACATTAGTGTCTTTTTAAAGAACGCGTCTGTGTCTGTGCGATAAATATGGATATAATATTTATTTCTTACCGCTTAGAGCTAAAGAATTTAAACTGTACTTTTAATACAGACACCGTAAATATCAAGATTATCATAATGTAATTACCTTACATTTTATCCTTATTTAAGCAATCTCGGTTTACGCTTTGAGAATGTGAACAATTTACAGAACAATAAAGTTTATACATCGTTTATTACATATGAAATTAGTAACGGAGATAATTCTACTTTAATTATATGCTAATATGAGTATCTAACGCATAAAATGTTGTTTAATATTATTGAGGAAGTTATTTTTTTACTTTATTCATTAAATTAAAACATTAGTTAATGACGCGGACGGAACTAGTCTTTTTCGTTGCAATATGGTTATGTATGTACATAAGTATATAATTTGTCGGCGATATTACTAACATATCGTCAAACGTACGTACACTTAGAATACTCAGTAACAGTAGTTATACTTTACCCACGTTGACTAATGTTGAGTTGCAAAGAGAACGCCGTGCCGGTACAACTTTACGCTGTAGGGCGATGCAAGGTCGTTCTGTCTTGTCACGTTTTGTAAATCCGTGTTTGAATGTCGTTCATTATAAGTTGAATTGCAAATCGCTAACGGTGATATATTGTACCGAGTAAAATCGTTTTATGCATATCTTCAATAAAATATCATACATTGAACAACGAACTTTAGTACAAACTACCATTTAGAAGAAGCATTCGTAGTATATCAACTTATAAACCAGTATCAACTCCTATAAGTAATAACTAGTATTACGCTATACATTCTAAGCGCTACACTTGTTAGTAATGAATACGATCAAAATACCTTAACATTTATACTGCAACTATCTGTCTGCTTCGGTTTCGCCCGGGCATGAAAAGGATTATGACTGCATTTATTTAATGGTAATCGTAACGATTTATTTGCTAATTATATACTTTACTGGTATACAGAACTGTACGGTCAATCTTGCAACATAAAAATGTTTATAACACATCATTAATAATAATTAGACGTATATATCCTGGAGCTATTTCGTAGATTCCATTCTCGTGTATACTTCTTTTGATATATCTGAAACGGTTTAGATTGTTTAACAAAAATATCTATGGTCCTTTTGTGTAAAATAAAAATCTTTATATCACAAAACCTATAATAATTAGCCAAATAATTCCTGGAGCTTTTTGTAAATTCCATTATGGCGCATAAGACTTTTTAAATAGTTACAACGGTTTAGTTTGAATAGCTATAAAAATCCATGGTCCTATTTTGTACCATAAAAACTTTTATAACACACAATCTATAATAATTAGCCATATAAATCCTGGAATTATTTTGTAGGTTCCTTTGTCGTGTACAATTATTTTATATAGCTACAACAATTTAGCCTGTTTAATTAAAGTATTTGTAGCACATCACCAGTATACACAGTGCTTAACTTGTCCTATTTTGTACCATACAAATGTTTATAACACACAATCTATAATAATTTGCCAAATAAATCCTAGAACTTTTTGTAAATTATATTATAGTATACAATTATTATGATATAGCTACAACGATTTTGCTTGTTTAACTAAAAAGTCTATGGTCCTATTTTGTAACTTATAAACGTTTACCACACACAATCAACAATAATTAGTAATACATAACCTGGAACTTTTTTTGGATTCCATTGTCGTTTACAATTCTTTTTATGTAGCTACAACGGTTTAGTTTGATTAAATAAAAAAAATCTATGGTCCTATTTTGTAACATAAAAACATATATAACACACGATCTATAGTAACTAGCCACATAAATCATGGAACATTTTTGTATTCTATTGTCTTGTACATTTCTTTTATACAGCAACAACGGTTTAGCTTTTTTAACAAAAAATATATGGTCCTATTTTGTACCATAAAAACGTTTATAATACACAATCTACAATTCAATTCTTTTTACGTTTTAGTTTGTTTAACTAAAAAATCTATGATACTATTTTGTAATAAAAAAGGGTCATAAAAGACAATCTGTCATAATTAGATTATATATTCATGTTGTATTTATGAGTTTCATATATTACGTTAATGTAAACTATATTAGTTTAGAAATTTAACTCAAAAATGCTTCCAGAACATTTCGACTACCTTCAACTAAATCGTTATTGCTCATTGCCCATAGGTTCTAAACAGGCATCATACACTCATACAGTGGTAAATATATTATTTCAAGGAACTAAGCCGTCTTCATGCAAAATCCTTAAACACAAACAAAAGTTTTCTTTTATAAAATCAGTTTGATGTTTAATGTAAATATGAAGACGTTTTTCATTATTTGGTTTGACAAAGTGAACGAGATTTTTAATAAAACGTTTTCGGGTTAAAGTATGGGCATGAAATTACCCGCACCTTATAAACATTTGAGCCGTAGGGTTCAACTGTGGCGCTCATCGTCAAGTAATTACGAACGTCGTCATAATGTCATTGACTCCAAAAGTTCATTTCGTGCGTGTAACGAGTGCGTGTAGTAAGTTTAAAGGGGTTGGAATTCAAGTCATAAATTTGGTGTTAAATGTCTAAAACAATAAATTTAGGTTTAGAATTTTCTGCGACAAAACGTATCAAGTCGTATGGGTAGGTGAACAGCATACTGATTTACTGTCTGTGTGCGGATACATCAGGTTTGATGACATCGCGAGAAAACTCGCTTTGGGTATCGGGAAGAATGGTCAGTGTTTTCACTAATGGTTGTAGTTGATTATAGCCTCATAGTAAATTTTTATCGTGAAAACATTTTTAAAAAAGCTTTGATATTAAGGTCCCGCTAGAGTTAGTGATGAAACGCTTTTGTTGTTTGCTAACACCATCATGCGCTTACATCATCGAACTTATCGATAAAGAGCCTCGAAATTCACTCTGTGCGACCGAATAATCAGTCATAACTCCGCAACAGAAAGGGTTACGCGAATTATTTGTACGTTGTCATATGGATATTGAGATGCTCTAAAAAGTAAGCTAAGCAAAAAACAAAATTAAGTTGTTACAATCACGTTGTCGAGAAAATATTTTTAAAATTCCGTATACAGTGTGGAGTATAGTTTAAAGGGATAATAACAAGGGCCTCAATTTTGTTTCATAATTTTAGCTAGTATATCTTCACATGTATACCGAAAAACATTCAAAACTTATTTCCCCCTTATTTTCAAAACCATTCAATCTAAAATTATGAAAAAATAAGGTTTTTAGAAGCCAGCTAAAAGGTTAAGAACAACTGTAGCAATTACCCTTATAATTTTTGAAACATGCACCATGTTTTAGCGCTTGTGAAAGATAGACGCAGGCATATAACAAGTTTCTCAAAATATAAGTTTCAAAATATAATATTTTTAAATAATTTAATAGAAATACTATGTATCCTTAAACGTTAACAAATGCCTAAATGTGCATGTAACCCTCGTAGTCTACTCGTGCTTGACAGGTTTCTTTTAACATTTTTTTAGCCGTCATTATACTATGGTTAAGTTCTGAATGAAAACACGACTCAACAAAAGTTATCCTTTTTTAAAGTTAAAAGCATTTTTTTTAAGTTATAAATATTCTTTATTTGCTTTCCTAATGCTATTTTCAAAAGCTGATGTAACCGTGCACCTTGATGTTCTTTAAAATCGCAAATTAAAAAGACGCGTTTTGGTTTACCATTTAATTTAGATGTTACCTCCGCTTACTGTTCTCACGCAGGGTTTAGAAATATATGAAAACACTTGACTATATAACAATACAAGCTGGTTCTAACAATGTGTAATTTTTGTAAAGTTTTACATCTGGCTAATGATAGAGTGACTATAATTTATTTGTGGAATCTTTTTTATTACACGAAATTCAAGATTCAAGAATTATTATACGAAATTTAAAAGATACTTTCTACTTAACTAGAAGAATTAAGATGTAAATTAAGATAATACTCAATAATTAAGATAATGTCGAATCACAATTATTTGTCATTTATATATCATATTTAACCTTTTTCGATGACTGTTTTTAGAACTGTGACATTTGTGTCTTAATAAGGAACATGACTCAAATACGAAAATATAACAAATAATCCACGTGTAACGATATCTAAGCGAGAACCTAGTAGCCCGCAACGGTATCACTGCCATTATTGGTAGCTCGTTACATGCCTGCGTCTAATAGTTGCAACCGGCTGCGGTAGTTAAGTGAATAATAATGGAAATATGTAGTAGTAATCTGTTTTTGTTCACATTCTTTGTGAAACCTTTACTGAAGTAGAAAATCTGATAAAGAATGCACGTTAAATATTATTTTCAATAAGTCCGCCGCAAAAAACACATAATCGATTGAATTCAAATAGTGGAGATAATTGATTGACGAACCACACCTGTAACAAATTACAAAATTCAATTTAAAGAAGCATTAGTGATGCTTGCTTGACACATTAAGGCACGTTATATATAGTTTAACAGTCATTTTAAACTTTTTCCTATTTAATATAATGTGACGAACCAAACATGTAAGGAAATTATGGAAAAACTAACCGATATATATATATATATATATATATATATATATATATATATATATATATATATATGTATGTATATATATATATATATATATATATATATATATATGTATGTATATATATATATATATATATATATATATATATATATATATTAGTACCTTTTACTTTATAATATTAATTTTATTAGGTATCATAAAAATATATTTGGGTATCGCAACATTTAATCACACGGCAAAAACGAGATACATATTGCCTAAAACTTCTATATCTCTTATTTTCTACCATGGATAACGGCTTATACACGCCTTTCTTCACGTCAGTGCTCATTGCTCGCGTCTCGATTTTACGATAATATGTAATCTGTAATAATTTCACAGAATTTCCGCGAAAATACTTTATACTATATTAGCTTAAATATTACATTTCTTTTCTTACATATTCTTATATATGTTACATATATTTAAAGTTTGGTATATTTAAATATGTTTGTCGCTTCATCCACCACTCGTATATGTTTTTAACAATTTAATGAAATAATTAATTTTAAGATATTACTTCAGAAGAGGAAATTCAAACAAACGTATATAAATATATACATCACGCATTTGCGCATTTAAACTGCCTTTAATTAAGACGAGAGCAGATTTCTCACAGGTCCACAGGTCTACAATGAATGCATATATAATGAACACGATATTTTAAAAATTATTAAATTTTCGAAACAATATAATCCTGTTAATCTTTCCACGAATTAACTTTTAACATTCCTAACAAGCAGTGTTACAACGTTCCTAGAAATGAACGATTGGTTTATAATTGGATACCTATATGAGAGTTTTAGAATGGACGTGGGAAGTCAGAACTCTGTCTAGACGGGCAAATCGCGTGTCTGATAGGTGCTTATCATACACATGTACCTAACGGTACTAGCAATATGCTATAGGATATTATGAAGTGCGCCGCAAAAAAATATATCAACTTCATGCATCATAATGAAACGTAACAAATCGAAGGCCATTGGATTGTTGACATGTTGCGGATATTATAAATGTTCCGCTAGTGGTGAACGGTGGTACCATCTCAGTCATGCAACATATCAGTTATATATTATAAATTAGAGACAACTTTGTTATCTCAATCCATTACTGCATTGATAAATATAAAATTAGCTCTAGAATTTTTAACGAAACTTCCGCCTACACTTCCTGTCTATGATTATAATAACATAGCGATTGTGATCTTTGAAAAAGTTGAATTTTGATACAGTACCTTAAATATACAAGTTAAAATAAAGCATATGTAATTGCATAAATAACTGAAGTAACAAAATTATGAAAATATTATCGCGATATTGGCTCGTTGACATGAAAGCAAATATAACTGTCAAAAACATTAAAACGTGTTAATATGTCAATTAGAAATAATATAATAATCTGCTTGCGCGTACGCGAATGAAAGAAGTCTCACACTAATTAAAAGTTGGGTATGATAAATATGACTACAATAATAAAGATCACTGTAGACGATACAGAGGTATGGATCGCCGCTCGTTCACCCCAACAGCGCCGACAACAATCGCGACCACCTCGATAAACGAAGCGGTGGGAGGTACACGCAGACACGTGTGAATCGGGCAGACAATGGCCACAGACAAGGTAGCGCACCTGATACTTCATTTTTGCTGCCTTTTTATAAGAGGCTAACGGATTTTAAAAGCTGATTAAGTCGTTAAGAATCGTATACAATGAGCAATAATGGCATAGGTTGTGGCTAATGACATTGGCGTACTGTAAATGTTTTGCGGGACGCGAACACTACTGTGCTATTGGCATGTAAATGTTCTTTGTAACAGATCGGTGATATTCACAGGTACACGTTTTTATAAATAAATGACAAAGTGTTGATGTAAAAATGTTAAATACGCAAGACAAAGTATTCACTTGTAGTGTAAGTTTTTAACGTTTCATTAAGCAAACAATGGTAAACAAAACCTTTCAATTGAATCAAAAAGGTATATGGTGAAATAATTATGAAACGAAGCAACTCAACTTACCATTTAAAAAAAAACAAAATAATATTTAAAACAAATGAAGAATACAATTTCTTTTAATGTGTTTATCATTCAAAGTTTCTGTTAATTCTTCCATAAATGTGTTTCAGTAATATTTATAACATATATTTATATGATTGATATTGGTTCATATTGCATACATAGATTGCTTTTAAAATTATCATCATCGACTTTCATACCCAAATGGCGAGGTATTGCGGCATAATATTCTAGTAACGTTATCTTTAGATGCACATTCTTCCTTCCTATCCAGCTGCAGCCTTCATAACTTTTATTATTTCATCATCGATATCTTCATTTATAATTTTTTCTCGTAATTTAATGTTTCTCAGTATTTGTTTCATTAATTTTATTAACCATCTATAAAAGAAAATCGATAAGGAGTTTTCGCAACACTATTTTTCTTCACTTATACTCAATCCAAAAGTGCATAATGAATGTGAGTCAACTTCTAATAACGACAACACCCAAAAGTGCATAGTGTACATAGTGTCTAGTAAGTGTTACTTAAATAACCATGTGATAGATAAAATGATTATATATTTTGTACGAAATATGAAGTCGTATACGACCGTTTAACAGTTACAGTAATTTCGAAAAACGTACATACATTGACAATCTCTAGGCTTTTGAAATATACTTAGAGAAATTCCAAGAACTAGGATAATTATCTTACTTATGAATATAGGTATTAATTAACCGCGACGGTAGCTTCGTTAAGCCAAATATCTTGATGTCAATAATTATATTACTTACCATACATTACATAATCATTATCGTGTATTCCCTAATTTGTCCACATCCACTATTAGGATATATTTATTTATTTACGTATTTTAATGCATACAAATGGCGGACTTATTGCTACGAGAACAGTCTCTTACAGCCGACTAGAATACCAGTGCAGCCCCGCTCGACGAGCGGCCGTGAATCTAACCCGGAATCCCGCGGTGCGTCGTGCCGTCAAAGCCTACATGCCTTGTGATCAATCTAACAAACCACGCCGACGACACATATAACGATATACGTAAATAATACATTTATTAATATGTGCAAGCCCAGACTAATATTTTCTTTTAGTGATGTGTTATTAACTTGAAGAAAATATTAAGGCCCAGATATACCAGATAACACGTACCGCCTCGTGCGTAATTATTGTCGTTAAACTACTTCCCCGTATCTTATCGATGACCGATACCGGTTACACTTTAGACGTATCAACTTATTTGAACAAACAAACGCCTATTCATTATGAAATACAACAAACAAGATAGAACCACTCGCTGGCGGAGAAAGGATAGACTCGCGTAGTTACATACGAGTATATATGTGCTCTTGAGCTATAATATTATACATATCGATGGAATGTGAATGTACGCTATTAATTCTTTTCTCTGTGTCTTATCGGTGCATTGTACCAGTTTTTTGTTCAATCATTCACTGACAACTACCACCCGGTCAGACACAGGATGAACATTTTCTCCGACGGCGGATGTTGTGTTATTAGTTCATTACGTTATAACTTATTACAATCGGCATAAAGGTTAAATTATTAGTCAATATATTTAAAGCATAATAAGATCAAAATAATTAAATAAGATTGGGCTATCAATACCGAGTAATACAAATTATTACAAAGCAAGTACTTACTGTTTTCTCAAACATCGCGTTTGCAGTAAATTGTAGGAAGTATCAACTTTGTAACATATGGCATCATTTGTTACTCGTATGCCAATCTAATGCCTTTATATTGTTCAAACATTACGTACGAAACAAATATTTTATTATTCCAAATTGAATAACCTCCATGAAGACGATTCCGCTTTTGATCACGAATAAAAAGGAGCATTATTTTAAACTACAGAAACTGATAATATTGACTTTACATTTAAATGAACTATGACACAGCACTAGAAGAACGGGAACAATGAAAAAAAAACACACACACGAGCAAAAGAGAAACGACACGACCGATAAATTTGTACACGGTGCCAAATATGAGATGAGACTGAACGAAACCATATCGAATCTGTTAAACATTGTAATTGGCTGTGACCGACGGAAAGTCGGATGGCTAACAGAAAACAGTAGTGTATTTGTATATAAATATATTTATATACAACACTAGACACTAGTGTCTACTGTACAGAGATATTTTATGCACTTGAATATTTATAGAGAAATATTTAAGTATATAAATATTGCTGTATAGTAGATTCTAGTTTGTAATTGAATGATTCTCCACGGTTATATGAGACAAATAATAAACGTCTATCCACATCTAAGCCGCAGCACAGTCTATCATCAAGCTAGGCTGAGAATTACGAAATGTCACTGCGTATACGACACCAGAAAAAGGTTCACATTACCTTTATTACGTCCATTTACTGACAGACAAATTAATCTGTCCATTTAATTGTAGCGTAGATTTACCTGGTGGAACTCATTTCCAATACTTGTTCAAAATGACGACATTTTGCCCTTTTATATGATTCATTTGTAGTTTAGGTATAATATTACGAACCGATTTTATCAGGGCTTTGCGGTTTTCTTGACTTTGACTTTCCGTAGGAAAAGACAATAATAATTATTATTTTTACCACAATGTTATGATTAATTACCGATTAAAAGGTTCTTACCCTAATGAAATAGTAATTCAATCATAATATAATATTTTTACAGTAGCATTGAATTTTTTGCCCTTTTATATGATTCATTTGTAGTTTAGGTATAATATTACGAACCGATTTTATCAGGGCTTTGCGGTTTTCTTGACTTTGACTTTCCGTAGGAAAAGACAATAATAATTATTATTTTTACCACAATGTTATGATTAATTACCGATTAAAAGGTTCTTACCCTAATGAAATAGTAATTCAATCATAATATAATATTTTTACAGTAGCATTGAATTTTCATTCAAAAATTAATTGAATTGTTATTTTAGATTCTTAAAATATTTTTAACTAAAATTCTTGACAGTATCCTGACAAATTAAAACTATAACTCATTTTAATTGCTGATCATTATTTAATTACAAAGCGTATTACATGACGAAACTATTACCAATTAACATAGGTTTGATTTTACATAATATCATCATATGAATTGCTGGATTCTTAAAAATCACGACCAATAATAAGACTAATGCTCGACATAACTCAAACTCGATGTATTCAACATGGAAACGCTACATAAACGGTAGCATGTGTGGATGTTGTTGTAAGACCATCGCTCGAGGAGCAATGGATCATCTTAAGTGCCTAACCATACATACGCGTTAAGTGAAAGTTAGTCTAATGTTGGGATAATCGAATTTAAACAGATAACATAACCTAAAATGCTCTCAAAATTATAAAAATTACCAGGTGGTTTATCTTGTTATAGAGCGCCATTGCCGACTTAAAGTATATAAGATGTGCATAGAGAAATGCGGATGTGTCAGTACATATGTTAGTTGCCTGAGAAAATGATCGAATTGCAAGAAGTATGCATCTGTCGATAGGTGGAAGTCGGGTACCTGCGATGCGTATTATGAACTGCTGCCGTGTGAAATTTGGACCGTGGGAATCTGTGTGGGCGTTCCTGAATTTATGCGGAGGCATAATTGTCTTAAATATACAATGTTATTGGTAGTCGAATTAATATCCCTAAACATTTTTATCCAATAAGTGAATTATGAATTCTTTTTTATTTTGAAAATTATTTTAAATAAGCAGGTTTTGGAAAAAATGTTTTGTTGTTTTCAACATTACGTACAAATTCAACCAATGCAGTTGATTATGTAAAACTGAAAATTTCAATGAGATACTTTTTTTTAAATAAGCATATTTCAGTGTGGCTATTGGTCACAACACCTTTTTTGATTAAAAATAATTACGTAGAAGTCTCTATATATTTTCTTTAAACTGTGATAATTAAATAATCCATCTGTTATCGTTAGCATATCAGTATCTTCTTTCTTTAATACCGAAAATTACTTAACATATTTTTAAAAAAGACTGTAGTATACGCCAATGTTAACGTCGAGTATCTTTGTGCAGAGTTTTGTGTTAAAGAATTTAGCAATAATTTTGTACAAATGTTTGAATATAATTCTAGAACCTGCTCAAAATACGCAAATATTAATAATTTAAAAATATCTGAAGTAGAAAACAATACGCTGTACTAATACCGGGCGCTAGGCGTTGTTATCAAAACAACGACGCCGCGCGATCAAACATCTTATTCGGCCTTGAATAGTGAACGATGTGCGTATTATTTCGCAGAAAATAAAATCGAATGTAATGGCAATTCTGCTTTTTAAGTTTTTCATGCAGGTTATATTTAGGCTAATGAAAAATTTAAATATATTGAGAAAATGTTAAAAATAAAACTAATTTTGTTATTGAAAAATTAATTATTTCTTCACAATAATGGCCTAAATAAAAAATTTTATAAATTGTTTTTGTCGAGACGAATCCGAAAATAAAATTCTTGCTATACGAATTAACCAACACTATTATAATAAGTACACTTTCCGCAATAGCTTTTTGTTAAATTTTAGGTACTAATTTAAGTAATTTAGTAAAATATTGCCTATATCGGTAAAAATGCTCAATCTAACATAGTAAATAACTTCAGTAAATTTCTTTAAAAGATACCTTCGCATTCATTTGCACAAACTGAAGTAATAAAAGGTCCATTAGTCATAAGTAAATAACATAAAGCCAAAAACGCACTACAGATGCGGCCCAAATCTACCTGTTGCATCCGCCGCCAGATGGTCTGCGAGAACGAGATGTGTGAACGAGACGACGTTCAAAACTGCATGGTCAAAACAATATTCTATACTCGACGTCGGCTATACCCTTTTTAACTCTTAACACAATTTCCATTCCAGTTATAGATATTTTCAATACAACAAAAGCAAAAGCAAACCCGGATATGTTAGCCAACTCTGTATAATTAATTTACTAATTATTTGAGATATACATTTAAGGGCACCATCTGTTTGCTTACTGAATTATACTTTATTTTGAAAGTAATTGACTTTTGAAAGCAATTGTGTCTTATGTCACTCATATGGAGATTCGTTTAATTTATTTTAAGAGATTAAAACAACTCTTTACTTTGGTAAACCTGTCCTGAAGCACGTTTCTTCGCATTTCTCTTGTTTATGTCCCGTACCTCAAGAGGAAAAAAATTAATCATTATAAAACCACTGACGTGTTTGTCGGTCGCGCCAGCATAGCCGTTTTTCTCAGATATAGGTCGACGTAGATACATAAACTTTGGCATATTTATAAAGTTTATTAAATTTTTGATATTATGAAATTGATTGAATATTTATCAGTTTTAATTAATATTTTATTAGAATATTATATTTCATTATATCAAAAAGAGTTATATTGATATATTGTGGGGATCAAATTAGTTTTAACTCTTTTTTAAACTAATTGTTGACCACAATACATCAATATAAATCTTTTTGAGGAACAAATTAGTTTTAACAATATATCAATATAACTCTTTTTGAGGAACAAATTAGTTTTAACAATATAACTCTTTTTGTGGAACAAATTAGTTTTAACAATATATCAATATAACTCTTTTTGTGGAACAAATTAGTTTTAACTCTTTTTTAATTCCATGTGTTGTGGAGTTAGTTGAAAGGGCTTGTTATAAGAATTCCAAAAGTAGTTTATTACAATTTTATGACAGTTTCGGAGAAAATAGCGTTACTGGAAGTAGCTATTTAAGTGTTAAGTTATTTAAAGTTTACCGGAAAACTGTGGCGATGATTCCAAATGCAAAAAAATCTATTAGACAATGTATTTAAATGGTGAAAAATAATATTAATATTTACAAATATATTAATAGAAATACTATATACCATTATACATATGTTTAAATGGGTCTAAGTGTGTGTGTAACTCTCGTAGTGTAAGTTATTCTTGTACTTAACAGGTTATTGTGTTTAAACGCATAATAAAGCCAAGAAAGACAGCCGAAGTTGCTAAGTTGCTACCGACATTTTTTTTACAAGAAAGATTAATCATATTATTAAAAAAACATAAATTCTTCTCGCCCTTCAGAAGCTTACTATTTATTTTTCAAAATAAATAAATACTATTTATTGCTACTAGCAATAAAATATTATATAGTTTTTATTTTTATGTTATATAAAATGAAGAAGCTTTTATACAATAAGTATTGTTAAAACATCTGTTTTCTACCACGGTTTTAATACAGCACAACTACACTTTTGATTGCACAGACTTATTTTAAGCGAATTATTTGATATTTTTTAGGCAATAGACCATTGGATTTCAATAAAAAACATAAATCAAGGTATTCTTATCTATCTTAAGCGAAAGTCTACTTGAATAGTACTTTCACACACAAATAAATCAAGCTATATCTAGCTTTGTTGAACGTCTGCTTGAAACGTAATTACATTTTTAAGTACTGATAAATCAGCCCTCTATTATAACGATACATGCATCTTTGTTGGTGCAGGTCTAAATTTCGGAATTCTTGGTATTCTCTCATCATAAACGTTCGCGTCTTTCCATAACCTTATAATTGAGAGTGGATGAGATGTCTAAATGGTATATATTGGACCTTTCGGTTTTAAGAATAAACCAAAGTACAATTACTGTTCATAGTAAACAATTCTTGATGCATTTATCAAATATTTAGTAATATGACAAAGCTATATAAACCAAATATTGTATTTCATCAAAATTTCTACTGAATTAGTTTGCGACGGTTTATATTGTTTTATATCTCGTTGCGAAGGATACCTCCTGTAAGATTTATGTTTGTTATATAAATTTATAAGAAGTAAGTATCTTACACATTTCTCATTACGAAACTCCAAGGGGAGATGTGGTAAGACGACAACGGATTAAAGTGCGTAAGGCTGACGGTAGCCAAGGTGGACGACGCGTAACGATGTTACGCTTGATAGCGATTAATAAGCGGCTAATCGGTTATTCGTAATCGCTTAACTATGTCGTGCTAAATATACCCTATCAGAGCTTTCACTGTCGAACCCAATTTAGCCTAATAACCTTCAGACTCTAAATCTCGTTTATTAGACAGGTTATATTACGTAAATAACATCGAGGGCGGATCGCATTTAGATATTTGAGAAAAAGGCGCAGTAAAATACGTTGTCGGATAATTGGTATAACAAGGTTTTTTCTCGAATTTTTCTTGAAAATATGAAGACACAAAATAATGATGTATACACAGATCTACAAATGGGAACATGTTACTGTCCCACGGATTTTATACGTTTATATTGTATTTGAGGCTGCAATCTGAATAATGTCGTATATAGGTTTCTTTCTGTCATGTCAAGACTTTTCACCAGAGAATATGCGAAAATGAAATGAACACATTATGATTCAATTACTAAAGTGAGCATAATAAAACAATAGGTAAGATAAACCATAAAACTGTATATTATTACAGGTTTTGAAATATATTGCAAAATTTTATGAAACATTTTCTATTCATTTCTTCGGAGTTTCTGTTGTGTGATTTCCGCTTATAAATCTTATTTGGCACGTTACGATTTTGCATACAGGAGTAGTTTGTCATCATGGCTGTATTCCACAGTCCCTAGTATCTTTGTTGCCTTGCTTTAGGTTCTGATGAAACTTTTCATCCTGTTCTTTACGCAGACCTCACAAGTTTTCAAGAAGAGAGTGAAAAATTCTATAGCATTTTATTAGCTATTCATATATTCTTCATAATTATTTATTAGCTATTTTATTTTTTTTTTACTTATTAGCTATTTTATTAGCTATTTATATATTCTTCGTAATTAGGGCTTTTTGTTCATAAAAAATGTATTATGGCTTCTGTTGTTTTCTCATTGTCTTGATAAAGAACATTTGCCACAAATATGACCGAAACTTTACGAGTGTGAATTTAGACAATCACTAAAATAATTAATAAGAATTTAGACAATCAATTTAATACTAAAGTTTTGTCATACTCTCCAACTACAAAAAATATATCAATGATAATTTTGAGTATAACTAACTTTTATATGATACAAGCTAAACACTCCATTTATCTTTTAATTAATGATCGATTAATTATGAAGAAAGTGAGTGCGTAATTCTAAACCTCATGAATTAAGTTATTGTTATAGCAGTTAGAAGAAAAATGGACGGTTTTTGGTTGTTTTTACATAAAACTTTATTATTGTAGTCAATAGTGAATATCGAATGTCTATCTAATTAAGTTAATCGATTAATCAGAATACGGTAAATACGCTTTCAATTCTAACAATAAGTTTAAAAGAGTCGACATTGTCATCATTATATTGTTTATTTCATGTTGCAAAAATATTTCGTTAAATAATGGATTTTTACCACTTGTATTCCAGTGTTTTATACCTACAATATAAGTTTGTATTAAAATACGGAATAATGTCGACAGAAAAATGGTGTTTTTTTAAATTGTTCCGTTTTTTTGAAAATTGTTCCATACACAAATTTCTTTAAAGTTTTGTGCCACAAATATGTGAAAATTAGGTGTAATATTAAGTTCACGACTTGTTTAGGCACTGAGTTGTTTAGGTATTGAACTGTAAAAATTAAAAATCAACACGCGTTCACTAACTATCAAGTTTTAAATAAAATGTTAGCAAAAGGTAGTCATATACACGTTACATCACACAACTTCCGACATTTATCAACGTAATACAAATATGTTGATAAGGCAGATTTGCGAATTTAATTTGACAAGCGTCTAGAGCTGGGTTGTGACATCCTCAACATTTATCGATGTCCGACTACGATAAGCAGACAGCGATCTGCTACCCAGGAATATATTTAATATCCACGCGCGTACAAGGGCGAAGACTGTGCGAGCGGAAGTTGACTATAGCAGATAAGGGTATCGGCAACTCGGTGCTATGGAGATCAATTTTTTTCTATAATGTCATAATAAGTTATAAACGATTCCGCGTTATCATAATCCGATAAGTAATTTTTTGATGTAATAAAACGCTGATGAAGTTATTTTGGGGTTTTTAAAGATTCTAAAAAGTGTTTTTTTTTATTTGCCTAAGAATTACACTCGGAAATTTGTTGTCGGTATTTGTATTCATAGAATATTTAAAGAATACGTAGTCTGAGGTTGGCCAATTTCAAATTTAACAACAGTTAATGCGTTCAGTTATACGGTGACGAAGCAATTCCGTTGCGTGTGATAAATAAAAAACGTACTTTTTATAAATGTCTTCTAGCGAAAGATAATATTTTGACAATATATTAAATGTGCATACCTCACATTTAAACATTTTATGAGGCTGAAATATCATATTCGCCAAGAAAAAGAAAATATTGTGACTTTACATTGCATTTGCATACGTCACATTTATACATTTGATCTTTAGCATAAATCTCGATCAGCGAAAGAGAATATTGTAACCTTACAAATATATACATCACATTTAAACATTCGATAAAGCTGCAGCATAAATTTCTCATAGTGAATATTGTTACCATACATTACTTGTGCATACATTATATTTAACTATTCGACAAGGTATACATGTTATGTGTTCTCTTTTGATACACTTGCTTATCAAAAGAGAATATTGGAACCATACTTTAGATATGAATGCCTCACATTTAATCATTCGATGAGGCTGCAGTATAAATCTCTCCTAGTAAAAGAGAACAGTGTGACCATACATTTCGTGTCCATACTTCATATTTGAACATTCGATTAATCTGCAGCATAAATCTCACTTAATAAGACAATAGTATGACCATACTTTACACATCCATACGTCATATTTGAATATTCGAAGGGTCTGCAGCATAAATCTCGCTTAGCGAAAGATAATATTGTGACCATACATTACATTGTGCATAGGTCATATTTAAACATTCGACGATACTAAGTCGTGTATACATCGACGCGCATTCAAATATCTGGTGTGACGTGGCTCGATGCAAATGGCAAATACGATTGCACTTAATAACATTACGGCACATGCAGCTAAGTGGTAAATACAATCAGTGATTTTATTTCTAAATGTAGATTATTTTTATTGAATACAAACGGTCTTAGTAAAATTATATTTCACAATAAACGTGCGAAGTACAAGATCGTTTATATGATACTAAATTATAGCTACGAATCATTTACCGGTAACAAATTTCCCCAAAACAAACTACGTTAATTTAATGCTGTTCATCGTAAAAATAAATACAATTTTTCATAACATAGCTTCAAAATTGTTAATAGACAACTATTTTGTTTTATTTAAACATATATTAGATTTCCAGTTTCAATTTCTTCAAATAAAACCTTTGTCTGAACTTCTACATGAGATTTATTTGTAAATTATTAAAAACCGACGTACATTTTTGTGAGTAGTTTATTTTAAAACTAAATACTGAAATTCTACTTCATCGTTCAAAAGTCTTTTAAGGAATTGAGTGCATTATTGTTCCCTCTTGTATCTTTAATACGTCGTAAAAAAGGGCCTTTAACACAGAAAGCAAAGACAATCAGAAAATTAAGTTGTTTAGAAATTATAAGTATACTAAACACACACATACAAACTGAAACATTTTTATATATTTTTATAGTGGCTATAATATTTTCATAAATTATTTTAATATAGTTCTAATATTTTAAAATTTTTATTCAAAAATGCACCTGCTTCTTTCACTTAAACCGACATTATTACTCACGTAGAGATATTATGTATTTACGTCCATCTAGACACTATAAACTATATCATTTGGTGACAACTTCATGTCAATCAGATAAGCAACTTTTGTGCCGAATCCAAAAAAAAATAAACCAAATTTTCTTCTTTAAAAAAATAGTAATAGTTTTATAACACTGAAAATACAATATATTTCCAATGGAAGTGGTTGGGACTCGCCCTTTCTTAATTAACTGCTTTATAAGTTACATAGTCTACACGACTACTCCGTGAGAACAAAACAAGACGGTCCCGCCGATATTACGAACGTTCCATTAACAATTTATGCCCACTGTAGAAAATTGTAAGTAGCGCCGTTTTACGAGCTACAATTGACAAACTCTCCTAACGAGTCTCAAAGTGCATGTCAGCGTATACAATTCATCCCGTTACGAGCGTACGATGATGCTGGGCAGCGAACCCCGCACGTGCAGCCCCGCAGTCGTGGGCGGTGAGCGGTCGAGCGACGGCGCCGTCTGAATCACAAGCGGCACCGTGATTCATTCAATAATTCTCTTATTGTCATAGTGCCTCACTAATTAAAGGAAACACTCCATACTGTTTTAAATGGCAACATTAAAACTTTTATGAACATTTATAGAGAGAATTTTCCTATACCTTCCCATATATGCATACTTATTCGTAATATGTTCACATAAATGAAGAAATTGAACTGATAAAGAGGTTTAATATGATAGACATTTTAATTTTTTGAAATTGACATGTGGAATATGGCACAAAAGTGTATAGAACACTATCAATACGAAATAAATTTCATATGTATATACATATAACATTTATTTCGTACTGATAGTATTCGATCAAATCTTTGACTTGGTTTCAGCTTTGACTTTCAGCACTTTCCGACAAATTTTGGTTTCGGCCAAAGTATATGTTAATTTTCGGTTCAAACAAAAGTTCCAAAATGAAATGGAATGCACCAGCGACATTGCTACTTGTCAGTTATTACGCGAGTCTTTCCCCTTTCGGGCGGAACGAATAGTGCTTTTCTTTGTAACGGAGGTTGAGCTTTATTCACTCGGTTCATACGGCGATGAATAAACAATACCTGATTTGTACCACTTGCCATTGCCAAATTTTATGGCAATATCACAACAGTCAGGCCAAATAATTATACATACTTCAAATCATTATTTTACAAAAGGAGAACAATAGAGTATATGGCTGATGTCAATATTTTTTATAAAAATATTTTAAAACTGTAGAGTAGGTTTAAAAAAACCTTGGGATAAAAAAAAACGCATATAACAAACAATTAAAAGAAAGTTCTAAATAGGAAAAAGTGTAGATTTGTTTTCATTAAATAGAAAACTCCCTTATATTTAATGCTAAATACGGACCAGTGACGTCATAAGCCAAAACACAACGTTTTGTATGGGGCGTTTTCGCGCTAATCATAGTTTGTCTGTTTTTAAGTCGTTATAACTTTGTAATGAAATGTCCTAGGTAAGATATATTTATTTTAACCGTTTTTACTGTTATTACTTATTCTTTCTAAGTAATAAAAATATAGTTATGTACACTATTGTAATAAATAACTTTTATTATTAATTTATAGATTAATGGTTTGGCATGAAAATAAATAATCTTACGTTCGATGAAAATGATTTCTGTTTTTTAAAACTACTTATTAGCTTGGGTTAAATATATAAACGCATTTTAATTTATAGGATTATGGTATATCAATAGGCAACAGGATGTATGCTGGTAATATTACAATTATTGCATTAATCTTATATATTAATACGTGAAAAAAAAACTTTTTACCTCTTTTTAAGCTTATGGATAAGACATTAAGCATATGTTTATATGGAGAAGGAGTGCGGAAAGCTGAAATTTATATATAATATGTATTACAAATACATCAAATTATATATTGCAAATACATTAAAAGATTCATTGTTTACATTCAACAATAAAAGATTCATTGTTTACATTCAACAATAAAAGATTCATTGTTTACATTCATACTGTCAATGTCAAACACATAATAGTTTGTGGTCAAACAGTCGCACAGAGTAGAGATTGTCGCCAAAGAATTTTAAAATGACAGATGACTGAATGAGTTTCGAGCTGAACGTTGACCACTGTTGACATTAGTTGTCATTAATTGTTTAGGAAAATAATTATTAGATCTTTATCATTACGAAGTTAAATAGTAAAATTTTGGCTTTTGACTGAAAGATTATAAGCAATTTTTTTAGCAAGATACAAAAGTACGGTTTGCAGTCGAACGAACCTCAAAGAACTTTCCAAATATCTTACTCAGGGTTCAGTAGTCACGATGATGCTGCTTGTTCCTCGCGGTAACGCCTTCGACAGTCATGCGTCGTATTTAAACATTATATATTATTTATTTAATTGTTTATAAATTGACCGAGTTAATTTGATAAAGTTATCTCTATAGTCGTTTATTATGAAGTTTCTAAGGAGCATGCTATACTCAATAATTTGTGGCCTTTGTCTCTTTAATTTAAATACAATTTAACCTGAATAATTTTGCATTGAAATGCCGTTATTCTGGTTTATTCCGATTGTGACATGTGTAATTAAAAAGTTAGGGACTTAAGAGGGGTTTGATATACACTTTAAAACGATTGTGAATAAGTTAGGACTATTCAAAATTTTGGGACAGTCATTACTTCGCACTGTTGTCGTCTTACATTGTTGTCGTGGATTAGTTCATCGAAACATTATGCATATTTAAGCTCAGGTGAAGCTAATGAATTTTTTTCCAAAAAAAATATTCAACAAAAAAATCCTGTAATTTTGAGTATACTTGTTATACGTTATGAATGTATTGTGATAAAAGTAGAAGTTAAAATATACTTTTTATGAAAATAAAAATACATTAAAAGTAGCTGATGTTTACAGTAAAAAAAAAAGACCGAGCTATGACAATAATATTTGTCAACATTTCCCGCATCCACACATTTATACACAAACTATCATTTACGAAAACGCAGGGTGATCTCTTAACCCTTTTGCTTAGGGACGAGCAGTGATTTATATAAGCATTTAAGCAAACGTTTGGCGACCACACGCGTGCGGCAGTGAAGGGGGTCTCCTGAGGCAAGGATATAACATTAATTGTTGAATAAATACGCTAACACATTCTCAACAAAACATTATTATTTTGATCAATGACAACTTACTAGTAATAAAGGAGACCGGCTAAAATGGGTTTGATGTTACAGAAATGGAAAATAATGTTTAAAAAAGCCGGTTTTTTTAGAATATAAAAAACCAAAACAATTCAGCGATTGGCAATGAGGAAAGAACAGAAAGCAAAGTACAGTTCGTGAACATAATATAAAACAAAAAAATTAATTTTATAAATGCGCACATATTTTATTTTTAAAATATCGAGAACTTTCGTTAAGAAATAAAAATAACAATAAAACCTAACGAGGTACATAATATTTTTTAGAAAGAATCTCAAAAAGTAATCAATATCGATTGATTTTTTTAAATTGTAGCCATTGCCTAAATTAATTAGAAAATAAGCTGTTGTTAACTAGCGTTGACATTCGTTCTGTTGTTGTCAAAATGAATGTCTTTTTTTGCTACTTTCGAGTTTAATATGGTTTTTTCAACGATCCTGTCGGGCTTGTAAGTTTCATGGATTAGTATGTTACATTTTGTATGGAGGATACAAAGAGACACTATCTACACATTGTTTCATCTTGCTGCTTCAAAGAATTCCGTAGAAATAGTTTTTAAAAATTCTTAAGAAAAGTATTATAACTCTTCATACTTAAAAAAAAATAAAGATTTAAATAAACCTTTCAAGGAGCTTATTTTTTAATTTTCTCTATTCAAGATTATCATTTTATCCTTGTAATACATGGACCAATACTGTGCGAACTTCTACTGGTCTACTTTTAATTATCATATTACGAGCAAATTCTTTCATTGACGCTAGCAATTGTACTTTTCCGTAATAAATATTTGAAAAAAGAAATGAACTTTCTGAATAAAAAAGTGGCAAGAGACTCATTAGTCGAACGTATATACGCCTCACAAAGGTAACCTTGATTTGGTGACCTTCTTAATTACTGATTCATGAACGAACGCGCACAAATCCATTAACCTGCGACTCTTCGAGACAATTGCTCCGAGTCGAAACTCACTATGTTACACCGAGAGGCCGTTACCTGTATACTCGT
Organism: Druceiella hillmani; assembly: GCA_039881145.1. Classification (NCBI taxonomy): domain Eukaryota; kingdom Metazoa; phylum Arthropoda; class Insecta; order Lepidoptera; family Hepialidae; genus Druceiella; species Druceiella hillmani. The sequence goes on along the minus strand of JAYKKI010000008.1, from coordinate 16,247,994 downwards.
TCCAAATTAACAATTCACAAACACTTTGTTTGCCTTGTGAGAATAGGGTAAACGGGCTGGAGGTCGCCTTTTAAATTGAAGCAATTCTTTACAATAACACAAAGGTGTTGGCGCCTCATTTAATATCAGACTGAGTCTTCACAAATTAAAAAAAAAACACGAAACGCATTGCTAAGTGGAAAGTGGCACGACAACTTCATACCGAGATGAACGTTTCACAAGAAAAAAGAAGAAACTGCATGAACATCGATTCATACTTTATTTTGCTCGATATATTTTATCATTTAAATTAATCTCTGAAGTGGATGGCTTAGTTTTTCATATAATTAATACGAGAGAAAATCGCATTCAATCGTAGCAGTAATTGTACTAGTATTGTAATAAAACTTGTTAAGTACGAGTGTAATTAGCATTATAAGGGTTCTGTAAACACTTAGCTGCATATAAACATTTAAACGTAAACAGAACGTTGACTGTATTTCTATTAATCTGTTTAGAATTGTTAATATAATTTCCATGTAAATATACAAATATTTGCTTAGTATATATTTCACAGACATAATAAACATTTAAAATATAAAGTTACTTTTTCAGTTGATTTCAATTAATTTGTATGGAATTTTTATGAACATTTTACAGATCTATCTACATATCATAAGTTGGTCGACTATTACTCGTAAAATAATAGCGCCTACTTCGATGGTATGATTTTCCTCTTAATTTCCTTATACATACTACTATTATGAATACTTTTCAGATATTCAAAAACAATGCTTTAGCTGGTAGGGTGTGGGACACTTAAGTTTAAGAAAAATAACCTTTTAAAGTTTAAATTTCGTAAAGAGATCCTTATATCCATAAAGTATTCGTGACATACAATATTTTTAAAAGATTAATTTAATGATAAATGAATCCAGCTATACATTTACTGGAGTGCCTTTAAAAATCAGCATTATTACACTAAGAATCTATGAGTAAAAGGGCTGTGACACGTACAAACGAATGGACGTGGCGAAATTATAAAGGTTTCTTGTTTGGTTACAAAACCATAAAAATTAATGGTAGCGGCAATCATGGTATTGTTAAGACAATTCTCATAAAATTTGTGCAGCAAACGTACATAATGTTAAATTAATCTTGAACGTTTACTGATTTGAAAATTCATCTATTAATTCGTCAGCGGTGGAAAACAAAAAAAGTATAATTCACACGTTGGATGCAGTCGGCTACGTGTCGAAGTACACGGACAAGACTAGGCCACGTGGATAAAGAAGTGGCTTCTCACAGCATCTTGTCGGCAGATGGTGCCAGACATTTTATTGCTCGAAGATGTTGCACGACTACTGCATCTTCACATATCATTGTGTCTGTAACATTTGTTTTTATGTTCATAAGCCTGTTAACAATCGAACCGCTATGATTTTTCTATTCCCACAAATAAAGTTTCCATTTTCACATGTGACGTTGCGCTACTGAATGTAATGATGTACCGTAATTGCACATATGTGGAAGCGAATTGATGAAGCGTGGTATAAACTCTAATAATATTTTTGTTTTATAAAATTAAAGTATATTGGAGACACATGTTACATTAATATTTTTTTAACGACAACATTATACATTATTGTACGGCTGAACAACAAATAAAATAAATATGTTGGTGTTTTTATATACATATAATAAATAAATACTATTTTGGCAAGTTCATTTCGAAGAGCAATACGTACGTACTTCGTAGAGGCAAAGTTAAATTTAAATTGAACTTATCTCAGTCGTACATATCGCTGCCAAATCTCATTTAGGAGAAATCAAAGAATTATTCAAGATGCTCACCGTTAACAGAAGACGCATTTTTTATAATCGGCAAAAGCGCAGTCATCCTCTACAGCGTCAAAGAAATTCATATGCAGGAGTGTAAAGTTGAATACGATAAAACAAGATAATTCTCTTCAGTATCCTAAAGGGAAAAGTGGAAATCGTTTTTCAAAATTCGTGACGGTTCCTAAGTTATTCAAGCTTATAATTTAATTTTTTTGCAAAATTATTACCATATTTTTCTTTTTCTATTTACCTATTTCACAAATTAGTTGACGATTACTTACTTAACCCTCAAACGGACAAATTATTTTTGGAATTTTTCAAACAATTATAATTTTTTGCTTGTGCAGAATTTCAAAAACGATTTTTACTGTTCTTTCCATGATATCGAAGAAAATCACCTCTCCGCGACTTTGTCGCATTAAACTTTACAGCAAGTATAAACTAACGAGAGCAAAGCATTATTAGGCTATAAGAAGATTGAAGTGGACCGGCAGGCGCCTGCACGGGAGCGCAAGGTCACGCACAGAAATGCCACATAGTTGAAGTGTTCGTTTCACGGATATCGTTGTCTCAATAAACCGATTCGCCAGGCCTATGGAGGCGATTGTTCCACTTTTTAAATTTATTAGGCAACAGTATGTGGGTTGTTTGGTTGGGACCAAGAAAGTAACATTTTTAAAAATTGTCACTTTTTAAGGTTTTGCTTTACAATGAAAACATTATTATTTTGATCGATATATAGTTTAAACTAACAGTTGATGTAAATTCCTTAGAAGTTATAATTTATGTTTATAGAATACTATATATACACATATAATATTCTATAAACATAAGTTATGATATCTATTTACATATCTCTGAAGAAGAATAGCGGTAAGATCATACATTTTCTGCATGGAGTTAATAATAAATATATGAACAATATATATATATATATATATATATATATATATATATATATATATATATATATATATATATATATATATACAAAAGTTATAGATAAGGTATTTAAAATAAAACTTAAAGTTAACCTGAACGTCAATAGGAAAAATAATATTATTAATGTATTAGATTCAAGTTGACATAAAAATTCGATACAAAATGCGGTAATTGTAATAAGTGTAATGTGGATAAAAATACAATAAAAATGCACGTTTTCAATAATGTGCCGCTATTTTAAAATACAATGCAACTCGTTTTAAAGCAACTCAAACGTGACCTTTGGCCCGCTATTTTCCCACAAAGACTTCCTCTCAGTTTAGTAGATAATACAGTCGGTCGGCTGTGCCGGAACTATTAGCAGAACGAGCCTTGAGTTAACAACGTGTCCCATTATCTTGTAAAAGAGCACACTGAAGACCTTGATCAGAGATGTGCGAAGTGGTATCTAGAAAAATAATATGAAGTCAAAATATTAGGCGCTCAAGAGTCGCAACAATAATACGTCAGAGTGAATCACAATTCTAGAGTTTGCGTTCTTAGAAATTACAATAGACATAAAACTCGTATTATACAGCTGAGAGGATTAGCATAGGAAGATGTACACGTATGTGCTATGAATAGAAATGATCTTTTAATTTAGAGTGACATAACGCGATATATTACGCATTAACAGATTAGATTGCGGAAGTATATCCCCACTTATCTTCCGAAGAAGATTGTATAATATTGGGGAAAATGTGATTAATATAGTTGAGAAAACCGCCAAAGAAATACAAAAATATTTGGGAAATTTGGGATAGAGAAAATTATGATTCGCGTCCGGTTGACAAAAAGTGTTACATGGAATGAGTTATGAAAATATGGATTAACATTATAAAACAAGTTTAAAAACATACGTTTTACCGTTTATCTGCGGATCGGAAAAGTAAATTAGTATAAATCTACGTACAAAAACAAGGTATATAATGGCGTATAAGTGAACAAATAATGGTATATTATAATGTATAAATAATATTAACCCATAAATTATAACATACTGATTTTACAAAGAGGGAAGTTTTGTTTGTTTGCTTTTATAGGATTTAATACAAAAAAAGCTTATCCGATTGACATGAAACTTTCATCGTATAGCTTATCCAGATGGACTGAAGTAATTTTTTAGAACGTGTGTGTATTGAACAATAACCATTTAAATGAAGGGAGTCGAAATGTGCCGGGTGCATTTTTGAGTTAAATATTCAAACCGTATAGTCACATTAAAATATAAAGTTATTATATGTAATTTACAAAAAAAGGTCAAATGTTTTCAATGCTAATTTTTACAGCTTTTCTGTTATATCCATTTTCTGCTACAAAATTAGTCCATCGTGGTATTTTTGAGTCTAACATTGTAAACCGTTACAGTTACATAAAATAATGTGCACAAAAAAGTTCCCACTATACATACGCCTTTATATTATAGATTATTCAGTATAAACTTGTATATATTACATTTGGTCTTACGGTTATGTACTTAATGTAACTAAACCATTGAAAATACTGTTAATAAAAAAGCATAAATAATTGTTATAAAAAATTATTAAAACAAAATCACAGTCACTTTCAGTCAAGATCCCCTTTTGCCCGGGCAAAGCCAAGACATACAGCTAGTGTTAACATTTACAGTGAGCAGATAACAAGTACGTTCGGATGAATCCCTGTTTTGTAACAGAGATGACATTTAAATTAACCCAGTAGAAATGGTAACGTTAACAAATGAACGTATTATTATGGAGCTAGCGTATGACAATTTAATAAAAAATCGATCAAGATTGAGCCAGCATCAATATATATATTTAATGAGCAAAATAAACTCTTTTCACTTACTTTTTTCAGATCTAAATTTAGCCTAATTACAATAAAAAATTGAATCTATCACCCTTCAACCCAGATCTATCCAATATATTCAGAACTTTGCGCGAAATCTTAACAATGTAATGACAATCCCGTACATGTATATAGAATATATTACCTTATTCAGTAAATCTGATATATTTATAAACTGAATTAACTGAAGAACCTGGCGAGCTGTTGAGATATATACAATTTATATATCTTCAAATACTTTTTATATGATATTTGTGTTATTATATTAGAAAGAACAAAAAGACGTTCTAATCTGATGTCTCCGTTGTTGCTTATTGACTCTTTTTGAATGTCAAGGCTTACTCGTACAACAAAACAACTCAAATATGTGTATCGAATGGTTCAGTGATTAAGAGGCTGGAATGCATAGATGGAGAAGGAAAAGACCCCCCCCCCCCACAAATATACCGTTTATGTCATTTTAAGTGGAGAAAATTTCAAACTACCTTACGTTAAAAAAAATAAAACATGATTTCATTAATTACATATAACAAATTTTAATTATTAAGAACTGAGGAGACGAAAACAATTGAAGATTTAGCCCGTAATATACCCAGTACAACGATGTAAATCGGTGATTGCCCCCTTCACCTAATTAGTAGCAGGCTTGCGAAATATACAGGTACTATTTCGAAAGCATCATTCGGCGTGTGGTGACTTCGGAATGTTGTCTCTCTTAATGGACATTATTTGGGTCGCGGGAAATCATTAATTATTCGATTCTTAACGAAATCCACCTTGATTTCCGCAACAAACATCCACAGTAGATCACGAGAGATTAGGCTCCAATGATTTACGGCATCACAGGTCTCCTATTAAATGTTTATTTTGAAATATGAGGACTTCAACTAGCTGGTATGTCATCGTCCCCTTCGTTTAAAATTAAATCGAGCATAGTGTTGCTGTGCTTTATTATTGCTTGTGCTATTTCAATTTATTGCTTGTGCTTGCTGTTTCTCTCGTCCAAGTTTCCACCTATCGCCCTCGTCTAGCTCTAAGTATTAAGCTTAATATTTATTTCAACGATTGTTCTTTCTTCTATTAGTAGAACCTCTGCAGTAATTAGACTCCATTAGGACTTCTTTAAACTGATTTTGCGACATCGGTCTGCATTATATTTCAGTAATACAGAACGATGTCACAAAGTCAGTTTATTTTTAAAAAAAATTAAAGAAATTCTAATGCAGACTTCATTAGTTAATGTAGAGGTTATACTAATAGAAGAAAGAACAAAAGTCGATATGGGCTCGACACGTTTAGCTTTAACTGACAGCTTTACTCGCGCGGAAAAGTGAAAAAAATGGATAGAAATGGCTGAATAATAAGTAGTTTGAGATACATAAACTGAAAGAAAAAGGGTTGAACATGTTGTCATGATGTTATGTGACATACTTGTATTTGAGGAGAAATGTCTTATCCTATGTTCATCTCCGTGACGTAAGTTATATGTTTATTTGTGTACCTGAGATGTGATTGTTTTAAATTATGTAATTTAAATTTATTTTATTTTCTTCGTCCTCTTATCGTCAAGAAATATAGCGATGATAACGTGCCATATTGACTAATTTCGAAAATACCAAATCCATGAAGAGCGAAGTGAAGTTGGAAAAAATGACAAGTATTTTCGCGTTATGAATAGAGTAAACCAATCATACCGTTATAACTCTTTAAGTGAACTTAGTTGACTACTTTATTCTTACTAAATCCGGATCAAAAATGATAAAATATCTTCGTTTTTCCTCGTACAACTGAACCGCTCAATTAATTTATTTCTTTAGTTCTTATCCTGGATTGATGAAACTGCTTTTTTACTCAAATTTTAATCTCAACTTAGCATATTTCAGACATTTTAGCATTTTTGACTAAGAATTTTTAATCGATCGAATTGATGATTTAATTACGCCTAAGTATGAGCAACTCGACCAAGAGCCACTTTTAATAGCGTAATTTGTTAGGAATTTTTAGTTTTTGGCTTTTAATTGACTTATTTTTTAAATTTTACCACACAGTTTCGTATGTTTGCAGGTATTTATATCTATCTTTATAGGATACAGATGAAATTAGATAATGGCGCGATTAAAAAAAACAAGAAACAATCGAAATTATTCGATAAATACTTCACTCCTAATCACTGCATCACACCACGCTTTCAGCGTTTACCTCAAACGGCAAGTACACTACATGTGCATTTCTTATACTGAATCTCCGCAAATACGGAGAGATAATCTGAAAAATTTAAATTGTAAATACGCTAATACTTAATGCGCATTAAGCGAAAGTAGACTATATTATGAAAAGCAAAATTTTAAACTCCCAGATCTTATCTGACCACAATTTGCCGCATCTTTTCGTAAGTAACTCAGTTTCTATTCGAAGTAACATAGCCTTATTATTATATATAAATAAGTAAACATATACACAATAAGTGTATTCAAATAAAATACGTACCTATAAATAAATGTTGACACGATGTAGGAGGCGTATTAGCGTCCCACTTGCTACCGCACCACATAGCTTCGATGACATTGAACCACGCATTGTTAGCACATGCGGTACACTTGTAGAACGTTAATGATTATAATAACATTACGTATCCACCTGTACAGTTCGAGTATCGAATTCTTCGTTTATTGTATCGTTTTCAGTTTATGAAATTTATTCTGACTACATCCGTAGACAGTGCTCATTTGAAATTAATTAACGTCTACACCAATAAATTAAATATAAAAATAATGTCAACACCAAGTACACATTTTACCCCACAAATAAGCAACTCCTGCGCTTTTTAAGTATCTTTGTTTGCTGCTTCCCTATCTACGTTTTAGGGTTGACGCAAAATCTAAGCGAAGAAAAAAAAATATTACAAGTCAAAATAGTTCTGGTATACACATTTTCCTTCATAACATGTACTTCCTCCTACATAATATTTGGATTAAACTATTTATAAGCATTGCTATTATCTTTCCCGTATGAATCACACCTAACAGAATATATCTATTATAAGAGAAAGACAAATAACATGGTGGCTTATATCTCTTAAACTTATAGAAGTTGACCGAAATCATTTTACCTTGAAGTACTTACTAAATGTTATTCTGTATTATATCTTTTTCACATTAAATCATTTTACGGAATGTCGTTATTCAAAGTTTTTTAACACAAGTGGTTCAAAAGTTGGCAGTACAAAGGAGGACATACTCCAAAATTACTTCTCAATTTCGTAAAGAGTGGAAATGGAAGAAAATAAAAAATATATCTTTCTTTATTGAACACATTCGACTTTCCACTGAAAGATGTACGATGTGTTGACTACAAAAGTACTGAAGAACTGACAGATGTTACAAAATTATAAATGTCCCAATTTTACTATTTGGCTATGGAACTGTAGAAAATACAATATCAGTTTCGATAGAAAATTTAAAACGAAAAAAACAAACTAAAAGTATAATTGTTGTTGCACAAAACCTTAATGAAATATAACGATTATAATTGGCTACAAACTAAATTTTATTTTCAAATCTATACATGTATGCATCAATGACTAATACAATATTGTTTTTTTAAAATTTTATATGCACGTTATACAATACCCGACTTTAAATTAGCTTTCATATAATAAACACATCGAGCATTATTCAAATCGAGCATTATGCTTGTAATAAATGTTTGTGATTTCATTACGAGGTCGTTAAGCGCATTTGAAAAAAAATATTTAAGTTTAAACTTACCTCTAACAGCTTTAGAACCTCTTTCCACTTTTAAATAAAATGACTTATAGACATCGTTTTGTATAAATAATGAGAGTACAGTATTAATACTTGCAACCTAGACTAGGGCGATAGGTGGATACTTCGATGAGAATGCAATAGCGTTTCCTGAATTACCGAATCATAAACAAATATTTCAGATATGCTATGCTAATATATTGATGAGAGAAGTATCTATCGAAACAATATTGTTTTTGGTGTTTTTGATCCATGTATTTCAATATACAGAGAAACCTAATATCTGACTAGTACCTGCAGAACCGAAAATCCATACCTTATCCATATCTCCCAAAATGAGAGTTTGGTGAAGTGATGAACATGGTAAAGTTATGCAATTTTAATACATCCCAGACATAGGCCAAGCCTGTCACTATTGAGGGAATATACAGCTTGGTGAACGTTTACGTAAATATATAACGAAATAATCTCAGATAACTCTACGTAACTACTTTACGTTACTTTACATCGACATTAGAACCACCAGGACCAAAACCAAACTCTAGCACGTCACTAGAATTCACATACACGCAAATATTCAAATCACGATACTGAAATATATTTCGATATGAACTAATAAAAGGCAAATATAAAGCGATTCCGAGTTTATAAATCTTCTTACTAAAATGGAGTCATAATCCTGGAAAGCATTTCAGTCAATAATTCTCCCTTCGACAGCTTTTAGCGTGTCGCGGGAGGGAAACGAAGCGAGCTTGAAAACGACACGTACTTTGCAATACAAAGTAGAGCTTCCATCGCGTTTTATCTCAATACGTCTGTACGAAAGCTATTTAAATATTAAGCGTGAATCAGTATTATTCGGTTCATCTACCAGATATTTCCAAACTTTTCACCAGTTAATTTATGTATTTCCGGCCAACCAACCAAGCAACCAAAACATTTAAGTATTTCCAAAAAATGTCGACTTTTAGGCTTGAATAATACTTTTTTTCTGAATAGCTGTTGCGGTGCTATGCAGAGTTTCTTTAAAGATTTTTAAAAGAGTTTTTGTAAAGTGCTCAATGCAATCGTATTGCTAATACTCTTTCAGTTTCACTAATCAAATTTTTTCAATTAACGGGACGGTGTTTTTCTTTACTAATATTATGTTTGGATTTCAATAGTTAATATCTTAGATTGAATAGCATTAATACACAAACGTTCTCTTTCCTGGAATAAAGGTATTTTATATCTTAGCTTGAACTTTAAGTCTAGTCGTTGTAATAGTCGACAATTTGTATTCTTGGCTAAGTGCTAATAACTGAATCTTAAGTTCCTTAGGGAACATTCGTATGAAGAATTATCGTAGTAAAAACCGATTCAATTTTTTACTATATCTCTACGTAAAGAGGGCTCCAAATGGAGTGGAATGTCTTCGCATAAATTTTTATTTCATTTTGGTGGCAAAATGAAATCAAAATTTCAATTACTATTTTAGCGGAAATTTATATATAACTATTTGAAATGGAAGCAAAAGGAAGTGCAGTATGAAATTGTAAAAAATATTAACTGTTTATATTCGTTCTCATGTCTGTAAAATGATAGTTAAGTTTAATAGACGTTTAAATAGAACATTGATTCCACCAAATTGATTCCATATGAATTAGACAAATTAAATAAAAAATCTTAGGTGTTGGCATTTGATTAGAGCTTTCAGGTTAAATTATTTTGGTTACCCAACAATTTCAAGATATAGACAACTACGGAACCCTATTTTTATGTATTCTGATTCGCATTTGGCCGATTTTGTTTCGATATGGCACTTCACGTCGTTATATTCATATTTACTGTTGAAGAAATCTGCGACAGTTAATTTAAATCTTGACTTTTGATTGACATTTGGCGTTAATTTTGTAGAAATTCATTATTCACAATTAAATGAAACTACGTGATGTAGTTTTATTTCTACTTTCTTTAAGTTCTTTACCACGACCTAGGTTTCGTTGTATTACAACATAATATTACAACATCAGGTGGGATATTAGCAAAGAATCTACTAATCTACTAGTTCTTTGCTAATATCCCACCTGACGATGTTGTAATACAACGAAACCTAGGTCGTGGTAAAGAAATTAAAGAAAGTAGAAATAAAACGACATCACGTAGTTTCATTTAATTGTGAATATCAATGTTGAGAATAATAACGCTTTTCGAAAGATTGCGAAAACGTGCAAAAGTACCTACAAGTTAAATAAAGCCGACGGAAGAGATTATTTGCAATCTTGTACCAAATATATTTTTGTACACGTCTTGGCTCAGAATCGTTTGAGTAGACGGCAAATTTGAGGGCATCGTCTTCGACGTTATTTCAAAAACACATTATATTTTTCATTCTGTATTGAGAATACTATAACTCGCACATAATTTGAACGCAACTGGAAATGAATTCTAAGAAAAATTGTAAACTATTAATCTTCGTTGTTATTATAAATAACACATTCTATAGTGCGAAGAAAACATGTATAAATTAATTTAATTTTGCATTGCTAAATATAAATTGAGAGTTTGAACAACATTTCAAGATATTTGTATTGAGTTCAATTATGTTTTAAAGTAGCTGAATTTAAGTTTAAATCATCTGCGTCGAGAACAATAGAGAACGACGAAAAAGAAATGGTAAATCGAATATTGGTTCAAATTTAAACATCGAACGATCGTAAATTAAGCGATACTTCAATTATCGCTAAATATAAATAACACATTCTATAGTGAAATTAAATATAAATTGGGAGTTTGAACAACATTTCAAGATATTTTTATTGAGTTAAATTATGTTTTAAAGTAGCCGAATTTAAGTTTAAATCATCTGCGTCGACAATAATAGAGAACGACGAAAGAGAAATGGTAAATCGAATATTGGTTCAAATTGAAACATCGAACGATCGTAAATTAAGCGATACTTCAATTATCGCTAAATTTACGATCGTTTATTGCTAAATAATAATGAAATGTCGAAAAGTTATCACGCTATTTTTGAATCGCGAGACGATTTTAATATTTTAAACAAAACTTCCAATATTTGGGCTTTTATCGAACGTTTCGATTTTATAATTTAATATAAAACAATTACGTATTTCTCTTAACTCTTGTCCGCCAGTGCTAGTAATGTTTCTTCAAATCTATAATTTATATTATACTATGAAATGTTTACCATAATCTGGTACCTACATTGTTACCAATTTACGAGGTTAATAACTATTTAAATTGTTTTATTATTTTTAATTACCCAGTAAATACTAGTGAATAAGTATTATAATACACAGTAAATAAGTATTAAAATATACTACTAATAAATTGACGTAACTACCTAAAGTACACCTAAGGTACAAATGAATTAGCTTATACTGAGGAATATTGTCTTATGATGATATCACGTAACGTAATCTTATTTACAAAATAAGATGAGTCGATGAAGCACTGAGCTTTTGTTTACGGTTTCGTACTTCTTTGCTTACAGAGCCAGCTCCAATAAAAGCTTTTATGAAGGTCGAAAAACAATCCATACGCGTTGCCTATCGTCCTTCACGCACACTTTTGAATTATTATAAATTAAATATCGGGTTATACACAAAACAAATTGCTTGGAGTTTTTCTTTCAAATCACAATATAACATGATTTCTCGCTGTATATCTGACGTCACAAATAGCACATATTTTAATATGATAGCAACAATTGTAATCTATTCATGTATACGTTATACAGTTTACCGTACATTTTGTCCTTAATATCAACATATTTGCTACGCAAACAATCTGTAACAAAGTGAATAGCAGACTGAGCTAACAGACTGTGACATGTTTCTTTTTAGATAATGTCAAGCCTATTTTACGAGGTTCAATTCTCTGAACACTCATGACACGCACAGCTACAAAACCTAGATACGAGATGTGTCATTAGATATTCAAAAAGTAATTACGGCTGTAATATCAAGGAGAATTTTGATGTTAGTCGAGTTTTAATCAAATGTAAATAAACAACGTATTCGATAACTTTTGCAATATAACCACACACTCGCGGTATTTTTGATATACCCAGTCATAATTCACACACATAATGTAGATAAATATCGTTATGTATTACGATGCAGGCAATGTAAATTATTTACACATTTGACTGGAGTTGCTCTGTTTAATTAAGTCAAAGGCATTTAGCAGGTGAATTTCAGACGCGGGCAAACCTAATTAAACCTACAATGACTGTTAAATTTGTATAAAGGACGTAACAGAACGAAGAACGACTTTTGTAGTTCAAATTCATGATTCCCTGTATTAAATTAAGTAGAAAATGACTAGGGAATTCTCGACCCGTTCTGAGAAAATCGCTGATCAAATAGCATTTTTAATAGAAAAATGTTACGTTTTTAAAAAAAAACAGACATGAAATACATCTATATATTAAATCAAATCGGTCGCATAAATGAAAAAAAATTAGGAAAATCCTGCCAATATAGATTATAGAATATCAGTGAAAAGTAAATTAATTTTTACATGATATATAAAAATTCATTTCATGCAAATAAGTTGCCCGTACATAAGCTAGTGTGGTTAAATTATAAATAATTTTCTTTAGTTTGTATGCAGCATTTTTGGTAAACAAACCAAAACAACAAAAGCAGACAGACAAAAGGTATGTGCAGAAGTAATTGCAGGTATCTTTATAATGTATACTAAATATTTAAAAAAAAGAAAACGGGGCAAACAATATTATAATTTTTGAGCATAAATTCAACTATCTCGTCTCGGTGAGAAATGATGGCGTAGAGACATCAAACTATTTTTCATACGAAAGAATTCGTACAATAGTGCAAACCTCTATTGTCTAACAGAATGTATATAAAGCCCTGTTTATACCCTAAAAACAACTTGCATATTTATTATGACATTGTAGGCTTTAATAACAAATTAATATTTAACAAAGGTTCCAAAACCCTTATTTTCATAAATATTAATATCTAACAAACATTCTTAAAACCTTATTTTACTTGCACATTCATTGCGCTTTACGATTCTACAGGGTTGAATATTGGAAAACTGAACATTTCAAGGAGAAAAGTTTCAATCGTCTTTTTAGAAAATATAGACGAGACATATATTTTATGGTATTATAATCATATCTTTATCTTTCGTAAGGTACAAGTAGAAAAGAAAAGAGAAATGCATTAAAAAAATATTGAATAAAAATTTAAAAAAAGAATATACAGTAAATGATATCGACGTCATAATAGAGCAGAACGGTAATATGATAACACAAACAATAACGTTATCTTTAATATTAATTAGCACTATAAAGATAAGGACTTGCCATCCTTATAACTATCACTTTTATATATGTTTTCTTGGGTCCTCTATCTCTGTCTGTATAGTCGTTTATGAGCGCTACCGAGAGCCATTTTTGTTCATTTTATAAGAGTATAACATATCTATTTAATATAATGTTATTAAACACAAAATCCTAAAGGTTACTTTTTGTCGTCTGTAAGATAATCTCCATAATTATCTATTTGTATTTAATACATAGATCTAATGTCAATAATCACCTCAAGGTTTTTAAGTTAATCTGTTCTGTACACGACAAATCGTCCGTAAACTCTTTAGCTACGTCTTACTATAAATGCAATAAATTATCAGTCATACACAAAAAGTAACACGTAATTAATGAACGTTATTCAAGGAGACACAAAATACCAATTACAAACTACTTCTAATTTATTTCAATGTCACCAAAACAGAATTTGAAACCTCATCGGACTACCATAATTACGTAATTTTCATGTATCCACTCGACGTTCATATCGAGCATCATTCAAATAATAATGACATCCACATTTACACTGATAACTTTTAGAAAAACCCAATGAATACATTCGTTTATCTTTAAGTATAACATTTAAACTAAATTATTACTTTGATGTTTCTACGTCGCAAACGGTGAATTCAAAGTGGCAGAGGAAAATTACTACACATCAGACAAGTATAATTAACAATAGCTCACTTGTTTTTAACTAGATTCTACAACTAAAATCACGAAAAGCATGAACGTAATTGGAATTTTATGCGTGTGCGCTTAAATATCATTCGTAGGAGTTATGTGTTGGACGTAACGATCCACAATCCGCACTTTCTCTGATCATTACTGATTGTACGTAGTGTCAGCGGACACTGTAACGATTTTACCTATTGTATTGTATGAAAGCTAAAGATGGATATCTAGAGAACAAAAAACTGCAATTTCCTCTGTAAAACGCGCTAAAATGATTATATTGCGCGCGATATTGCCGTACGATCTTACGTTTTAGAAACGCGTGCACGAAGCGCATACTCATTTTATTTATGATACCAATTATTGTAAACGAGAAATTCGAATTGACTTACCATTTTCACATGCCAATTTCTACTATAAGTGAAAAGTGCGGACACAGTACAAATATAATTCCAGTTACTTTAGTCTAATACTAATACCACTTAAAAGGCCTAATGCCTAATAATTTACCTTCTAATTCAAATCCATGGTTTATAAAGCTGCTGTTTGGGTTAGTAGTACCGTCATTAAAGGTTAAAAGAACCGGATAAGTATATAATTTAGGCTTAGTGAATAATATCACATGATATTGGTGCGCAAAATATCCTTTCAATTTTTGCATTTAACACGAAACATTTTCAAGCCTGTTTCTATATTACATGTTTATATTTCTAAAATCAAAATTAAGAATAATTACTTCTTGTGAAAAATCAACTAGTTCAGGCCATGAAGTTCAGATATAGTTCAAGCTGATCTAATACTTTCCGACAAATGGAAAACATCAGATCGGTTTGCAGTAAGAAAACACAGACACACTCAGTCTGTTACATCGTCGACGTGCACAAATAAATTCAATAAATGCATTCGGCGTAACAATTACATCGCGGAGTCATGTGTCACGCTGCATTGCGACGAATAAGTATTGATAATTGCACAATTGCAGACCGGCCGCTGTGACGGAGCCAATTGTCTCTGAATTCTGCTTTATTATCAGGTTCTCGGTATCAATTAATATCTTAAAACATTCGCAGGATTTAGTTCTTTAATTTATTATGTAGAATGAAATATTATACGCAGCGTTTTAAGGTAACATAGAATAGTAAGAAAGTATTTGGAACATTGCACAATTTTAACTTCGCATCATTTTTTTGGTAATCCATATTCGCATCACAAAAGTTATGTTAATACATCCATTGCAATTCAATTAATCTGAAACTGTGATTTTATAGCTTCGACTTAACTAATGAACACGGAATGTGGTTAAATTACGAATAACTTTCTTTACTTTGTATGCAGCATTTTTGATAAACAAACCAGAACAACAAAAGCAGACAGACAAAAGATATGTGCAGAAATGATCCTTATAATATATATCCCTAGTATACTATAGATCCTTATAGTATACTAAATACTTAGAAAAAAAGAAAAAAACGGGACTATCAAATAATATTACATTTTTTGAACATGAATCAACTATCTCGTCTCGATGAGAGATGATGGCGTAGAGACATCAAACAATTTTTCATACGAAAGAATTCGTACAATAGTGCAGACCTTTATTCTCTAACAGAGTTCTGGTTTATTTAAAGCCCTATTTATACCCTAAAAAACAACTTGCATATTTAGCATAATATTATAGACTTTAATAACAAATTAATATCTAACAAACGTTCTAAAAGCCTTATTTTCATAAATATTAATATCTAACAAACATTCCAAAAGCCTTATTTTTATAAATAATCTCCTTGGTCGTCGTATCGACAGGAAACAAACGCAGAACAATAAAATTATCTGAGTTTTGTTCTGCGCCACAAGTTTCACAAATACAAGCGCTCCTATTTCAAGTGAAGTAATTAATGACATGACGCGTCGTTTCCACGTGAACACACCCCGTTCACGTGCAAACAACGTGTCACGTGATAATTCCAGGTAGCTCTATAGCAGTCAACCGTATCAGCCGTAAAGGTAGCCGACTTCAGATATGTGTCAATCCGCTGAAGGACTTTTAAATTTTATTATTATCCAGAAAGGCAGCAGGTAATTATTACCTAGCCGTTATAAGTTTTGTTAAGTTTAAATTTTAAAGAAATATTGAATTTAAATTAGAACACAGTTTAATTGTGTCACTCGGTGTCATTGTGTGTAAAATCATACTTAGTCATTGCCAATTCGACGTTTTATCGAACGAACTGCCGGGCGAAAGGTAATGAAATAAACAGGGTTAAAAATACAAGTATATGTTCATAAATAGTGTATAAATGAATTGCATTGCGCAGAAATGGAAATTATGGAATTAAAAGAACGTAAAACAATGTATTTACACTTTGCCCTCCGCGATAACTCGATCTACTTAAACAAGAATGGCGATTTAAAACGTAAGCGAATAAAGAAAAAGCCAGTCATGTTGAAATCACGTGGCACCTCTGTACACCTTAGTTTTGCAGAGCTGTATGACTAACGTTCCTACTGCTTTATACTTGTATCTCCCGAATAAATTTGAAACTTTTTAAATTAATATACTTTTTACAAAGTTTTGTTGAACTAAAAGAAAAAAAAGAAAAAAATCGTGTTTAAAAAAAGAATTCAATTAAGAACGATTCGGTATCATTCACTATGCTGCCACTGACGTAATTATGAGACGAGACAAATAAAACAATAAGTAAATATTAGCTTTTATGATAAAATGCGTTGATGTTCCACATTTTATGATATTTTTATAACGAAATCAGTAATATATAATACACGGTATAAATCAGTAATATATACCGTGATATAAACAGGCGAACAATGCGCTGACCTGACAATCATCATTTTGAATGCTTCATTAAAGAGTTTTAAAGTTCATTAAAAAGTATTTTTTTCTTTACTATGAAATATTTTTAGTCTAAAGCTGTTTTAATTATCGCAGATCTTTTAGTTGATTAGTTTATTATTAATAATTTATTATTAATTAAGTAATATTCATAAATAAACCTACAATATGACTTGTTTACATTTGATAAGCTTTGACCAAATGACCGAAAAATCAACGGTTATTTTACAAAATGTTAATTTGTTAAAATATATAGACCGATATGTTAGATAATTAAAAAAAAATTATTGAGAATGCATGCGTGCAGTCACACATGGTGTCATGGTGTCGTGCATATAAAGGGGTTTATAAACTTTAAAAAAAATTAGTTATAAGAGAATATAGACATAATACGCTAAATAAATTTTCATATAGATTTTCTTTTTCAGCTTCGCAAATCAGTAATACAAATATCCTTACTCATTTTAAGCAGAGTATATTGTGCAACTGGTGCCGCTCAGGAAGATGAGAGGAAATTGTACTTATGATGTGTAAAGGTAATAGAGTACCCCGGTTATACTGACCGTGTGTGCTGCGTCACTGAGCGACGTGAGGGATGCGGCGCGGCCGTGCTCTGCCGCGAAGCTGCAGCAGGAGGCGGTCGAGGCGATGCTGACGGAGTCGGCGCGCGCGCGGTGCGGCGACACCGCCACGTGCTTCAACATCCTGAGGACAATGCAAAAGACTGCGTTTAAACCTTACAGAAGTATTGATTAGCAGTGTGTCAAATCAGAAAAAATCAATGTTAAGTAATAAAAACGTCATAGGTGTCATGTGTATTGAAGTATTTGTGAAGCGCATTAAAAATATAATAAAATATAATTATTGAATACATTTGGCGTTAATTTTGTAGAAATTAATTATTCACAATTAAATGAAACTAAGTGATGTAGTATTAATTCTACTTTCCCAAGTTCTTTTACCAGGTTTAACTACTTTCGACAGTATGTAACACGAAAACAGTATCATTACTCTGATATTATTTGCAGAATAGATAACTTGGATTTGAATTGTCAACCCCGCAAAGAATGTATACGGATATAATTAAGAACATACTGCTTTTTTGAAGTTTAAAACTATTTCATGTTTCAATGTTTTCGACCTCATTCAATGTTTCTAACATTCAAATCGTCTCAACGAAGCTCGTAAAAATGTAATGGCGAAATGTACAACACGATAACAAAACAATAATTCCAATATTGCATTGAAATAATTACAGGTAAAGCAACAATTGCATCTTTTACACAGTTACACAATTATGGGTAAAGCAATAAATTCCAGTTTTTAACAGCACAATAATTCACGCTTATATTTACGTGTTGAACCGCTTAAAAAAGTGATAAAATAAAGTAAGCGAGTAGGTTGTTTTATTTGAACACTCTTTGACTAAAGAAGTCATGACTTAGCCTTTATTGTATTTACGTTAAAAGATGAAACACAAACAACTGTTGACAACTACCTCCAGGCAAACAAGAGAAGAAATTAGTACACAAACTAAACAAACGTTTCCTGAGGCGTACCTGCTATGGCGCGGTACAGTTACTCCGAACTTAAAACAAGCTTCGAGCAAATGTGCCTAATTTAATAAATTTAGCATTTACGTAGATATTTCAAAGGAATTGTATAAATTACTAACAAGTAACAAGTGCTGTGTAAAATACACACCAACCTGTACGCATGCAAACAAATGCACGCACATATTCTATTTAGCTTTATACGCATGCACAAAAATACACGCACATATTCTATTTAGCTTTATACGCATGCACACAAATACACGCACATATTCTATTTAGCATTTACATAGATATTTCAAAGGAATTGTATAAATTACTAATAAGTAACAAGTGTCTGTGTAAAATACACACCAACTTGTACGCATGCACACAAATACACCCACATATTCTATTTAGCTTTATACGGTCGTAATATTCTATTAACATCATAAACCTTTTAGGTAATAACTAAAGTGTTTCTCAAAGTGCCTCATTTCTTCTCTCTTGATTCTATTTTCTCTTAACGCATTATTTATGAAGTTTATTTGATATGACATCCAATACACTTGTGTTCAGGTACACTTTCAGGAGAAAACGAGTAGCTCTTTAGACCATTTACGGAATTTAGGGAAACGGGTGATGTTCAAAGTGGTGGAAGCACGGTCCAAACATATTTTTGTTTACGTTTTATGAAAAAAACTAACATTTGGGAATAAAAATACATTCACGTATAAAATTATGTAACATAACAAATTATGTAACATATTTAAAACTATATAACAGCGTAATTCATCATATAATATTGAAACTAATTATTTAATTGATGAAAGTAAATTAAGATATAGACTGAAATTGCATATCACAACATTTTGCTTTCCAACAAATTCGTTATAATATTAACGTCATAAATATATAACTTTGAATAATTTACGCCTACGTTGAATTCAGCTACCAATCATCACGACCATTTTGGGCAAATGTTACATTTGCAAGATTAAATGTCGCTCACAATAGAATGATATCGAAACGAATGCGTCGAACGTTTTTACTGTGGTTCATAGAACATTATCAATAAACCTTTTTTATATATCCTAGACTATATAAAAACCTTCGCAAAAAAGTTAGTTATCGATAAGTTCATGGCTGATACACTTTCAGGGCCAGTACATATTTGTCCGAAACTACCTAAAAAGGTCTTAGTTAAAAAAAAGATTAACGATTCTTATTGCTATATCTTATTTACGTCAGCATATTTCTAACTGCGTATATAAAATAACAGAGAGGATAGAGAGACAAAGAAAACAGGTATGTAAAAGAGATAGTTAAACTGGAAATGAAACCATTAACTCATTTTTTAAGATACGTTTTTCAAGTGCTTATGTCATGTCTATTAAATGTAACGTAGCGTCGTTGGTTTGAGATTTGTCTATCGAGTGATACTGTATGTAGATCGGGCATCCTCTTCCCTACTACCATGATGATACGTTAGTTTAATTAAAAGAGTTTACTTAGAAACATCGATGTAATCGATGCTTAGAAACAACACAAATATCAATGTGATATTTTCGCTTTGTTTATAAATTCCTTAATTATTTGTTATTTTATAAACTACCTACTATTACTTAAATTTCCAATTTGCTTCCGGTACTATACTAGCAACGACTTCCGCCGGATGAAGACACTTCCGAATTTTACTGCCGCATGGCACAAATATTTTCATACGTATATCGGTCGTAAGCATATTAGCAACCTTCAGGTCCTGGGCTCACGGATCTGACGTAAGAGCGGAACCAACACGCGGCCGACGCGGCGCCGCGATAGCCGAGCGGGCTGACAAGGTCAGTTGTCTCGATGTGGAGTTCGCGCGTTCAGAGACCATTTTCTCAATTGACTTCAGATAATGTTTCGTTCGGCCTCGATGTTCGCATCTGATAAATGCCGTACAGAATGTGGATACGATAGCAGTTTAGATATTTCTCGATTAAGTAAATTGCGACCTTTAGGGGGATATTTTTTCCAGGGTTTAAAGTAAACGAGCATATAATGATTGATTGGATAAGTTATTAGTTGATTCCTAGATCCAATCTAATTACCAGCAAATAAACTGAATCAAATTTAAGTGAGACGTGACCCAATTAACACCTGCTCTAAATGTAAGGCGTGATATGGCATAAGGCATCCGTGAAACGTTAACATTTGTATTCAAAATTAATATTAAAATGGGAAAACTTTTGAAAATCTGTTTTTATAATTATTGACTAAAAGTTTAATAAAACTAGATAACTTCGTTGTTATGAAGATCTTGACTTCTGAATTTTGGATTGATTTAACTTCACCGATTAGTCTCGAGACACTGAATCAAGTGATCTTGCAAATTCATACTTATATCATATTCAATCTATATCTGAAAGCATTCTATACTTTATTATTTTGAACTTATTAGATTATAAAAAGAATCGCCATACGACGTTATTTCATTTTAGTAGATTCTTGACAAATGGCAAATTTGATTTTACATTTTAAATAAAATTTCAAAGGAAAATTCCGCTAATCAATTAATTGATAATTAGTATTTTACCTCGTACGGTATATATAGGTATGTCATCTAATATAACGTCGTAGAAGGGCATTAACGAGTAATTAAATTTCTGGTAACATTAGTGGCACTACTTATTTCAAATTTTAAAACTTATCAATTATCTTTAGACCACGGACTTTCGAACGTGGATAACGTTTCAATGTCATAAAAATGGTGGTCCGTCCTCAGCGTGTTTCATCTGAATTAGAGAGGTCATCTTCACTTTCCGCTTCGTTTCCGTCCTTTTTTTTAATAGTTATCCACATTAATTCAAATGCACGCCAAGCCGTTGGTTTGAAATATTTTATTATTGTTTTGAATTAATTTAATATTTTATATTCTACGTTGCCTAATCACACCCCCTTAAAAACAAGAAAAATGTTAAATCCTCCACACCTTTAGCCTGCTTATTTTACTTGAACGTCCCCTTAATTGTAATATAGAATACACTTGTATTCTTGTCGTTAGTACGACTATAAACAATAGATTACACTTTAAATAGATCTCCATCAAATCTGGCGTTTTTTTGTACCTATATATGTTCGCATACTTTTAGAGAATAGAACGGTACAATTGACGTGCATCGATATTCGTTATGTATGGCAACCAGAAAAACAGAAGAGGAAACTTCATAAAGTTTTATTTGACACTTCGTGACGTTTTAAATGTATTACGGAGAATCAACGTGCATAATTAAGACAAAAATATTCATATTTCAATGGAAAGCTTCAAAAGGTGTCAAATTAGCTATAAAAGTCGGGGTCTATTTTGGGTTGGAGCTGCAACAAAAAACAGGTACCCGGTTCACAGAAATGGAGTGGCGCGCGATTCGAATACTATTGGATGTGCCATGATAAGTTGGGCTCTCTGTGGACAAACACATGCGTGTCTACTATAGTCCTCGAGGTACACGTCGTTACAATGCATGCGTAGAATATGTAATCAACATTAAATTATTATGTTATTCCAAATGGTTTGGACTAAAATTTATTTCCGTGGAATAAAGTGGTGTACTTGAGTTTTTGTGTGAAATGAATGACGATACGTAGTTTTGTTGCATTACTATCTTTTACTTTGGGGAAGGTTTATAGCAACCTGCGCAGTTATGTAATCGTGTTATTTGGGTACTTTCGATTAAACTACGCAACTGAAAATTTGGCATTTGAGTAATAGATATGTTGTAGATATTACTAGTATTTTATAAATAAAAATTAGAACAAGTAAAAAGGACATATAAAGCATACTTTTATTTCGCCAATCCTCCAAATAAATATTTGGCTCAGTAGTAAAGCACTGGACTCTGAACTCGGAAGTTACTGGGTTCGAATATTGGAAAAGAAAATTTCTAATGACATAAGTCGTTTAATCTATAATAAATTCTTATGTTACTAAAAACAAGATATAGATTATTTTAAAAGTATTATTTAAGACTACTAAAGGAATGTGTACATTTTCATTTCAACGCCATCTATAAGGTTTCCATTTGTACTAGCAAAATTTATAATTTAAGGTGAAATTATATAATTCGATAGATATAATAATAATCTCTTTTATTTAATTTTTTAAATTATATCATTAATCTATAATAAATTGTTATGTTATGAAAAACATGATATCGATTATTTTAAAAGTATTATTTAAGACTACTAAAGAAATGTGTACATTTTAATTACAACGCCATCTATAATTTTTCCATTTGTACTCGCAAGATCTATAATTTAAGGCGAAATTATACAATTGGATAGATATAATAATAACCCCATTTTTAATTTTTTTAATTATATCAGGACAGATAAATAATTAGCGTCAACGAATTATTTTTACGCGACAATTAATCTCAGATGCGATCTTAGGTCATTTACAAAAGAACCTGTAAAATAATATGATAATTGTAGTGTAGTTGCAAGTTGATTTAAAATAACATTAAACCATTTTTACATAAACCAGAATCGTAAAAACTATCTTCGCACATCGTTTTAGTGTCATCACGTAGATTTTGCAAAAATACTGTCGTGTACGTTTTTGGTAGTTTGAGTCAGCATATGTTGTTTAAAGTATGTCGAGGTACTACAAATAAAGTTTTATCACTATTGAGTGATTCTCCATTATATACACATAAGTAATTCCCTAATTACACATAACCAAAAAAGTATAATTTAAAAAACAAAAAAGTTTACTACTGTACCACTTGACTTCACTCTAGTATAAAGCAGACGCTGTAGACAAAAAGGACTTCGCGCCCTTAGTTACTAAATAGCTTAGTTTTTAACCGAACTGAAATAAGAATCCTTTTATTTTTAGGTTTTTCTTATTGTATTGACTTAGAAGCTTGTTTCTTTACAACTTCAAGGGATCATAGAATTAAGTATTTGATATTAATTTCAACTTAATACCTCCACGCGTTCCTGAGAAAAAGGGTCTTGAAAAACAGACAGACGGATAACGAAGTGATCCTGCAAGAGTTCCTTTTTTTCTTGAGGTACGTAATCTTAAAACAATGTAACTCTCCTTATATGTGAAGCAGGGCTAATTTTTTTTCGCGCATCGCAACAAATGGGTTATCATCGGGTAATTCTTTAAAAATGGAACAGGGGATGCGTTTATTACTTTCATGTTTAAGCCATGTTTGGCTTCAGAATGAAATGTACGATGATGTATTAAGCTTCATAGTGATGTGTAACGTGTCTCCGTTTTTTAACCATTGGTATAAAAAGTGGAAAAAATACCAGAATTTGATTAGAAATTTAATAAGATGATTTCTGTTAACTTGCATTAATAATCTCAAGATATATACCTAAATAACCATGCTACACTACCTTATGCTTATTTCGATAGGTATTCAGATATTTTTATTGATGTAGTGTAATGAGGGAAAGTCCTATTCATTAGAATGATTTTTCCATTAAAATCAATCGGAAAGCTTTCCCAATTTTCTAACGCATCATCACTATATTTTATCTCGCATGTTAATATTAATAAATGAATATTTCTTTAAAATTTGTTTTTATGATTGAACAACAAAGAAGTAAATACAAGGAAACAGACAAATAGGAAGTCATTTTCATTTCATCAGGAATTTTAAAAAAAGTCATTTTCTGCCTTCTGAGTAATGCAATCTTGGATTATAATTTAATGCATAATATATAGAATTACCTGATCCCTTTTGTATGTGGTGACAGTAAAATCTGTTGACAGAGTAATTCATTGGAAAACTAGAATCCTACGAAAAAAGTTTTTAAAATTACTTAAAATAACATGATGATGTAAAATAGTACATAGTGTTCATTTTAGTTAATAAACAAAACTATTTTTTATGTACCACTAATTAATATGGCCTATAGCGGCATACAAAACTATAATATTAAACAACGCTAAAAGGTCAGGTTAAATAGCACCATTTGTTGACACGTTTTAAATGATAACTTCCATGTCAATTGTTGTACGTTTATATAAATTTAGATATCTATACAATTAATAGTCGTAGTCTATAAAGATTTTAATGAGAAAACATTACAAATGGCACTCGCGTCAGATTGACTGTTAGATTGAAATTACTGAATTTTAATTTTAGTTTTCGGTTCCAGGTCTATTAACATGTAAGTACAAAAAAATTATGTTTCAAATAAAGAGAACAAATTAGTTACAGTATGGTTTTAAATTCGAAAATTTAATTAAGTCTCTTAATAAAGTTACAAACAAGCATTTTATAATAATCAATTCTCATCGTGCACTTTATAACAAGTAAACAGTTTAATCGACCACATTGACAAAAATCTATAATATCTAATAGAATATTACTCAAAATTATTTTCGGATGATGTTAACATTTAAGAGAATAGTTATTATTACGAATAAGTAGTAGCAACATAGACATTCAAATAGGAACTATTAGGCTGATATAGGTATAATACTCAAGAGTGAAACAATATTTAACTGTATACGGTCATGATGTTCATAGAGTAAAAAGTAGCTTGGTAGGTAATAATAGCAAGTAATAAATAGTATTACAAAAAAAGAAGTAAATTTAGTCAAAAACAAAATGAGAAAGATTTTTAGTAGAATGGTATGAAAATAGAAAAATACGTTTCAAATCACGAACGTAAAGTTCGTAGCTGCTTTTCTGAAAAGTGAAATATGTAACTAAGCATTATTACTGTGTCTTCTATATTGCTGAAAATGATCATGGTGATATAATAAGATTATAATTATAAATACCCATTTAATAATACCCAGCGTCAGTCCCGTAATAATCTAAATCGTATTAAGGATTATATTCTTAATACTAATTACTCTCTTAAAATTATGTAAAAATTGCTTCACTGAGTACAGGTTTCATGAAATAAAATACGTACCTATTTTCAGCACTGCATAATGTTGTTGAGGGTTAGTGTACAGACGCGAATGATCACATTAGCTCGCTTAAGCATACACTAAAGTAAATACAAGTCTCTTGGCTGTTTGCTGGTAAACACCGTCGTCCCTACTTCTGATAACGACTCGATTCAAATTTTATATTTAAATCAGTAAACCCGTTTCAACCCTAATCTCAGTCAATAAACATTCGACATTACTTTTATCTGCATTACATTCTTGATTTTCATTTTGGTTCTAAAAAAATATGTTTCCTAAATATTCTAACATTAGTAACTGTAATCAATCTTGCAATCAATGCAGATTTTTGCAAGATTGATTACAGTTAATTTATATAGTAAATCTTATGTAATTAATCTTATATTATTAATTGATATAGTAAATCTTACATAGTAAGAAATTTTATATAGTAAATCAATAGCCAATTAGGTTATATATATATTAGTCAGTATTAACTGACTCTGTCGCAAATGAAATTTAGATATTAACCTTCACACAGCGCTTTACCTCGTAAAAAACTCTATTATGACTAGATAATAAAGATTTGTTAGTTTAGTATTAAACCTGTATCAGATAATTAGCACAAATAAAAGCTAAGTTCAACCAATTCAAGTGACAAATTCATTCATCACATCTCGAGGCTTCATCAACAATACTTTCTCGACTTTAACTCGGCCGAAAGTAATTAGCGTCAGACTATGGAGGAGCCTGTAAAACAAAAGCATGTTGGTTCCTCGATACAAAGACGAGAGCTTGGAGCGTGCAAGTGACGTAATTGGACAAACAAAGTGGCGACGACCCTGACTCACGGAGGCAGCTGCCGACCAATTATACGCAATTGCGGCTAACGACGAGCAACGATGGGGCAAGCATGGAATGGAGAGAAAAAACGAAAATATCGGGCAATAATAGATGGCTATTTAAATAGGAAAAAACCAATGCGATTTCGCGTGACACTGCTTGACATGTAAAGCTGCATTGTATGAATTACAAGGTCGTGTGGTAGATATACTCGTTAAATACGAGAACCAGATTAAATTGCTGCGGTGTGCTGTTAGGGCAATTGATGTAGCGTAGCGTTGCGTAACTTTATGTGAAAAAATGTACTAATTTAACCTATTCGTACGTCAAACTTTATATCGTTTCTTATAGCACAAATGTAATGACAATTAAAAACGAACACTTGGTAAACATTTATGTACTGTGAAGTGTAATAATAATTAATAGTGCTACGTTCATTATCCTTAAATAAGATTTACTTATCTATACTATTCACTACTTTTTAGGGTTATTCATATATTTTTTAGGTTCCCGTGGCCAAACTAGGAATCTTTGTAGTTTCGCCATGTTCGACTATAGATATGTATGTGATAACCGATTCACTTGCAGACTATTAGTAACATGGTTATACATATTTATTACGTCTATGAAGTTACGAAAAAAAAAAGTTTTTTAGGATCTCGTTTTACATGTAAAGTGAGGGCAAAATTTCTCGCACTGCATTATGCGGGGTATCGTTGAAAAGATCGTAAACGGATACCTGTTTTCGGTACAGGGATTCGTTTACGAAATATTAAGGTTTAAAGTGGACATTTTTGTTAGAGTCACGTGCCTTCACCCCCTACTACCTAAACCGATATTTTTAATTAATTATCTTATATATAGTACTATAGTGAATACCGCAAAGTATCCACAATAGTACCATATATTACGAAATTATGAAGAAAATTATAACATCCAAGTAGGCTCTTTTGATTTACGAGTAATAGTCTTTCGACTTTCGATCTTTAGAAGATTCAACGGAACTCCATAGAAGTTTTAAATTAAAAATCGATTTTTTTGCAACAAGACCACGAATCATTTAACACTTTCTTTCCTCTTTGTTAGAATAGAGGTTTCCAATTATTTACTTTATAAGTCTAGTAAAGAACTATACGATCCAACCTTGTAACAAAAAGCTCATAACAATATCTAATGATTAGCCATGTATGTACCATCTTGGAACTTTCTTGTAGGTGTTAATGTCGTGTAAAATTCGTTCTAACGCAATTTCGATACAGGTCAGCGACCTGTATCTAACTATATATAACTATCGACTAAAAATACATTTATGGTCCAACTTAGCAACAGGAATGGATCACTACAAAAATAATATGTTATAATTAGCATTACAGGTTCAAACCTTTTTTAGATTTTTATGTTGTCTAAAATATCTTCATATATTATTTTAATGGTTTATAATATTGCTTGGACACTTTAACTCAAAATACACCAGTCTAAATTTGACTTACTTAAATCGTTATTGCTTATTAGCTTTTATATTCAACAAAAACAAACCGTTTTGAGCCAACCCCTAAAACCAAACAAACAAAACTTTCAGCTTATAATTTAAATTACTATGATTATCAAACTATATAACGATCGATTGACAATTGCCTTTAAAAACAGTGTTACATAATCATCAACTAGCCAATGCAAGCGATGAAAAGGGGTGTAACAGAAATAGAGTTCTTACGTTTATGAGATGCTAAGTAAGTAAGAGTATGCCTAAATTTTCAAATATAATAGAAGTTTTCCTTAAGGTAAAATTTTGATCCAATCGCTTGAGAACTTTCTATTGACTACTTATAACTTTATTGTATTAGTTAATCAAAGCGTGACATGGCCAATCTCTTCGTTTCAATCAAAATACCATCATAGAAATAAGGATCATGAAATAGTTTTATGACTTTGCAGGTTTTCCATGGAATCTAGAAAGAGGCATGATGTAAATATAGAAATATTTTCATATTTTCTAAGGTTATAGAGATATCGGATTCGTAGACTTTAATAGCTATCTAATGAAATGCGTCATTTCACCGAGTAACATGTTTTGATCTTTTAATATCAGTTATGATTAAATTATCACACAGTAACTGTACGTAAGCACTTTTGCGTAGATAGCATTATCGTACAAGTGCAGGTTTGAGTCTCGCCCTTAATTATATGAGAAAATCTTCCGTGCCATATCTCAATGAGTTCCCTTGCCAAACGACGAAGTTATGTAGGGGTAGGTAAGTGCGACAAGGTGGTCCCTCGTTGCCGTTTACAATCTCCCGTGCGGAGAGTCAGATAATCAACAATGAAGGGAACCACTAAAGAATGTTAAGGAGGCTAAAAGATGTAAGTAAATATAATGTATTTACATGTAAAATCATAACGTCTTACAAAATTTATCTCATATTTTTTAATAACGTACAAAAGAAGGATACAATTGTTGTAATGAATAAAAATGGAATAAGATGTAACAAAGAAGCTTCATTGAAACTATTTTTTCATTATTAACAATATATTATTATATATTAAGAGATAAATACTATAAAAATAAATTATCAAACACATTATAACTGAATTTTTCATTACTATGATTATGTATATAATTCTCTCAATGAAACTCTTATTTACTACTGTATCATAGTAGATAGTCACGGTTTTGCATTGGCAGTAATTTTTAGAAACATAACCGCCACGAATAAGAAGCAGTTATTGTAATACGATTAGTTTAATCTAACCTTTTATCATACACAAAAACAATTACAATATTTCCAAGAAAATCAGGGAAATCACTTCAGATTTTTTTATTTAATACAAAAGACAACGTCAACAAACACACACAAAAGTCAATTTCAATTGAAGTCCCATTATACCCGATAAAGGTACTCACCGCGTGTTTGTTTACAAGCAACAGGTACCGCATCCCGTTCACGTAACACGTTAAATTTAGTAAACAAATACGAGGACGCAACCTCTCGTAAATTGAAACATCTCGCTCGGAACCGTTAATGGCGGTGGCGCGCTCGTGTGATCTTCCGAGGTCGGTTTACACGAAACGAATAATCCGGGGGATAAAGTAGAGCACGTGTCGCTTGTCTAGTATATTTATGTTGTCTTTTAATTATAATAGAATGAAAAATATAGACACAAAAACTTGTAGAAATTTGTATATCGAGCTTTTGGTTTCCACACCTCAAACTGAAAAATTCAGTATAACTATATAAAATCACTCAGTGTCTGTCTGTCAATCAAAGTCGTTTTTTTTCGAAACCATTCAACTTAGAAACTAGAAATTTGGCAAAGTCATACATCTTATTCACTCACATATTTTGCACTAGTTAAATTATACAAAATATTCATATAAGAATTATAGTAGGGGGTAAATAAAGTATTCAACTTTTTTTAAAATTTATATTTCATGTGAGTATAATTTAAAAGATTTCAATTTAAGAAATAAAAGAAAATTATAATTTTTAATTATGTATTTAAAAAGATATTCTAAAAAATATACAAATGTAAAGTATTCCATTAAATATGTCGAACCAATGAGACGCATATTTCTGTCGATTATAATAGTTTATACATAAACATAACGTTTCCTTTAATCACTATTTCCAAATGATTAATTATTTTTTTAGTTTCATGTTTTTAATATTAATGCGTTTTCTGCCTGACGTTCAATAGAATACATAAAATATACCTTTCTGTCACCAATGACCAGTGGGCGACCAACTTCAACTCGATTGCCCGGTAATAATATAAGCTACTATTTTTTAATTATTCGATTTGCAACGGATTAGAGAAAATCTCCTTTAAAAAAAACTACTATGCCACCGGGCCAAATCCTCCGAACGTTCGATCACTGTGTGCAAGTCAAAGGCCGGTCCGCGTCCGCCCGCGCGCGTTCTAACGCAATCGCGGATCTTTGATCGGTATCGACGCTGCCTGCGGCGACCTACTCGACGCTAGCAACTGTGTTACGTATCGAGCGGGGCAAGTCCACCGTTACGCACCGTGCTACAGTGCTATTTACGAAATTTATCAAATCACGCACTTTTTACGTATGTCGCCGACATGCATTAACTGAATAGGCTTAAACAAGTTCATTAAGTTGAGGATATATTGCCATATTCAAGTTCTTTTAGAGTCCATTTAGACGTGATCTTAATAAGTTAATATATGTAAATTGTATGTCATACACATGTGTGTATATTAAATTTGTTAATTATAGAACCAATTTTGTTTTCGGTATTCCAAAAAGAATGTAATTATAAATATTTGCATATATGACACGATTATTTACAAATATTAATTTTTCACAGCGTATATATATATTGCTACTATTTCTTCCACGGGCGTAAAGACATTGGACATAAATGTCAAAAATTCATGTGAACTGACCATTTACACTTTTTTATAATTTTCTTTGGACCCTTCTCTTAAACCGTCGATGTAATAATAAACTAACATTTTATTTTCGTAGCTATTGAAGACACGAAAATATTGCGAAATCCCAAATAGAGATTCTGGGACATCCAGTTTAAAATCCTTAATTTTTTCCTATTTGTTTCCTTAATTTTTCTATTCGATTACTTTTTTAAATATTACAAAAGTTATTAAATACACGACGGACTTATTGCTCAAGAGCAGTAAACCACAATCATAGAGAGCAATTAGTTCCGAGGTGGACTATTACAATTTTCAATTTACAATTTTGATTCTTAAATTAAATAGAAAAAAAATAATAAAATTGATTATTAATAAGGAAAGTTGACAAATATGTTGGCAGGAAAAATAATAAGGATAAAGCACTAAGGAAAACAGGATTTGAACGGAATGAAATATTACTTGACATTTTTTTTATCATACAAAAAATTGCGAAGTTGACTAACTAGAAAGGAAATCACCGAACCTCACCTATCAGGCTCTCAATGCACACTAAACTAAAATATGTAATTTCGGCCTAATTATAGCAGATAGTACGTCTTGGTAGGAATTTACAGAATTTTGCCAGGCATTATTTTACAGTAGATTGTATCTCTACTCGATGACAGAAATGTTAAACGAGACAATCTCCAAATGGAGACTCCATTATGGTACTTAATCTTGTGAAAATAGTGATACAACTAAAAAGAAAATAGTGATACAACTAGAAAGACAACATTCTATGTTGTCTTTCTTTTTTTTTTTAAAGATGTTTAATTCTTCTGAATTAAACATCTTTAAATCTTATCTATAAGCGGATAATTTTATTCAATTGCGAATATTCAAATTGACTTACGCTTGCTTTTATTTTTATAACATAGGATTATTTAACTTGAAAACTCAACAATATCTCCTAGCTTTTAAGAATTTTTTGTTACGTTTTATTTCAAAGTAATAAATCTCCAAACATTCAGACTGAGTCGCTTTAAATGCCAATGAAGTTATAGTAATTCTATTAAAACGAAAATCATTTAAACTAAAATGAACAATAAATACAGCGGATGAACCGTTTTTCATTAATCGACAAAAGTAAAAGATCCAGATATCTTGGAAAGTAATTCGATTTCAATTGGTCAATTAAAATATATGAGTTCCTCTAACCATTATTAAGTAACATAACACCTTTCAATAACGCGTGGCTTCAAACCAAGCATTATAATTTTAGAATTAATTATATAGGTTACTTCAAATGGACATTACATATTAGACTATTGCAAGAACGGATGTGTTATTAGTTACAGAGGCAGCGGATTGTTTTATAATTAACACATTACGCAACACTTGATCTATCATGTAAAGGTTTCTTTTGAGAATGAATTTGTAGATATATGTTTCAGTAATGGATGTTTCCGATTTTATATTTCGACAATTAAGCTTTAATATTATCGATATATTTTCAACATTTTAAACATTAGTTTCATTATAATGTCCATGATTAAATGATACTTAATCGACAAGGAAAGTTACAACATTAATGTTATCACATGAAACAATATCATATGCAATATATTATTTGTTTTACCTTTTTCATATACTACTTTTTGTATATTCAGTCGCCCTATATAATGACTAGATTACCCCGGTAAGTGATAAAGCGTTTCGTCGTTAAAAATTACCGGACTTATACGAGAGACTCACGCATAAAATATTCAGTAGATAGCCCACTTTTGGTTAAGTAGTCCGTAGTTCTACTGTGTGGACAAAGGCTAATTAGAATGTTATAGTACCTAATACAGACAAATCGCGCCTTGGCTTAAATTGCATAAGCTGATCTCGCACTTAACATAGAACTACACAGAAGGCTGAATGAACGAAAGTTACATCGGAGTTTCCTTCGTTTGAATATTACTGCAAAACTTAAATACCAAAAATTCACTGTGAATGTTTATATTGGTTTTTGCCCTTAGTAATTCCTAAAGAAACCCAAATTACTTTAGATATCAAAATTATCCTAAATTATTATTTATCGTCAAAATAGATTAGAGATAAATTGTGAAATTGTAATTTAAATACTTTTAGACATAAGTAAGGACCAAAAACTATTTTATGTGCACTCTTCCACTAATAATACCCCATATAAGTCGAAGCAAAAAATATCAATATAATTTTTGATATCAAATATCGATTATGAAAATAAATCCACAGATGGATATCATCTGTAACTCTATATATTCAAGCTATATAAGATCTTAGATATTGAAACTTAATGTGATTAAAAAAAAAGGTAGTAAAATATAATATCGAACATTTGTGATCGGCACACGTAGTCAATGATATCTCGTCATC
Source organism: Druceiella hillmani (assembly GCA_039881145.1). NCBI lineage: Eukaryota > Metazoa > Arthropoda > Insecta > Lepidoptera > Hepialidae > Druceiella > Druceiella hillmani. The sequence goes on along the minus strand of JAYKKI010000008.1, from coordinate 16,214,660 downwards.
GCCTTATAGGGTTCGTGCTGCCCAAGTTTTTTAGTAAATTACTTATATTACATGTCCTATAATAAATTTCTATAAATATGATTTATAAGCCACATTTTCACTTCAATTATTTGCATACATACCATAAGGTTATCTACATTCAAATTCGAGCCCGCGCGCCACATCATCAAGCTCATTCGCACTAAATGTCGTCATCACAGCGATATTTGAAACGCACCGCCAACAGTTTACCCTGCTTGACCCGGGTGCGACCCATTTCGATAAAAGTGTAAAGTCACACAAGTGTAGGCCAAATCGAGCCCGCCCTAAAAACGTTCTTTTTGACGGGCGGAATCGCTAATGGGGGTATTTCCCGCTCCGGCGCACACCGATGCAGGCGGTTTAGTTATAAAAACGCAATCAGTCAATGGCCCCACGGCTTAACTGTGACCTAATGCCGATTTTCGATACGCGTAAAGTCGGCGTAACATTATTAGTCAGATGACTATTAAAAGCTAATTAGTGATAATATTAAAAGTTAATATCCAGTTCAGCCAAATACATGTCATTAAGTTAGTGATGATTGATTGAGTCGATTAAAATTTTATATTATAATAAATGATATTTAATCGGTAACGGAACACTTTACCTAATCATTTATATAATATAATGTAATCCATACCTTCATTCAAATATATGAAACAAAAACAAAATAAAAAAAACCGTGAAACCGATGCCACATGGTTTCCCTATAGAACGGAGGTTCTTACCTTGCTGCTGATTAATAAACCACATCCGTAATAGATTTATGTGTAAAAGGTGACCACGTACATTTTGCTAATAAATTAATATTTAGTCAAGTACATCACAATGCATTTGTGTCACGCCGAAAGATTCATTCTTCCATTATTTAAAAAAATACGCTTATTTCAGCAATTCGAATGCTGGCAAAATGCTATTTACGTTATTACCTCCACAAAATCACTCGTTTATAGTATAATCATGGTAAAATTATAGTAAATATATAAACATTCAGGTAGAATGTTTATATATTTACTATTAACACGCAAAGAGAAACTTTGTACCACGTTTTAAGCATATTGCGCTCGTGGAGGAGTGTGAGATTCGGCATAGTTAACATAGAGAAGGAGTGGAGAAAGTTAAATTTATTTATAATATGTGTTACAAATATATTAAATTATATATTACAATTACGTTTAAAGATCCATTCTTTACGATCACACTGTCAATGTCAAACACGTAATAGTTTGTGGTCAAACGATCGCACAGAGTACAGATTGACGCCAAAGAATATTAAAATAATAGGTTGAAAGAATGAGTTCTGAACCGTGAATTTTGTGTGATTTCAAATGTTCCTTTTTCAATAGTTCGTGGAGTGTATGTCAAGATAAAAAAAAGTTTAATTTAGATTTTGTGTAATGGATATCTGTATTTTATATACTAGTGGAATACAGTTTGCCTAATACATACCTATTGCAAAAAGAAAATTTTGTAGCAACAATCTGAATTGACTTACTTTCGCCTACCTATTAGTGTTTTCAATAAAGTGAGTATGTAAGTAAACTTTATTATTAAATTAAATCCTGTTTCGTAATTTCAGTTTGGAGTTTTAGTGATTTCATTACATCTTTTTATTAGCAATGATTATAGAGATATACTCTTCACAAAAGAACCTCGATAACGTTCATACTTGCAAATTAAATGAATTACCACTAGTACGAATTATGTCTCGAAACCTAAAATATTGACAAAGTTGAGAAAGACAATTTTTGTAGTTATAAAGAGAAAATTTAAGAGGATTTATTCAAAATAGTAATTTCATTAATTCATTTAAATCTTCTACAGTATTTCGTAAACTATAGTTCAAGATAGACAGATCTTTCAAGATATTTGTATCACTGGCTCTATAGATTTAATGGACTTTCTATTAAATATGAACCTTGTAAGGATTTTACAAGTAGGTAGGTACTTTAAATAATTAACGTAGCAAGACTTATATATTTAAAGTAATATTTTTTTCTTTAGCCCTTCACTTATTTGTTGGCGTCGTTAAATATTTTTTCTTTCGAATTAACCTTATAGAATCACATTATGCACCCACACGCATGTCGTTATACACAAGACTAAATAAAATAACATTCTGTAAACAAAATATGCGCTCGAAACGAAGTATGTACGTTATGAAGGCTGCAGCTAAAGTGTGGGTGAAGACCAGTTCTTCTACCCACATGGTACTTAGTATAAAGCGTTTGGAGACGTCGCGGTCGACCAATTCTGCAAGTTCAGGACTAACATCACACGAATGTTCGGCTCCGATACTTAATGGTTAAATGGCCAAGTGCGACATTGTTTGACTGTTAATTGTTTAATTAAATAAATTTGACGACTTAAAAAGTTTTATATATCGACTTTATTTCATGTATATCCAGCGTAAAATACACAGCTTTTGACAACCTTTATAAGATCAATACGAAACAAAAACTTTCAATAAAATGATCGCTTATAATGATAGGAATCTAATACCATAGGCGTTCAGACCTCTCTTTCCCTCATTCTGTTCAGTATATATGAGGAATACATAATGAGGCAAGCTTGCGAAAACTACGAGCGTGAGCGTCGTAGGGCGACGCTCACGCTTTTGTCCCAGTTTATAAAGTTATGTAAAGTTTATAATTTTACGCTACGCCGACGACGTATAATACTTCTAGTCGCAAACGAAGCAGAAATGATAGCCCCACTATGCATAATTTAGAAAATTAAAGAAGGACAAGCTTTCTATAAACAGATCTAAAACCTAGTCATTATAATAGACAGAGTAAATAAATTAGAGCTCAGCGGGCATTCAACCTGAAAAAGGTTTTGTTTATCCAGACTCAAACATTAATAAAAACGCCTCAGGAGAATTTCAAACGTAAAGGAGCACTGGAACGGCAAAAATGCTATATTTCAGTTTCAAATTTAAAAATGTCCGACTGAAAACTAAGACCAAACTTGTGTACACATTGGTGTTCACCATTTTTCTTTGTGCTGCTGAATCCTGGAGGTAAAGCATCTGGATGGAAACGTATTGACACGTCCAAACTGAAGTAAAATGATACAAATAACCTGAAAAACCCACGGAATCAACATTTAAAGCCTTCAAGAATCAAATATTACAAGGCTTCCCTTTATTGTCTTGTACGATATTCCAGAATATTTAGATCATGTTTTTAGATCACATTGTCAGGGAAAGCGATCATGATCAGTCACCGGCAAGGTAAGCAAAGAGTACGGGAAGTTCGAGCAAATTCAAATCTCAATACCGCTATCCACAGATGCTACGCAGGTCACGAAAATCAGGAAAACGCTGATGCAATTTCGTGAAAGACACTTCTCCATAAGAAGGTTATGATACTCAGTATTGAGAAATACGAACGGAGGTAGAAACTGTTCTGTACAGAAATTAATAATTGTACTCAAATAATACGGGTATTTGAATACATTGGTATTTGGCGGTAGGCGATATGCAGTTCTTGGCGGTAGGCGATATGCAGTTCTTGGCGGTAGGCGTGTGTGACAAACAAATTATAGCCGTTTCTAGCCAGCTGTTGTTTGATTGTTGCGACTGATTAATATGAGACGCAAGATCGTCATTGTCTAAAGTAATTAGGTATTACTTGGTGCTGACACACTGAAAGAATAGGTTAAAAAGAAATTGAGAGACATTTATTTTCTTGACTAACGATATAAATAACCGTTCTTATTTTAGACGAATATTATTTATTTTAAATAAATGAAATATTTACAAAAGCACTGAAATATTTACATTATAAATAATATAAAAAAGAAAGTTTTCATGCGTCATACGTATCAGTCTTAAAATTAAGGCCAAAGGGTATTTAAATACAAAAATATTATATTACATAATTATCTATGTACATACAAAAAATTAAAACCAAACACATTAATAAAATATACGGTGAAAATTATTGAAAAAATATATCATATTTTTCCATAGCATTAGTTTCATTACTTCTTTAGAGATTTGACACGGAATAATGTATTAGGTAAACGAATATAAAAGATATTTGCATTGTGTTCATGCGTGATGGTACCAGATACAAAAATCTAATTAATTAAATCTTAATATTGAAAAACATTTAAAATAATATATCTATAAACATAACAAAATTCGCATTATTACGAGTATATTTAAAACAATGTTCCAGTTTTGATGTAGATGTACACAATTTATCCCTCTCGAAATTTAATTTGGAAAAACGGTTTTTTATTTTTCTCGGCGAAAATTCAAGTGTCTCCCCAAAGTGCCCCAGCTTTTCGGAGTTATTTCCTTCCAAAGTTGAAGCTTTTACGAAATTCCTATTTTCTACTTTCTTTTTCTTACTTTATAGAATATCATTTAACATTTCATTATTATCAACGAATTTTTAACCGCTACTTTGCACGTGTAGTTTTAGTTACAAACTTACAGGGAGTAATAAAACATGCAGCGTCATCTAGAATTAATGAGTTAAATTATAAGTCTTAAAGACTTAGTATATAATTTTAGCGAATTTATAATACAAATAACAATAAAAACAAAAATGTTTTCCTCTAAGTTAGGCATTAAAGGAAAAGGTTCTGTTTGCGACGTTGCTTCGTTATTCCATTTCTGTACTTTTCCAGTTTCAAATAAGAGTTTTCCCGACGAAATAAGATTTCCCAGGATAAAAAGAAGCCTATGTCATTTCGCGGCCCGCCAACTATTTCTGTGCAAAAAATAACGTCGCTCTGTTGCTTCGTCGCGACGTAAAAGGAGAAAAATAAACACACTTTCTCATTTATAATAATAGTACTAGTTATGATAAAACACATTCTGGATTGAAAATATAAAACTATTTCCGCAAAGTTCCGGCTTTATAGATATGGCAAAGATATTAAATAACCATGAAACAAAACTTTAAAAATGATATAAACGTCAATATTAGAGTTAATTACCCTGATCTATCTCATCTGGATATAAAAGCCACTTTGTCTATTCTCACGTCACACAGTATATAAACATAAGAAATTAGCACAACAAAATTGAAATAGAAATATAAGTAAGCAATAATAATATTTACCGGGAATAAACGTTTTTATATTAAAGGTATAAGCATATTTTAAAGAAAATAATAATTGTTTATAAGGAAAAGAAATGATTTTGACCAATTAGAAGAAAAAAATGAAGCTTCAGGGAAGCTTTTTCAGGAGATAGCCCGTAAATGAATATTAAAATAAAGTAGAGCACTTAAATTCACGTAAAGCAGACTTCAGTATATTATTACGAGCGTAATTTCGTCAATCCACTAAATTTTGACACGCTTTGAACGTGTTGATTTTGAAAAAAAACTACTCATGTCATAAAATGCTTTTTGATACTTGTATTCGTCTACGAAACTGAACAATTGGCTTTCATAGCAAACGTTAATGCTGGTAAATCTGGAAAAAATAACCGCTGCTAATATTTTCAAGGGGCTGCTATATAAAGTAAATTTCAATTATACTTGAATGTTTAGTGCAAACTAGATCGTACGTCAAAACCTGTGAAAATATTAAAGCAAAATTCAAGGTCGTCTTCCGCTAGATTCTGTCAATCTATAAAATTAATATATCAGCACGAAGCAAATTCAATTGACAAAACAAAAATATGACATAATAAAGAAACAAATCAATCAGCCGATAGCAAATCAAATTAAAATGAAGTAATGAACTCGTGGCGTTTGCTGAGAATGCTCATTGTCATACATTCAGAATTTATTTTATAAATCAACTGACGGTTTAAGATTACGTATTTAATCTTTCGATGGACACATACCATATTTATACCTATATACAGATGATATTTTGCATGCACATTCGGCTCTAATTTGATATATAAATATAATAAACATAATAAATTCAATTATAATTGATGATGCTTATGGCACAAGCGACACTCGCTACGGCTGGCTACGTTTTACGTTCGAAAGTAAGGGGGTCATTCGTCGTAATTATCTAAACCAGCTCTTATAACAACCATAAAACATGTTGAGTAGCGGTAGGGAACGGAGTGATGTAATTCATTGATTAATTGATTACAGGATCGTTCGTGCATTCGAGCATGTGATGAAACGGATCCCGAGTTGAAGATGAGAGCTCGCGACGAGAGTGTATGGACCAAGTGTATTAGTTTTACAAAGAAAATCGTCACTTTAATGAGGTTTCTTGATAAAAAGGAGCAAAGCCCTTTGCCCAAATTCAAATGGATTTAGGAAGTCAAATAATGAATATGGTTTCACCGGACGTTTCTTATCAAATGGAAGTCTCGACAGGAACGTCTTCTTTACAAATACTCTGAGATGAAAATATCGGTAAATAATTTTCCAATTTCAACATACAGAACATTTTTCAGTTCTAATACTGCGCAAAATTAATTTGAAGATTTTCATTCCTCTCATTGTTCTGCAGAGTTCCGGTAATTGTAGTTCATTTCAACAGTAAATATCTATATGGGTGTGTTGAAGTTATAAGGAATCTCCATGCATCCATATTGACAACTAGACTATGCGACACAAAAAAATCGGACGAATGTCACTAACAAGTGTGGAATAATTTATTACCACTTTTACTATAAAGATAATATTTTTGACGTTAAATTCAACATTCTTGTGTTTTTACAAACAAGTAACCGTCATTAATGTTATTTCATTAGTCATACTCCTGTAACTTCGTGTTTTTAATGTATTTTAATCTTAAGTTACTCTGTGGAGATCAATATTCAGATATATATATATATATATATATATATATATATATATATATATATATATATATATACAAAATTTTTGATAAGTTACAAAATCTATATTATAATTAATATACCAATTTTACTTAATCTAAATTACAAATGATTTATTTTTTTATATTGCTTATTTAAATGATACGCAAAACATCAAATTTTATACATAAATTAAAAAAAAACGATACAATAAAAAAACTTAGTGAATCTATTCTTGTCAACTAGCTGTTACGTACAGTATATATAAATAAAGTTACATGAACTTTAATCTCCAAACTGAAGTCGTGTCGTAAACACTGTTCGTTAACGATTCATTCCTACAGTGGAAACAATTTAATCTTATAAAATATGGATTTATAAAACCATCATCAAATTAGCCACAATATTCAGCACCAAATATCTAGTGATATATCCACCAGAATATTAACAGACACAAGTCTAAAGAACATAAGCCAGTTTAGAAGTTTTTTAAACAAGCTTTTTATAACTCATCGGAGTAAACGCTAAAATTTTCCGGGACCATTGAGAGCAATAAAGTGAATAATAAATTGAAAACTTTTCCGTCACTTTGAATTTCTTTATTAAACTTCTAACAACGAAGTTTAATACGTAAACGAATTTATAATGAGTGTTGGTATTTTGAAATTGGATAAATAGAGCGTGCCAACTTGAAGATTTAGCGTGGAACGGGTGCTTAGGGTACAAGATTTATAATGTTACCATTGCTCTTTACGGTACGACGTACAAAAACCGGCCAAGTGCGTTTTGGAACACGTATAAAGTAGGGTTGCGTAGTTCTCTTGAAATTGCTGATATAAACTGAAGTAATTTTAATTGGGGTTTCAGAATAAATAAATTAATTTTTTTAATACTCTTTAAGACAATATTTATCTACCAGATATTTGAGGCTAAATGTTGGTGCTAATTTGACGATGGTGTTATAAATCTTTATTTTATAAGATTAAATTGTTTCCACTGTAGAGCTATATACGGCGGACTTATTGCTACTTCAGCAATCTCTTCCAGCCAAACACAAACATAGAATACAATTAATTATTTCAGAAGTGGGCTGCAAAAGATGATATTATTACAATTTTGACAAATATTTTTGTTAAATAACATTTGAAAAAAAAGATAATAAAAAACAATAAGAAAAAAGCCTAATTTTGACATTCGGTAGAAAAAATAAAGAATGATGCATGAAGGTAAACAGGATATGAATGGGCGGAAAATGATGCTGGTTAAGTCAAAATAGACATTATTTTTTCAGGTGGCTTTTGAAAACGTAAATTCGCCCTGAATTTCTGATGTTAAAATCCAATGAACTCTATAATTCAGTGACGTAAACAATAAAGGAATGTTCGTAAAAGGACGAACAATGTTTATAAATGAGAAACATTTTTAATTTTTTGGAATGTAAATTGAGGCCATGGGCAGATAATATTATGAATCCTGCACCAAGGTTAATTTATATAGAATGCTAGTATATAGATATTTTCAGATTCTTCAAATCTACATTTCAAAAATTAGAGAGGAGAAAGGACTCATTGCAGTTCAATTGCAAATTTATTACTTCGTAAAAGGGATAAACAAAAATGGAATATGAAAAACAAATTTGAAGATATTTCCAATCATAACCTCACTTGCTGGAATATGTGGAAGAAATTTTTCCGATCACTTTTATATCTAAGGGAGGTACGTTACTTTTTCTTTAACTTCTTGCTACATATTAAAGTGACAGACGGACGGATGTGACAAAATTATAAGGTTCCTTGTTTCATCAAGGAAACCTGATAATAGGTACTAAAGCTGTTATTAATGTACAAATCAGCAGCAAGCAGTTTTTGTGAATACATAATAACATTTTTTGTGCATACATTTTAAAATATTGAATTAACAATAAAGAAATGCTTAGCTGTATAAAACACACGAAAAAAATACAAACGAATGATCAAAGAACGTTTGCCGACAAGGAAAGATTATGAATCAAATTCAAATAATTTTGAGATATCATGGGAATAATTGTGGCCAAATAATTACGTTCCAAATATTCTCTAGCGATTGAGGTCATGTAGGGTTCAAGATAGTAAATATAAATGGAACTATGTATTTTTCAATAATTTTGTACATTCAGCCTAGCTGAAAATGGTGAAAAAAGACTAATCAAATACATGTGGTTTTGCCCTATTTAACTAACAATAACTTGCCAATGCGAATCAGGTTTCTAAAATTATAAGTTTTTTAGGTTTTCAATAAAACAATAAAACTTTGTAACAAGAAGTGGTAAAATAACTATTTCTTTTATTTTTCATTACATTCTCATTTGGAGCCAAACCATCTGATACAATTAAAAAAGTCATAGAGATAAAGCATAGTGAGTCGTAATAAATGCAAAGTCAAAACCTTTTCATGCGCTAATACGAATATTTTATATAACCGAAAGGAAACTGTACACTACCGCAGAAATCCGGAAGTTATTCACTTATTTACGAACTTACATACGCAACATCAACTATGTATTTACATAATTATGTTCGGATAAGTAAATTTACATCATCTATTACTTATTTATCTCTATACTTATTTTTCGCTCTATCTAAAAATATATTACAATATTTTTCCTTTTCGGATACAACACTATTATTCGTAAGAAATAAAAATAAAGTTTTTTATATTATGTCTAGAATTGCCACCTCTTCAAAAATAAAAATGAACTTTTGGGCCACAAAAAAGTAATCAAAGAAAACCAACATTATTTGTTAATAAAAAAAGAATAGTATAATTCACATAGTCAACTTTCATTCTTTTATAGTCTGTCGGTTTTACGCTTATACATTGTCTATGTATTTCATTTCTTTCAAATAAACGCGACCAATATGGTTAATGTATAGAAACATTATTTCAAAAAGTAATCATCGGTTATTACTTTAAAAATACTTGAAACCACGTTTAAGTATTTATTAAAGCTACTTAAACTACATGGATTCTATAGAGTTACAAAGTACATTTGTAAATAATAGCGACGCCTATTGTTCACACGTACATCTACTTTGGTAATTTGAATCGTAAATATTAAACGTAACAAAGATTCTAAAAAAGTGTGTATGTTCTAATACAAGAAAATTGGTTGTTTTCTGCTGTTTTTCTTTTACACAAGAAAATTGGCTGTTTTCCAACTACGATGGTTCGTTACCTATCTGATTTCGTCACCTACGCGTTGATGCAATAGATATAATATCTTATTTTATGAATTTACACAAACTTTACTTATTTACATCATATTTAACATGATATCATAGTGTCTTGGAAATATATCTTTTATTACTCAAAACATAGGAACTATCTACTCAACGTTATCAAGATAAATATTTAATAAAATAATAAATAGATTTGGTAAACAAATATGAAAACAGTATCTTTGGTGGTCTCTAACATAATTATTTTTTTAAGAATTGTTTTTAACAAAAAAATTGTACCCTACTAAAATAGTCTCTTATCTATCAGTATCTTCGATGATATGACTTTTGGTTTTGGATCAAAAATTACATAACATGTAAAATTTAGACCTATAACTTTATCTGTTTAAGAGCTAGAGATCTCTGACGGAGCCTCGAACAGAGTAACCGCAATGAGCTTCTTTTCAGACTTCGAGTAAGAACTCAAAAATATTTACCGAAGGAAAAGCATATGGTAATCTATTTAGAGGCATAAGATTTGATGTTTAGAAGAAGACCGATAATAACATAATATTTATTTATTTATTTATATATGAAATAACATATATTCATTTGTTTATTTATTTATCAACTTTAATGCATATTACGTATGGCAGATTTATTGCTCCATGACCAATATCTTTCAGCCAACCATAAAATATCGAAATTTGGTTGATAGGCTGTAAGAGATTTTACTATAAAAAATATTGACAGTGCTGTTAAAAAATGGAAAAATAAAACAAGAAGACAAAATTATTTATAATGCAAACTATTGACATGAATTAGGATGGAAGAGGAAGGAAAGGACAAGAGCACAAAGGAAAAGGGTCCAGGAGAAGTAGGACTTTTTTACTAGATCCTTGAAAACATTTAGAGATGTGATTTTACAAGCTAAAAATATAGAATCATTTCTTAAATAAATTATACAAGCTAAAAGTATAGAATCATTTCTTAAATAAATTTTACAAGCTAAAAGTATAGAACCATTTCTTAAATAAATTTATAGCTGTATGAAGTAGACGCATTCCGATATTGAATTTGTATTAGTTAAACTTGGTAAAAAATCGTTTTCACTCCGAGTCCGATTCACGAGTAGAGAAAGATTGGTAAATAATGTTAGATTTATCTCGCGTGAAATTAACAATTACGTTTACCTCTTCGTACCTTTCAAATTACTCGGCGAGTTGGAAGGTACACTCGTTGTCTGACGCGTTGTAGTGACGGCTTATTAGAGATTGGAAATGGTCATAAACTACACACCTCCAATAAATATGATTATCTTGTTATAAGTCAAAAAAAAAAAGTTGGAAAGAAACGGTAATTAAATCTGTTGACATTTAATAAAAAATGTTTTGTTATCAAAACCCTTTTATTTGGATTTCAGACATTCTGCATACCCGTATACTCTTAACTAAAAGCGCTGAATAAGCAAAACAATTATAAGGTAATATTACCAAACAATTATGTTCGATACAACGAAACAAATTATAAATTACATTATTAAATGTCGTGAATCAAAGCTCATAATAGTATTTTTCAGGGTAGGAATAAAGCCAAAGAAAAGGTCTAAATCTGTCACAGTGCCCAACAAACGATGAGCAATTCGCGTCAGGAAATATTCGTTCGTGTGTGTAGTGCGTACGACAAAAAGAGCTCGCGAACTGAATATGCATTGTTAAAATATCCTAGACATGCAATGACGTCAAACTCAGTCCCGATTTGTCGTAAATATTAATATTAAACAGTATAATAAAGTGTATGTTTAAGGACATATATCTTGTAACTGATTATGTCCCGTGATTAAATTAGTAGGGATAAAATTAGTTAATGACTTTATATTAATTATACAAGTCATTAGCGCGGACGGGGCCTTCAAAAGATGAGATAATTATCTCGTTATCAATCCTTTTCATGCTTTCTTTGACTCTATCTCTTTCGTCATAGTTCACGCGTGACGCTACTCGAAGCCGCATTTTTTTTCGTTTTTATAGGTATAACGTGTCTACTGAAATAGTTGGCGCTTATAAGACTTATAAGCCGCATTTTCGTGGAACCGCGACATTGAAGACGGCCAGTATCTCTGTTCCCATGATACATATTATTCCAATAAATTAATTTTTCAACACTAAAATAATATAGGGACCAAATAACAACTTATATTTCAGACTATAGATAACGTATGTGCGAGTTTTCCGGGAGAAGTCGTAAATACTATTCGCAGGCATTCAAAAATATAAAATGTTGCCCGCAGTTTAAACAAAAAATACAGTACAAACAAAAAATAGTTGAAAACTAGTTACTAAGATATAAAGATTTATTTTATGGTAAGATTCATAGAATTTCATGTTACTAAGATATAAAGCGTATAGAAATTTTAAGATATATAGACAAAAATGCATTAAGTACTGTCTATTCGTATTGAAAATAAGAAACTGATGAACATAAATAATTAGATGTAAAAGAGAAAGAAATAAATTATGAAAAAATTATTCAAAAACTTTGTTAACAGTCAAAAGAAATAAAATTTCGATGCCAATAATTTCATAAAAATATTGAGTTTTCGGATATACTATATTGCCTGAACATTTTAACTTACATTAAATATTGCAAAAGCTCCGATTATGTCAGGTTAAGTAAGGTATACATTAACATACTTGGAATGAAAACGCTTACTACAAACATATTATGTGAACATAGGTATATTTAATATACATAGGACATAAAAAATAGCAGTGTATAAGTCGAATGAGCGTAAAAAGTAAAACCCTAGTAATCAACTGAAACAATTATTTTACAGAAAAAAGTTCAGCTTAGGTGTAACAGTCGCCCAATTGTTGTAAAAAATATTAAACAAAGAAAAATAAGCACAAGGATTACATGGCCTGGATTAGGGTTTGCAGCACAGATACTATTACAAGAAATGGACTCCTCGGTATTGGCTCGATACGTACGTTTTTAGGAAAAAAAAACAATATAAGTAAATGCAAACTTTTAATCCTTTTTATTTAAAACTTATAGAATATTCGTGGTTAGAATCAAAATAAAGAAAACAAAGTATGCTCTAAACTTATGGCTATTAAAAAAATAACGTAAATAAATGCTTTATTTTCTTAATTTAAGGTTTATACATAATAAATCAAAGCAATTTTTAAAATAATCAGCTTAAACCTTAAATCTACAATTAGATATTTTCAAACTGAATAATCAGCACGGCACTTAAATTAGTCTTAAAATGAGAATTTTAAATAGATATGGAAAGAATCCTAAGAGAATAGTACGGTCGAAAGTATTCGTATTATCTATGGAGTTAGAAGAAAATTGTGGTTGTTAAAACAATAACGTAATTTCATATTGTATGTTAGACATAAATAACGACGTTAGATAAAAATACGTTACATTCCTGTTCCTGTTCGGGCCATGTATTAGTATAATTATTTAAAAATTTATTGCTTCATATACTTTACACTAGAACTTTATTTATTTATTTCTGCACGTTAATGTGTACAATTGATACATATGGCGGACTTATTGCTACGAGAGCAATCTCTTACAGCCAACCAGAACACCAGATCTCCCTCGACGAGCGGCCGGGAATCGAACCCGGATCCCCGAGTGCGTCGCGTCCTCAAAGGCTGTATGCCTTATGATCAACCCAACACACCACGGCGACGACGGTGTATTGGGTTGATTACAAGGAGCAATGACACAGAAGTTTAATTGTCTACAAATAATTAATTGTCTAGAAGTAGCTATGTGGAAAATAAATTTGATCATACGTGGGAAAGACAAATAATGTTTTTTAAAGAAGTGAAAAACAAACAAGACAGTGTTGCTACTGTTTATTCTATTAGGTTGCTACAAAATATGCTAAAGAAGCCCGTGTATTCGAGTAGCTCATTTACAAGTCACTGAATATAAATGTAGAGATGTGCGATTTGCGGTTTACATAATTAATGGTATGCTTATACACTGGTGCTCTATTATTCCCGTGGGAGAAGAAATGAAGTAGGAAGTAGATTATATATTTGAGTAAAATATATTAAGGAAAACTAAATTAAATGAAAAGTTAGGCGGACGTTTAAAATGAATATACAAGTACCAAATGGTATATATAAATACACTTATATAGAGCAGCCGGTAAAAGGAAAGAAAAAGTAGATAAATATTTTATTTGTTCAAGAATCGAAAGATATGAATTTATATTGACATGGAATGTGTGTTACCTATATGGAAAGAGCATACCATGAACACAAATGGTTGATTATTGTCTGACCGTTCCGTTGTAAATGAATACAATCAGTCACACAGAAACTGTGACATACACATTCATGAATAAATGAGCAATTTTTTATTTTATGTGCGACTTACACTATATGGATTCAATAGAGTTACAATGTACAATTATAAATAGTATGGATGCCTATTGTTCAAACGTACCTCCACTTTGGTAACTACAAAGCAAAATTTTATTACTTACTAGTAATTGTGAAAAGAAAATGGATGACCATATAGCTATAGTGGTTGACATTTTATTATAGATATACCCAAATGGTAGCAGTCGACACAGCAAAAAACGAACTCGAAATATTATGCAAGGTACAGATTCCTTACCTGGTGAAGGAGTGAGCGAAGCGGGCGGCCAAGTCCTAGAACAACATAGCGGCCTAACGCCCGGCGGTCGGCCGGCGGCGCGTACCCATTCCGAACTATGTACACACTACGCTAAACACTATTCCGAATCACTTCACTAAACAAGTCCAGCGCCCACCGAAATGTCGATCCTGTGTTAATACATAAAATGGTATTCGTAGGGCGCAATGTGGCCGCAGGAAGTTAGAGTTTATGTCGGTGCATTACTAAATAGGCAATAACAGTTACAAACGCGGTATTGTCTCTTCGTACGATGTATCCGGTAGATACGCACCGACCGTTCAATAATAAAGTGTGGAGCCCTCGCTCGGATGAAGGGCTTCAATTCTCCATAATGGCTCGGATATCCTGATGTAAAATCGCACCATAAAAAGTGAAAATCAAGTTCCACACGACTGCCGCTGTCAGCGTAAACAATAACATGCGTCAATTCGCGCCAATTTTTGGAAAACCGCAATTAATAACAGATTAAAAGTTCTCAAATTAACTGTAAGCACAAAACGACACAATGAGATATAATTAGCGCACGGTAATTATTATTTATCTTATAGTTTAACTAGAACATGGGAAAGAATTGTTTTATTGTGATTGTCAAACGCAATCGCAAGTCGGTTATTGCGAGAGCTCTACAAGCAACAGAACAACACGACACACGTACGACCGGCGGCGAGGGTCCCGCGCGAATGACTGTCGCGCGCAACGAGCCGAGCTCGGCAGCGCCGGCGACATCGTACATACACATATGAATGTTCATCGCCCTGTGTAAACTTAAAACATCTGTTAACTTGTACGTATGAAATTAAGCAAAATGCACTCATCACGCCGGACCAAGATGCGTACTATGAAGCAACAAAGGAAAATAACAATAGTACTAACTAATTATCACTGAAAACGTATTATAAACATTCGGTTAGTAATTTTTAAAACATTTTATCGATATCGCTTCAATTTAGCATGTGGCTAGTGTTGTTAAGTATTACCAGATTTTGGGGGACATTCCGATTTTTAGGAGTCCTCGAATTGTTCTGCTTATGTTTTACGCGAAAGTTCTAATATTTTGTAACTTAACAATTTAAAATTGAGCGTATATAATTTCTTCGACGTTAAATACTGTCAAGTTGAATATACGAAAGCTCCTGAAGAGAGTTTATAAATGCAACTGGGGTAATAACTGTTGAAACTGGGTTTTTTATATCCCAATTCCTAGTCGTTTGTACCGATTTGTTTAACAACCAATGCTGATTTTTGCAAATTGATTATAATAAGTATGGAAGTCAACATAACAGATTAATAATTTGCTAACTATAGATTTATCATTCGCCTGATGGCCGCAAACAATCATATATTTTATGCCATAGTTATTCACGTTAAAAAACATGTCAAACACTAGTAGAACTCACACTACGACGGTTCTGTACACATTTAGGTATTTATAAACATTTAGTGGTACATATTGTTTCTATTAATCTATTTGCAAAACAATATATTACAATTTTAATTTTTCACAATTTAAATATTTTGACTACTCTATCTTCCACGGACATATATTTAAATTAAAATGTGTAATTCCACATAGAATTAGAAATAATTAATTTCTGGATTATTTCCTTTAATTGTGCTGTAAGACCTCCAATTATGCCGTCTTTCAAGATCGTAGATTGACCTGAAGTACCTCTTGATGATCAGTGAGTAAGACTATGGTAAAAATTAAAAAAAAATAAGTTTAAAAACTCATATTTTTGGACGCGTGTATCAAAAAACTTGAAATTTGCAAAGCAAAGTACCGCTATGGACCCTAATATACGATATTAATTTTGAATTTGATATCCCAAACCGTTTCTGAGAAAAAGGGCTTTGACAGTCAGAATGGACGGACGGACAACTACATGTTCCTATAAGAGTCTCGTTTTTTTTTTAAATTTTGAGGTACGGAATCCCAAAAACGAATGAGTTTGTGAAAGAAAGTAGTTAGTGACTTCATAACCTGACATATTCGAGGAAAATTACTATTAATTATTATATTTATAAGATTTTGCGACAATCTGCGTCTGTATTGAAGCGTACATTCTTGGATGAGTAGAAAAAATATAAAAAATGGGTTTGCACGCAATTTTCACACCGGCAGAAAAAAAGATTGTGCTCGTTATGAATTTGTTTAATATGATTTCCTAAAAAGCGGTCAGATTCCAAAAAAAGATTATAGAAGACGGTATGTAAGCTCTTTCTAAAAATGGGCATCATCGGATTCGAAAAAAAAATGAGTGAAAAATATTATTTAATACAATCCTTAGTAAGATACTCTCTGATTAGAAAATGGTTCAAGGACTTGCAGTCGTATTTAAGGGGGACAAATAACGAAAATATCTTAGATAATCTTGATCATGTACTATTATATGGCACCACCACTAATTTTAATCTCTCCTAAAACAGGAATGCTCATTCCCCGTGTGTTTGGGAAAATAGTTAGGACCTAAAATGAGGAAGAGAAAAGAAAATGAAAAACGTTCTATTATTTTTTCCGCATCAAGAAAATTGATTTTTAGTACACTATTATTTTTTCCGTGTCAAGAAAATTGATCTTTAGTATTAGTTTGTAGCTTGCTGAAGGGAAAACTTTTCTTCGAACGCACTGAAAATGGTCTCAACGATTAGTTCGAGAAAAAACGGTGCGAAAAAAACCATGCTTTGATTGATAGATGGACGAAAACAACACTTAATAGCAGATTTAAAGAAGAGGAATTATACCCTCTAACATAATTAATTGTATACAACAAGCAGATGTAATAGTTTTCATCTTGAAAAATGTGAGAAAAAAACTGTACGAGCGAGATAAAACTAAAAAGAAAACATTTTCAAACTACTTACCATATAAGACTTTGTCCATTACAGAAACAAGTTCTAGAGAAAAATATGACCAAAATGATAAAAAAATATTTTAAAAAATGTGCTTTGTCTTATTGCGGAATAATTAAGTTAATGGGTTAAAAGTATTATCGAAAACGACTTTGAAAACAATAAAATATACTGAGTGACAAAAATAGAAATAAAAACAGAGGCAAAAGTTATAAATTCCTTTAAAACAGGAATGTCACCTAAACATTTTAATATTTTATTTTTATAGTTGGGTTTGTAAAGTATTTGAATCGGTGGGCTCATAGAGGATTAATCATTAGAGAGCCGAGCAACTCGATCCACGCCGTAGCTGTTAGAACGCACGCGGTGTAACCTATTCCAGCTGTAAAAGTAAAGAGAAGCAACCTAATCAGATTTTTACTGGAAAAACGAGTTATGACAGTTTGTTGGGCTTATAAAATAATAAAAAAGGGGATGTTAAACGAAAAGTGTTGGAGCCTTTGTTTGGGTAAATTTAATTCTATAATTTTGTTCTCATGACAAGTTTAAAAAATAAATAAGATATTTACGAAAAAAAAATTCATTTCTGCCAAATTTACTTAAATTGTTTTAGCGGTATATGTACTAGGTCGTACAGCGAATGGACACAACACGGCCATGGACGGAAAAGATTCTGACGGAAAATAGTATATTTGTAGAAAAGCGATTAGAAATCAACGGATTAATCCACTTGAAATGGGGAAACACTTATTATTTTTGATGTGAAACATCTATAGGCGCAGGTATAAACCGGATCGTTGGCTTGGAGACGGGTCGCTACGCTATACTAAAGTATATATATAGTCTATATGTAGTAGAGTGTACGGTATGGCGACGTGTCGCCATGCGCAACCGACTACGCGGCCCCCTCCTCACTCAGTTCGACGCAGTTGTTTACTACGGTACACATAACCTGTGCTTTATTATTTTGTATTATTTGTAAATAAATGTTTATTAAATAAAGTCACCATTTTCTATAAGAAATTCGTAATACTTTATTTTTTCGTTATGCTATAATTAGTTCCTGTAATAATCTTGCCTTTTATGCATATTACTTATACAAACACGATGTTTCACATCTGCCAGGCGTCCCGTGACGGCTCATTTCTTTTTTTTTCAGGAGAAGCATAGAATTACATGTGGCCTCTATTCCCAAAAATAGCATTGGCAATCAATCTATCGCATCATGTGAAATGCAAATTAACAAAAATGTTTACTCACACACCACACAAAACCACACACAAAAACACAAAAACCAAACACCACACACGTTAAATCCGAAATGATTCATTAATATATTAATTATAATTCAAGAGAAATAAATGAAAATACATGTTAAATAAAAATGAAAGAGAATGTAATAGAATAAGTAACACAGGAAGAAAACAAAAAGTGAACGGCAAATATATTTGAAGAAGATAAATGACTGAAAAGTACTTTTACTAATGAAGAATTTAAAATAAATAAAAAAATACTGAAAAAAGATAAACCTAAACGTAGCTACTATTTTAAAAATAGCAACACGCCGATCACAAACAATCGAAGATCTGATACTTCTTCAAACTTTTGAATCAGACTTTTGCAATAAAGGTTCGAATATTTTAACCACCAAGGATATTTCAGAGATGAATGCAAATGAAACATTAATACCAATACTTTAATGTTTAAACAACATAGATGAAACATGTTATGTTTACATTTATTTCTGCATCTCTACATCGTTTCCACAAACTAACTTACTTTATCGATAATTACAACTTCCAATTCTACAAAACGTTAAAAGATAGGTATACCTAAATAAATCCCTAGAGTGTCTTATCTTTATTTTGGAAACATTTATTTGTTCCGAAGTATGCGAATTTTGGAAAAAAAAACAAAAATGTTTCAGACGATTTCAGCTGAAGCATAGGCAAAATGTATCGCAGGAAAGGAAAAGAGCGAGACGTAAAGAAGAACGAGCTGAACGTATTAAAAACGAAGCAAGCAGGAAGGAAAATGCTAAGTGGAAGTAAACATGGAAAAAAACCTTTCAAATCCACTAGAAATTGTACATTTAGACACTTAGAAACATTTAAGGATACATAGTGTTTCTATTAAACTATTTAATAATATTAATTTTTCAGAAGGTAAATGTACTGTCTACCGCTTTTTTCAAATGACTTGAAAACATGGTGCCCATTTCAAAAATTATAACATCTAAGATAATCGCTATAGTTTTCTTGTAATCTTCTGTTCAGATTTTAACGATTTTTGTTAATGATTTTTGGTTCAGTAGTTTCAGAATGCTCTATTTCCTTATATAATTCTTCTTATAGCAATATTTAAAAAATAATTAGCTAGTGTAAATTACATGGATTAATAAGATGTCAATTTTCAAGTTTCCACAATCGCATAATTACAGAGAAAATCGTCACTGACAGACATTCCGACACATGAGTAATTTTATAAGGGTAATTTTAAAAGTCTTTCAGTTCAAGATACAGAACCCTAGAAAGAGAAAAGGGTCGAAATATTCAGAGACGAGATCAATTCTCACTCTGATACTCAGTACAATCAGCAAAAAATTATTAAAACGTTTTTACGTCTTATAAATAAACTCGTCTTTTACGTCTTATAAATAAAAAGATTGGATGAAATTACTTGATGTAGTATTATTTCTGCTTTCTTTCTTAAGTTCTTTACCACGACCTAGATTTGGTTGTATAAAAACATCTTCAGGTGGGCTTCTTGTAATACAACGAAACCTAGGTAAAGAACTTAAAGAAAGTAGAAATAATACTACATCACATAATTTCATTTAATTGTGAATAATGAATTTCTACAAAATTAACGCCAAATATAGTCAATATTTATAAAAATTGGCTTATGAAAATGAAATGAAATATATTTTATTAAAATTTATTATGTTTATATTACAGTGTTGAGACTTCAATGTAATTGTGAATTATCATAAGGACAAAATTCAAATAAAACTAATAAAATTTGCATTTATGTAGACTAACTCTGCAATAGAGAGGCACTGTGCGGGTAGAAGAATTGCATAGTATATCCACATTATGCTGACTTGTAGCACATAGAAATAATGTCTCTAAGTCGGTCTTAGGGCAATAGATTTTGATTTTTAAAAAAATGAAATATATGTATTATGTGCCAAATAGCTATAATTTTACCGAAGCCTTACTTTATTTTCAATAAGTCGGAGTTACTTTTTTGCTCTTATAGGAAAATGAAAGAAAATAGAAATATTTCGACGTTGTTATTACAGTCAAACAAATTGATATGAACTAAATGAAATTGAGCAGGTGGCCATCTTTCAGCGCCAGGTATTAAAGCGCTCTTAGTTTCCAAACATGACAAGCTCGTCCTAGCTAATATTATAAATGAGAAAGTATGTTTCTTTGTCCTTCTTTTACGTCATAACGCAGCTACGGGTCGACTTAATGTTTAAAGATGGTTGGCGGGTCAAGATATGACATAGTATACTTTATCCAAGGAAACCTTATTTAAACACTTAATATTTAATTTCACTTAATCATTTCAGATGACACTACATGTTTTAAGTTCTCCCCGTATTTTTTAATAATAACTACGCGAGTAAAGTGGCAGGTAACAATTAGTAAGTAATAAACTCATTAGCAAGGTTTGTACCTATTTAAATTTTTGAGTAAAAAATGCATCATTTCAGGTAACATAATTATTGAATAATTAAAATTATTTAAAAAAAAATTAATGTATGATCGTTCATAAAACGAATACTTATATCATCTATAGATCCGATCTATATACTTTAGTTTAGTTTTATAGTTTACGGATTTATAATTTTCGCATTGAAAATATAGGCAAGTTTTTCAAATTTGGAAATTAAACCCTTCTTTATTTTAAAGTCATATTTCATAGGTTCTGGAGTGTGTTTTTTGGGAACTAATCACAAAATAACAACAAACATTTCTCTTTGAGTGACGATAAACTAAAGTAGTTAAATACAAATCATAATATAGTAATTGATGTGTCGAAGATTTGATTTCAATTCGTAGAATGAAATTAGCAAGTCCTAGCTTTAAAAATATAGCACAATCAAATAAATGACTATTTTCAATATTATAGGTAAAAAAGTTGCGATAAACTTCCGTAAACAAAAATGTAATTGCGAAAATTTTCGTGTTACTTTGATTATAAGCGATTATATAACCTACTCTGATTAGACGTTTGTTGTTGGAATGGAAAGGACAAAGCGTGGGAGATCAAATATTTATCAATAGATATCGTTACCATAAAAATATACCTTTTCACTCTCAGTTTCTACATTTTCTTGCCTCCTACGTAACAAACAAGTTTACTTTCGATTTATATCTAGCCAGTTTTTCCCGTGATACACAATAATTTTGCTAAATCAACTTACCCTTTTCTTTCAAAGAAGATTATATTCTGTTCCACATCACGAACATATTCCTTTTTTGTAAATTTTCCCATAAATAGTAAATTTACAGCAATTTAAATTATAAAGAACGTTATTAACAAACAAATAATTTTAAACTTTTAGAGAGTTTTAATTAATTACGCATTATGCTGTATTTAACTCTTACACAAATATTAATCCTAAGAACTAATCACACCAATTCCCAATTAATTTTAATAAAAGCTAAGTCAAATTACTTTAATAGTTGATTCCAGCTTAATTTTAAAAGAAAATGTGACCAAATACTGGGAATTTGTAAGTTTTGAAACAAATTTTCTAGATAAAATTCACAAATTGATATAATGGTCATCCACTTATTAGTGTTCAGTGGCAAAATTGCCAAAACGGATTACTTACATAAACGCTTCGACCTCCGTCCGTTCACAAAGACTATTTTCTCAGAAACTATTCGACGTAAAAATTTTAAAATTTAGCAGATTTAGAGTATGGTGGGTCAATTACAGATGTGATGTATAAAAAGTTTAATTTTAATTCTGGGGACTAATTTCAGGGGATACCTAAATTAGAAATAAAAATATAAACTCAAGCGAACCGCATAGAGTGTCAAATGAAAACTTATTGAAGCACGAATTCAACGATATATACGACGCACTTTTTTTCTGAATTTTATTAACAATTGTATACTATTTTTTTTTTAAATTGCTATCCCCGATCGATACTCTTATCGCTAAAATCATCGCTTAGAAAAATTTTAAAAAATCGTGGACATTGAGAACTAGGTATAAATTGATCCAAAATTGCCAGAATTAGAGGTTCTAGCACGATTAAACATTTATTATAAACAATTAAATTGTTTATTTCCTTATAACTGCTGAACCATTAGTTTTAGAGGAAAAGTTTTTAGACAAAATATATTTCTCACAATGTAAAGAACAACTTTTGTGCTTAAAGGTTGAATTTTTTTTTTTTAATCTTTAGATGCTGATTGTTACTTTTGCTGACATCCAAAGACGATAGCAGTGCTGCACATAGTCGTAGTATATTACTATTAATAATTTAAGTGGGAAGTTGGTGGCATGGAAAACTAACTGTGCAAGAATAGATTGCACTTGATCAATTTTCTTTTATTTTAGATCGTTGCATGTAGATGTGTAGGAATAATATAATTATGCCGAAAATAACACGTTCATTTCGTTTTTTCTATAATTTCTATAACTAGCAAGAAGTTTTAGATAAAAGTGATATTCCATTCAAACATATTTATCGACATTATTATGATAAGTACCGAAGACTTTAATTATGAATAGTCGTGCAAGCTAATAGTGAAATTGTCACTCATGTTTCAATGTAATTTAATGCATAAAATGATACAGGCCGGCGCGTATCGTTAGACGCCTTGGATGATTGATATGTGATATTGATTATAGTGAAAGTTGAGCAAAACACACTTGATACTTTATCCGTGAAAAAATCGTTATTAACACTAAAGAACTACTAACGATGACAGGCGAATTTATCTATTAAACTGTTAGTAGAAATATTATGTTGTCAGAAATATCGTGTCAAATAATTTTGTTGACACCTATTCGATAAACGTAAACCGTCGGATTTAATAAGGAAAAATACTTTTACGTTATTATTTTTCGTTATTCTTAGTTGGTAGATTGTATAAATATTTTTGTAATAAAGTTTGTAGTGCAAAATAAATAGATTATAATCGAAAAATGCCGCAGTCAGGGTTTCGGTAAAAATAAGTTCTAGACTCAGATTAAATTTGGTTAAAAAAATTTGTTCGTGTTTTATAAACGAAATAATAAAAATTAATCCTTCTATCAAAGATTATATCTTTCATAAAAATGCCAAATTTTAATGCGAAAGAAAAATGTCGTTCACTAATTAATATAATTATGAAAAAAAAAACAAATATTAAATAACAATTTCAAATAAAATAATAAAATCCTCCGCAGTTTCGCATGTCTAATTAATTTTTGACATTTTTAGGGTTCCGTCCCTCAAAATTAAAAAAAAAAGTAACATGTGTAGGATCACTTGGCTCTCTGTCCGTTCATCCGTCCTTCTATATGCCAAAACTCTTTTTCTTAAAAACGGCTCGATATATCAAGTTGAAATTAATTTCGTATACCGAGTCTTATAGCCTTACATTGCTGTGAAATATTTCAAGTTTTTTGGTTCACGCAACAAAAGATATAGCCTTTTAAAGTGTATATTGTTATTCGTACAGTAGTCTTACTCAGTAGTCTCACACATTTTTATAGTTTGCTTTACGCCTGTAAAAAGTATAGTAGGCAAAAAATTTACGTTGTGAAAAATTAATATTTGTAAAGAGTTTAAATATAAATATTACGTACTTTTAAATGTTTATAAGTCTCCAAATGTCTACGGAACCTTCGTGCGAGTTTTAGTCGTGCTTGATAATTTGTTCAAAATCCTTAACAAACATGTACCATCTCATTCTTAAAATTTCCAGCTGCCAATAGGTTAAATCTTTATCATAGCGCCTAACCTAAAAAAACTAAACTAGATACGATTGTCAGCAAAGATTGAGGTCATTTACGTGTTATTTTCACAACACAACGTGAAATTCTCCTATCAACTTATAAAAAAATATTTTTCCTAAAATTTAATTAATAAGTTAGCAATGTGAAACCTGAGCTTCGTGCGGTAGAGGCGTTCAAACTCGCTGCCATAGGCTTCGGTCGACGACCGCAGGTGGCTTCGAGATAGAAAGAATTTCCCATGTATGCAGCCCTTTTAACAACTCAAAACCGCATGGGAACGACCTAGACTTTTTATTTGAATATTAATTGAAACGAGTAAATATCAAAAATTATATGCGGTAAAGGTATTTGAGGCCTAATTAAAAGTGTATTTGTTTTAACAACTTTCTCGTAACGCCGTTCTAATAACAAGTACTGAAATAATTTAAACTTTTTATTCCAAAACGTTTGAAGAGTCTACATTTTGTTTTTTTTTGGAGTTTACTCCATAAGAATCGATTTCCATATATAGTGCCACGTATGAAGTTTTATAAGGAGTAAAATCACAAGTTCAGAGCGTTAAAAAATGTAACCGTTAGATTCTGATCGTGCGAAGTTCAGACTCTGCGCAACATTTCTGCGTGTCTTTAAAAGGAGGTATCAATATGTTCTTTTGGCATTTTCTTACATCGTAATCGAAAGCATGGAGTGTGACACACATATTGGCATATTCTTATGGCGTAATCGCAATGACGGACTATGACACGCATAGTTTACTAACGTTCGCTTATATCAAGATGTAATCATTAAATGTCATTATGTGCGAATATTTGGTGTCTTCTATCCTACAAAATTAAAAAGTCCCTTTTAATTTTATATTCTTAGTATGACATTACTAAATTTTTTTAAAATTTTATATATTTATATTTGATCTTCTCCATTTGTGTTTTACTTGAAAATAATTATATCGTCAGAATTTTTTTTGGCTAGGCCATTTTGTCTCGGAAACTCGCCTCGATGTCGTTTCTATTGGCTCAAATTTCCATTTACATTTAACGATATTGATATTTATATTTACATACAGTGTTGCTTATTTTATACATTCCAAGACAATCGTATTTAACGAGTAAACTCCAGTAGCGTTTCGGAGCTGACACGCACAATTTTTTATGCGAATTCCTGGCTATGTCTATATAGCGAAACTATTAAAGATAAAAATAGACTAAGACGCCAAGATAACGAGGATTACGTTCTTATTTGTTTATTGTAAATGATAATAGCAGCACTCACATTTACTATCCAACGACTGATCATAGTGAAAGTGACAGCGGCACAGTGAGGTACCGTACGCACGTGAGAGCGGACGCATTGCATATCCGGCGCTCGACTTCCACTTCCGACATACATTGGGACTCGCGCCCCAGACATCGTCACGCCCGGCGCGTAGCATCCGCTGGCACCGAGGTTCCTGCCCACGCGAACCGTTTTCTCCTGTTACCACGTGGTTCTGGATAACACAATCAAATATATAGATACCGTATAAATAATTTCCTGAATGACTGTAACTTGGAAAATTTAGATATACACATAGAACAACAGATAAATAACTCGATCTCGAATCATAAATTATGAATTTATATTCATTTAACGCCTAATTCAAATAACCAAACGTCTCGGCAATGCCGTCGAAAATTTTGGGTACCACTACGGACGTGAGAATTTTTTTTTTAAATATAAGGATCCGAACGGAACCCTATTGTCCTCATTAAGTTGTTTTTCTGTGCTCCGCCTATCGGAAGCCTTCACCATCTAAATAAAACAAAGTGTATTTGACACTTAACTATAAAAAGATTTCAAAATGTTGCGTAATTATACACGGTGTCCGGGAATAAGTGTCGGACAAGGAAAGACGCAATTCGATGGCTATAACAGAATAAATTGTCGTTGCAATAAAACTGAAAACATGTCCTTTTTTCTAGTTGAGTGCAAGAAATATTACACAAAAATCTTTTTAACACGCCCAATACTTGCCTGTAGCGCGATGCGTACCAGGGCAGCTAGATGTCTTCACAGCTGTTCGCGGGCTATTTCACTGAGTGGAGCTGAATAATGTGCGAAAAATATGACAAATAATTATGAATATTATTTCCAATTTTCTGAAAAAGAAATAATTTTTTGAATTTTATTTGAACGACGTTCAATTATTTTTGAGTCAACGAATAACGTCTTTCTTTCTCCGACACTTATTCCCGGTCACCGTGTGTATATATATATATATATATATATATATATATATATATATATATATACATATAATTATATAAGCTCATAAAAAACTAAGTGAATTCCGCATATTTCTATAATTTGGGCCAATAAACGACATCGAGGCGACCTTCCGAGACGAAATGGCCTAGCACGAACATGCTGTTCATATAATCGCGCTTGGCCAGACTCGGCCAGTTTGCAAATGTATTGTTAAGATTCAAATTTTTTATATATCCAACAAAAGCGACCAATTATTTTTTTTGTATTCAAGCCCTAAGAGACTGGAAGTGTTTAATTTCATTTTACCAATTGTCTACATTTTGGACTTAATTATATTTAATTACAAATGTACAATTTTTAAAAATCCACAAAGATAATATCTTAGAAGACGTCGAACAAAATAAAAAAGAAAGATGGAAGAATGCCGCGCAAAACAAATCTCCGTTTGTGGACCCAATATTGTACTTTAGTCGAGTCACTTGGTACTCCTCGAAAAAAGGACTGATTTCGATAGCTTTTTTTATATTTATTATTATTTATTATTTGAAATCAAAAATATTGCATGAGACGGATATTTATATTATTTAAAAATAATAATTATATTTACGTAGACAATGTTTCTTTTTATTTTATTAGTTAAGAACTAAATCTTAAATGCAGAAATTAAGTATAAAAATAAAAATAACCTAATCAAAAATATTAAATTTTTTTTACTAAAAAATTAATTTTTTCTTTAGTTTATGTAAAAATATTATAAACAATAAATATATTTACCTAAAAATCGATATCATATATTGAACATAAAATTTTCGTGAACGCGCACAATAGAAATTGATCTCATTATTGTACAATGAAATGTACCTGGTAGTGGATTGAAAGTCGAACGAATAGGCGTTTGACCGGTCTTTTATTTACTACTACTCAAATTACATACTTTTGTTTTTCCAAGAGAACGCTTGTATTTTAAATTTTCAGCTTTATTTAGAATGTTTTACATAAATTTACGGTTATTAGAAAAAATATGTAAAATAAAATGAACTAATTAGTGAACCAAAATCAGATACAACACAATAGAAGGGGTGTCTTTATAATTGATTTCATTAGTAATTATTTATATCTTACGCTCAATTATCTATGCTATTGAGTATATTTATTAATTTATATAATTAATTAATAAATTGTCAAAAATTTAATTTATTTGTAAATAAAATTTTCCTCTATCTTTTTTTATCATTTTACATCGAGAATTCTTTCTTGTTACTAGTTCCATCTACCTTCCCAACGAGTTGCCACTCTAAGTGTTATTTTTCAATGGATGAAATCAACTTTATTTTGTTAAATGTATGGAATAATTTTGCCAAGTCATCATCTTTTCAACACGTTAATGGTTACAATAGATTAAAGTTACGATAGACTAAAGGAAGATCCTAAGGCCTTAAATAAAATTGTAGAATGTTTTAATACCCACAATCCTTTTCCTGACGTAAAGCAAATTACGCAAATTTGTACAGGAATTGTGGTAATGACTCCATTGATTGTTATAAAGTATTTGATGCTGGTGATAATCTGAGAAATAAAATAAAATGTTTGAATTTTAAATAGATGAAAATGACAGTAAACGAGGCGGTAAATCCTTTACTAAGCGTTAACAGTAAAACTTAAGTGAATAATAATTAAATTATTGTAGATTCTAATTTAATTTTTCAAAGAATATGTTTTTTGAAAAAAATCGACGGTGAACTGAGAAATTATTTCATCTATGTATTATTCTGTAACGAGGAAAGGAACTAAATAATCACTTTGGCATATTTTTTAATAAAGTCAACCGGATGTTCATGATGGGAATGATTTTTTTATGTCATCGATGGTGGCATTTTACTTTATAAATTAAAATGGGAATAAAACCAAACATTTTCGAATATTTACGAACAATATATAAAATATCTACATAAAAATGATGGCACCGATCTAAAACTTTTATTGATGATTAAGATAATGTTGGAATCAGAACATCGTAAAGGAATAGTAGGAACACAGGTAACGCTTCGCTCGATTACCTAATTCATGAAGATATCCCTTTGAAAACGACCAAAGAAAAGTTTTTCTTTTCAAAAAGCTGATAGCAAAATAATTTTGAGTACTATCAAGCTAGAAGAGATGCTGACAGTTTGGCCGTACAAACAGCTATAGATTGCTATTTACCTTTATATAGCTTTTGTAGCGGAAAACTTTGACGTTTAAGTCTTACTGATGTCATTATTACCGGAAGACAAGGAATTATATTTGTTAAAACTACCAAGAAATGATGCGTAAAAGAGGATTTACTTAAGAAAGGCAAATTTAAGCAAATTCCCGAATATAAAAAAACATATTTTCTTCATTCATGGTTTACATACTACACATTCTTCTCATGGAAAAGGTAAAAATAAATTTGCAAATATTTTCAACAATAATAAAAAGTTACATGAAGCAGCTAATAACTGAAAATCAGTACGTAGAACAACTATTCCAAGATTATATATCCTCGCACTGTATGACGCAAAATCAGCCAAAAATTTAAATGAATTAAGATTTGAACGGTTCATAACTTTAATTTCCAAAAATAAAAGAGTACAACTTTGTTCACTACCTCAGACAGAAGATATTAAAAGAGTTTATTTGCAAATCCAGCAACGGAAAATTAATTCTTCAATACCTTATGAAGGATGGGGTTGATAACAAAAATAATTTCTCTAGACAGTAAAAATGGTGTTATCAGCAACACTAAGTTTTTGGCTACATTTTTAAAATTATTTTCTGCCTCGTGATATATAAAAGAGGTATATATTACTCACGTGCATGTGTGGTTTACATTAGGAATGACTACTCACAAATAGAGGAGAACGCAGATGAAACACCCTAAAGTTATATATTTTTATTTTTTATATATTTTAATTACAAATAAAACTTTATGATTAATAATAAATATTTGTTTTGATTTCATAAATTATAGTAGTTATTCCCCAAGTCTATTTTTACAGCCAAATATTTTTTTCCAAAATCGAAAATAAAATTTAACATAAAAACATATTATTTTTTGAAAGTCTCAAATTTTCGTTCTAAATATTTTGCCCCTTGGGAAAAGTTTCTGATTTTAAATAATATATTATAAAAAACAACAAAAAAAAATAACGAAATTCCATCAAAAAATAACCGATTCAATCAACAACATTATCAAATTGCACGTATCATCATTTTTAATGACAAGTATGTAACTGACGTCTGCTGTGATAGCTATTATAGAGCAATTTCAAATAAATAGCTTAACGCCAACCGATGGCAAATTACGTACAATGGAACGACGGAGTGATTTATGAGTTGTAGTTGGTCTTAGGAATTATTATTGTACACTCGCCGTACATCTATACCCGCAGTAAACGAACCGCTTATTACTCACAATGAGATGTATTCACAAGTCTTGGTCTTCCATATTGGAATTAACAAAATAATCATCAATAATCTCAGTAAAATACCTGCTTCATTGTTATTTTTGTTCTCTAGAAAGTTCTTGCTTTTTTTTTCATTTAAATAGAAATTAGAATCTTTTCCACTCTGTTGTTGAAGGAATCTTATTTAAAATAGAAATCTTTCTTTACATAATGTTTTGTCGAATGCGAAGCGTTTAATTGGAGACTGTTTGCTAAAGGCGGTGTTAAGTGATGTTTATCAACCTTATATTTCTTTAAATTATAAAATATATTATCGACGCAAATGTAAACTGTTATGAATATATATATTTATTATTATATGAAAATAATTTAATATACTGCAATTAAAATAATTTTATTTCTATTTGTATTTTCCCTTTTAAGTGAGAAATCTATAGATTGAATTTTTCTTCTGTGTTCTATGGATATAAGCTGTTTCTCAAGAAATTTAAAAATCGGTCAAGTGCAAATCGGACACGCGTTCATTAAATGTTTCGTAGCCATATTTGGGCAGGTAATTAAGAAGTTTGTGTCTCACGGCAAAGCACGGCACAAATCGCGCAAATTGATCAATTTAGTGGCGAGAAAGTCATCGTCGTGGTCGCCCTACCAGAAATGTTTTCGTGGAGCCTACTGTGCGCAATAACTTTGTTGGTTATATTATGTTCCTATTAAATGTTATTATTCTCATTTGTGATATTTCGTCGTCATAAAGTTACGGAAGTGAGCACGCTGCAACACAATTCGGAGACTCCATTTCGAGGAGTCACCATGTTAGAAAATATTAATAGATATTTTTTATTGTATTTTAAAAAACCTCTTTGGGTCAATAGTAGAAAAAAATCCTCCTCGAGTTCGATGTTCTGGGGGAACATCTTAAAAAGAATTAAAATATTTATTTTCTTCATTTCTACATAATTAAGGGTCTTCTTGTATAATTTCACCAGAATTGATTTTAAATTGAAAAAGTAATGGTGATTTGACATACGACAAACGGATGTGATGAAATTACGAGGGTTCGGTTTTTACCATTCGCCCAGGCAACTTTAAAAATCGTTCAAAGAAATTTCGACTAAATCATGTCGCACTAATATAAGGGAAGTTGACAATGTGTAAAATGAAATATAAAGAGAAACGAGAATTACCAACGCATACTAAGTTCGTTGGCATAAATACTATTCTAATGTACTTGCACATTACAGCAAATACTTGCAAACCTAAGACGCAAAATCGTTTTTCACTTAATGATTTCGTTAAATGTTTTGAAAAAAAGGAATAATAAAAAGACCAATATCAATGTCTCCATCTAGCTGCTTAGTCCACAGAGTACTAAGAAATAAGATGTAATAGATGTGGGTAAATATTAAAAAGTGAAAAAATCACGAATTAATTCATCGAATTCAGTCATTTTTCATTTTGAAAATTTCTACATAATTTCTTCAAAAGCTAATAATCTTGCACATCACCGCTTTCTTTCCAAAACCACCAATACCTCTGTAGAAAAAAAATTTCCTCGAGATTAAATTGAAGTTTGTTAGAAGCGATGACTAAGTAAAGAGGCATCTTTTCTCATTATTGGTAGTACTTACATGTATTATTACTGACACACTTATGCTTCTTAGATAACCATCATTTTTATTATTCTACTTATTATCAAAATTCATTTTTTCCCTTTATATCCACCTACCAATCTCATTGCCAACTCTTAAAACTAATTTTATATTGTTTTGTTATTAATTGAATATATAATATGCTCTTTTTTTAAACATTTAAATAACGATAATATGCCTCTCAGACTCTGTAACCTGCTTAATGTTTATATTTTTATTTCTTATTTTCATGATCTACTTTGCTGTTTAGGATCTGCCGCGGTTCATATTTCTTTACGATCGGGTATACTTTCATTTGCATGATTTTGTCAAACTGTTTTGTTGTTTTTATCGAACTCAAATTGGAATATCTCTTGACTTCATTGCTTTGGTGGTAAAAGAGTAGCCATGTCTGTTTGAATTGTTTTCTTTACTTGTCCATTTGCTTTCAACAATTTTGGACTAAAATTTTAATGCATGGTTTCCTAGAATTGAACGGTGTTCTATGTTAAAATAAGACTTCTTGGAGACAATCTTATGAGTCTTTAACATACGTTTCAACTGTTAAACTGTGTCTAGTTCTCTTTTGTTATTCCGGTCAATTTTGACGCCAATAATACCATGTATTTGCTACATAAATTCCACTGCTCCTTTTTCCCAAGTATATTTAGGTATTTTATTATAGTACATTTAGGTATGTTATTATAGTATATTTAGGTATTTTATCTAATACGGTATCCTATGAAAGCAATACTTTATCTTCATATAATTTTTATATAAAATAGGTTCATATTTATATAGCTTCCAACTTCTTCCGAAACGTCAAATTTGTCCTTAAACTATACATTCTCTGCTGAAAGAATAATTGAATTAAAATCTTCTTGAGTTTCTTTTTGAATTATTTTAACCTTGTCGTCTGTAGTGAGAGAATAATATGAACGGATTTTAATAAATAGCTTATGTCAACTTCTTATCGCAAGGAATATTTTTAAAGATAATTTGCTACCAACGTACTTTCTCCGGTAGTAAACTTCAATGTCAGTCGAAAACTCAAAAGTCGTTGGATCATTTTCCGGAGTCCTGCAAATAGATATCCAGGTTTTTTTTAATTATATTCAGTACGTGTTTGTAGCCACTATACTATTTCCAATGATGTGGTACTAGAAGCGTGCACAGTCTATAACTAAGATTAATAATTGTTTGTCGATCTTTACATAACTTTTCTGCGTTTAATTCAGGACGAATGATGCATATTCTATTGCATATCCAGCTTGCATAAGTACGGTATAAATACCATACTGGTTTGAGTCTGAGGAAATAGCTATAAGCGTCCTTCGATGAAAATGAACAATTTGAGGTTTTTGAGGCGAGTTCCTTAAATTTTTCAGGATATAAAATTCCTTTTAAATTAATTTTAGAAAGCAAAAAAACAAAATAATTGTACATATTCAGTCGGGTATGTCACTACAACTTTTTTATTATTCATAGTTAAGGACACAAATATACAATGTTACAAAAATTGCTAAAAAAATAAATATCGTTGCTCCCAAACACTATGGCATGCAGGACTTAAAAACTATTTCAAACCCTTTATAAACTTTTAAATAGTCGCGATAAAGGGGGAAATAGTATTAATATAAAAGTGTGGCGAAATTTCGTTACGCTCAGTGTGTTTGTTTTTCTGCTGACACATTAAGAAGCAAGAACATCGAGACCTTGGGTAATTCGTTAATAATTTAATAATAGATGTTTTGTTGCTTGAAGAAATCATTCCATCTTTCAGGCATCTCTAATTGATCGAACAGCACCGTATTGTTATGGCAAAATCATCTGTCCGTTCATTTCTCTCTGTGTCACAGGCTACCAACTTCTAAACGTAATAAGATAATGAAAATAGCACATAATATGAAGTTCCTTGGCTCAAAACTATAAAAGTTAAAAGATTTAAAATTACTTTAAATTATATTGTGAGAGATCCTGTCTACGTACAAAAGCAGAATGAAAACAAAAAAATTCATAAGTACATGAAACAGCATCGATGAAAAGAGTTCGTCCACGAAGAGCACAACTAATTTATTTTATTACCAGACTAGACTACCAAAGTCGTCATTTTAGTTTCCATAGACATATTTTGGTATGAGACCAAAAATACCATAACGTAGGCCATGACGTAACTATTTTAATATTCGTGATTTCCTGTAAAAATTAACACTACGTAGTATAAAACAAAGTCTTTATCTGTCTGCCAATTTGAACGCGTTAATCTTAAAAACCACTACACGAATTTTCATGCGGTTTTCATCAACAGAAAATCGATGCACAAGAGGAAGGTTTAGGTGTATAATTTATGAAGCTTTTGTGTAATTTGGCCGAATTTATAGTCCATAAAAATTCATAAAAATAAATATTGAAATCGTGATATTTGAAAGTTTGCCAGGTATGGGCAGCGTAAACCGTTAGAATATCGAAGGTCGCATATTAGTTTTGAATTATAGTGTCGTCATTTCTTTGAAACGATTAGCATTTGGAATGACAATAAATAAAGGACTGGTATGGGCTACGTAAGTCTGGAATAGGCTGCATAAATCGTTAGAATATCGGAGGTCGCATATTTTGTTTTGTATGACAGTGTTTCCGTTATTTTTTTTAGTGGCTATCATTTAGAACGACAACAAATAAAGCACAGGGTGAGAGTTTAAAATTTGCTGGAATTTATTACAGCGTTCAATGCTTTTCATACGGTGAAATATACGTTGCCCTGTTACGTGTGACGTCAAAACATAATATGTTTGTTTTTGCACTTAATCCGGAGGGAGTAATAAATGTCGCATGTAAAGAAATATTTTATATTTTTCTATAAAGATACGCTTTTAACGTCAATTGTCTTGGAATAATCGTTTTATAATTCGTATTATAATACACTTCACTAAAATTTGTAGCTAATATTTAGTCATTATTATGTTGTTTTATGAATAAAAAGAGTCAGAAAAACTCCATATCAGACGTGCTTTGATCTAACCTACAAGCTCTACGCAGCAGTCCGATAGATACACTTATTACTCCATTACGCCAGACAATGATCCGGAGATAGATACTTAATGCTACCCCAAAGGCATGTAATTGATAAAGGTTTTGTGGAAATTGACCGATCTGTGGCGATAAATACAGATTAAGCCGGAAAAAATCCATACTTCTGAGAATATTTCTACTCAGGCAAAGCCGGGTCGGTTCGCTAGTTAGTAATAAAACCAAAGTAT
Organism: Druceiella hillmani; assembly: GCA_039881145.1. Classification (NCBI taxonomy): domain Eukaryota; kingdom Metazoa; phylum Arthropoda; class Insecta; order Lepidoptera; family Hepialidae; genus Druceiella; species Druceiella hillmani. The sequence goes on along the minus strand of JAYKKI010000008.1, from coordinate 16,179,611 downwards.
TTTTGAGTAAATTACGATATTTTTACGACTATGAAAGACGTACTAGATAAATATATTTACATAGTGGAAAATAATATTAATTTAACACACGTAACATATCCACTATGAAACTTTTATTAATAAATTAAAGATAAACAAGCAACCAAATTATTTTTCTTAAGCACGTAAAAGATACAGGCAATATATTTATAATATAAAAAATAATATTAATTTTTAAAAATAGTTTAAAAGAATATTATATACTTTTAAATGGTTAAAAATTTAACCAACGTGTAGGTATAAAAATCTAAGTGTGTACGGAACCTTCTTATGTTAGTTCTAATTGAACTTAATAGGTTTTTTCCCTTTTTTATATTCATAATTTAAAATAAACATGTAAGAGTACAACTCACTTCCGTCAACTCTTAGGCATATACACAATTATAACAGTTAAGAGTACATAGCTTTCTTCTAAACTGTTTTCAAATTTTGATATTATTTTTATTTTTATATGTATATTATAAATCTTTTACCTATATCTTTAACCGACGTGAGAAAATTGACATGGTTGCTTATATCTCTTTAATTTATTAATACATATATCAGTGAAATACTTGCTAAAAATCGTAATTCTACTTTTTATATTTTTAACATAATTGAACAAAAAATTAATGAAATTAGTACACACTATATGACGCTTATAAGGCTCGTCGTATCTGGCGAAAGAGACCTCACGTTGTATCAAAAATTATTTAAAGACCTTTTCAGTGACCTTCTACTCTATGGGGTCAATACATGGGTTCGGAACTATGTTTATATAGGCAGGATAATACAAAAAAAAATTTTTTTTCGATAATCCTCTTCTCTGCGTTTATATAATTTAAAGTAAAGTTTTCCACTGTGAGTATTAATATAACATTTCCCCACAATTGGTTTTAAACTGAAAGAATTAATTTATTTCAATTTAAACTTTATGCCCTTTGTTTGTACATATGTGTGTGTTTGAGTAATAAGCTCACATGACACGGGAAGGACTGAGCTGACGACATGGCACACTGGATTATCCAGGATTATCCGCGTCCAGTAAAGGCGTCTTATAATAGAAGCCATGCTGTATTTAATAATACTTGGAAAGGTTTCTTTTGTAAATGTTACATACGAGTATTTGAGATATATTCCCTTTCATAGGGACAGTTAGTAAAATACTTAGTGTTAATAGAAGAGTTAACTGTCCGGCAAGTTCCTGGTATCGATTATGAATATATGCCGCTTTTAATACGATATTATGCGATAAATTTTTCACAATAGTGGTCATTAAATTAACTAATTAAAACTCAAGCTTCCGAACATCTCATAAATCTGCTGAAATCGGTATTAAATAAAATCGGTATAAATTTATTTATTACATATAAGTGAATTGTGTGGCTTAGTAAAATGCTGTCATTATTGTAGTGCATAGCACGCAAGCAGTGGAACGCTGCGACAATGACGCACATTTTTACGTAGACCGGCTACATTTGCACAATGACAGGAGAAAGTTTGTTTTGTGCCTTCGAGTACTCGTTAGTGGCTGATGATTACGGCTTACTGTAATTGCTGATGTTACATGACTGAATTTTGTTGTCGTGGTGTATTTAGACCGACGTATGAAACGCGTGGCACAAAAATCAATTCATGATTTAATTGTGTACATAAACAGATACTTGTTTCAACTGTAAACGAAATCATAATACATAAATAATCTTTAATGCGTATTTCAAAATGGGATTCTGATGATGTTATGTCCATGTGATATTAATAGAAATCAATGAGTTAGTTATAATTTTTTTAAATATCAGTCTTTAGTTAACAACATGGTAAACATACGAGGGCTGTTCAATAAAGGCTGGGATCTGAAATCTTCATAGCACGCTCCCCTGCCGTGTCAGGCGGCATTTCCGGTAAGCTTCTAATTACCCTGGAATCTACTAAAAGTGGCATTATTCTGTACCAAACATAGCGTTCACCGCTATGTTTAGAATAGAGTACTGGTTAGATTTGAAGAAAACTCTTGTCGCCTCTGGTACTAACGATGTCTTCTTGATATAAAGAGCGTTATACAATATAATTTTTCCTTTAACTTAGCAAAACTCCTATAGAATCATATGAAGATTAGAAGAAGGTCGTGAGTCGTGGAAAGAACCTACCCTTAGCACCAAATTAGACGTAGTAAAGGCACTATGTGCCAATGTGTCGTACACTATGCACTATGTGCCAATATAGCCAAATGTGTGTCCATATATATATATATAAATATATGTATGTATATATATATATGTATATGTATATGTATATATATATATATATATGTATATATATATATATATATATATATATATATATATATATATATATATATATATATATATATATATATATATATATATATAAGTCGTTTGTGTCACACTTTTATCCAGTGAATCTTAACGCATATTAACTGAAGAACCTAAATTAACCCTCAAAAGAAAGCGTAATTTTAAGAACATTTTCCCATAATTGTAGTAGCATATTTAGCAGGAATAGTAAAGTACTACTGAACCTAAAATTATGAAAATTCAAATAATAGGGTTCCTAAAATTTTATAGAATAATTATATCTACTAGTGGTCGCCTAGTGGTCGAAATTCGACGGTAATGTACTTACCTACTCACTTTACTGAAAACACTAATAGGTAGGGAGAGTAAGTCAATTTAGATTGCTGCTATGAAATTTTCCTTTTGCGATAGATGTATATTAAGCAAGCTGATAGATTTTTCCATTTGTATGTAATAAACACACTGTATTTCAATAATAGATAAAAACAAATATCTATAATGCAAAATAAACGCTTTTTTGCCTTGACATACACACCACAGACTATTGGATATTTGAAATCACACAACATTCACAGCTCGAAACGCATTTAGTCAATCTGGCATTTTAAAATTTACTCTATGCGACTGTTTAACGAAAGATTATAATGGTTTAACATTGACAACATGAACGTAAACAATGAATATTTTATTGTAGAACGTAACAACGAATCTTTTAATGTATTTATAACACATATATAAATTTTAGCTTTCTGCACTCCTTCCCCATATCAGCTTGGACTATGCCAAAACTTTTCTCTTCACATTATTCTGTTTATGTTACATTATTCTTTCAGAAGAGAAGCATGTGGAGTAGATCAAGTATTGAGATGATATTGAATATATTTGACGTTAATTTTGTAGAAATTAATTATTCACAATTAAGTGAAACTACGTGATGCAGTATTATTTCTACATTCTTTAAGTAATTTACCACGACCTAGGTTTCGTTGTATTACAACATCTTCAGGTGGGCTATTAGCAATGCAAAATCTTTGCTAATAGGCCACCTGAAGATGTAATACAACGAAACCTAGCTCGTGGTAAAGAACTTAAAGAAAGTAGAAATAATACTACATCACGTAGTTTCATTTAATTGTGAATAATGAAATGATATTAATTATTTTTTATGATATAATTTATATTATTCAAAATGTAATATTGATTCAAATACATTGCTTATTGGTTTTCTTATTAATAACCCATTTAAGATATAAAAACATGTCGTATTTCAATCCAACCGTTATGGAAACTTAAAGCTTAAAGACATCAAAAGTTATTTTATGGGTCGTTCAAATATTATGTAAGTAAGTTTGGAACGGTAGGAGGGTTGAAATTTCCCTTTTGGCGCAGGGAAAGAAAATAATATAAAAATGTTTACTCAAATCAAGTAATAATATTATTTTAAAATTAACAAACACAAAATGTACTGATTTATGTACGAGTTTTGTGTTCGTCTAAAAAATTAAATTCTCCAATTTCGGGAATTCATCGTATTTATGCATATAATAATGTACGTGGACAGAGTGAATTCTGTACGTGGAGAATATTTTAAAAAGAGTGATTTAGCGTAAAGAATGGTAACAGAAGCTAGAAAACCTGTATTTAGAATTTTTATCTGTCTATCTACATGTTAATGTGTTCGGCAATCACGCTAAATCTACTCGACGGATTCGATGAAGTTTGGTATGATAATTGTTTATACTCAAGAGCAACATACGAAAGAAAAAAATTCTAAATGACTTTCTTATGCCGAATTACATGCGAATGAAATCGTAGGTACAGTTATTATTTATCTATACCGCCTTGAAATATAAGGTCTGGTAGATTTCGTTTTAAAACATTTGTTTTGTTTTTGTTGGTATTTTCGTTTCGTCCTAATTGTAGCCTTTCATAGAAATACACAAGTTACGAATTATTTCCTGTTATATTTTATGAGAGCTTTGCCATAATTTTATAACTCAACTGTTGTATACGTTTTACACACTAATAATAAAATATATTCTTCTACTATTAATATGAAACTTTTACGGTTTTGGAGTCTAACCGGAACTTATATTGCCTGAAACTCCAACGATGTTGGAGACCAACATTCATTAAATTGCCAAAATAGTTCGCTAAAGACCCTCCAAGATGCAGAGGGTTCAGTCAAACTCATCTTTAACATCACTGTAGATGCAGGTTCTAATGAAAATCTAAAGTTTTTAATAAAGCCATATCTTTGCTTCAAAACAATTCTTAAAGATGTTTCACACTGAACTACTCTAAATCGAGTAGAATGATGCCTTCAAATAACGAGCTATCTTTTCATCTTGCTCTACTACAATTTTTATTCACAACTTCATAAGTACGGTGTCACTAATAAAGAGAATATAGCGGAAGACAACATTATATATCTCATGGTTATCGAAGGCTGTACATCATAGTCATCGCCATCTATATTCCTTCGGAAAATTGATACTTTTAGCCAACTGGTATTCAAACTAGTTCCACATCTACGATCAACACATCCATCCGACTAGATTAGAGTCTGTCCCCGGGAAATAAGTCGTTTAGTAGCTCCGTTTTTTCAGAACAGTATTTGCGATCATTTCTCGTTATTATCCAAAGTACGATAACTAAACAAATAATTTCCCAAAGTTTCCCGTGATTCTATTCCTTTTCAAACTATATGGATTCAATTTCTTTCTCAAATCATATGCATCTCTTTTCTCATTACATTTACAAAACGTTATCCTGCGCTCTTCATCTCGATAGCAGGCTAATTGCCTCGTTATGCAGACCGATGTGAACTTGCACGGTTGGTTCCATGGCCCGTTAAGGATTGTGACCTAAAACAGTTGGAAATGAGATAGTACTAACCTACTCAGTCCCTATGAATGTATGCAATTTTTTTTTACCCTAGCTTCATCATATAGTTCGTGCACTTTTTGACTGCTATAAGCGACAGAACGTAATATCACAGCTAGGATGTGGCCAATAAGATATAACAATTTAGCATAAACGAAATTTTTATATCTGTGTATGCCTTCTAGTAATTTCTGCCGAAATCGGATGGCAGCAATGACAGAGAGATCTCGCCGCCTCAGAGCGCCATAACGTTCATCATAAAAAATATTTAATTTTGTGGAGCAAAGTAATCCATTATCAATGTTTCAAAATATTAATGCAATATTTTGTGCTTAAAAGCAAATTATTGAATAAATAATATTCACCTTATCCTTTATAAACTTCTAAACTAGAGCCCATATGATTAATTGCTACACGCATACCCATTGATTTAACCAAGCCGGCGATTGATTTCACATTTTAAAACGATCATGGATATTGTAAGTTGTTTATTGATAGATTTTCACGCAGAGTCTGAGAATTACATATCTTCGATTCAGCCACATTCAGTTTAATCCGGGTCGAAAGTTCGATTTCAACGTTAATATCTCCATAGAAGCAAATAAAAATATAAGTATTCCGGCCTACAGGTGATGCGGGCGCGTGTAACGCGATCGCGGCGGACAGCGGCGCGGCGGCGGCCTGCGGTTGAGCGTCATGGGAGTGCGTACGCGGAATGGCACCGGCCGTCCGCGCTCGGATATCAACTTTGAAACTGGAGCGTGGGCGAGCCCCGCCCGCGTGCACAGGACACCCGTACGTTCGTGTAACTGCGAATGCGAACTAAGTTAGAATTGCTTTGTCTTGTTAATAGCGGCGTAGCACATGTCGCGGGCGGAATTTAATCCATACCTGTACTACTCTGACAATACGGTGCTATACACATGTTATTATCGAGCCCCGCATTTTGTATCCACCATTCTTTTACTATTCGGGCAGTTAGTAGATCGTCTTATTTTGAATTTCTCGACTTTTATGAATTATAAACGAATACTTAGAAAAATCCGGGAGTAAACCAGGGTTTAAATTTTCAAATAGTCTTACTCAATGCCTCCGTAGAAGAAATGCGCCGCCTTACTATTTCATTGACCTTAACATTTTCACTGTAAGGCTACGTGTCACCAATTATCGGAATTGAATTGAGTGTAGCAAGAGAATAGCACCTTCATCTGGACAATTGTTTAAAAGTGTATTAAATTCCTACTTGCTACCCTATCTGTTACATCTGTCGTATAAGTGTTAACTTGTACCGTTATCGAGTGAAAATGTATATTTCGTATTTAAAACTCAACACACGCTTTTTACGATCATACTGCAAAAATATCTCATTCTTCATACTGGTAATATTTTCAAAAATTACAATGCTGATTATTTGTAACATATAGTATTTACATTTTCGATCGCAAAATATGTGATATGACAACTATAATCTTCTTAAAATAAATTCGCATACAATTCAAAAATTAGTTCCCTAAAATGAAATGTAACATTTATAGTATTTGTAATAATTTTATTCCAGCTGTATACCCCGACCATTAAAATATCCACTACGCCTTAACTAAATACATTATAGCAAAAAAGTCAGTATTTTTATATCGCAAGTATTGTCTAGGTTTTAAGCGATATTAACGAAACTATTCTCCGCAAAATGAGACATATTTCCTTACCGTTTCCCATTTTTATATCAATTAGCTTTAAAATACAAGCACATACACCATTTTTGAAAAATTTGCAATTTTTTACTACCTTTCGTAAGTAAAAAAATATTTTTTGAAATAATATAGTTTCACCTCCGTAAGTCAGATTTCTCCTCAAATAGAATATTATATATTATAAGTATTTCCTTCCGTTCACATGCAATACCTCTGTTACTCCAAAAAATAAATCGTCCAAGTGTTTAGTCTTTCTACTTTAAAATCAAATCTCAAAACTCGTCACATGCTACGATAGAAAATTGTCACTAAATGTGTACGAGTAATTTTTCCTTCCGTCCCAATTATTAAATTAATTTCTGAATGCGATACATGTTTTGATGCCGTGTAAAAAAAGCTATTTCAATGCATCTTAATGAAAACTCATATGATTAATAATATTAACCATATGAGCATTCTCGAAAAAGTAAAAGTGATTAATGCTATTAAAATTGGACCAAAATTGAAGAAAGACATTGAGTTTGAGTTCACGATCCATTTAAGGAGGCTGCACAATTTTAAAGAACGATCAAAACGTTTTGCAAGTTGGTGACAATTTGAATATTAATTGAAAATGGTCGCCGCATGATTTTTGTTGTTGAAAAATGCCTTTTCAAATGACAGTAGAATTATTTTAAAAATGGTTCATTAAAATCCACACGAAAATGATAAATAAAAGGCGGGAAATCCTTCTTTTTGTTTTTGATAATATACAACCCATAAAAATGGCCTTCGAACATAAAAACTTCAAAATCTCTATAGAGGAGGCAGGCCGTTAGAAGACGTATTTGACACACAAAACTACTTCCATCAATTTGTTTGAAGCTATGAAGATCGTGAATAAGGAATGTCCATGTATGAATATACGTCTTTTCCTGATTCTTCACTTATAATATAAAAAGCTCAATCCACAATAAATGTTAATTTTTAAATCTAACAAAATTATACCGTACCAACACACATGTAATATTATTCACATATCCGCAAATACTGTTCAGTAAATATTTGCCTTTGTAATCCAATTTTTCTTACACTTAGCTTCCACTAGTTGAAAGTTTCTATAAATAGAATTTTAGCTAGTATACTTACATAACTCGAGCAGGTGCTTATTTCGAAATTTCAATGGCACAAGGTGTTTAGCTCTTTCTTTGAGATTTTAATTATGCGGTTCTACAAGTTCTTTGAAAATCAGTTGAAGGTCAAACCTCTTGTGAATATAGAAAGAAATATGTTGAAATTTTTAAAAAAAATTTACGTTTTAAAAATGCTTTTAAATTTTATGCACGTATTGTTGCATATAAAATGTAGTCAAGCAGTACTCAGAGTTTCTTAACAAATGCTGGAGATGTACAATAGAGTTTCACTAGTGAGGTTTCCATTCTTACCTAAGCCTACTTAAATACTCGCTAACACATTTCATTCTTAAAGTGTCCTGTTTTTTTAAATATTATGACACTATGATAGAGTGAGATGTTATTATATTTGACGTCATAGAAGTATAGTGAATAGGAGAGGGGTTTGGTGGAAATGCAAAAATTTTTTCGCCATTTAATTATATAATATTATTAGGTACCAAACAAAATTGTAACATCGACGATTATAAGTAAACCAGTATCGCGAAAGCGCAGTTCGCGCCAGATGGCTACATTTACACGTAAGTACGATGTAGCACTTCCTTGATTCAATTAAATACTTGTTTGGCTTACAAAATAGTTAATTTTAAAGAATTACATACACACATAGATATTGTGGAAAATTTGCTTTCGGATCACGAAGTCGCATTTATTTCAATATTACCCACCAAATTAGCTTTTCTATAAATCATATATAATTAATAAATTGCACTTCATTTTTATAACTAATAATAAGTACACGAACAGCGCGCGCAGAAATTGTATGGTCAACAAAGCCGGCTGCCGTCGGCTGCGGAAGATTTGATCCGAAGCAGGGTGTTATTACTCGTACTTTTTAAGTCTTAAGCCAATCAGTATGTAAGTACTGATTGGCTCAATTGCCTTATTGACCTTGGCCTTATTCTTACAATTGGGCATTTATTGTTGGAATAAATTAGTTACGGTTGCAATAAGCACTTAATATTAAGTTGACAATCCAACCGAATGGGATTGCGACCTATGATGTCCCGCAATATTATCCATATACCATTTCACATTACCTAGATCTGTGTTAATAACACCAAGGGCATCGATTGAAAATATGAAAAGGTCGGTAAATAGAAGTTGACTCATAAGTTTATATTGATTCCAAGCGGTACGTAAACTATAGACGTTGGTTACATAAATGACATTAATTTCAAAACTTTCATTTTTATTTATATAACAGGAAGATATTTTTGGACTAAGTTTAATTTTTGAAAAATAAAAAATTGTTGAAATCCCATTCAAAACATAAATCTTAAAACGCTAGGTCAAGTTCTCCTTGAAAAATTATAAATTGTTTGGCAATAAAATGTTTGAAATCCAAAGCGATGTCACGTGCAAAAGTACTTCCCCATACACCATACTCAAAACATGGTAAATTCTAAAATTAAAATGAAATCAAATTTTGAAGTTGGTACATTTCGATGGTTTCCCAAAGGGAACTTGTCCTGGTCTTATTAGGATTTATATTTTTAGTGTGATTTCAATATTTTTTGTTAGGTATGTTTCTAAAATAATTACTTCAGAGCTTTTTTTCTATTAAAGGTTTTATATACCAGCTTTCTGAACAGAGGCAATATTTGTACTTAAAAACTATTCCTTATTAACAACTTTCCTATGTTTCTTCTTTTTATAACATATTTTTCTAAGTGTCAAAAGGCCTCAGTAACGCATTTCGCGGTATTTGTAAATATGCCTCAGGGGGAAAAGTCCGTTAGCGTTCGAAGCTTCGTTGGGCCATTTCCAATTTTTCCAAATGAATAGTCTAATCGATTACGTTTTTACATAATTTACTATAAATCTAATTCAGAAATATGTTAGATATAAATGTATATTTTATTTGAAAAAATGTAAATACGAAATAACAGTAGAAAAATGGAAAACAAAGCTCTTTATCAATTCGTTTGGAACCTAGTAAACTCTTTGACAAAAACTGCATCAAAAGGTTAGCACCATCGTAAATCACACTTGATTGATTTCATAATTATTTCATAATACTCATATAAAATACTTTCAGCGTGTTAGGGTGCTTCAATTATTAGAATTGGCCTAAAGGTTTTGAAGACCAGTCAATGAGTGAGTGAGTGAGTCAGTGTGTGTCAAATTTAAATATCAGTTTATGGGATTAAAGGTAAAATTTTTGGGATTACAATTAGCCACTGTTTTGTCATTAAAGAAGGATTAAGAATGTTTTATCGTATTGACGTCATAAACAACTTTAGATAGAAATGCCGTCATCGAGGATTGATAAATATATTATACCTTTTGTGGACTTATGATATTATTCTTTCATGATTGATCAGAGATCATCCTTAATTATATATATATATATATATATATATATATATATATACATATATATATATATATATATATATATATATATATATATATATATATATATATGACTTCTTCATATAAAAAGGTTATTACAGTATAAAAGAATATTTAAATGATTTACATAAGTGAAATTAATTTGTTTATGCTATTTAATAACAATCTTCCAAAGGGCGCATCTAATTGATACACCTTTATAAGTTTACAAATATAAATTGTAGCTTGCTGAACTCCTTGATATAAACTTTAACTATGCTAAATCCCATACTCTTCCGTGCGCGCAATATGTTTAAAAGGGGTTCAAAGTTTTTTCTTCACGTCAGTTTTTTATCACGATATTTAGAAATTTTACATATAAATTTTATTTTTCTGCACTCCTTCTCCGCATAACCTAACTATGCCAAATCTCACACTATTCCGTGCTTGCAATATACTTAAAAGGGTTTCAAAGTCTTCTCTTCTCGTATTAATATATGGAAATATTAGTTATAAATTTTAGCTTTCTGCACTTCTTCTCCATATAAACTAACTATGCCAAATTTCACACTCTTTCGTGTGTGGAATATGCTTAAAAGGGTTACAAACTCTTTAGATTTTGAACAAGGGCGAAGTGGATAAGTTAGATAAAAATATCGACTTTCTTTTTGGTAATAGTGTAAAGAATTAATATCGAATAAAACATTTATTTACTTATTTATATATTTTATGTATATTGCACCAGTCTTGCCCACTCGACGAGCGGCCGGTAATCGAACCTGGGTCCTTGCGGTGCGCCACGCCATCATAGGTCGTATGCCTTGTGATCAATCCGACACACCACAGTAACGATTTTTGAGTTCGAATTTGAGTGCGGAGTTTGTCTAACAAAACGCCAACAGTAAGATAAATAAAACGAAGAATGATCTGTAAAAAAATTAATAGGGACAATATCATAATTCCATAAAAGTTATAATATCTTTAACAATCCTTGACGACGGCATTGCTATCTAGAGTTGTTCATAACTCTAAGACGATTAAACATCCTTAACCCTTCCTTAATTATCAAGTAGTGGCCAGTTGTAATCCCAAAAACCTTAGACAAATTTGGCAAGATAATAAAACATCTAAATTAAAAACCATTTTTTTAAAATTCGCCTCTCTCGTTTCCGTGTCAAACATTCATAAACAAGCATACACTGCCACCTGAAATACTAAATAACGCGACAGTTACCAAACCAGTGCAGCTCTCAATGCGAACGTCTCGTGAGAGCCGCTTGCCGCACCGTCTGAGATCTCATTGTTGTCGCCTCGCTGCCGCCACGTTACAGTTTCTCGTCGCCGTTGCAATTACTGGCCGGGAAATGTTACGTTGTTTGCGACATTCGTATGGTCTTGCTACCAGCTTTATTGCACATTAGACGCATCGTGCGTTTCTTTGGAGCTAACTAATAATTAAAATCCGGATGTTGGCATTTCTGATTATAACGACAAGTGCCTCCACGATAACTGTTAAAATATTTATGTTTTTAAATAATAAAGTATTTATTTAAACACATATATGAAAGTTATGAAAAGTCCTTTTTTACGATTTGTATGTGTTTACACAAACACATACAAATCGTTATGTTATTGCTGTTAAATAAACATTAATGTATATTGAAATTACTCAATTAAAGCTGACTTTCGTCACATAATTTTGTATATCCTTTTTAATATTTATTTATTTTACCCTCCTGTAACCTATTTTCAGTAAATGTCCGTAAAATTCTTCTAATGATATTTAATTAAAACATTTTATTTAAATTAACTTATTTTGTCACATGTAACTTATTTATATATTACTTTTACAACTTGCAACCTAATTATAGAACCCTCTCTTTTTATATTGTTATACCTAGCTTATTCTACATATGAGGTTACACAATTTCCGGTTACAGGTCATCCCAAACGCTTATAAAGGTCCCCCCCCCCCGTATTTTTACACCATACTTTCCTTTGTCTAGCTCTCTCGTAATCTTATCGAGTGTGTTGCAAAAATATAGGTTTTTTTTATCTGGGGCGACTTCTGTTGGTGCATAATTTATATGCAATATACACTATATTTAGATGTTCTTTATCTGAGGCTTTAAATATGAATATGGCTAGTCCGTCAGAGATATATCTAAATTGTTTGACCCAATGCTATTATCCTTCTATTTTTTTTAACACAAGACCCTATTTTAATTCATCCTTTTAGTTAAGCCATTATGACAAAATAAGAGGTCTTCGTATTCAGTTATTTCCTCGCCATATCTTCTGATCTTGCAGTCCTATAATATCCCATTGTATACGCTGCGGTGCTTGCCTCAGTTCAGATAATTTATTCATTTCTTGATTGAAAGGCTGACAAAACAAGTTACCGTCACGTAGATGTTTAATAAAAAGAACAGAGTATAAAACTAGACTATAATTCTAACTATGTGGGTACAGAACGCTTAGGGTATTTATATACATTTTCAAGGGTTATTTGTGTTATTAAATATATTATAAAATGTATTGATCAATTATTAAAGTTAGTATTAACTTGAAGTATATTATTTTCTACATACTGTGCAAAATATTAATTCAATCGTAACTGTATTTAATTTGTAAATAATATATTTTTTATTTCCTTTTTATATGTTAATACATTCGGTTCAAAAATGTCCAAAGACGGATTTTGAGAAACAATATCGTCATACAATCGGCACATTCGAATTATAGGGTTATAAAAAGTGGTATTATACGGGATCTGAGTCGTGTTGAAGTTGAGTAGAGAGGAGATAGGGATTATCAACATGTGGCTATATGATTTATATAAATGTAATAGATCAGCGCTTTTTCTCCGTGCATCTAGTGATGATAAATTAAATCTCTGTAATTGGATTTCATACGATCTATACTCTCGTCCAAGATGAAGTCAGAATTAATTTGTTTGATGAATACAGAATTAATTTGTTTGCATGAGTGTAATTCTTTTTTTTTTAAATAATATGCTTAACAAACTTATAATTTATTTATTTCTTTAGGCAAAAGTAAGTCAACTGTACCGACTTTGGTTTAATATAAAAGCCAAGCAGATAAGAGAGTTGGCAAAGGAAGGGCGACAGCGCATGGCCACCGGTGGAGGACGCGATTAGCGACATCCAAATTTACCCTGTTCTTTCCCTCATTGCGCCAGGACTAATTGTGGAAGTCCCATCAAACGATCAAACGATTTTACCCAGCAATTTAATCGAGGAAAACGATGTGTGTAATATAATCGAGGTAAATAAGTGTACAATTAATCTTTTATTTATAGTGTTTTTTAGAAATTATTAATGTAGTAACGGGGCACCGAATGTTTTTAGATTGATTTATTTGAAATGAATTTTATTCGAATTTATATTTAAAACTGAAGAAGCAGCATTTCAAATGAAAGTAGTTTGTAATTTAATCACCAATAAAATTAAAATTTTTAAAATTCAACCAAAAATCAAGAACCTTTCGATTGGAATTTTATTTTATTTTCTTGCTAGTGATATGCGAAAATATGTTGAAATTTAAAATTTGTAAATGTTTAATATTTAAGAATTGATATTGAATTAATTAAAGTTAATTATCTACAGATCCGTCTGAGCAATAATCGACGAGTAGAAGTGAAGGTTTTGCTGAAGCTGCGGAAACTGTGCCAACATCGTCCTAGACAACCAAAGGTGTTCCTATAGGTCAGCCTAGGAGTGGGATATAAGAAACCATGTTTGACATGGACTCGAATGTACCAATATGCAGGAGACGCCTCAGTTGCCTGCATTCGGATATCCGGCTCCCTTTCAGCCAATATCAATTACTTCAAACGGAAGACTTAAAAAGAGATTGCGTGAGAAATGCAATGGAACAGAGACAACGAAGAGAAGACGAGCTCCATGAAATCCGCAAGGAAATTTTGTTAAGTCAAGACCGAGAAGCGAAAGCTCGTGCTGAAGTTGCAGAGTGGATTGAAAAATAAACGAAATACATTTTTAGATTACTTATTTTTTTACTTACACATTTTCATTCTATTTTGTGTTTTTAAATATTGTTTTTTTCTTATTTCGTTTTTATTTTTTTATACAATACTTATAAACTTTTTGTACTATTTTTATTTTAATTACTTTTAATATACTTTTATTTCTGCTCATATTGTGTTTTATTTTATATTTTTTAAATAAACGGAAATTTAAAACATTTAAAAGTCAAAAAAATGTTGATGTTTATATTTTAGATATTACACAAAAATGGTGGTAATTATGTACTAATTGTTAAAGTCACATTTGTGTTGTCAAGCTTTGTTAATAAGGGTCTATAAGCATACATTACAATTTGGTAAGAGATTAGTAAAACAAATGTTCAATGAAATGGTGTAGTAATCAATGAAATAGAAATTTTATATTGTAACCCAATGAAAGAATGATTTGTATTATCTAGACCAGGAGTTCCCAACCAGGGGGCGCGTCTCCCAAGGGGGGCATAGAGAGATGTCAAGGGGGGGCTTTCCGGACGAAAACGATTAGCTCTGAATTTTTTGGTAAGTAGCTAACTTTTTTGTTCATAAGTAAAGTATACCAACCTACTGTACAAAGATCAAAAAACGAGACATCTATGTTTTAGAGTCGAACATTAATTGGGGGCGATACGACGTTAAATTAAGGGGCTGCATTGATGAAAATAAGTTCCCCTCAACTCAACTTCCTTTCATTTGTAGATAAAATAAAAATCTGATTTTTTTATATACGATTTTTGATAATATTTGATAGATTTTGTTAGTTGTTAAAACACGATTTAATAAAATTTTCTCTATAGAATTATTTCCCGAAGTTGCTTTTTAACATTTTTCGCTTAGCATACCAAAACAGCAGGTATTTTAGAAGTACTTTTTCGAGTACTTACTTGATCTTTACAGGTACACATCAGGTACTAAATTCTCATCCTTCAGTTTTTTATTTGGGCATTTAGTTTTTAAATAAATATTATCTTCATGTTTCGTGATAGCCTATTTTTGCGAGTACAAAGATGCTATTTTTTCACACACGTAAGTGTATGCAGCCATCACTCTCATCGCGCCGCGTTAGGTATTCATCGTTAATGCAGCCCCTTAACAAAGCGCCTTGCTCAGTGCTTGCTTGGATAACAACGCTAACGCGAAGCGTAAATTTTATAAGCGGTAATCCTATTTAGACTAATATAGAAAGTCATTGTATTTAGAGTTCGCACACTGTCTTCATTTACAAAAACATTAAAAGATTTGACGGGCTAGTTTCGTATTAGTATTATGGGTCATGGGAAGGGATTTTGTCATTAGTTTTCAGGTTCCAACTTCACATTATATTTTCCTATTTTATACAGATCGAAATGAGCAACAACAGACCTAGAGATACGGGTAGACACTATGCTTCTGGAAGTGCAAAGCGTAAAGCAAAAGATGAAAAAGAAAAGAATCAGGCTGTTATATCAAAAACTCGTAAGCTGTCTGAGTTTTTTAATGCTCAGAATGATGATATTGAAACTAATAAAAATTAAATTGATAACCAAGAAGTTGCATCTCATTGTCCAGATGATGAGAGCACCATAGGAAATTCATTAGTACCTGTAACTAATTCCGAAATAGTCACATTATGTGCAAGTGCCATTGCATTCAAATCTACAGGAAGTCCTCCTAATTCTGCAATATTATCTTCTAGCCAGAAGGAAGTTGAACTTACAGCAAGTCCTCTAGACGTAGAAGCTTCATCTTCAACTCAAAGATAGGTTGAAAGTATATCACGTGCTGGCGAAGTGACTACATCGTCTATAAGCGAAAAAGAAAATAAAATATATTCCAATGACATTGGAGAATGGCCGAACCACTTTGATCGAGATTATTGGATTGCAAAATGAAGTGGCGAAGTGCAGCATATGAATAGTAATTTTTTGACTTCAGAGAAGATGTACGAGAATGAAAACAAACCACATTTCTGTCAGAAGTAATTTTTTACATTGAGACATAAACTAACAGATAAAAATCACGTACGAGATTGGTTGTGTTATTCGAAAACTAAAGGAAAACTTTTTTGTTTTGTTTGCAAAGTTACGGATTCCGAAGGTTCGGCGCGATTTACCAAAGACGGATTTGATGACTGGAAAAACGCGCATATTTCGTTGAAAAGACACGAGGAAAGCACTTCGCACAGACAAGCAATAATTTCACTGTTAGTTTGAAAAAACAAGGATACGCGTGTTGATTCTCAAATTGTGAGCCAAATAGAGACCGAAGAAAGATATTGGAGGACACTTTTAGAACGAATTACTGCAGTTATAATTTTTTTAGCAGAGCGAGGTCTGGCAGTCTGGGGGTAGTGATGAAATTATTGGTTCACCTCACAATGGAAATTATTTAGGCTTATTAGAATTGATAGCTAAATTTGACATTTTTCTGGCCGAACACATACATCTTCATGCAAATAAACGGAAAGGACTACGTCATACTTGTCAAAAACCACATGCGAAGAATTTATCCATTTAATTGCATCAAGTATACGGAACCAAATTATTTGCGAAATTAAGAAATGCAAATACTATTCAGTATCATCGGATTCTACTCCATATATATCGCATGTAGACCAACTGACTCTGATAGTGCGCTATGTCTTGCCATCTGGACCAGTCGAAAGGTTTGTAAGATTCTTGGACATGGAAGGCCATACTGCAGAACAGCTTGCTCAAAGTTTACTAGATTTTTTAAGTGAGAAAGGTATCAACGTCAAAGATTGTCGAGGTCAAAGTTATGACAATGCCAGCAACATGAGCGGGAAATAAAACGGCTTACAAGCACTAATAAGGGATGTAAATAAGTACGTGGAATATATTCCCTGTTTTGCCCATTCATTAAATTTGGTGGCAAAGTGCGCTGCAGAATGTTATATCAAATGTTGTATAAGAATGTTGTATCAGAAGCATCAATTTTTTTCGATTTCGTTGAAAGTCTATATTCATTTTTTCCGCTTCAACCTATCGATGGAGTCTTCTTACAAAAGCACTACAAAATGCTGGTTCCAATATTCCAATTTTAAAAAGATTATCGGACACTAGGTGGTCCGCACGAGCTGATGCGACGAAAGCACTTTTATGTGGCTTCACCACTATCAGTCAAGTTTTGGATGATATATCCAATAACAACGATCAAAAGGTAGAGTGTCGTAATCAAGCTTAGGGACTAGTTTCGAAAATGAATTAGTTAGAAACAGGAAAAATGATTATAGCGTGGAATGAAATTCTAGAGCGCTTACAAGCGATTAACGCCTCGTTACAGTCGTCAGATCAAGATCTTAATACAGGATACGCTCTGTATAAATCATTACATGGCTATATCCAAGCAATGCGATCCACATTTTCGGATATAGAGGCAAAAGCCAAAGTCTTGATTGGCTGTGAAGAATATCAGCAATCGACTATGAGAAAACGCAAGCGAAATACAAAGTACGACCAATTTAGTGGCTCTGTTTCACTCGATGAAGTTGTAGAAAATCAAACACCTGGACAACGATTTGAAATTGAAGTGTTTATTGTCATAGTCGATAATATACTGGCTGCATTGGCTAAACGCATGGAAGCTTATCGTCAAGTGACCAGTGTATTTGGAATACTTCGGCAATTAATGTCTTTAATGGCGGAATTGATTTTGAAAAAAGTAACATTTTCGTCAGCTCTTACCCAGATGACGTGGAAGATGGTTTGGGAAATGAACTGGTGCATTTCGCTGAGCTGCTGAAAACAGACGTGGCTGCTGGTATTGACACCAAAAAACACGAGGCTTTGGAACTCCAATTTTATAAAATTCTAATAAAAAATTCATTGGAATCGTGTTTTCCAAATGTAGAAATAGTGTTACGCATTTACTTGAGTTCGATGATCACAAACTGCAGTGGAGAACGTTCTTTTTCAACATTGAAACGAATAAAAAATGTATTAAGGAACACAATGGGACAAGAACGTTTGAATGACCTCACTACAATGAATATAGAAAATGATTTACTTAGAAATATTGATTTGACGAGTGTTATTTTCTAAATTTGCACGCATTAAATCACGAAAAGCCTTTTTGTAAATGTTCTGTTTTATTTACATCCTAAATTTCAATAGACAATGTAACTCAAGGGCCCCCTGTTCACATTTGCTACGGGCCCCGCGTCGGCTTTATCCGGCACTGAACTGAAATATACACTATATTCGATAGTGCGAAGCTATAATATGCTGTCAGTTTGATGTAAAATATATGAGAAATTAAATTGATGAACTGAGTCACATATTTCAAAGAGCGTTAATTAAATATTTATCTAAATTCATGTCAACGCCATATCACTTCGCTAATTATTAATTATTGGAAAATTATTTAGTATAGAATTACATGTGTCATTTTTAAAAGTTTTTACAATTTTTTTAAAAGTATGAACTGCAAAATTTAACCGCAAAATTTTGAAAAATAACATAGCTATGAAAATTGATATATAAATTATAAAATTATATGGTTACTAGATTGCTACGTAACTCTATCATTTAAGAAAATTGAGTATAATTTTCAGAAATATCTGTTGCAATGCAAATGCAAACTTTCTGGCATTATCATTAAGAAAATGAAGCTTAGAAGACTCACAATATTTTACGACTCTATGTGAATACTCAAAACTCATAATTATTACCTAAAAATAAAATGCATTCCGATACTGTTGTGAATATTACTACACACCTATCTAATACACAGCACTCACATGGTTTCACCTATACCAATAGTTACTATCCCAACTATTCTTTAAGTTTTTATTCTATATATTAGAAGAATGATCGACCTTATATGAAGTGACTGTTTCAATTTTACACATTTATCTAATAATAATTCGCAAGTGCCTACTTCACTATTACTCTGACGATTGAAGCAATTCATTACATAACTGATCTCAAATTGCACCTAAAATTTTCACTATCTGGAGTAATATCATTACGACCTTTCGGTCTGATAATATAAAAAATATGTTTAACAAGACCTTTTGTTAATCTACGGGTGAATAAAAATTGTAACTTGTAATTATCATTCAGATCACTAGACAGCAACATCAAAAATATTGAATATATTTGGCGTTAATTTATATATAACTGAAACTACGTGATGTAGTATTATTTCTATTTTCTTTAATTTCTTTACCACTACCTAAGTTTCGTTGTATTACAACATCTTCAGGTGGGCTATTAGCATCTTTGCTAATAGCCCACCTGAAGATATAATATAAATACATCGAAACTTAGGTCGTGGTAAGGAAATTAAAGAAAGTAGAAATAATACTACATCACGTAGTTTCATTTAATTGTGTCAAAAATATTAGCTAGCCAACCATTTATATAAGTGGGCAACAGCAAGTATCAGTACACGTTTTCTCAATATTTTGTCAAAAAATCATGCCACGGGTGGCGTTAATGTCATAAGTTCATAATGTTAATGTCATAAGTTTTTCAACGAGAGTTACAAATAATAATTTAGTTGAAAAAATGTGTATAGCATCTACAGTATTTGGTATAGCAGACGCGCCTACACTTGAAGCATCTATAGCTTTAAGACAAACAGTAAGCCGGGGCGGGGCTACTTTGACATAGTTTTAGAAGTTTTTCTTGGTTTTACAAAAAAATAATATATTAGTTCGAGCTTACTATATCTTATCAAACCAATAGAACCTTTGGCTTTAAAATTTGTGAGAAATGGCACCTCTTACACTCACATTTATATATTTTTTGTATTTAAAATGTGTCAAAGTAACTTCTAGTCTAGGGTTACTTTGGCAAAGCATTATTTTGAATAAAGTCAAAGTACTACTATTATTAACAATATCTTAGTAACATTTAAACTTAATAAACGTTTACAAAAATAATAAATACAAATTAGGAAATTAGTCTGTATCTTCACATCGCTCACACTCGTAAGTCAGTTTTCTAGACCCTCTGTTACAAATGCCACAGACCCACTGGAGACCGGTGAAGTAACAGATCCACTCTTTTGTTGAATTATAGTGGTTTTAATCACATTTACAAGTAGTGCCCAGGTTAGACTCGCCTCTATTTTTCTTCATCTCACCAAATGGGATGTTTTCATCTTCAGATGAACTAGAACTGTATTAAAGTTTTTCCATCTTGTAACCAATTATTCTATTTGAATTGCGTACAGATCCAGCAGGTCTTTTGGAAAGTCCAGAAGTTGATGCAGTTATTGGAATATTCTCTTTATTTTGCTCAACAATAGCTTCTTCTTCGTTTTGCACCAAAATGTATTCCTCCTCGTATTGCTCAGAATTGTAGCCCCTCGACTCTGTGAGGAATTCGAGTAAGTTATTATCGAGAATTCTTCCTGATTCTTGTGACTGTTTCAACGAAAGCTACCGCAGCACAGCCTGGGGATCAAATGGATAAAGTTTGAAGGAGCTTTGCAATTTTTTTTTCATTTGGGGATATATATATCTATCAACTTTTTCAGTAATAATGGAAACTGTTCTTTTGGTAGCGATCCCTTTCTTCTAAACTCTTGTCTCCATTTATCAAGAACTTTTCGACATTGTTTTTTTCATAGAAGCTAATACCCCGACATCCAAAGCTAAAGCATATGAGTTGAATTTGATGCAAGAGTTGTGAAATAAATGTTATTAGCAAGTGCAACTTCTTATGACTTATGACTTGTGGTGCAAAGTGAGAGACTAAGTTATCATCAATCATGACGACTGTCTCGTCTTCTACTCTGCCTTTATTGACATGAAGGAGAAGCAGTTTAAAAACCACATATTCATATCAAAACAACTTGAACTGCTATTACTGTACACTGTGCCTGGTGGTCCTCCTCGAGTCCAGTATCCATAAAGAAATTTCGATTTGTAAAACACTATTGGAGGCAGCATTTTGCCTTCAGCTGTGCCGTAAAACATGAGGCTGATCGATGACTCTGAATGTTCTTGAATTCTTTCAACACGTTTTAGACCACGTGATACAAGTACTTTTTTGACGCCAAGGTCATTGGTGATGTTTATTTCATCGTAGTATATATTAGGTATGGACGAGTCCCATCCAAAGGAGGTCTCAAATTTTTGAAATATTACGTGATTTCCGCATGACCCACTGATTCTCGTTGGGCTTTTATATTTGTAGCCAGTCTATTTGTAAGGTTATTTCTGGATGCAAAATCGTTTACAAAGTCACTACCTGGTCTGTTATCTTCTCGCTGTTTAATGTTTTTGCCCTGTTTGGATACATATTTTTGTATGACTTCTCTAATATCAGCTTTGATTAAAGGGAAATCCTAGTATGTTACCGCGTCTAATGTATAAGCTATCAATTTCTCTTCTTGCTGCGTCAAAACTGTCAGATGGGCTGATTTCCTTCATGTTTATGGTAAATTCTATTGAGGAAGATAAGTCTACCCACATTGTGTTTTGAGGCAGCCGCTTTTTAGCTAAGTTTCCCACTTCGAACCTCTGCTTCGGCGAGATCTTCTTCCTATTGTTCTTATTGTTTTATTTTAGGTACCTATGCACCTAAAATAAAACCATGTCAAATTTAATAAATACCTACTATTAATGCCGTAATATTTACGTAGGTGTATCATTATAATCTGCAAAATATGAGATTCATTTCAGCATGTGTCATTCTCCATCAATATAACAAACAATAGAATAATAATAAAGCAATATTATACAAAACTCGGCGAAAACCTTATTAAATAATCGTTTGAGAAAATCGCCCGTCGGTGATAGATCCTTACATGACACGGCGACCAACAGACTGTCGAGTGAGGCGCGGTTGAGTCACGCGTCGACACGACACCGCCCCTCCCGCCCTGCCGCCTTCGCTGCATTCTTGTTTCGTGGGAAATTGGAGGTCAGACACACGATAACGTTCTGCATCAATGTAGCCAAAAATTATCAAAATTATCCGCAAAGTCAAAGCAATCCGGGTTGAAAGTGGTTGCTTTAAATATGATTTTTAAAGAATTTTAACGCTAAATTAGTCCTAACGCCTGAACCACCAACGTCATTCGGGTTTGGAGCGATAACTTCATTAAAACATTATATTTCGTATCTAAGTTAAGCTAAATATTTGTTTTAACTCAATAAAGGATGGCACGAGTTACATCTGTATTAAAAATGGGAAACAAGACCGTTGTATTCTAATTACGATTGTCTTATTCCCGACATTTACGATAGAAGTAGATGTGAAATATTTCGATCTTATCTTATCCCTAAATTGCTTTGGAGAAACTAATTAGTTAACAATCAACAATAATATCTCCGTATTTTAATGAACTATAAGTTGATTTCACGTTTTACACAGTGCAGACTAAGAAGCCAAAGTTTAAAGAATTCTATCCACAATATTTTCAGAAATTACATCCACAAACATTGGAAAAATAATGTACGGAATTTTATAGGAAATAAGCTACCTCATGTTTGCCAACAATTTTAAACTTGATACGACAATATCGTAGCTTACTAATTATTTAGACCTACGTGTTTAAATGAATGCTGCGAGCGAGCAGAATGAAGCGGCTGCGGCATAATCTGGTAAATGGTCAGTGACAAACACACAGATAGTCACATTTTGGTTAACTTAGCCACAATTACAATATCGATACTGATTTTTTGCGCTATCGGGAGTAAATCGTGGAATTAATAGTAGATACAGAGTGTATGTCTAGAACACTCTTCCTCGCATAACCTAACCTGACTTAAAACATATTCTAGTCTAACTTAACCTAACCTAATATAACCTACGCACACGCGCATGTACACATACGCACGCGCACACACGCACGCAACACTCGCATATACACAAGCGCACATACACGCGCACACACGTACACGCGCACACGAACACGAACTCAGTCTCGCAAACACGCGCACTTGTACTTGCACAAGGTCACATGCACACATACACGAACACATGCACACACACGGGAACACATGCACACACACGCATACACATACACACACAAACGCACGTGTGCTCTCGCACGCGCATTCCACTTGCACGCGCACGCACACGCCCACGCACATACGCATGCACACGCTCACACACACGCACACATGCACACTTCATACATGCACACACACACACACACACACATACACATAGCGGCACGCGCGCTCGCGCTCTCACACGCGCGTATGCACACACGCACGCGCACACAAGCAAACACACACAAGCAAACACACACACGCACGCACACACACACACGCACACACACGCGTACATAAAATCGCTCTGTAAAGACGTGCCGACTGTCAAATGCCAACCGAAATAAACAAACCTTAATGAAATAACTTTTTGAAAAATATTTAATTTTCCATTTTATAAATACACCTATTATATTTTGTCACTGAATTTAATTCATTGAATTAGTTATGACCGTTCCCTGTTTATTATCATACGGATAACGTATGTAATGAATGTAATCATGTGTATGAACGATCTAATGTATATTATCATGCGGGTGAGGTTTTCGAACTTATCTTTTATTGGAAAAATAATATAATTCTGAATAGTAGACCGAAACCATTGTTAAATATACGACATGTTCGTAACAAATGAATGCCACATTCATGTACGATCAATATTTACGATTAACCGAGAATTGTATTTTGAATAAAATGTTGAGCTGGCCTTTACAATAAATTCACTGTTTTTTCTATAAATGAAGGAATATTAGAAAACAACGCACTCAATTAAAAAAATATCGCTTTGAAAAAAAAATCGATTTGAAAAGTGCTTTTACTATAATGAAAAATCATCACACATTACATTTATTATATTTCTTAACGCAATCATTCTTGCTTATGAAAATGTTTACTTTCATTTTGAATTACTTTCTTTTTTTTACGTGAATCCGTGTTTGTATTTGCATATTCAGTGTTTAGTGCCACTAAGAATGGCAATTATGACGAAAAAATTCTAACAAGCAGTTTACAAAAATGCATTTTGTCATGAAATGACCGGAGGCAATTTTTTTTTGTTAAATGTCTTTTTAATCTCTGTTTTTCATTTAATAACTAATAAACAGTGAAATGTTCACTGGTGTTCATTTGTTTCGATCTAAGTAATTTGACAAACTCTGATAAAAAAAATTATAGCAGAATGAATATACAGAGAAATAATTCGTAACATATTAATGAAAACCGTGGATGTAATGATCCTCGATGAGTTTGTTTGGTGCACAATTTAATACTATAGATGTTCTTATGCGGTATAGTTTTTTGCCCTGTTAAATTAGTAAGAAAGTGAAGCAAGAAGCATAAAATTTACAAAAATGAAATCGGTAAGAACTTTGATAAGAAGTGTCTCCGTCCGTAGCTTGCCTTACTCAAAAATCACTGTATGCCGCTGGAAACCTAATCTAACTTAACCTAACTCTCTTACTATAAAACAGTTTTCTCCATGTGCGTTCTCTATCTCTTTCGTAGATGACCTATAACATAAAGGAAATTTTGAATAAATCTCACTCATACAATATAATAGTAATTTATATCGCACTCCTAATAAAATAAAGGCAAAATTCGAATTTTTAAGATTTTCAGTTTCTGTATTATAAGGACCCATTAGTGACAGTTGTACAAGGTAAATCTCACAGGAAATGAAACGAACTACAAACGAAAAAATAATCATATATGTGCCCCTCTTACACATTCTCCTTCCGTTCCCGTACCTTCCCGAAAGAAAGGCCGAGTCAGTGTTAAGCCCATGGATAACCACGCGGTTATCGAAAGATAAGCATGTGGTTATCTTATCCATGGGTGCGCTAATACTTGTCCAAGGTGGACCGCGCGTGGGGTGCCCGAATTAGAGTTGTGCCCTTATATTAGAAATTCTGGGGTAAATATTAAAAGATAATCTTTTAATATTTAAGGGCCTATTAAGATTAAGGTCCCTCTACTAGTACAATTTGTTAAAATATTTAGCCTCAATTCTGTATAATGATTCACATTTATAACTTGTATACAGTATAGTTACTATGTTCATTAATTTTTGTATAACGTAAAAAAATGTTTATTTATTTTATACCGACTTTAGTTCTGCCTTCACTGAATGAAATTTATATATAATATAGCGACCTATGTGAATAGGTCATCGTGTAGTGTCGTGTTAATATTAACACATTATTTATTTTATTTACAGAAGAGAAACATGATGTCACGATCGAAAAAATAATTTTGCAGTTCCTACCAAAACAGATAACATTGAATTCCGTGAGAATAACAAAATAACTAAAGTTGTTAATTTAAATTACCATTACTGAATTTCTTTTAATATAACTAGTATCTAATAATTTTTAGGACATAACTAAACATTTTGAAGATAAGGGAAATATTCCTATGGAAACTGTTAAAACTGTTGAGATCATTCAACTAAGAGCCACTGTTTCAACTACTGAAGCTAATTTTACAACTACAAACGTACATCGTGGTCATCATCAGCTAGTTCCAACTGATCTTCTTATTCAGGTAGCTCAAAATAATCTTCAAATCCCTCTTTAACTCACAGTAGCCATTCGTCTCGAGAATGTTCCCAAGTAACTCCAAGACCACATAAAGTTTTGTTACATCATTTGTCATCCCATAGACTAACACAAAGAACATGAGAAGTCAATCAGCCAGCAATCTTCTTTACCTTCGCTGATTCATGAGGTTAAGCCAATAATCATGGAACGAGGTCCTGTTGTAATTTACCAAATTTCACATATTAATTGAGAAGAAAGTGTGCCAATTTCAGTGACGACGATCCAACTTATAACACAAAGTATATCAGAAAGCGCTTTAGATATAATATATGCAAATACAACTTCAGTTGCTAATAATGACACAGCAGCTAGAAGGATAACTAGGAAACGTAAACTGACCCCAATAAATGGAAACAACATTTAAAAAAAAAATATGCGAAACTTGGTGAAGAGTACTTTTTGGCTAATTCTAAAAAATGATCGGTGCTCAAAAAATCTAACTACTTCGCACTTAAATGTCGATGAAAATTAAAATTTGTAAAAAATTTCTTCTACCTAGTATAGTTACAGTTGAAATAAGTTGTATGAAACGGATCGATTAGTTTCCTGAAAACTAATTCTCTGAGATCATTCATCTTGTTTGAGCTTGATGCAAATGGTTTATCATAAGCATTTTGGATTAATATATCACTGTGTTCTGACATCCTCTTACTTTTACTTCTGACAATAAATTATGTCAAAAAATAATAAAATTATCTTGTAGTAAAATATAACGGTGTTTCTTTGGTTATAACTTTTATGTCATTCCGCAAAACACTATCATTACTTTCATTTACGGTAAAGTTGTAAGCCCATTGATTTTGTAACTCCTTCAAGTCGTAAAAAATTGTAGGTCTGAATATTAATTATAAAAGTATTCCCAGATTTTCGGGCCCTTTGAGTTGCTGACATGTATTGAACTGGGATATATACGTGGCCAGGCTTTAAATCTTTTGCTGTTTGTTTCTATATTAAACTGTGCACATTATCAGCTTCGTTTCGGGTATGTCCTATAATTAAATAATTGTGGGTAATCTTTTTATTATTTTTTTATATGTGTTATGAATGCTACATAAATAATGCCGTTATATAATTATTTTTATTTCGGCCACGACCATTATCAGATATGAACGTCACATTTATTTCTTTATCACATGAATTTCAGTCAACCTTTTCAAATAGTCCAAAATGCAGCTCCAAATCTCTACAGCTCCTATTATGCTTTGTTTTTTAATCGCAGAAGCAACAGTGAAACTATCCAAAACTTTTACAGCTCCCTGCCGATTCACCACTGTTTTTTAACTTATTTGACTTTGTCATTGTAAAGTTATAGCTAATAAGCTTTGATTTACAATAGAATAATGATGTGTCTCCACCGTGGTTTTGCATTCTCGCTTAAACATCAAAGCAAAGGCATGGGTTACAATCATCAACATTCTGCCGAATTTTCTTTTTTTTCTTTTCGGATAGTGCACATTTTTGGGAACTGAGTTATGATACTGTCACAAAGAACACATTTAGAATCAAATATTAAATACTTTATACAAGATATAGAAACGAACAGCATTACGATCTTTGCTCTTTTGTAATTATTCAAAGTCTCTAAATAGATCTGAAATTCTTTTTCCGCCATTATAAACGCTCTGAATGTTGTAAATACTATTTTCCATATGGACAATACCTAATATGATGATTTATAATCAATTTTATAGCAACGACGTTTAAAATGAAGTTTAATACATGCAGCTCCTAATTCAGGTGGAATTATTTTTTTGTTCCACTTCTTATATCTATTTTGAGAAATTCAAATGAACCTCTCGTAAGAGGTAAATAGGAAGGTGGTGAGAACATATTAATTCTATTTTCACTATATTTACACTTTGAAATATCTAGAGATACAACTCGTATTAATGGTGCTGAAATATTTATTATCCATTGCTTGGTGGTATACCATATCACAATAAAAGAAAAAATTGTGAAGGTAATCCTAACTGAATATTAGAAGGATATTTACCAATTCGATCTTTAAATGAGTTTGTATTAGAACCAAATCCTAATTGAAGGTTGAGTGAAATATTACATTAACATATTCTCAAGATATTGTAGTAGAAATATTTACATGAACGATAGTCGTTATATAATTAAATTCAAATTTAATTTTATCTCTTAAATTGTTATTTGAATTTAGTACCTCTATAAG
Source organism: Druceiella hillmani (assembly GCA_039881145.1). Taxonomy (NCBI): domain Eukaryota; kingdom Metazoa; phylum Arthropoda; class Insecta; order Lepidoptera; family Hepialidae; genus Druceiella; species Druceiella hillmani. The sequence continues at coordinate 16,151,418 of JAYKKI010000008.1, read as the reverse complement.
AACTATAATATTTTTATAATTAGTGGGAGATATTTTAAAATTATTCCCATATATAATATTTCGTTCACCATCGTTTCTGAAATTTTGATAATTGATATCATCATCAAGGCATAATAATGATCTCTTCTTCTTAAATTTAATAATATTTTCACCCTTTTCTTTATTTAATATAGAACAAGGTTACTGAAAATCAACTATACTGACAAACCAATCGAGTTTTATTGTATTTAGTTACGAATTTCATAGTTGTTTTGTCAGGGAAAAATTGCATAGAACTATTATTCAAGAAAGTAATTTAAAAATCGTTTTCTATCATATTCATTGCAAGTCGGTATAACGAATCCAACTATTAAACCTATTCGAATGATCTTTCCACTTCACCGAAACTTTTTTTCTAGCACCTTTTCCTCGCGTCATTATTATTTTATGACGCATTATCGTATTGATAATGACCCTCTGTAACTCTTTTTCATAAAAACGGCACTCATATTATTATAATTTAAATCCTTTATCTGGTGCAAAGTAAAAGGTGCGTCGTTCCAATTTGTTACATAACCTTTCTCAAAAACATGTTTAGTTATATTTTTTAGCACATATTCTTTTACAGCTTTTCCATCAAATCCTTCATTTCATTAGGATTAATAAATTGACGCCGAACACTTTATGGTTATATGAATTTATTAAATCAGGCAAGATATCAATGTACTTACAGGTATTTTATTAGGAAAAATGCTATTTTTCATTTCCAATGTGCTTTGAAAATGTTCAACGATACTAGTTTCTATGTGGGAATTGTTCGCTGTATGAAAGTTAATATTATTTCCACGAATAAATATTTGAACTCCTTTGGCGAAAAATTCATATCCTTTATCAGATTGAATATGTTTAGGTTTATATCTATATTCTGAAAAGATAGTTTGAAAAACACTTACAACATTTTGAATATTTTTTATTTAATGAACACATAAATGCCATCATAATAAAGATATCAAAATCAGGTTGGCATAATTAATTCATATTTTATACGATATATCTGTCAGGTGGAAATGTCTTTTACATTGGTTTGTGGAGAGTACACGTTTCCTGTTATTAATTATTGAATGTGACAATTTCCACGTATTGCTTTTTTCTAGTTTTTCTTCATCTCCGTAACGAGCTGAATGTGATAGATCGTAATAGATTTTCTTAAATACATGTAAGGGCTTCATTTATCCAATATAACTTTTCTTCTAACATTACGAGAACCTGGGATAGAGTTGGTTTCTCTATCAATTCTATACCTTTTTTTAGGTGTAGAGACATCATCGCTCAACCGAGTCATATATGTATATAATGCTAACTTTCTTCTTTGTACAGATGATGATACACGTTTGGATAAATTTTTAAGATATGATTGATATACATATATATCCATATAGTCGGGGATTTCCAATGAAATCTATCGGCACATTAATAAAATTTAAAAGTTATGCAAATCTTTCCCACCCAACAGTATTATTTCTTTTAATGGTCTCCCAAAATCGTTAAGTAAATTCATTATATTACTTTTAGGTAAGCTTTTGCGTATAAAATACTTAAAAAATCATCAATTACTACATAACTTTTTTAAATCACTTCATGTGTTTAATAAACGCGATAGTAAACTATAATACGAATTTCGCTGTACGACGAAAAATGATCACGGCATGAATTGATCCTGCGGCTTCGTAAATTATGCACAGCTCAAGGGTCAGATAAACAGCGCAGTGTCAAATTTAAAAAAAAATGTAAAAGGTAAAGAAAAGAATAAAGTTTTGGAATATTATATTAATCTATCATCAAGGGTTAAAGTTACGGACTTTAGTTTAATATTGAAAGCATAAAACAACTGAAAAAATTTAAATTGGGTCAGAAATGTTTATACCATTTGAAAGAGGTCTAGGATAATACACACATGTTTACCTTAAAGAATTTAAATATGCTGATAAAATTAACATACAAACATCGAGATGAATGCTCTGAAGATGGAACGGGCAATTATGACGAACATTATTCAACACAATGTAAAACAAAGTGTTTTTGTATGTAATCGTTTACCGATGCATGTAAAATTACCTTTTTAAGTGGAAATTTGGGTCCAGTTACCATGCCAGGATCCCCAGAATCACATCATATACCGTGCAAGTAGAATATAGTAAAACTTATGTTTTTTTTTAAACGGTAATAGATTATTCTATTGTAATGTAAAAAGACTCCATATGATTATACTGTTCAAAATTATAATACTTGTGAAAAATATTGCTTATTACTATTTAAGTGTTTGAAATATTCAATGAATTATTTTTCAAGTATTTTTGAATATGCTTCAATGCATAACGGCTTACAAAAACCTGCGACTATGATAAAATATTTAGGTTTTAATTTTATTGCGTATTTTATGAAAAAATAATAAAATGTTTTTCCTGGACTGGTATTTAGTTCCTGAATGAACGAGAGAATATTATATTACGAGAGATTATATTAATTAAACATAGTAATTTAAGAAAGGAAGTATGCATTGTTGAAAGTCTTAGAAATACAATTAAATGTGTAGTTTATGGTGAGTTTGGTAATACAATAGAGAGTGATAAAAATAGGAATGTTAATGTGGATTATAGTAGTTAGTATATACGTTAGTATATGTTAAAAGTAAAAATATATTTTAGTTTGTTTATGTTTTAAATTTATGAAATTTTTGATACATTATTTTTTAATTAAAAATGAATATTACTATTAAATTACGGTAAAAATATTTACACTTGTTTATTTTTTAATAGAAAAAAAAGAAAAAGAAAAAAAAATGTATATATATATATGTATATATATATATATATATATATATATATATATATATATATATACACACACATAATGTAGTACAAAATAATTAAGACTTGATTGTAAACGTGTTCGATTACATCCTTTATTATACTTTCAACATCTGATAGTACCGTGAGTACGTTAATTTCCACTCATGTATCTAATAGTAGATCATGCCTTTGAATGAGCTAAATAAACACTTGGATTTAAGCGTGATCTTCCTATTATTAATGTAGCATCTGTTTTATGAGTTTTAGCTACGAGTTCATCTATAGCCGTTATCAAGTACGTATCTTTAGATCGTATTAGTTTAATTCGAATTACTACACAATTAATTAAGTATTTTTCTTAATTTTATTTATCACTCGATGTTTGTTTATTCATTTTCTCAGCATATTTACATTCTCTAAGGCACACATGTGTTTATTATCCTCTTTCAAATGGTATAAACATTTCTGATCCAATTTTAATTTAATTTGTTTATACTTTGAATATTGAACGAATTAAAGTCTGTAACTTTAAGCCTTGTTGATAGATTAATATAATATTCCAAAACTCTATTATTTTCTTTATCTTTTACAATTTTTTTATAATTTGACACTGCACTGTTTATTTGAGCTTTGAGCTATGCATAGTCTACGAAGCCACAGGAGCAATTGATGCCGTGATAATTTTTCGTCGTACAGCGAGATTCTTATTGTAGTTTACTATAGCGTTTATTAAACACACGAAGTGATTTAAAAAACTTATGTAGTAATTGATAATTTTTTACGTCTTTTATTCGTAAATACTTCACGATAAATTCCTTGTTATTTCCACGGAAGTGGAAGTCCTTGTATATAACACAGTAGAGACATCTTCAGTAAAGAAAATTCAAGCGATGAGTAGTATCCATTGAATATTACGTTTATGTAAATTTTATTTGATCACTCACAAAACGTTACATTAATTATCATTTAAATATTTAACATATAATTATTACACACCATATTTTTCCTTAAAATATTCCCCAGGTAATGTATTGCTTAAATAAACTTTCTATACCATCTATTGATAAAGTTATTTTATTATTTTTATATAGTTTCTGACAAGAAATGACAGATTTTCTTAAATATTAGTAAATAATCTTATTACAAATAGAAATATCATTATAAAATATCATTAACTTAGTGGCTATCGAACATAACGCACCTTCACTTTTATACAGTTTCTTTAACTACACTTAAGTAATTTATTTTAATAGATTTTCGGTTTATATATATATATATATATATATATATATATATATATATATATATGTTGTTAGAATTAATAATTACCTTGTTTTATTCGAAATATTTATTTATTAGTACAATAGATTGACCAAATTTACGTACAAAATTAAGAAAAAGTACATTAAAATTTATTTCGAAGATTAACTTAATAAATATTAAAGAATAAAAGGCGCAGTGAAAGAAAAAAAGAAAATTACCATTCAAAACGGTGATCCATTCTCCCCATTGTATTAGTATATTTACTAAGAAGTATTTTTATATCTGTTCTTAAATAGATATATCTCTTTTTTATTAAAAATATAAGATGGAAAATGCAAAGAAAATAATTTTAATTAAACCAGATGTAATTGATAGATTACAAAAAAAACCATTACAAAAATAGTGAAATTTTATAACGAATGGATAAAGAAATGAAACCAAATGTTAAATCTTAATAGAATAGATTCTTTATCAACAAACTTTGCATAAGTGTTTGCATTTAATATCACATAATTATATATCCATAGAAATACCAGTTGGAGAACAAATTCGTTTATCAGATTATCAAGCAACCATTCGAAAGAGAGAATAGGTAATTGTTTTCAGTGTAATTATAATGAAAACTAATGCGAAACCTATTTAAAGGATAGAATTTATAGGAAACTGAGTAGGAGGAAGTAAAATATAATAAAAAAACCTCACATTAATATTTCAGAATTTAAAAAATGCTGAACGGAAAACTTACATTAAAAAAGTAAGTCATTGAAATTACTTAAATAGTCACGATGAAAAATATCATGGGATGACTTAGAAACCCTTAAAAGTAATATAATAAATTTACTTAACGATTTTGAGAGATCATTAAAGTAATACCTTTGGGTGGGAAAAAATTGCATAACTTTTAAACGATATTAACGTACCGATAGATTTCATTGGAAATCCCCGATTATATGGATATTTATGTATTTCAATCATATCTTAAAAATGTATCCAAATGTGTGTCATCATCTGTACAAAGAAGAAAGTTAGCATTATACGTGATGATGTCTCTGCACCTAAAAAAAGATATAGAATTGATAGAGAAACCAACTCTATCCCAGGTTCTCGTAACGTTAGAAGAAAAGTTATATAGGATAAATGGAGCCCTTACATGAATTTAAGAAAATCTATCACGATCTATCACATCCAGCTGGTTACGGAGATGAAGAAAAACCAAAAAGAAGCAATACGTGGAAATTGTCTCATTCCCTAATTAATAACAGAAACGTATACTCTTCACAAACCAATGCAAGACATTTCCACCTGACAGATATATCGTATCAAATATGAAACAATTATGCCAACCTGCTTTTTTAGATTTACAAAGTTTAAGTAATAATTATAACGTTGACTATAATTATATTGTATACGTTATTGACTTTTTTATCATGATGGCATTTATGTGTTCATTAAATAAAAATGTTGTGTTTTTCAAAGTATCTTTTCAGAATATGGGTATATATCTAAACATATTCAATCTGATAAAGGATATGAATTTTACGTCAAAGGAGTTCAAACATTTTTTCGTGGAAATAATATTAACTTTCATACAACCAACAATTCCCACATAGAAACTAGTATCGTTGAACATTTTCAAAGAACTTTGGAAATTAAGAAATGGCATTTTTGCTAATAAAAATACCTGTAGGTACATTGATATCTTGCCTAATTTAATAAATTCAATAACCATAAAGTGTTCGGCGTCAATTTATTAATCCTAATAAAATAAAGGATTTGATGTAAATATTTGCCGTGAAAGATTATGTGCGAAAAAATATAACTAAACATGTTTTCGAGAAAGGTTATGTGACAAATTGGAACGACGCACCTTTTACTTTGCACCAGATAAAGGATTTAAATTATAATAATATGAGTGCCGTTTTTATGAAAAAGAGTTACAGAGGGTAATTATCAATACGATAATGGGTCATAATAATAATGACGCGAGGAAAAGGTGCTAGAATAAAAGTTTCGGTGAAGTCGAAAGATCATTCGAATAGGTTTAATAGTTGGATTCGTTATACCGACTTGCAATGAATTTTACATTACTTTCTTAAATAATAGTTCTATGCAATATTTCCCTGACAACACAACTACGAAATTCGTAACTAAATACAATAAAACTTGATTGGTTTATCAGTATAGTTGATTTTCAATAACCTTATTCTGTATTAAATGTGTGAAAGGGTGAAATATTATTAAAATTACGAAGAAGGGAGCGTTATTATGCTTTGACCATAATATGAATTATCAAAATTTCAGAAATGATGGTGAAGGAAATATTATGTACAGGAATACTTTAAAATATCTGCCACTAATTATGAAAATATTATAGATCTTATAGATGTATAATATTTTCATTATTGCATTCAAATATCAATTTAAGATTTAAAATTAAATTAGAATTTAATTATATAACGACTATAGTTCATGTAAATATTTCTACTTCAATATCTTTGGAGTATGTTAATGTAATATGTCGCTCAAATAAGTTAAACCTTGAATTAGAATTTGATCCTAATAGAAACTCATTTAAAGATCGAATTGGTAAATATCCTTCTAATATTCAATTAGGATAACCTTCACAATTTTTTTCATTTATTGTGATATTATATGCCCCCAAGTAATGGATGATATTCACAGCACCATTAATACGAGTTGTATCTTTAGATATTTCAAAGTGTAAATATAGTGAAAATAAAATGAATGTGTTCTCACCATCTTCCTATTTACCTCTTACGAGAGGTTAATTTGAAATTCTGAAAATAGATATAAAAAGTGAAACAGAAAAATAAATCCACCTGAATTCGGAATTCCCTGTTTTAAATGTCATCCTAAGTCTTCTTTCATTAATTCTATTTTCTCAAATTTAGAACATTACTCCTTTTAATGTCCTTTTTTGTTTTCTATGGTGCTCTTCCTTTCCTCATATAAAATGCCAGAACTCGGAAACATGAATTATTTGTCGTACGTCATGGCGAATATTGTAATATATCATGGTATGGATCGTAAGTGTACAAAAATATATTTTATATATTTAGTGTGAACAATCCCGTTCAGGTCAATATATATTTGATTCATGTCAGCTTTATCATATTATGAAACATTGATTACGTTTCATCACCAAAAGTGTAATAAAGTAAGAAAAATTGTTTTATGTGATAATGACTAGAACTACGTCCTTTTTTAAGACAGGATTTTAACAAGTTTCGCGAAATTATTTTATATACGGAATCCACCGTAGATTGGTAAAGTGGAAATTATCATCTTATTTCAATGATATCTTGAAATGTGGTATTTTTCTAACCAAGGAAACGTATTTTTTCTCTGAATGGGATTTTGAAACGCTGTTCATTATGGGCAAAGGGGCACTAGACCATGCTAAATTCTTAAACAAACTAACTCTGTATTCATTGTTAATTGTAAACATAAACTAAAAATACATGTAATGAATATAAATTAACTAGGATAACTTTTTCTAACAATTTGCTTACAGACAAAAAATTAATAAAATTGTAATATTTCTTCCCGCTAAAATAATTTTGTCATAAAAATATATTACGGGCGTCAATAAAATTTGTTGTTCTACATCGCCACAGGTCAAAACGTGGCTCAGATCTACTAAGAATCAAAACAGATTAAATGACCTTTGTTTGCTTTTCACACATAGAAAATGAGTTCTTGAAAATGGGCATAAAAATAAAATTATACCTTTAAATTATTATAAAAGATCCACGAAAGGTCAAAGAGGTTTGATATCTCTTTGATCTTTCGAGTACTGATTTTATATGTATATATATATATATATATATATATATATATATATATATATATATATATATATATATTTCTCTTAACCTGGCATCTGACGGACGCGCCATATGGCGCGGTTTGCGCGTGTAACTTCGGCTATATTTATGATCACCCCACCGCGCCACACCTCTTAAATTCTGCTTCATCTGTATTTATTTACATCCTATTTGTGTTCTAAAATATTAAAAATGAGTTGCTGTAGTCTCGCGGTAACGTCACCAGTTGTGTCCGGTAACGTCACCAAAAAAAAATAAGAAAAATTGCAAGTATCACTCTATTTTGTTTGCGCAATAGCTTGAAGTAGGTCTATTTAGCATATGATCTGTAGCGCAAACTGCTCCCTCTCCATAGGGATATCAACATAACATTTTTGAAAAAAAAGAGGCGAGGAGAGGTGTGGTTGCATTGTCTTATAATTCGTATATGATAAAGCGTATAATAAAAAACGTACTTGCTTTTTATAAAGAATTAAACTCTATATAATTTTTATTTGAAGTATTTTTCATAAAATAATTATTTTTCAAATTGCAGTTCATTAAAAGCTTGCAAAAATAATTTTCGCTGTTTAACTTATAAACACATGATGAGAGGGCTAAAATGGTTGTTAATAAAGTGGAAGATAAAAAGATGTTATTTTATTGTAAACCTCATGGTTTATGAGATATGAGATAATTTTCCTTTTTTAAAATGTCGACTACATCTTGATTTCATTTAAAGCCTGTAATTTTTAGGCAGAGCATAGGCCTTCGACTAAGCTCTACCAGTGAATGCTGTCACGAGCTAGAACCCTCAGCTCTCCAATGTACTTTCTCACTTTCTCTCTTCACGGTCCTCATCTACGTTGCCTTTTGTCTGCTCGTCGTATCTTAGTTCTTTCAGAGAATATATCCAATCCGTTTCCATTTTCTCCACTTGATATTGGTGGCTACGTTTGGTACCAAGCGTTTCTTCGTTTGGCACCAAGGGTTATCATGTTTGGCCAAAAAATAAATAATTTTTTGGAGACATGCTTTTGATGAATATCCGCAGGTTCTTGCTGATTTCGTAGTCCATTTTCCATGCCTCACATCCATACAATAACGCCACTTTACACTGGCCCAAAATCATAGTGGAGATCTCCCTGGCTCTCCATCGCGTGAAGAGCCAAATGAAGGTCGCGTTTGCCTTGCGAATGAATCCTCGTCTTAGCATCTGTGATTCGCCCTTCGTCCTAGACAACCACACTCCTGAAGTAGATGAACTCCTTCACCTCTTCTACATACTCGCCATCTTTCAGCACTTCTGGTTTCTTTTGGTTTCTGGTCCTTTGAGATATTGAATTTGAGCTCGGCAGTCCTGATTTCGCGCTCAAGTTCTCGTAACGTTTCCTACATGTCGATATGGCGCTTTGATTGTGGCAGATATTGTCAGCAAAATTGAAGTCCTCCAGTCGTTCGGTTGGACGAGAGGCTGGAATAGAGGATGTAGGAAGTCATTCGCCGTTTCGGCGCTGGCTAATAGCATTTCTGGTGAAATGCCCTCAGCGCTCGGGGCCTTTACCTCTTGAGCTGTTTGTGTGTGTATCTACCAGGACCACGTGGAACTGTAAAATTTGAACCGTTCAGTAATCCATCGAAATGCGCTATTCGGCGAAATGGTAAATAATTTTTCATTTGGCGATCGCGCCACTTGGACTTTCACTTGGACTGCTTGTTAGTGGCCACTTTTAGATATTAATGATTCACTTATGTTTGCATGTTCAATATTGGCAGAGATTCATTACTGATACTATGGTTATAACCGCAATTTAAAGTAGGAAACAATATGAATCATTTTTGAGTAAGAATAAAGTAATCACATATACTTTACTAAAATGAAAGGACTAAAAGGAATCCTAAAAGGAATCATTTTAGTCCTTAAAGGAATCATACTAAAAGGAATCATGTTACAACAGGATTTAATAATAAACAGAAACAATTCATGTATTCTAATTTCGCTCTTTATAATCTGTCCATCTTCGGGCAATAATCGAAAGTAACATAAATTAAGAATGTAATTAAATAAATTATTTTAGAGTAATTTACTGCGTTCATGAAGCGTAAAGTACGGTTGTATTAAATAACGCTCGTTACTTTATTGTAAAGTGGTCGTGGCAACCCTAGTTGGTATGTCCGCGTCAAATATATTTTTTTTTATTAAATCAATTAACAAAAGACGTAGTACAACTTTTTTACCCCGTCTTAAACAAAAATCTCCATTACTTCCATAGTCGCAGCTCAAGTGTTTCCACCGAATCTATATTATAATGTAACCTGGCATGCCACTCTAGAGTAATAAATCATTATTCATCATCAAGCATGATTTTTGTGTTACTCGGCACACATTTAAAAAAAAAGTCTCTCATTAAACCCGTCACTCTAGATGATTTCAAACAACTTCTGAAAACAATAATCACCGCTTTAGCATGAGAAGTAACACGAGCTCTCTAATGATACAGTCTCATGCGGATTATTAAAACGTGAAATATTACCAATTACTAATTCGAGCACCTATTAAAGGAAAGGTGGACTTTTCATAAGGAGTCATGTTTATATCTACATCGTATTAAGATTATAAAATAAATAGTTTAAAGTCGAGTGGAACTCGCAGTACGACGGTCTCTTACACACATAGTTACATTAAAATGTTTAAACATTTAAGAATACATAGTATTTCTATAAACGATTTATTAATATTGATATCAATTTTTACTACGATAATAAATTGCATAGTATATCTATCAAAGATGCATCTCACTCTTTAATTTATTAGAGAAAGTATCTTGATTCATTCGGATTTTTTACGTAAATGGCTAAAATTAGCGCAAGATACTATAAATCATTTAAAGACTCTTATCTTGCGAAAAAAACGATATATTACAAATATTTCTAGATATTTTTTATTGAATTTGAAAAGATCCTCTTATCAGATGTTTAAGAAAAAAAATCAACACCAAGTTCCACATATGGAGTTTTCAAAAAAATTAAAGAATGTTTTTATTTTACTATGTCTTTATATAAAATTTCCTTACAATAAATCTTAAATTGAACGAATTATAATGCAATGACATAAGAATGAACACATAGCCATTACGAAATAATGAAGGCTCCATTTTTTTAAATTTACCTACGGAACCCTAAAAACAATTTAATTACCATTAAAGTCACCTATTATTGCAATTTCGAAAAATATACATCACGAAATACATTTTTAATATATATGTTCTTAATTTGTCAGAAATATACGTATATCACACTTCTATTACATTTTATTTGCCGCTTCTAAATAAACTTCTAAATGTAAATGGCATAATAATGTGTCAGACGACTATTTTATCTGCTCGAAAGTTTTTGAAAAAAAATATGAATGTTTAGAAGAGCTCTGTCCAGCGTTTACATTGTCGTGTTATTAGGATTTATTAGTCGTGAGTAATCAAAGTTATTCTAAATTTTTCATAAGTAAAATTCGCTACAAAAATGCCGTTTTTAATATTTTATTTGTCAATACCGATTGTTTGTCATCAGATAGGCATTTGCAAAATGTTATTAATTCGTTTCGCATTCTTTTAAAGCAGTCTGAAAATTTAGAAGCGTCCGCACACTTTTAATAGATCCACTATCAAATAAAGGCAGAGCCGCTTCGAAGTGCGCCGCAGCGCTCCTCTGCGGCCTTGCCTGACATTAACGTCGTTTCTTTAAATAACACTAAAAGATATAATATCCATTGTTCAGTTTCATAACACACTTCCCACGACACAACTATACCATATTGTTTGCCAATTTTTTCTTCCACATCATAATAATTCTTCATTCTCTTCACGATAATGATAGCATACAAGGTGCGCGGCACAGAATTTCATAAATGGTATTGTGTCGCATGCTGCGGCTCACGAAATTGTTTAAAATAATGTCTTTTAACGGTTGTTGCGTCAGCTGACAATTGCATTTTAGACTAATTGACCGAATTCACGTGCTCAACGTTTAACATTTTACATTGTACATTCGCCTCCAACAAGGCTTTTATTTTACAATTTTGCACAAAAAACGCCCAACAATTTATATGTTGCAAAAATACCGATTTAGGTAAAAGTGTTAGAAATGTATACTGTTCATATTGTATGCTTGAAGATGATTTTAGAAAAAAACAACGCTAAGTATAGGTCTCAACATATTTAAAATGAAATCCAATTATAGTAATTTATATTTCCAAGCTTTTATCCTTGGCTTCGACTCCGTAGATTTTTCATAAAAAACGGTGAGTTTTGTGCTGAGGCGAAAGAATCACCTCTTTACATTCACAAATGTAAAACAATTTATCGATTTAAAATACACGTTGTGCCATCAAACGACATGTCGTAAATTATTATTTATGAGGATAAAACACCTTAAAGAATTTCATCTTAAAGGGATAAAATCATTTCTCGAGTTGACAAGTGGCCCATACTAGTATCGCTTAATTGATTTAAAGTTTTTTGGGTTTCTCTCGAGAATATAAAATGGAAATAATCTATACCATTTTTTTCTTTGGCCTTTTTATTATTAAGAAATATTTCATTTTCCAATAACAAATAATTATAATCACATTTAAATTGTCTTTTATCAAAAAGAGAATTTAAATGAACAAACAAAACTAAATTACCGGTGTAATTAATTTTTCTTTCCGCAAAATAATACTCATATCGCTAAATATACAAAGCCGAATAAGTTGTTCGCCGTGTCGCGTTCGTATTACTTTGATGAGATAGAAGCTCTAAGCTTCTATAATTAAGGGTATATCAATTACGTAGCTGGATTTAAGTTACATAATTACGTAAATAACTTGGTATTATAAAAAATATTGTATTTCTAGTTTTAAAAAGCAAATCAATAAAAGTCAGACCCTGATACTAAATTATATTTACATGTTTATTAAAAAAACAAGTAATATTTATTTTCAAATTAACAAGAATAAATCGTAATCAAAAAAAGAATGAAATATTATAAATTATTTCTAAATTTTTTGCTCCTGAAAATGACATCGCATAAATGACAAGGCGTTCAATGTTTTATCAACTAAAGGGCTTTTCAGTTTGTTGCAAAAATAGCCGGTGGAAGAAAAAGCTCGTTCAGCTTCCTCACTTGCAGGCGGTATAGACAGTAAATAATTGTACGCAGCTGTTAGATAGATTTCGCGCCCGCCGCCAACAGCCCTGTCGTAAATGCAAATTTCGACTAGAATAATAAATTCTAGATCTTTATTTTCTCTAGAAGAATCTTTGTTTCCTATACTAGCTTTGTGTGTCTATTTTTCCAACTTTTGTAGAATGGTTAACTCCTCGTCCCCATCATTACTTTTTATGCTTTTAAGCTTTCATTAGGGGTTATTGCAGACGTCGTCGTGGATTTTCTTGTATTTATTCAAAATTCAGCTTTTCTAATAATTGTACGGTAAAAGTCCTGATTTTATCTGATGACAGTTTTTTTAATTTTCCGTAGCTACGGTCGTGAAAATTTCATTGTTTGTTCATTGTTATGTAAATATTATATAACACTAGATGCAATTGTTCGCCTTGCTTTTATTCTCTTTCTGAGAGGTAAAGCGAGTTGTTCACTAAGTTCATTTGTTTGAATATCTAATTCATTAGGTATAAACAGTAATGCAGCCTCCACTTTTAATAAACTTGAATCATGACGACATAAAAACATCACTGTTATTTTTATTACATTAAACTATGAAGAATGCTATAAAGGTCTTCAATTTTTTCATTTGTAAATTTCACGTTGGATTTCAAATCTAGTAACGCGTCCATAATGATGTTTTAATGTAAGAAATTGGCCAACCATATCTCCATATCTCTCAATAACCCCAAACTTTTGTACTTACTTTGATCTAAGGCTTTATGGTGAATGTTTATATTTAAATACCTTCTTTTCCAGGTGGAGGTACCTTTGTCGAAAATAGTAGTGAATCTTTGGCTTTGAAATTTCGTTTCTTTAAATTCTCTGTCATAGAAGTATCTTGGTTATAGTTGTAGGAGATTTTGGTAAATCATAGCTAGACTGTTTAAAAAGATATCTCAGGTCTTCACAAGTACAAAATTTGTTAAATAGAATTCCATATACTACTACCATTCTGGTCACCGGAGCCTTCATAGATAACACACTTAAATGGTAATCTGTAAGTTTAGTTTTCTTTGTTGGAGGTTTATTCCTAGTATTTCTGACTTGATTCTCAGCATTTTTAGCAATAATTGAAGTAATAGCTATTTCTGAGTATTGCTCTGGCATTTCATCAATATGCGTAGCACGCCAGCGGATATATAAATCTCCAGTTGAATCACCAAGACTTTTTTATACATTTTTGTATTATTCGCATTCGACAATTTGTCCATTATCTTCTCTCAAGAAATGTTCCCAAATCGAAGATTGTGTGCCTTTATTTAAAAACTACTTGTATGTGTATTAATAACTCAACAAAATTAAGTTAATTAAAAGCTTTAAAAATATTACATTGATTACATTGATGGAACACAGACATTAATTGTCAAATTCAATTTAATTTATTAACGAAACAGTAATTAGTTTTATCGAAATAGATCTTATGACATTGTAACATTCTCAAAATTTACCTAATTAAAAAGTATGAAAAAAGTGTTTTGTATTTCATTTTATTTTTTCACTACGCTCATATAAATGTAATTTCTATAGGTATAAATTTAATATTCGTTTAGTTGGCACTTATAAAATTGCTGTATAAAGTAAACAAGTTAGTTACGTTAATAACATTTAAATACTCATCGTTTTCATGTATGTACAATTTATGATCCAAACGAAGAGTCGAATACATAGCCCGTTACTTTAGAACTTATTCATAATTTCGACAGTGGCCAGTAACTTAAATTATTGAATCAAAATCACTAATCACAACACAAACTAAAAGAAAATCTTTAATTAGACTAGAGCAAGTTGATTGAGTCAATGTAAATAAGATCCAACTTAAAGGGGTTCTCTCAAGTTAGGTCATTAAACAATATTGAATATATTTATATTCTTGATTGGATAGAAATAATTTGCATTCAATATTCATCGTGTCGTGTCACACATCACAGTCTAAAATAAATCACGGGGAATTAATTACCGCGACGCACCTAGTTAATATTGATAGACAGTGCTGCCCGCTCTTTACAAAAATGTTATATTTTAACCTACATTCTTATGTCATCTTACGCATTTTAGCATGTAATCTAATGTAAATCTGTATTTGATCGGTATGTTATTTTTATTGTTTAAGTCAAGATACACACTTCTGTAATTACGAAATTTTACCTTTGAATTACGGATTTAAAAAGAATTCAAAATCAGTTCGTATTATAATGTCCACACATAATCAATAGTTTAATAAAAGCAAAATTAAACATTTTGAAAAAACCCACGACGGATGTAGTCGTTGTAATTGAAAAACCATTAAATATTTTTTTAAACCCCCCGACTAAAAGAAAGTAAGAACCTGTGAATATAATTACAAATCCAAGAAAATCCGTCGCGACTGCCTTACCCTAAAATACAGTTTTATCAGTTCGTGACTAATTGAAATTCTCTTAGGTGCACGAATAGCTTTTCTATGCTGCCACAATGTGATTCATATTGGGAACGGAAATAGCAATGGCAGTTCCGATGGATTATCTTGTGTTTGTAATTATATTAATAGGTTCTTACTTTCTTTTAGTCGGGGGGTTTTCAAAAAAATTATGTAATCGTTTTTCAATTACAACGACTACATTCGTCGTGGGTTTTTTCAAAATATTGTAGTTTTTCTTTTTATTTTATACTTTTACGATTAAAATGTTTACATTTGTCGTGGGCTTAATCAAAATTTAAATTTTGCTTTTTATTATTAGTCTTAATAACTAAGCTTCTAAAAAATATCCGCTAAAAGGCAATTTTATGTAGTTCTTAGTAAAGTACGATCTTTAGACTACGTAGTAATAATTGACCTTAACCAAGTAAAACTCTTGAGCAATCCACACAATAGCATAGCATTGAAGGAATTAGAGCACCTGGGAAAAGTGTTACGTGGATCACACGACGATGAAATCGAAAAAAGGCCACAAAATAAATATAAAGAATAAACCAGATCAGTCAAAAATGTTCATTGCAGTGCGTAAAATTTCTGAAAACAGCAAAATATTCATGAATAAATTATGCATATAATAGTCAACTGAGTATCTAACTATCGATGTTAAACCACAAGTAAATTCAGTTTCAATTTCTGGTATAATAAATTACTTACAGAAACCATTCAACCTTGGAATCAAATATCAATTAAGTAATTATTTGTCAATGAATTCTTGCGCAAAGAGCCCCAAGACAATTTTTCCAACAACAACGAATTAAGTGGGTAGTGTTACGTATGATATCGTAAGTACCGCATACATTTGTAAACACCCACTATCGCGTCAAGTGGTAGTAGTTATCTTGTGCTCGTGTTTGTCGTAGTGGTAGTACGAGTTATCGTATAGTCGTAGTCACCACGTGCTGCGGATAAGAGCCGTCACTCCTTATAAGGAAGAAAATGCGTTATTTTGATCAACCGCCTACACTGTGACTGTCAAACCTTTTCCGCCTCCATACCATGCATGAGATGGGCCATAAGAACGATAACTACGTTAATGGTACCATTTTTTTTATTCAATTCCAAAGTGATCGATTAATCTTTTATTGTTGCGTTAAGTAAGTTTAGAGTTACGTCAAGATAATTTTACGTATCGTCAACGTCAGAATTTGAATGGAAATAAAATATACGGATAGCGATATGATAGTAAATCTATACTAATATTATAAAGAGATATAATGTAACTTTGTGTTTTTTCTTTATATTTATTTATTTATTTAACGTCCGCCATATGTATTAATTGTATACATACTTTAATGTATACAATTAATACATATGGCGGACGTCTTGCTACGAAAGCAATCTCTTACAGCCAGCCAGAACACCAGTCCAGCCCCGTCTGATGAGCGGCCTGGAATCGAACCCGGGTCCCCGCGATGCGCCAAGCCGTCAAATGCCGTACGCCCTGTAATCAACCTAACATTCCACGGTGACGACAACTAAGAGTTAATCTCAAAACTACTAGACCGATTTCAAATTTAATACACGTGCGAATAAGCTATGTTTTTATCTGAAAAAAATGTAGTTTCCGTAAGAAAATAGTGATATTTAGAAATCATGTCACAGAAGTATCAGAAATCTGAGTGCTTTCTCTATGTACTCTAGCAAAACCGTTAGAGATCTGTCAAAAACAATATATCAAAATATCGTATATTTCACAAAATTCAGATATATTACGGTAATATTTTAAAGGCAAACTCTAATTCTCGTCTTTATTATACAAAGCTCGCTAAAAATAGCGTTAATGTGTATATCTATACAAGTAAAGTTAAATTGGCTACGTGGAAAGTTTAATGTGTGTATACTATGCATTGATTAAATTGTGTTTAAGTTTTATTATTATTTTAATGGTTTAATTGTGGAATAACTGCACAATACAACAGTGAGTACTAAATATGTTAATATTTTTATAAAGAAAAATGAATAACAAAAACAAAACATTTATTTTCAAATATTATTTTTTTCTATATTTGACCTCTGTAATACATCATGCAATGAGTATTTCATTTCAGGCTTAGGCTTCAGGTTATTTAAAGATACCGTAATATTTTATAAAACCACTGACATTTCATAGTTTTAAGTTTTGACTTCTGTCGGCAGTCCCCTTTTGTTTTTTTATATTTATTATCAATTCAATAAATTTTACTATCCATAGCTTGTATGCAAGTTATTTTTTCAAATGAGATTATTAAACATATACATACACAGGATATAAGTGGGTGTGTATTAAAAATTCAATTTCTGTCATGTAATATTATCAAAATTGGTACGATTATCGAATATATTGTGTCTAATCAAGTAATATTCTTCAAGTATTGTAGTTATTAATTTATTCCCATAGTCTACAGTTTTTTTACGTGTCATTAATTATTAACAAATACATCTAAATGGTGGATTTATGAACCTCCCGATAATACATGTGGGTGCACTTTGAGTATACATTTTATCGATCTGCAACTTATTTCATTAGCAATTTTCTTAGAAATACGTGTATTATTTAATTTGAAAATATTTTAAACAAAAAATTGCATAAATATATAATAGGCAAGTTTATATAAGATCAACAATCTCATTACTTTAAAAAATAATGAATGTATTTTCATGTAAATTTCATCTACAATCAGAATTTCAACGTTCAACTTGCTGTTTAGTAATTCTCATTTTCTGTGCTCGACAGAGTAACAATAAACATCAGGAGAGCCTAATAAATATCAGTGTCTTCCACACACCGCTCCCAGCATAGAATACTGATGACTACATCACTAATCTTGCAACTACAGATGTACTGCTATCACAGCATGTCATGTTATATATATATATATATATGCTTTCTCTGCTGGCTAAGTGCAATACCTCATACTTAAAGCTACAGATTTACAGTTAACATTAGGATATCGGTGACGCAAACCCGAAAAAATAAGGTATGGAATTTAATAAAAACATAAATGAAGCGCATGCAGTTGTACATTTCAGTGTACTATTAACAACATTACGTAGAATGAATCAAAAAGCAATAAATATACAACAAATTGCGTATTGTCATATATTGACAAAAATGTGTACTAAATGAAATCCCTTAAGGAGCTCCACTGTTCGTCTCCATAACTCATCATCACACACTGACCTGGTCGAAGGTGTATTTATTTTGCAAAGAAACAATTACTTGTAGCACATATCTTTTATCACGGTTAATTTACTAGCATCCGTTAAGGAGTTCTATTGTTCATCTTCAGAACTTATTACCCAGCCCGGACTTGGGAAGTGGTGTAATTATTTTGCAAAGTAACAACTATCTGTAGCAAATACCTTGAATCATAGTTGATATACTGCCATTCGTTAAGGAGTTTCATCATTCATTTCGGACCTTATCATCCAATCCCTGTCATATTTATATGGGACCACCCCTAAAGTACTCTCTTTCGAACAAGAATCATCGAAATCGGTCCCCTCGGTAAGAAATTATTGCTGAACTTATATAAAAAAAGATTCCTACGATTTGAGAACCTCCTCCTTTTTTTGAAGCCGTTTAAAAAACAATACACGTAAGTAATAATTTGAAACATTAGCGGATGCCCGCTAACATTATTAAACCGAAATTCTTCAACATCGAAACGAATTTTACAAATTTTATGATATGTAACATGAAACATGACGTTGTTCTTGCCAGTACTTAACTTATGACATTGTTCTTATCGGCACTATATTTATTGTTGGAATCGCAACTTTGTAATTTTTTCAGAAACGGTTGAGAATTATCGTAGAGTTTTTTAACAATTTCTGCTCAGTTTGATGCACAGAATCACCTTCATGAATAATAGACACGTTCTTTGTTGCACTCTGTAGATGTGTTAACCAGAATAGAACTCTATTCGAATTCATCCTTATCCGCCCTTTAACTTAATTGTTGCAAGAAATTATTTATTAGGGTTGAAGGACGTCAGTGCGTAAAATTAGATTTTTATTACCGAGATAACTTGCCTCGTTTTAGCTTTGCAACAACCACAGATGAATTCGCACTAATTTATTCGGTATATTTCACTCGTTATTTTAAACTCTCTTGGGTTTAATTTCGGTTAATCGCAACATTTCACCTTTTTACGTGAAAGGGGATCATGATGACTTCTTACAGAAGAACCTAGTTGATTCAAGAGTGCGATACAACAGACATCTAACCGTCAAGACTAAGCTCTTCGTGTATCAAAGTACTACAAGTAAACGGATATATTGAGTACCTTCATATAAGGAGTTAAATTATGCATGTCGTATATTTAACAAGAAACAGGTACGATTTAATACTTTTCATATATTGGCGGATTATTTCACACGTATTTTTTAAAGATGTATACATACATACATATATATATATATATATATATATATATATATATGTGTGTGTGTGTGTGTGTGTGTGTGTATATATATATATGCATTCCAAATAGAAAAAGATCGTCTAATATTATTTGCGGATAACAAAGGAGTAGTAATAAAAAACACATTACATGAAAGACAAATGATTTATATATATATATATATATATATATATATATATATATATATATATAAACACATTTAAACTGATGGGTAACGATCCTCATTGCAAATGTAAATGCTCACGCACTTGACTAGCCAGAATTTACTAGTATAAAGAGCGCATTAAAAAATGTATGAAAACTTGTAGTTTTTAGATGTGAAACCTCGCGTATAAAAATAGACAGCTGCACTGCCAAAAGCTTAAAGGCTAAATCGTCCACAACAGCAGGTCGTACAAAACTTTAGTCAGTTGACAAAATTAACTATGAAGTAAACAGCCCACAGATTATCTACGTAGCATGAATGAACGAACCGTCCCGTCTGCAGCCCACGCGAGAACATTAATACTGGTCCTATATTTAATTTCAAAATAGACATTTATTAATATTTTCCAAAAATAAAATTACTGTCTAAACTAAAGAAAATCGAATTTTACGCACTGACGTGTTCACTACTAATAAATAATTGCTTGCACAGTTACAGGTCGAATGATAATGAATTTCAATAGAGTTCTATTCTGGTTAAAATATCTACAGAGTGCAATAAAGATCGTATCTGCTATTCATGAAGATGATTATGTGCATCAAATTGAGCAGAAATTGTTATGAAATTAACGATAATTCTCAACCGTTTCTGAAAAAAATTGCCAAAGTTGCGATTCCAACAATACAAATATATATATATATATATATATATATATATATATATATATACATATATATATATATATATATATATATATATATGTATATATATATATATATATATGCATTAAATAAAGGAATAAAGTATATAGTTTATTGGATATTTGAAAAATAGAAAAAGATCGACTAATATCATTTGCGGATAACAAAGGAGTAGTAATAAAAAAAACATTACATGAAAGACAAATGATTGAATATATGAAATTTTTTTTTACTTTTTTGGACTCTGTTATATAGAATGTAAAAAAAGATTTCTTATAATCTAAAATATTGGGTTATAATCCAATAGAATCGTGATAGAATATGTTTATTAGGAGCAACGCAATTTATAATATAATATTGTATTAAAAGTAATATACGGAATACAGTTTTTTTATACTCCCGCTGCCTTGCTTTCTTAATGAGGGGCATCCTTATTATATTCAGTGGCTTACGTGTAATTGAATCATTTTCTATGTCCAGGGTTGTCACTGAATCACGTTCACAGAACGCTTCAAATATAACTGACTACTCGGAACTTTTATTATTACTTAACTAAAGCGACCTTGACTTAGATGCGGGAGACGGTCAAACCTGCTGCGCGCAACATATTAACAAAGACATACCGGATATGGACTTATACCTCTCGTCTATCATTTTCGCTCTAGAGATACTTTCGTGTGGGCGAATCAGGGCGAAGGGCCACTTTTCCTTCGCCGCCCACTAACAAGCCGCCCACTTCTCCCGCCCACCCATTAAAGCTTTTACAAGTAATCAATGAAAAGTGAAGGTTTATAGCTTAAGAGTTTCGTAAGCGGGCGGCGTACTTAAGAGTTTCGTAATCTTATGAGTGGTTTGATCGGTATACCTAAATTTATTTAGACAGGGCTATTCAGTTTTGAACTAACTATCGCAGCTTTTCTTCGAGAAAATTACATAATTAAAGATAATTAATTTAAAGTAAGGCACGTTGCAAATTAAATTAAATCTACTTATTTTAAGATCATATTTTTATAAATTAATATTAAAAGCGTGGCGAACACAGATGCTACGGTCCTTTATAATTCCATATTTTGAATGTGCCACATTACGCACCACAATAATATTAATTACAGTTAGAACATATTGCAGGAAGTTAGTTGAAAAAAAAACCGGCCCTATGCTTACTAGTTTTTATTCCCTTCTATTACCATTAAACGCCAACGCGAGAACCACGTTCGCAACTGTACATTTGCCCATTACGTGAGTACAAAAATACGTCTGACCAAAACGACAGCTCCGTTTAATGCGCTTAAAAATAACGTCTGTAGCTGCTCATACACGAGCAGAATTCGTGCTGGATTCAATTCGGTAAACCGCGGAGTTGCATTACCATCTAATGCTTATTTAATATATTAGATACTTGCACTTGCCGGCGAATTTGTTCGCCCAGAATTTTCACGATATGGTCAAAGAGATAACCACCTAATAGAGAGGAAGTAAACGTGTAAACATAAAAGAAAGCTACCAAAGACAATAAGTCATATTTATGTAAAGAAAGTGTTACGCTCGTGTATATTTTGCTTAGTTATTTTATATTACTTTTTTGTAACTTCTTATCAATTATTTTATATAAATAAATATATATTATAATATTTATGTATATTGACGCAAAGAGCAAACTGTATTTATTTAAGAAAGTGTCAAAAGAATCGGTTTTGATACCCTCATTAAGGAAGGTTCAAATTGTAACAAAATGAGGAGAATATATACAATAATTTATTGTCGAATGATTGGTTTTCATTAAAAAATCAACATATTTTTATTTATAAGTTTATTCATCACTTCTTTAAAAGGAATTAGTTAAAAATGACAAAATATTCAAATTATTAAAATAAAACTTGACCTCCGCTGCTATTCTTTAAAATTATACAATTCAAAATAAAGTTCACTATAAAAAAGAACTACAATGCCTTTTAAAATAGGGAGTACTTCGTATTATTAGCGGGGGATATCAAATAAAAAATTACCATTTGTTTCGTCCGCAGAAATGTAGACGTATTTAAAATGCTTTCAACAAATGTGACTGCGAGTGTTGTGTTCCAATTTGGCCTCTTAATCAGCCAATCGTGTCTTTTTAGAATCCCAAATATTAATTTTATTTCTCTAAAATGTATTAATTTGTTAGTTACCTCTTAACTATTTTTCTTAAGATAATTTTTGAAACATATGTATATATTTCATGCCATATTGATTTAAGGAATTAATTATAATCAACGAGAATAAATAAGAGTTGTTGACTATAATAATTAGTGTTATTGGAATTAATAATAAAAAAATGTTAATATGGAGTTATAGCGTTTCAGCATACGACACCAATGCGACGTCACATTTGTTTACATGTCGTTTGCACCGAATTTAAATAAAATATTAAATTGTCATAATGTTTATTTACCGTTGAAATATTACGCTATTTATATTTATCATAACCTTTATTTTTTGTTGAAATATTATACTATCTATAATTTTAGATTGTTTCTTGGTATTGGAGCAACAGATTGGAATAGAACAAGTCATAATTTCGAAGCCCAAAACACTCCAATAGTAAATATAAACAAGAGCTGTTCACGTTAACGAACACCAGTCAGTGAATGGCGAGCGTATCCAAGCTCAATAGTCGGCGATCGCCACTCGGGCGTCAGGCCACCACTTAAACTTGCCCTCTATTTTAGATATTAGCTCTATGGATATGGTGGTATTCTATAGTTGTGCCCGCCTCTCGCCCAAACGCCCCGTATCCCCTTGTCTGCTGCCGATGCCCACCACCTCGCTAGCTACGCGCCAATTTATTTTTCCTATTAAAAATACTATTATATCTTGTTAACATGCAGTTAAGACAATTATAATTTAAATGTATGCTGTGAATTTTATTTTGTAAATACCAATTTTTGAAATAAGGAAAAAGAGTTATAGTTTCGAGTTAATTTTATATTGTTTTTGACTTTCCATAAAAAAATAGACATATGGCATCGCGAACTTTTTCATAGCTCTCTTCGAGATACACAATTCGCTCTTAAATTATTTCTTTATATCAGTGATAGTTAACCCAGAATAAGTCATAAAAGCAGTTATTTTTCTCCGGCTGACGCCACAAATATTTTTATATCTTAGGGAGCACTAAATTTTTGAGAACATATATTCTTCTAGCCTATGTTCTTCTAAGGTAATGTAACTTTTGTATCAGTTCACTACAGTGATAATAGTAGTAATTTTTTATGAAAAGTATCAATCTCAGACAATCTTCGTAATGAGAATACACGTATAGTCTCATTACGATTCCATGTGCACGCACATTTATAATGATATACACACAAAGGCACGCACGT
The DNA here is from genome assembly GCA_039881145.1 of Druceiella hillmani. NCBI lineage: Eukaryota > Metazoa > Arthropoda > Insecta > Lepidoptera > Hepialidae > Druceiella > Druceiella hillmani. The sequence goes on along the minus strand of JAYKKI010000008.1, from coordinate 16,127,229 downwards.
ATAAATGATAAAAATTGGCTATGCACATAGACACTTCGTACTACTACGATTCTTTTTAAAATCCGCGAACCAGATCTATCGTATACCACCCGCTCGTGTGTAGATACTTATTACAAACCGACAGACGAACAAAAACAAATGGATCGCGTGAAATAATTTTGAAATGCAACGTGCGTCGGCGACGTGGCCGGAACGGACGACGTGGCACGTGGCACGGAAATGAGAGAAATAAATCTCGCCTCGGATGCTGGCCGCGAGCGACGCGCCATGTTTGTAATAAAGTTCAAGTTCTGATCTGATGAACTTTCGGTATTAAGCTCAATTATGAACTGTTAACAGCGTTCTAGGTAATAAAAATTATGAGTGTCTTGGACTTGGTTAGTTTTTATTTACATTATTAACACATAGTCTCTTATTTACACATATATGTATTGGTTGGCTACATAATAAGATTTTAACCCCGATTTCTTCTTACAAAAACCTTCTTGAATGCGAGTAAAATTCGCACTACGAGAGTACAGTACACACTTAAGCGCATTTAAATATTTAAGGGTAAATAGTATTTTTATTAATCTATTTACAAATATAAATGGTGAAAAATAATACTATAAATAATTGTAAATATTAATGGTATTATTTGTCAACATGAAAATAAATATTATAAATATATTGCCTACTATATATTTGAGACATAATAAGTATATATTTGAAAATAAAAAGTTGTTTTTGCAGTTGATTTAAGTCACATGTATGCAGTTTCTATGAAATTTTAACAGGCCCAACTATATGTCATAAATCGGTCGACTATTACTCACAAACTAGTAGATTCTACTTAGCTGTGATATTGAATAATAGCGGTTCAGCTGATACGGAGTGAGGAGACATACCTCTTAAAAAATTACCATTCTAAACCTCGATATTTCGTTAACGGATCCCTGTATGGAAAAAGAGTTATGACATACTCCCAATATTTTTGAAAGACTGTCTTGTCTTTATAAGTACTTTAGTCACATGCCTTGATGAGTTCTTTAGATAAAAGTGGTAGGTAAGTCTAATGATCGAACGGAAGTCGGTGGCGGGATCTCCTTAATGGAGAAAAGCATACCCATCTAGTTTGGACTTATTTGACTTGTCTTGACATAAACAAGAAAGTAACAAAAATATTTAAGTATCAACAGGTATATACAACGGCATTAAGCAATTATAAATAAGTAGGTATAATGAAAACACTGATTGTGATAGAAAGATAAAATCTAGGTACAAAAATGCTACTTGTCTACAATCTTCTATTTAACATTATTTTTAAAGTCAATATAAAAGGGTGTTATTTTTTTCTTTCTGCGGTTTTGAAATTAAACATTTAATGACGCGTTTGGATGAAAGTTAAAACATTTTGATGACACATCGCGACGTGCCATTCGGCCAGCTTCACGTCTTGTCAAATTAAAAATATATTTTCAAAACATTGTTAAGAAATATTTCTATGGTAATTTGTTTCATAAAATACAATAATAAAATGCAATTAAAATTTTATTATTAACAACTATCTGATATTTAATTTTTCGTTTTCAATTCGTTGAAATAAAAATATTTTAAAGTAAAAATATAAAAAAAACTATGTTTCATATCTATCAAGTGTCCCATGACGACTCACAATTATTTTTGAGATCAGTTTGATTATTGCTAGAAAGCTACTTTTTTGGTGGCTTGGATGGCTTGGCGGTAACTGTCTTTAACTGAACGCATCGGACTATTATCTTATGTATTAAACTCGTGTCTAAAACTTATTAGCTGGCTTAATGCATATTATATATCATGGATTTAATTTAATGCATTTAATTTAGTATCTTATTCAATAAGTATTTTAAATTATTTAGATTTTACTTATTTATATTTATTTTCTTAGTTTGCAATTTAAATACAGAGCAGTATTACCCTATTTGAATAAATTTACCTTTTCGTAACCTTATATATTGCTGAAAGGTTAAGAGTTTAATAGCAAACCAACTTTAAAGGTTCACATTACAAAATTTAACTGATGTTATTATACTATATGCGCTTCCGTATCTATGTATCCGTATTTATGTAACCTTCGTATGTTATGAACACATACAACTTAAAAAAACTGTAGCGTGTGAGACCATTTTTGCATGGCATCATTTATTTTAAACTCCTTAAATAGCGAGATCACGATGCAAAAATATAACGTTTTTGATAGGACTTTATTAGTTTGCAACACAGAGTGAAAGCTTCTAAATATACTCTCACGAAACAAATAAGAAAAGTAGCTCCAGGAGCGCTCACAAACCGACAATAAAGAACGCTATAAACAATAAAGAACTCTTCAAACGCTATAAAAGAAAGCAAGTGTGTATATAAAAGAGATAATTGTATTTTTGTCTTCAATTATCTTGTCTTTTTAAGACCGCTTTTACCACTGCCTAAATAACATGATTTGTATAAATTCGTAGGCGACAGACAATGAAATATAAAGCAAACATGAAAACACTACTGGAAAGAACATACATGAGTAAGGGTATATAGGGTATCCGTACATATTTATTCTTGCATCTTGTGCGTAATCCTTGAGCGCGCTTAAACTTCTGAGGAACAAAAATCTTAAACTAACCAAGAAGTTGCGAGTCGTTATCAAAAACTCAAATAGATCTTTTACAGTTTACATGACATAAATCATCCGCTAATGGACGAAATGACGTAAACTATTTACCTTCCCGTATCATTCAAATTATATTAGATAAGTAAAGAAATGTTTGGCATCAATAAAGGTGAATAAAAATGGGGAACAATTGGAATGAGCTTTGGCAGTGAGCGATGAGCTTTGGCTTTGTGCTTCGCTTCGAATTAGGGTTCTGAATTGTTATCCCATGACTGTTAAACCGCATAAATATAAAGGAACAAGAAATAGTTTTTGTTACGGCCTATGCCCTAGCCCATCGAAACTACTGTCTGTGGGCATAGGATTTTTATTACAAAAATCCATTTATTTTCATGGCAGTCGATAGAACTAATTAGCCAAGTCAACACTTGTTAAGACAGAAGAAATTGAACATGTTGCTTCTTGTTCAATACAACGTTTTAAAACATTCTACATTTTCTCGCTTAGTTTTGGTTTTACGAAAATATGTTACAGGACAACTTTTTTTAAACTAATTAACACTATTGGTTGCCATTAAAATAAAGGTGATTTTTATAAAAAAAACCTTTGTCTTTTAAATGTTAGTTTGGATCCATTATGTGTCCATAAGGCTCTTATAGTCCGACATTTAAGTTTAGCGTGCATATCGCATCATGAATCTAAATATAAGAATAGAGTGAAAAAAATATTTATAACTAAATTTTGAAATAATTTAATTTTTAATATTTTTCATATAATAGTTTTTAATTTTTTAATATTTTTATTTTCGGCGTGCGTCTAAAAACCCACTCCGCTACTATTCAGGCATACCTATATTTTAATTTACTTTAAATTCATCCCGTGTCCCATTATGACACTTTTTAACAAACTGATGAAAAAAAAAATTAGAGCATCTTCGTATGGTAATACAGAGAGAACATAATTTCTTAAAACGGTTCTCAAGTAAAAGTTAATTATTTCCGTAAACAACACCGTGCGTTGGGACTGGGCCGGCTTTTAACTCACAATTAATTCTCGTAACTGACCACACGTAAAGAGTTGAGGGTGTACTTAAATAAATGTTTACCAGGATTTCATGGACGACAATGTGCATAATACTTCCTTTAAGATCAACCCATTCCTTCCCGATTTAGATATCCGGCAGTCGCTTGCGCCGGAAGGAGATAGAGGGTTGAAGGGTACGGAAACCTTTTACGATGTTCTTTAATTGCGTTTCTTCAAATTGCCATAACAGATAGCTCAGGCAAGGTCCTCGCTATGTCTGAAAAGAGTCGTTCGCGATCCTTTCCCTGTGGTGTGCAGCGCAATGTGATCCAAGAAAAATAAGTATCTATTAACTTGGTTAGATATAAGGTATATCAGTGGATAGTTAGAATTTAACCCATTCGTATAAATTAAGAAATTTTTTTAAGAAAAAATAAAATGTAATCTTTCATTACTTAGCTATAGATTTACAAATTAAAACTACTTACAACAAGTAATAGAAATGTTTTCGCAAAACAAGACATTTCAATCTAATGCCCCAGTCTCAAATATGCAATTTTAATGCCTTGTCGCGCTCGTATAATAGAGAACCGATACGTTATTTAAATTCGATATATTTCGAGTCAAATCAAAAGTAACAATAGTTTTTATTTGTTATTATATGTAAATCCCTATAATAAGTTCTAAAACTCGGGCCAAGTATTTGTTGTCAAATTCACAGTCGAAACATTGTCTAATTTTGCACATTGCACGTAATTTTTACGCTTAATTTATCGAAAATAGACCTCTCCCGTTCTAAAAAAATAATATTTTGCCGTACATTTATCGAGGCAACCATGTAAAAAATCTACTAGTAAAGGAGTCAATTTTTGGCCCACCGAAAAGTGAAACTATATAAATCAAATATATAAAAAAGTTTTAATGTATAAGCAAGATCTGTAAATAAATTACAGTAAATTCTAACAGAAATCATATAAAAGAGTAGAGAAACCATTTCCGTCCGTACTATAGCCGTAAGTCGATAGCCAACAATCTGTTTCTTCCTTCACAACGTTTCTACCAACATTCGTTCCGAATTATTATCAGTTCTATAATTAACAACTATTCTGTAAAAATGGAAAGGTGCACCCACGAAGTATTCATAGTTATTATGTAGTTCCACGGTAGTCTTTGATTAAATAAACTGGAAATGTTTTGATTTTCATTCTGACAGTAACGCATCAACGACAGCATCATTTTTGAATTCATCCCTTGGCCGTAGCTTTTCCTACGTATTCAGTGGCTATCTGACAGACAGACCTGCCTAACACTTTCGACGGTACTGAAGACAACTCGAAAACTCAAAAACCTCATTTTATATCCTATCACTTTTGTAATTGAATCGAGTGATTCTTGTTGTTTCAATAAAATGGAAAAAACGATGTCTGCATATATATCAATCTCCAAATTGCACCGTCAGATTTCAACGCAATATGTAACGCGTTTGCTCTTCGAAATTTCTACAGATATGCGTTAACTTGTGAGCGATTGGATTTTTCAAGAGGTTGATGTATATTAATATCCCAGCAAATAAAATATATTTGTACTGATTTTCTACCCGGAGTGCGATGTATAAGACATCGCACTAACTTCTATAATACGTATGTCCTTTATTAGGACCATAGCTGCTCGCGCCGTTCAAACATTTGCGATTATGGAAGCAATGCAAATAAATATTGTTGTTTTAATGTCTACACTTAATTTATTGGTATATTTTTGTAATAAACGATGTATTTTTTATATAATAAAGTACTTCAAACTCAAAATTGTTCGTATAACAATCAAGGTGTTTATAACTTAATTAGAAAAATGAGATCTATCAATTTTCTGCATTTTCGCAACACCACTCTTTTACATAATTAAATTATATTTTCTATGAATACACTCAAAGAGTGAAGAATGCTTTCGTATTTTCTAGCTCAGAAATGTATCGAACTGTACCATAATCATAGTAAACCGGATGTAGCTGGTGTAACTACATCTGAGTTCTTCGGGACATGGTCTCTAATGTATTGTTGGTCGAATTCCGATAGTTCATTGTATGTCACACTTGGGTTATATACAACTTCATCTATATTTGGTTCCGAAGCGGGCTTATTCATAGATTATGGGTTTTTCAGCTAATCACTATTTTATCAAAGTTTTTGGTCTTTGAACCTTTTTATATGTCTTTGAATATCCCTGACCAATATCATTTAGACGATTTCTCCACGTCTTTTGATACGGTTGGTGGTGTTCTAACATATACTTCTTGCCCTCTGTCCGATTTTGATAATTTCCTGGCCTTTCTGTAATAATATTTCTTTGCCTTTCTTCTTTTCATTCCCATCTTAAAAGTGATAAATGTCTGTACTTCAGGTTTCAGAAGTTGACAGTTAGTTGGTAGAAAATATTTTGTTATTGACATCAACTTTGAACAGGGCTCTCATCCATGTTAACTGTTAGTGTATTCTTTCAGTTTAATAAACTTACCTGGATTTCTTGATGACACTTTTTGCGGTTTTTACAGCTTTTCCGTTTCCCTGATTATGGTAAAGTGATGATTTTGTAAGCTTGAATTTCCATTCCCTAGAAAACTCAGAGAATTCTTCGCTACAAAACCGTTTCTATTATATGTAACAACTTTATTTGGAATTCCATGTCGACTGAAGTATTGTCTACATTTCTTTAATTATTGCCCCAGTTTTTAGATTTTAGTTGAATGAATTTTGAATAACAGTCGAGTAAAATTAAGTAATGTTTTCCTTTAATCTTAAATAGACCTACTCTTCCTTCTTAAATAAAACTTTCAAATTATACTTTTACAAACTCCTATTCACTGTAGTAATCTTTTAAGCGCCGTGAGTAATTTTTTCTTGAAAATGATATCTAGTGGCTTCCTGCATTAGAGATTCACTTAATCATGTTTTACTTGCATCAGATGGTAAAGTTACCTCTTTGGGTCATAATATCCTATGACAGAAAATTTTGTTACTATACTTTTGATAGGTTGAAATGCATTTTCCTGGTCTTTATTCCCATTGATCAATGTCGTCTCTTTCTTTGTTATTCTTCTGATAGATCTGCTGATGAATGACAACCTTGTAAAGAGAATTGTTCAAATATGTGACAAAAACCAAAAAACTTTTAATCTCCTGAACATCCTTTGGTTTTGGCGTTTTCACCACAGCTTTTATCTGATTCTTGTTTCAAACCAACTGGATTAAAAATGTGTCTTAAATACTTCACCTTTTTCATTCGCAGTTTGATTTTGCTTCACACGTTTGCCTCTCGTGTTCTTTAGAGTAATCCTTTTTAGTTCTAAACATGACCTTTCCTAGCTTCTTCTTCAGAGTTACCTCGTCCAATGATTAGTATATCATATGCAATGATTGATATTCCCTCCGTCTCTTCAAATATATAATGTTTTGTACTCCTCTGATACTCCTCTGACAGTGTACACGGTCCAAAAAGTAAACGAAGAAATTCATATTTTCCAAAGAGTGTCTAAAATGTATTTTTATCTGTACATTCGTCACTCAGCTTGACATCCACTGCAAAATCCATCTTTAGTATTCCAAACTAAAAATGAATTTTGGAATGTCAAACTACACAACAGAAAATATCGCTAAATTGGTATTGTGTGTCACAAGCAGAGACTCTGCCACTATACTCCGGATTCCAACTCCTCAATCTTAATGATGTGAGGAGTACTACGTGCTTAAATCGTGAGACTTGAGGATTTTCTGTTTTTAAATTAGTATTATGAAGGTCTTAAGAAAAAACTTGGTCAATGAACTCCGAGTTCCAACTCCTCAGTTCTGTTGATTCAGAGGTCCTGCCAACCTAAACCGTGAGATTTACAATTTCTCATATATGTATATATAATCAGAAATTGAAATTCAAAGTTCAAATGTAGAGTACGTGTATAGCATGTTTGGCATGTTTTGTACATGCTAATTCGTATGTCTGGCGTTAATCAACCAATTGGAATGATTCTTGGTTTATTTGAAGGGTCCTAGGATGGTATTATAAAAAAATGGATAGAATATGACCGTGTAAATTGAAGGTACACCATAGAATTCCTCAACAACATACAGCGCAGGTGCCATGATAGAGTTTGTATGATATAGGTCTAATGATAATTTAGTAACAAAGTCTTTGAATTTTTGATGTGACAAAGAGTGGCATAAATTTTCCCCTTAGCAAAATCAGGGCACAATGATGATGCGGTGACAATAACTTTTCACTAACGAGATGTAAACTAATCTAATATGGGCTCGTTTTACTTGTATTGACGTAAGCAAGAAAATAACAAAGCAAATAAATAGATACATCCTCGTACAAATGCAAGATGCAACTAATGTATTAGTTGATAGATAAATAAGTAAGTAAGTAAGTACAGGTATAAACAAATCCATGAATTAACTAAACATTAGTGCGTAGGCAGGTAGGTAATTAAGCATATATAGGTATATACAAAGACATAGACCAACTAGAATGTTAGTAGACGGATATATACCTAGTTTTTAAAGGTACATAAAGGCTTGAAGCACTGACTGCGGTGAAGCCAAAAGTGGGAACTGATCTATATATCCATATACATGTATATGTACACATGTGTGTATGCATAGATACATATGAATATATTTAGGTTCATTAAGTGCTTCAAACGTCTGTTTCGATTTCAATAAATTAGATATAATTGATATTGAATTTATCGAAAATTTGTAACATTTTTAGTATCAAAGTCACTAAAAATAGAGAAAAAGAATATTTTTGTAAAAAAATTTAACCGATTTCAAATAACCGCCGAATAACAAGGACACTGAAAGTATAAAATAGTGAAAATACGAGTACTCAATCGGAACTTTTGCGGTACAATATAGTTTCTGAACATAAATAAATTTTCAAAATACTGCTGCTGGAGTCGGTGTCAAGTGAAATGTATGAACCGTGTGTGTGGATGTAGGTACATATATTTGAGAAAGGAGAGAAGGGTCGACTTATACCGCAAACATTTCAACTGAGTGCTCGTACTTTCGTTGTCTTATAATGTTCAGTGCGCTTCTTATTCGGTGGTAATTTGCAGTCGGTTAATTTTTTGTAAGAACGTTTTATTACTCGCAATAGTTGAATTTCGTCGATTTGCGAAGTCCATAAGCTTTATTTAGATTAATTCTGACACTATCTTTGATATTGCTGTCATTTTATACATAATAACCAAACGTAAGTCAATTAAAAACCCCTTTATTTTTTATATTCTCTTAAAAGTCATATGGCTAGTGTACTACGCTTAAATACCGATCGTTGTCACTACAACTACACGAATTGCATTATTCTTTTTTATAATTATCTAATAGAAGGGCTGTAAATAATAATTTTGGTAAAAGATTCAATTGTGATAAGAGCCTAGCTGATTGCTATACGATAATTGTTTATATAAAAATCGTCTAACTCAGGAACTGGATCTATGTAAAAAAAAAACCTTAACAACAATGTTTTCATCAAGCCAGAACCAGGATTGTCGAATTGCATATTTTGTTGCAGAAATAATGACCGATCAAAATAGAAATGTCAAAAACTTATTATAAAATATTTAAAAAAAATAAACTGTATTTTAAAAATGGGTGTCTGGTCCAGGTATGCAAACAGATACTATATCACTACTTATCAGTATTATCAAGTACTTATCTCTATTATATTGAGTATATGCACTGTATTATATTGAGTATATATCATCAGTATTATCAGGTACTTATCTGTATTATATTGAGTATATAACACAAAATATGAACAGGTATAAAAGGTCATTCAGATACACGTGCGGTTTCGAAAACGAAAATAGAATTGTGGGCTACTATTTCCACGTAGCTACATTAATTTTCTTATTACTTGTCACGTGGTCGTCATAAAGCTAAATTAAGCCAGTCCAAATACTGGCCCGCATATTCGTTCAAACGAGTGTAACTACGACTATTAAGGAAAACAGTGATGATGATTAAGCTTTGATTATAAATTATTTTTCCGTTCCTATTGTCTAGTTTACGTCACTTAGATGGCTAAAGTTTATTCATACTTCGAACCTTCTGCAATGTTTACACGTACTTGCTAACTAATGGATGATTATAGTATGGTAGGTGTTATTTTTAGAATTAGTATGAAAACCCGATCCGAAAATATATACTTATTTTTTACCAATTAAAAACCAGAGAAAACTCGGAAAGCACGTCTACAGTAATACAACACTTACAAATATCTAACTGAATGTCTGATAAATATTTAAAAATATGAATCTATATTTAGTATATTGTAAGTATCTAACAGTTAAAATTTCATTAAAATATTTCAAATATGTTCGTCGAAAATTTATTTTAATGTTAATTATTTTTCTCCTCATATTTTTGTTGTCAATGAGGGTAGAAACAAAAATGTTTTAAACAAAGAACAATAAGAACAAGTACATAATTGCTGGAGCACTTCTCATAACCTTAAGCGACTATATTCTTTGTTCCTTTTTGTGGTCTATAAACCTTACTTTAAAAACGACCAAATTCATGCACAAAGCAAGATCTTCTAAAATTATCGATCCGAATTAACCGAAATAATTTTCTTTCAGTGTTTTAATCAAAACCTAGTTTAAATCAACGTTGAAGATAAGAGTCCCAGAGCATATAACGAAACGTTAATGTCTCTCTATGAAGGCTAACTATACTTGCAAAATTTCATTCGCATCGATTTCGGACTAAAAAACTGTGAAGCTGTCACGGCGAACGAACATGAGAAAATCAAGAAAAAGGGACCTATAAGAGGCCCTTATAGGTCTCTTTTTTCACTACGGAACCCTAAAAACTACTTATCCGATTAAGACGAGTGTACAGTCCCGTGAGTCATGCACAAATATATTATGATGATTTCTTTTTTCACTAAGGGCTGAATAGTGAAGAAATAAGTGGAGCGTTTAGGAGAAAAGCAACTATTTTCTAACAAGTACACCCACCCGCACACGGTCCGTCACACCGAAATTGTTTATGCGGTTATTTAATAATCAATGGAATTTTTTTTTAACTGACTTGATGTTTATATATAATAGAGGACTTATTTATGTAAATAAAATAAAAAAGTAATGTTTATTAATATTTTTTAGTAATTACAGCCTTTTGTTGTCGCCTCTTGAAATAATAATTGTTTTCTTAGGTCTTATCAAAACTCAAATGAAATGACTTGAGCAATATTTTAAACAAAAATATTTTTACTCGATATGGAGTTACCGGATCATCTAGTTTACACATTTGTAAAATGAGGACTATTTAGTTTACAAATTTGTAAAATGAGTACTATTTAGTTTACAAATTTGTAAAATCCTTATCCCCAGAATTATCGGCAGACTTAGATTCGAATTCCGCCTTGTGACATGGGGCTTTATGAGATCATTTAAAACGACCTCCAAAAATTCACTTGATTCTTTGGCTTGTCTTGCTTTTTCCTTCAAACCGTGCGTAATATCTTAGAAAGCTACATAGAGACTGAAGGGGTAATGCTACTGGGTAGTGAAAAATGAAGTCAAATATGATTCGCCGGTCTGACAGACCAATGCGCCGTTATAGGAAAGTTAAACTTATCGTAAAAACATCAAAAATGTATGAAAATTATATACAGGAAATTGATAGGAAATGAAAAGATAACAAATGTGGTCAGTGACTGCAGATGCCTAACACTAATAGAGAAACTAAAATATTTTTACGTGTGAGTATTAAAGTTTTTTATTTATTTAACAAATTTGTCTTAATGAAATCTAGTTTTTAAGAAAAATTTTATCAAATTGGAAATTAATCTGACAGATTAATTTCTAAAATTATCGTTTGTATTTCATGATTAATATGGTAATAATAGAATAAATCGTTGTGTTAATAAAAATTTAAGCTCTACTTGGGTGATTTTACCTTATATTAATTATACACAAACAATTTTTTTCAGTTACTGATTAAACTAATGATGACACATTAAAATAACATACAAAAACTATGCATATATTTGACGATATCATTCAAGAGTATGCCACAGAATTTAGTCTATTTTAGGCAATTTGCCTATATGACGTAAATAATCTCTGTTATTATATTCATTTCAGATAATGTAGGTAACACCGAGTATGTTCTAAATATTTTGGGTTGAATACTAAAGAAACAACAAACGTTATTCATGTTTAAATTATTTCAACCGATATACTTCATAGTTCAATGTGTAAGAAGAGGAAAGCCCATGATAAAATTGAAAACTCAAGTTTATTGGTATTGTTTAGGATAATATCCCGCAGTCTTCAGGATGAAAAATAGTGCAATTATGGTTCAGTTGCATTTTGTCACTTCTGTTCAATTAACAAAGATTGTCAAAGAATCCATTTCTTTCTCATCTCAGTTTAAACAATGTTTATCTTGTCTTGACGTAAGTAAGAAAGTATCAAAGTAAATAGATAGGTAAGTATATACAGGTACATACAAAGGCACGGGGCAGCTAAGATATTAGTAGGTAGGGATATAAGTATGTATACTTATAAAAAATGCATGAAGCTATTAAAACATTATTAAGTTGGTAGGTATGTAAGTATACACGGGTATATACAAAATACATCAAGCGACTAGAATAATACTAGGCAAGTAAGTACAGATATACGAGTATATAAAAGTTATGAGGCACTGACTACCGTGAAACCAAAAGAGGGAATGTAGTTTATGTGTATATCCGATTATATGCGTATGTTTATACAGATATATATGGAAGCAACTTGTAGATATATAAGAATATATTTATGTTCATTAAACACCGTAACTATCTGTTTCAATTCCAATAAACGAGATACTATCAAATTCTTAGCAATATCAAATTCTGGGTAAAATATTTTTTTTTAATTTTTAATGCCAATATTATTCACATTGCCATTAAAAATTAAAAATAAACTTTTTACGAAAAAGGTATACCGACTTCCATCTCTAGCAGAGCAGTATTCTTCAAATTTGCTTATATTCAGAAACGATACAACAACAGTTTTAAATAAATCGAATTTTCATATTTTTATTCTTTTTCGTGCGCTTCTTAATAGGTTGTTATTTGAAGTCAGTTCAATTTTTTTGTTAAAATGTCTACTTATTTTGATACTATTTTCTGAAGACATTTCACATTTGCATTTTGGATATTTTCAATTCTATTTTCCCCGTCTTTGTTGCTCTTTTTTGTTTCAGATTGACCAATTTATTTGAGAAATTATTTTCTTTTTATAAACTTATAGCACTGTCAATTCTCTTATTCTTAGTTTTGTCCCCTTCTCTCCTTAGTTGTCTCTTCTTATCAACTTCAAGCCTAGGTATCCATTTACTTTTTTTGTAATTTTTCTGCAGCAGGAGTTCTCGCTTCAATTGTTTTTTTTTTAATTTATCGAATGGTTTTGTCATAAGTAGCAAGAAAGTAAGGTAGCTTGGATCAGTAAAACAAAAATATTAGTTAACGAGACTCAAGAAAACATTTCTAAGGAAGACTCTGGAGATGAAATATAGAGAGTATATTATATTATTCGTTAAAGTGAAATTAAAAACTACAATATTAGACGTACATATTGTTGGGACGTTAAAACTAACTTTGGTAAATTGAAGGCTAATTAGGTTTAATTTTAATGATCTCGCAAAATTTTACTATTGGCCGTGATTGTTGATAACGTCAAAATAGTCAGTTTAAAGAGACTCTAACGCTTATTAAGATTTTTGGAGTAGCTTATTGTATGCCAGCAACGACAGTTACAGAATTATTAACGTTCATATACGTCGATACGTTAATATTTCTTACTTCAGTTTCTCACAACATTTCTTCCGATGACTAATGTGTCGAATATGTCTGTACAAGATTGAGTATCGCCAGTACCGACGTGTTCAAGTTCGAGTAATGATGGCTGAAATGATATAATTTATGGTCGCCCTCTTCACATATTAACATTTTAGTATCCTTTTGTATCATTGAAACAATTCTTAGCTAGAGGGGAAACCGGAAGTCGAAAATTTGTCAGCATCCTCAATGACTGAGGCGGCGTCGATAGGTATGTTTGTTCTGTGCCGCCATGTTTTTTCTCGCTGCTGCTATATGTATACGCATGGTATTATTTACTGTATGAAAGAGTGTATACTGGAAATTCTTGTGTTCGTATGTTTTCTCAGGAAAACTTGTATTTTTAATAAATCTATTTCAGAAGTATTTTTATATTAATTTAGATGCCAATAAATTATATTTTGACTATTTGGTACATTACGTTGTTAAAAATGGTGTGCTGTCACTCCACTCTGAAAAATTAGGAAAGAACTCACATTTTTCAAATTTCAAAATATGAAACTCGATAAGTATTATTTTGTCATACCAAATAATATCAATATGTATTTTAAATTCCGGTAACGCGGACATTTAAGCCTTTATAACTACAAATTATAACGCAATTTTGTATTGTTTTGTAGAGCAGTCGAATACAAACAGCACAATTACTGAGTATGCGAGAAGCATTTTATAATTAAACATTTTAAAACTAAATTAGGCAATTGTTACCAGTGAATGCAAATACCAGTCAAAATTTGCCATCATGAACCTAAGACGATACAAGACAGGGTTGGAGCCAGACAAGTTAGCAGGAATAAATAAATACTATATATAAGGTAACTTATATTTTTCTAATACAATCATTAAAATGATTCATTACCTAGATGGAATTTGAACTTAAACTCTGGAAATTACACTAAACCAGCAGAACCTTTAGATTAAGTATATATAAACTAATGATGCACTGATTGTAATTTAATTGCGTTCTTAATATCAGGCTTATAAATAAATATCTTCACTTTATTTAATTTGTTTTGATAATTATAAACTAACTACCGATAATATAACACTAACCACTTCACTAATTATAAATCATGTACATTATCATTTTCTATTTTAATGACAACTAATACGACTAGCGTGAGATAAATATATGTACCTGATGTTAGTCGTTTAATGTCCGGAGTTGCCAGATAACGTGAAGACAGTAACATTAATTTTATTGCATGTCAATTATAATCATCACTGATTTATATCCAAATATTACATGTATTTATGAATTGTTTATGGTTATACGCTTTACCAGAGTTAGCGTTTCGATAAGAGTCAACCAAAAAAACTGAAGAGTTCCAAGTTTGTTAAGAAGATACGGGCACTGACCAAGATTGCTGAATTGCTTGCAAATTGCAATTTTACCATTATATATATATATATATATATATATATATATATATATATGTACATATATATATTTTGGTAAAATTGCAATTTGCAAGCAATTATATATATATATATATATATATATATATATATATATATATATATACATATATATATCTGACTAATTACATGTCTCTGAAGCTAAAGTATGCAGCATAAATTTTCAATGATTCTGTGTGTACAGCAATGTATTTCCCGAGGTTACAATTACAATTAATAATGTACAAAAATTGTTGCAATAGCATGATATTAGCTATTGCTTAAAGTTCCAATATGTGAAATGCTAAAATTTTGAAATTATTATTTGTAAATATAAAATTTAAGAAGTTTATTAACTCCATTTGTATCAATTTAACACAAAATATTGCGATTGGACCAAAAATATTGAATTAGTTAAAATAATAACTCATTTTCTTGCAAATGTTATTAAGCAAAATTTTTGTGAACACTGGTGGATTTCACTAATAAAATATATACTGTAGTAATTGCACTTGGATTGAAAGCTTTACCAAAATTTGGAAATAAATTTCTTCCATTGAGACACGCCAAGAAATATAGGTACACCACAGAATATGCAATAAAATCCATATATATATTTTATCCTTGAGTATGTATTTTTTTATTTTCACCTCTGCAATAGAGGTCATCCATATGCTATTAATGACCCAGCGTTGCAAGCTTCCAGATTATAATCTACCTGAACAGCATTAAAGTCAGATAAACTTTGAAGAATACTTTTAAGTCTCTTGAGAATTCAATATATTTTTGAAATAATTACCTATTAGAATACTATAATTGTAAAATGTCAGATGATGTTTTTTTGTTTTTTTTAAAGTTCGAATAAAAAAATTGTGAAATTGAAAATATTTTTTAATATATTTTAACAGGCTTTCAAATTTAATGCATTTGAGTTCAATGTTGTATCATAATGCCATCTATGCGTGATAATTATTCCTAGACAGCGCAATTTACCTTGACATAATTGAAGCGCCACCTGGTGAGTCGACTTCTTATCGACCACTTTTTTAATATGGGTATTCTATGTTCTGTGCTTTAGCATACGTCGATAGCTTTAGCACCTTGCTTGTTGCAACTAGATAACAGGATTATTTTTTTCGCTTTTGGCACAGTTTTATTTATATTTGTATAATATTGGAAACACATATTATGTAATCGACATTAAGAGACCACAAGATTTAAGCCCGTTAATTGGACCAATTTTCCCATTAAAATCTTTAAACTTTCTTGAAATAATTGACAGAAATTAGGTTTTTTACGGTGGATTAACGTTCTTGTATTGAATATACGGTGGATTACAGTTCTGTCAGCATTTTTCCAATAACTTTTGAGAGGTCCAAATATCCTCATGTCCGCAGTTTGTGAGATATATATATATATATATATATATATATATATATATATATATATATAGTTTTACGAGGGAATGCAAATAAAACTATGGCCATTTGTTCAAACATTGCTCTCAGTTTGAAACACGTCATAAAGTAATCGATACAGGTTTTTCTTTGTATAATTACGCACAATATTAAAAAAACACATCACCTTCATCCAACCACTTTCGCACTAACCCATGCCATACTATCAACAACAACCTTGATTCGATTACGATAGGGAAAACGACTAGGTAATGGTGGGTATAGTCGACCAAATGCACGACACATCACCAAAATCGTAAAGTTAACCTTTGATTTCCAAATTTTATTCGATATCAATTACGACAATCTTGAGAACTTAAGACATTCCATTTTAAGACATATCAAAAATCTGCTTCCATGAATATTAAAAATTTTATCAGAACCGTTTAAATCATTATTATTTATGTTAACATAAATACGTTTGAAGTCGTTTAACGCAAGCTTAATAGATTATTAATTATTGTTATGGTCTTTATTTATAGATTCGGTTGATCATAGCGATATTATAGAATGTTGTTTTAAAATACTTTTGTGCCATGTTTGATAAGTTTATCTTCTTTTGACATGGTGGTCGGCGTTAGTGGCGAATACCTGCGGGGCTAAATATATGGAATGCATCTAGACAGCTCGGACGCGGCACCGTGTCGCTGGCACTCAACGTGTTAAGAAATGGGTTTAATTGATTGTTAACTTTAATAATTTTTTGCAGCGTATATACTGTTTTTACTGGAAAACTACATTTAGCAATTGCGATGAACCGCTCCTTCATTTCTCAAAATTGGATCTGGCCATGTAGTTTCCATTTCGTCATTAATTTTTCAACTAAGCTTATTCTGTATGCTGATCTTGGGACCTGCACGCTCGCATCTCGGATATCTAAAAGAGTTTTGAGGAAGATTCCTCTGAATGAGCAAAACATTTAATATCGGTGAATACCAGATTTCTATAGATAAATAGTAGGTATTTAGTATTATACAGGTGTCACGTAATGAGTGGATCGACGAGATGTCGGTGATAGAGGGGGTTATTATACATACGAAACAATAAAATTTATTATCCTAGGCCTAATACTTTTAGAGAAATGATTTTTTAAATTTTTTATAATTTTTGTCACTGCAGATGAAAAAAAAATTATTTATCAGGTATTATTACTATTTCTGCTTTTTTATTATCCAAGATCTTTAAGAGAACATTCGTCTTCCTAATTAAAATGTTATTCATTTGTTATTATTGGCAACATAAAAATTAAACGCTGAAACATGTGCATTGTTTCAATTACAAAACATGACAAGTGATTTTTGAACAATGCTAATGTAAAAAAATGTATGGCAACCTTGTAGAACTTTATTTCAAAAACATCTACAATTCACACAAATTCCAAAAAGGTATAATTTTCTGGTACTAAGTCATTTCATATATTTTGTATTCCTAAACCCACACCATTGATAATTGTTTCGGTCACGGTAAAACAAAACAAGTGTAGTATTTATGATCATGCCGCATTTATTATGTTTTTTTTATTACAGTAAATGCTCAAAATGCCTTCCCCTAGCTCTTAAAATACCAGCATATTTACATAGAAGTGTATATATATATATATATATATATATATATATATATATATATATATATATATTTATATATAAATATTAACCGCTGACATTTCATATCACAGCTCTCTTACTAATTTTATCACAATTTTGCGTACGAGATATCCGTATGATGTTTGATTGCAAACTGAACTCGAATATTACCATAACTTGTGGTTGTTTCTTTTTGTAGTATCTATTTGTAAGTGTACTCTAGTCTTTCCAAATTCAGATTAAATTTAATTTCTCAGTATTTGCAACCCAAGAGGTCGTTTAATTAGTTGAAAAAAGGAACTGGTCGGAAAAAAGCGCAATGACCCCGCAAAAAAGAAATGGACCAGGTACAGGGTCCATCTTGTAACTTGGCAACAGTTCTTTTTTCAAAATAATATTTACTATATTTTTGAATTTTCTTTTATATGTTATGTAACACTTATGTAATGCATTAATAGTGATTGTCCATACATTTAGTCATTTTGATTTCTTGTAGTTTTTTAAAGGCTACAGATATAAAAGATTGACTAATTCCAGCCGAAAAAGTAACATTAGGAATAGACTTATATTACTTCGTAAAGGCCCATAGTAACCGAAAAAATGTCACACTAGAAACGGTGCTAAATGGTGGTATTAGCAGCATTTCGTATCAGTTGATATTTTGATTCTCGTGAGTATGTTTATCCTGAAAACAATCAAAAAATGCCAGATTGTGTAGTAAAAATGTTTAAATTACATTTCGAGAATTTAAAAAAATATTTATATATGTTACCTTCGGTTAATAATCGTTTCTTATACATATTTTTTGTTATTTATTGAAAAAATAGTTGTATTTTCTGTAACTATATGAATTTCAAGTTTGTGATTTGTAAGGACGTATTTTCACATATTATTTTAATTTTTCTTTGCTTTACTTTTTGAAAATATAATAATGAGTACGGTGTCGGAAAAACTAGGTGTGTCCATCTGTCTGTTACTTCAGTAACTCAAACATTTCTAAGTAAATAAGCATAAAAAATGTTCAGGTTTGAGTCATTTAGTGATTACATATAGATAACGCATATAATTTTTGACAAAGCCTATACATGAAGGGGACACATATTTGTACACACGCGCGCTCGAAGAGCGTTAATATATTGCTTTTCGTCAGTAAAGAGAATTGACAAATCTTCTAGATAGTTCCTTCCAATTAATAATTATCTATACATATAACAATATTGTAACCGAGTGAATTCTGTACATGGAAAATATTTTATTACATACGTACAAATTGAAAACCATTTTTTTTAAGTTAGTTAATAAATAATAAAATATGATAACGCCACGATAACATTACATGTATGGTCACGTATAGTTGACCATGTGACTGACGAAGTAGTTTCGTTAAATCGCAATAGATGGCGCATATGAATTTGTGTTGTCATTTTCGATTTGGTTTATGTTCCTTTGGCCGTATCTTGACATTTAGTTCGCACAATTGCTTGATATTAAGACTTTATTATAAAAAAATTCACCAGTTCGAGCAACATAACTAAAAAAAACAATAAAAACTTGGTAGTCACATACAAACATATTGAATGAACGTTTCTATTTTACAAACTTATCTGCTTTTTACCTACAAGTAAAGAAATATATAGAGACGTAATGTGCATGAATCTATCAAGTCGAAAAGCGTACCCATGTATACAGCGCCACCTATCTGAAGTTATTACACTAAAGGTGCCATCTTGCTCTGGTTGCAATACATACGTATTTTGTTATCTTGCTCGCACCCTCACGCCATTATATATATACTGCCACATTCATATTCATATTATACAAATTTGCGAAGCACGCCATGTCAATTTGACTTTTATTTCAGCATACATAGATGTGAAATTACAGTGCGAAGTGTATACGTAAAGGTAGGCACGTACTGAAATTATTTGTTATAATTAAATTTTTGCTGGTTAATACTTACACTCATTTTTTGTTTAATCCTTAATCAACCAATCCGTGGAATTTAGATAATTTTAAATCGTTTTCGCATAATTCTATAGCTTTTGCTACGCTATTGAGTGGCTAACTTAACTTTCATTATTTGGTTTCGGAATCCTAGATGCTGTTTAGTTAGTTTATTAGAGAAATGTAATCCCAAAGATTCTTGCAAATTATGTAATTCTCGAAGAAACCGCCATTGTATTATATTACCATCACCGTCAATTAAATTTTTTTACATTCATAGGTGTTTCTAATAAGTTTAACCATATGACACGGGTCTAAAAGTATCACGAAATTTTTATCGTTTGAAGGGTGTTTAAAAGAAGTTTTTAGATTGTTCGTGTCTTCCAACTAGCAAGCTAATTCTTTCGCCGCTGCTAAATTAGAACTACATCCGTCAAATGTTAAGGATACGACTTCCGTGTCAACTTCAACAAATTTTTCTAAACATATTTTCATTAAATTAGCTTTTCTCTTACCTGATAAACCGGTTATGAAAAAATATCCCAATGGCAATTTCCAATTATCATTACTAGGTACTAACATTAAAACAAAAGCCTGTTTAGCTATCTCGTTGGTAGCTTCACCATACGTCACCAAGCCTTCAAAAATTTTACCGTTAAATAATTTTTGGTGTCTTAGACCTATTTCATCTACAATAAGAGAGCAAAAAATTTTCAATTTACTCTTTTGAGATTTTTTTGAAGAGCAGAGAATGCTCCACTAGTGAATCCCGAATTAACGTCAATACTTTGGTACCATGTAATTAAAATGGATGGATGGGGTAAACATTTATCAAAAACTGACCTTGCGTAATTATAGCCTGTGGGAGAATAGTAATTTAATGATAACACAAATTTCCTTGAAACCAGTGAAAATTTAACACTGGTTCGATTTATCTTTTTATTTAAACACATTCTATTTATAATTTCAGTGGTAACAACATTTTTGTTTAGAGCTGGGCAAATATCACTATTTATAAATCTATTTCTTTTTAAATTTTTAGTTAATTCTTTTAGAGATATGTATTTTTCATAATTTTTTTATTGTCCTTTCGCATTTTCTTTAATTTTGCTAACCTGTTTGCTCTTATTTGTGTTATACTTTTAACTTTTTTTTAAATATTTCTTTCCTAGGTGTATATAATGCAGATTCTAAAGTTGATGATGGCACGTTGGTAATTGGGGTGGTTGGTAATTGAGTTGGGGCTATCAACAGTGTGGCTAAATGAGTGGCGGTCGTGTGTACTGAAATGGTCGGTGGAGTCCCCATATGTGGTTAAATTAGTAAGCGGTTGTGTGTCCTGAAGTGGTGTGTCCTGAAGTGGTATGTCCTGAAAACAGTTCATACTTTTTTAATTTCTGAAGATCAAAGTAACTGGTTAGACAATTACTTTGATCTTCAGATATTAAAAAAGTACAACGGGAGTCACAGTTTAAGAAAATGTTACTCACGGTGAATAAGGATGGGACTGCTGTCTTGTTAATTTTGAGTTATCATTTTGGTGTTGTAAAAATCGTCATCTTTAAAATGTAATGAACACAAAACGGAAAATTTTGAAGGCCGCCAATTATTATTTGTTTTGTGCGAAATTATATTTATTCATTTAATATTTTGAGGAATTCTGCAAATAATTATTAAAAAAATAACATTTTATACATAAAACAAATACATACACATAAAACAATTTATAAAATTTTTTTACGAACGCTATATAATCAAAGATAAAGACACAAAAAGTTAGTAATCATTCTTTAAAGCATATATGCTTCAGTACGTGCTTTACCTTTATATTTAGTTACGACGTGCGATGTCCGTTTATCATTAATTTCAAATTGATTTAAACTTAAACAAAATAATTTTCTAACCTGTGAAATGTAATCCCATTTGACCTATTATGTTTATGGGATGCACTTAAACAATTTTTTTATAATACAGGATGGTATTTTAACGTGTTTGTCGATTTAGAAAATAAAATCTACGCTGCGTTGTCTGTCGTCAGGCGTCTAGCAACAGACTGATTGAAGCGCGGCATAATTTTAGCGGGGTCGCTTTTGTGTCTACATATCAAGATGAACTTAACTAGCTTTAATCATTAAAATAATATACTAATACTTTCAATAGTAATACGAATTCCCATTAAATAAATTGTTAACTCTCTTTTTACTTTTTAATGTATAAACTCTAAGATTTTTTAATATCGATTCATTTATTTAACTCGACATTTACATTATGGTATAAGTAATGTGAAAAATATCAATATTCTATATATTACAGTTTTATTCTATATCTTAGTAACACAAAATTATTGCCTATTTGAATTTAACAATTTATTAAATGAATAAAATATACTCACTATGGAAATTTTACTTTACTTAGAGAAAAAATTCCGTTATTGTGCCAATTACACCAGTTTTGTGCTAGTAAATGTAATATTTTTATAATATATTTAATAAATTTTTTTAAACTATTTCAAAGAAATTGAAACTATGTACTGAATATAAAAAAATAAAAAGGATAGGCTATGTTCTGTATTCTACTTAATTTATCATATACATTCTGTTTAATATCCCCAAAGTAAATTTCGACAACACTTAATAAAGAGTCAAATACAAAAAGTAGAGTATAACAATATCGTAATTATTCCTGTAAACATTCTAAAAACTAAAATCTAACCTTATATGTATTAAATCAATTATATTATTTTTTTTAAATTATTGTCGAAATAATCTTTTATTAATTGTTCGTAGCTATTGTATATATCAGCGTTATTACTAAAAATCTCATTTTCACAATTCTTTGTTTTAATCACAAGCTTACGCGCGACCTTTATACACATGCAGTATTTGGTAAAAATTTGGCAAATTTTGAAGCGGATGCAATATACATATCAGTGGTACAGAGAACAATTCCTGTAGGAACTTGTAATTCGGAGCTATTCTTAAATATTGCCAAACAACTTTGCATCCATACTAAATCTGTTCCATTTCTTTTTCAAGTTTTGATTCAACAATTACCTTTTAACAAATATTCTCTAAATTACTTAAACATTCCAATGACTCATAAAACAAAATTTAATCTCTCTTCATCCAATTTTTGTCCACTTTTTGTTGTGGTTGTTTTTCCATCTCCAACTGCAAATAAAAGAATGATTATTTAACCAACAACGTACATATTGTACATATTTTTGTATTATTGTAAATTCATAAATGAATTCTTTTTTGGTTTTTAATAATTGCTTCATCATAATTACATACTGTATAGAAAGTTTTTCTCTTAATACGAACAAATGTAAGAAATACAACAAAATTTGAATTAAAAGTGAAAATATTACAGGTATAACCAAATGTAAAATTGTACCATAAAAAATGTGCAATTTGACAAGCTATTTCAAATAAAGTCAATGATTTATCTTTATCTTTGATTATATAGCGTTCGTTCTCTCTAGAGAGAATCTTTGCCAATGTCAAGTGTGGAAAAAAGGATGTGATGCATGCAACACTGATTAAATCATATTTCGGATATTTGTCATTGCTGCTTGTTAACAAAAGAATAAACTATACAATAAAACAAAAACTAAATAAGTTGGCTACAATTAAAAAAATGACATTATAATATACAGAAAGTACAAAATAAGTATATACAAATATACAAATATAAAAAAAATAAACATAAATATAAATATAAAAAATTCTATATTTTGATGTCGTTTTTTCTTATGAACTGAAGGATTAATCCTAAAATGGATTTGTTGGCAATAAATAAAAGTGATCTTATGTTGATGGGCAATTGAATTTCATATTTTAATAATTTAGAAATAAATGAAGGAAATCTATTATTCAATGGACATGAAAAAATGAGATGAATTAAATCGCCTTCTCCAAACCCACAATCGCAAATTGGAGACTCTCTGACCCGCAGTCTAGCCAAATGAGTAGGAATAGAACAATGACCCAAACGCATGCGAGGTACCACAGAGGATTCCTTTAGAAAGTAAATGTTGAAAACCAAGGTTTTGTGGGTATAAAAAGTTGGATCTGGAAATATCCCGCACCTGTAATCTGGAATGATCTTTCCCACGCCCTCTGCCAGTCAGATGTCATCCAGAAACGAGTCATGGGAAGAAGATCCTCAATGAAATTAATAGTGAAACATGAATATCACGGCGGCAGACCGAGCTTTTGCGTCGACTATTTCATTACCTACTATGCCCCAGTGACTAGGGATCCCTGCAAGAACGACATCGGATCCTGATCTCCCCAAATCAAGCGTAAGTTGCTTGATCTGGAGAATCAGGAAACCGTAGTTTGAAGAAAATGGATTAGCGAGAAGGGACTGTAAACAACTTAAGGATTCAGAGAAGATAATGAGCCTGCGAATCTTTTTGAGTATAGCATAATTCAAGGCCTCCACAATAACACGGCATTCCCCGGAGAATACCGAACACTCCTTAGGAAGGCGAAAGTAAGCTGAATGGGCGGTGGAAGGAGAATAAAATGACGCTCCGACATAGCCATCTCTACCGGTTTTTGATGCATCTGTGTATATTCGCGTCCAATCCATCCAAAAAGAATTCAAGATAGAATTTAACAGCGAATTAGCATTTTTGGACTCCTTATCAACTCCAAAACACAAATTTATATTTGGCCTGTGAAATACCGAGTCAAATGGGAAACTATAGAGGGGAGAAGAATTTTGATAAACGGGGTTAATTAGGGATTTGAATCTTTGGAAGCTAACGATAAGAAGAGGTCGGGACTTAGAACGCCAAAAAGGAGTATGCTCAATAAACCTAGAGAGGAGGGTGAGTTTTGGAAAAATAGGGTGAGCAGAAAATCTAGCCGCCTTTAATAAATAACGATCAGCTAGGTATTGTCGCCGGAGATTTAAAGGAGGATCAACACATTCTACTTGTAGGGCATTTATGGGACCGGATTTCATAGCACCCGCTATGATCCTCAGAGCTTGAGACTGAATGCGGGTCAATTTAGTGGCATTGGATTTGGAAATAGGATCAAGTAGAAATGAACCATATTCTAGATGACTACGGACTAGAGCGTTATATATTAACTTTAATGTGGAAGGGTGAGAGCCCCACCACACTCCAGAAAGAGCGCGGAGGATATTCATATTAGCCTGGCATTGGGAGATGACATATTCGATATGAATGTTCCAGGATAATTTTGAGTCTAGGAACATAGCTAAAAATTTGGTATTGGAAAGAACAGAGGTCAAAGAGGAATTATAAGAAATAGATAACGGAGGAGTAATTATCCTTCTTGAGAAGACCACGACAGCGCTTTTGGAAGAGGATGAATCCATACCATGAGAGTTAACCAATTTATTTAGTAACTAATTAACCCAATTCCCATGTACAGATTTGGGAAGATCAGGCTGAAAAATAGACCGAAAGCGTTTTATATTAGACCAGACGACACGAGAGGGAGTAAAAGGAGAGAGGGATTGACAGAATTTCTTCCAGCCTTCCCTCTTTTTTTTAAGGAGAATTCGTTTAGTCTGAGCTTGGGTCTTTCGAAACAAGAGGAAGTTTGCTTCCGACATATTAGATTCATATATCGCTTCAGCCTCTTTGCGGGTTTTAACCGCTGCGGAACAGTCTCCATCCCAGCAGGGGGAGAGGATCGGAAGTGGTGGTTAAATCTTTTAAGTGGGATAAATTTCCGAGCGGATAGGTCTATAGCCCTTACAAATTGGTCATAGCAAATGTCAATGCTATCCAAGTCCACTGGAGGGAGGGAATCCACTTTGACACTGAGAAAGGTACGGAATCCCACCCAATCTGCCCTATGTAGGTTGTATTTTTGAAAAGGAGGAATTTTTTCAATATGTAAATTTAAATGAGGGAAAGAAATCAAAATGGGAAAATGGTCGCTCCCAAAAGACTCAGAAAGAATATTCCAGGAAACCAAAGATGCCAAGGATGAAGAGCAGAGAGAGAGATATCTACTGAGCTCGGGTTCTGAAATGGGACAGGAACTTATGTTGGAGAACCATAATTTAGTAAACACAGGCCAAAATCGTCCTGGAGTTCCACCAAGGAGACCCCAAGAGGGTTGCTTTGGGTGGAACCCCAAGACGGGTGATGAGCATTAAAATCTCACAGAATAATATATGGGCCAGAAATTGAAGATAAAATATCCCGTAGTTCTAATGCTGCGGAACACGGGGGACATATATAGAGAGGATAGTGATATCTTTAACTCTCGCAGCAACAATATTGAATTGACAACTGCGGGAGCCAAGATAAATCTGGGAGAAGGGAAGAGATTTGTCAAGTAATAGGGCGGATCCGCCCTTACCATCCGCACTATCATCCCGGAGACAGACATAGCCTTGGAACTTAAAATGGAATCCAGGCTTCAGCCAAGTCTCCGAGATGGCAGCCACGGGCGGAGAATACTTGACAAGGAGGTGACGAAGATCTGCTTTGTTGGAAATTATACTGCGACTATTCCATTGCAAGACCCTCGCCACTATTGGCGAAGCCATTAGAAAGAAGGGATTGAAGGGAAGTAAGAATAGAGGAGGCAACGTTGGACGGTATTTGATTGGGGGAAATCAGAATTTTAACCAAGGTGGTCAAAAGAAATTGAATAATACTCGTAGAAGGAGTATTAGCTGAAGGTTGTTGACTAAAACCGCAACCATTTTCAGGTTGAGGAATTCTGAAGTCTGTCCAGGCTTCTTCTAGAGCCGAGCGGTCATAGCCCTGGTTAGAACTAGTCGAAGAGTGGGATCGGGGTTTCAGAGTAATATTTTTTTTGTGAGAAGAGTTGGTAGGACGAGACGGAGAAAGCAAATTTTGGGAAGAAATTGGAGAAGGAAGAGTTAGAGGGGGATGAGCTGCAACTGAGGCGTATGATTTTTTAGCAGAAGGGACCAATTTGGACGCTACCGCATAGGAAATATCTCTTTCAGACATTTCAAACTTGATTTTTCTTTGTCTTTCGAATTCTGGACAATTTCTATCAGTGGTATCACGATTTCCACTGCAAAAGATACATTTTGCTTTATCAAGAGGAAGTGGGCAGTTTCTTCCAACGTGACCTTGACCACATCGAAAACAACGCTCAGAAGATCGGCATTTGTCAGCCACATGTCCAAACCTACAACACTTGAAGCACTGTATTGTAGGGAATTCATATTTTGAAACTGGAAGCGATGAGTAAGCCATATATATTCGTTGGGTACGAACTTGACCATCAAAGGTAATGACCATCGTCTCAGACGGAAAATATTTAGGCTGGCCATAATTTTTTTTTTTAAATTTAAGTGACACACTTTAGTAACCTTACCGCACCCTTCAGGGACTTCTATGTTGTGTAAAACCTCCTCGTCAGACCAATCGACTGGAACATTGCGAACAATGCCCATACGTGTGACGTTAAAGGAGGGGATGAACAATTTGTTTTGTCCTGTGAAGGCAGAGTGGTTAACGAATCGGTTGGCGGCATCAGCAGATGAAAATTCCACCGAAATCCTGTTCCTGCCAATTTGTTTCACTCCATCTCGAATAATTCCATCAACATTATAATTTTTTAAGTGGAACCATGAAACGAAAATCCGGAATTAGGCTGGGGTTCTTTTCTCTGCACGTGGACAATAAACGGTCCAACGTCGCCAGGGACGTATAAACGGCCCTTAAAAGAATTCAGAGGGAGGGAGGGAGGGAGGGAGGAGATGAGGTCGGGGTTGAAGGAAGTAATTTCGAATTTGCTTTTGAAAGAGGAGTGCGAGGGGTCTTGCGAGGGACTGTATCCTCTGTTTCGGTACAGGAAGAATTAGAAGGATGGAAAGTATTATAATGTATTTTTAAACTTATTTTGTGTATAATTAGTTCTTTTACAATTTTTATTTTTTTCGTTTCAATTCCTGTTGAGAAACCGTAACGGTAACAAAACTAGCAGTGGGTGTAGGAGAAGCAAATTCATTATAACAAATTGGAGATTTAGAAGTGTATGGAGGTTTAGGAGGAATAACTAAATCAATTTTCACAAAATGAAAAGCTGAAGCACAAAATAAATAATTCAAAAAATAAATAAAAGAACAAACTTACCAAACACTGATTAAAACAATAGATGGGATATAGATCAAGTCAAAAATTAAATGAAAATGGAATTTAAAATAAAAATAAAACATAAACTAAATAACTTATTGCAACAAATTAGACTAAATAACACGAAAGTAATAATTAAATAATAGGGCTGCGAAAAACCTTTCCACTTCGTTTGACGGTTTCTATGGCAATCCTATAGCGTTCGTTCTCTCCAGAATTCACAACATAAAATTCAATGATTTAAATTTCGTATCATAGACTATTCGCTGCTCTATGTTCCATAAACAATATTTTATGGTTACTATAGATAGATATACATTTTGTGTGCGAAAGAGATAGGGCATAGAGTAACAAATAAGAGGGCTCACCGGAAATGAAAATTTGAAACGCTAATGTCAGATTCCTCAGCAGAGGGCGTTTAGACGATTCAAGTTGCGGGTTTCCGGCTGGACGCCATACTTTTTCTCGCTGTCTAGCTTATAACACACGCATGACATTACTTAGTGTTGAAAAAGTACAATATTGAAAATTCTTGTGTGGCCTCTCGCATATATTTTCTACGGAAAAAATTTATATTTAATAGTGTTTTTCATAAGTATTTTCCTATTCATTTACGTACCAATAAGTTATTTTTATTGTATTATAGTTCATAGTAATGGCGTGTATTGTAACCGGCTGTCGTAATACTCAAAAAACTGCCAAAGGAATCTCATTTTTCAATCTTCCAAAATATAAAACTCTGTAAGTATCGTTCGTAGTTTAATTTTGTATTACCAAATAAAATGAGAAAGTATTTTTAAATTCCGTCAATGTGAACATTTACACAAGAATAACTATGTTTATAACCACAAATTGTCGTAATTTTTGTTTGTTTATTATTATCAAATAATATAAGAAAGTATTTTTAAATTCCGTCAACGTGAACATTTGCACATGAATAACAACGTTTATAACCACAAATGATGTCGTAATTGTTGTTCGTTTATTATTATCAAATAATATAAGAAAGTATTTTTAATTCCGTCAACGTGAACATTTACACATGAACAACTATGTTTATAACCACAAATTATGTCGTAATTTTTGTTTGGTTATTATTATCAAATAATATAAGAAAGTATTTTTTAATTCCGTCAACGTGAACATTTACACCTGAATAACTATGTTTAGAACTATAAATTAATACGAAATTTCTGTTTTGTTCACAGGGCGATGGAATGGTTGAGACTATGTCGCCGAGATGAGTTGGCAGCCGGATTTCAAAACCACTGTTACAGAATTTGTGAGAATGATTTTATAATTCATGATTTTAAAACTATTTCACCTAGGAAATTGTTACAGGTGAATGCAAAGCCGAGTCTAAATTTGCCAACACCGACCGAAGATGTTACAATGAGAGTGATAGAACCAGACATGTTGGAACGACTGAGAGCTATTCCTATAAAGGAATATCTGAGGTAATTTATCAGTAAAATTATACATAGTCTAGATTTAGAATTTATGCACAAGGAATTGTACTGACCAGGTAGCATCTTTAACATTAAGTATAAATAAACTAGTGATACAATTGATTGCGTTTTGATTGAATACTTAATATCAGGCTTATAGACAAATATCTTTACTTTATTTAACTCATTTTGTTGCAAGTTTTCAACACTTGGATGCAGGTAAACGCTAACCACTTCACTAATTATACATAGTGTATCTTGTAGTATATATTTTCAATTTCAATGATAACTGATACGACTAATGTGAGATAAATTATGTATATTTTGTATTAATCATCCAATGTCTGGAGTTGATAGGTTATTTGGAAACAGTAACATGGATTTTTACTGCATGCCAGATATATGCCAATTTATATCCAAATATTATATATGTTTGTGAATTGTTTATGATTATAGGAGGACATAATTCCGGAAGCCGCTTCAACCAGAGCCAGCGTTTCAAAGAGAGGCAGCCTACAAAAACTGAGGAGTTCCAGACTTGTTGTTTTCAAGTTTTCAATATAGTAATTAGGTTAGTTATGAATGTAAAATTCTTAAGTTTTGAAGTTATTATTTGTAAATCTAATATTCAAGGATAAATTTTAAAAACTCCATCTAGGTCAATTTCAATACAAAACATTTTAATTGAACCAAGAATTTTGAACTTATTAAAAGAATAACCCTTTCACGACAAACATTCTAATGTAAACATTTTGACGAACCCTGGAGGAAATACTTTTAATAAAGTATATACTGTAATATTGTAAGAATACCAACTTGAATTTGAAGCTTTAACAAAATTTGGAAATAAATTTTCTCCATTGAGACACGCTAAGAAATAAACACCATAGAATACGCATTAACATCCATATATGTATGTATTGTCCGTGTGTATTTTTCTACTTTCAGCTCTGCAGTAGAGGACATCCATAAACTATTATGGACACAGCGCTGCAAGCTTCTCAGATTATAATCAACCTGAACAGCGGGAAAGTCAGAGAAACCTTGAAGCATGCTTTTTGAAATGGAAATCCAAATATATTTTTGAAATAATTACCTATTAGAATACTATAATTGTAAAATTATATATGTTTTGTAAAATCTCTGATATATGTTTTGTAAAATTTTAGTTACTCTAAAGTTTTAATAAAAATTTATGAAAATAAGAATGTTTTTTAATATATTGTTTAATAAATTCTAATTCAATGTTTTATCATAATGCCATCTATGGGTGATAATTCTACCTAGACAGCGCCATCTTTTGGTCTTGGTAATAATCAAAGCGCCACCTGGTGAGTCAGGGTCCAATTATCCATATAAACATAGACCACTTTTTTGGTGTGTGTTAGTATGGGAGTGTCCGTTCTGTACTCTATTCTGTGAGATAGGGTTTCGCAGTCCAATCGAAATTTTTGTGCGAAGTAAACCCACCCTGATTTAAATCAGTGACATTAGGGCAATGGTGTGTACATAAAAAAAATCATATTTATTGTTGAATGAAAGTGAGCGAGCTCATTAGCAAGTGGGTCATAGTCCTTTTATACGAATTAATTATGAGGAAAATTTCATAAATTAGTAAAACGAAGAAATTTTAAAGCAATCAAATAAATTGTTTTCAAAATAGGGAAAAGCAGTCAAGTAACAATTTTGTCAAAATAATAAAATTAATTAAAAAACGCGACTGCGTCTTTCTTTAAGTTTTATACAGAGGGGGTTTACTTATTATTATATGTATAGTCGTATTTTCCGTCTGCAAGCAGTTTAAACTGAATCGCACAGGAGCTGTTAAAACAAGAGTGGCCCACAACAGCGAGTCTCATAAATTGAATAATTTCTCACTTCCTAGAACAGTACTCGCGCCGCGTAGTGCCGACGAACTGTTGAATTCTGTCGAAAGTTCCTTCTGGCGCAATTGAGCATCCGGCGTCTTCATACCGCATCCGTCTGCAGAACGATTGAGATAATGTCGCGTGCCGAGGAATAAATGTGCATTAATTGGTCTCAATGAGGACTAATAAGGATTTGCTTCATTAGTCGATGCGGTTAAGTGAAATATTGACGGAATTTTGTTATCATCTATAATTTCACATGACACTGTTATAAATATTGGATGAGTGTAACTATTAGAATGGGTTGCTATGTCAAAGTTGCAATTTGTATTCACTAATCCATAGTCATTTTAATATATTTGCTAAGATGACATTGTACTTATCATAATACTTTTGGTTTAAAAACCAAAGTTAGTTTGAACTATAAACATGGAAAATAAGACTTGTAAGAAAAAGACTGTATATTTTGACAACCATTGTTCACATTTAAATATAAATAATTTAAACTCATTTAAAAAACATAACAATAATCGTAAATATTTGTATTGTACTAGAAAAGGGTGCAGCTTTTTCTTCTATCGTTGATCTTTGAAAATGTCATACAGAACACTAGTGAGCCTGTAAAGAGGTAGTCCCATTACTGTAAAATAGTCGCCTTCAATTCTCTCGACCAATGTTCCACCATGGCCTTGTATGCCATAACCTCCTGCTTTATCCCTGTTAATTATAGTGGAGTCATATTTAATGGTTAATCATAAATGCACGTAATAAGTTGTAGATTCTTAGAATGTCCACAAATTCTTAGAAAAATGTGTACTTAATAATGGGTAGAATGTTATTTGAAAATTTCTAATTACAAATCTCGTGATCATTTGCTCATATTTAATGTTAGAAAATGAGATATGCTATATAGATCAAACAAATTTTAAAATACGCTTCCCGAGTGTCTTGGATCAATAATTATTTACTTAATGCTTGGAGGGAAATTTTGGCCACGACATGGAAATGATTTGAAGTATCTTGAAGGACTAGAACTAAAGTTGACAATGAATGCAAAATAAAAAAATTGTGCGAATGAGCTCCGACGTGCGACTGGAGTTTACTCCTTAAGTACGATTGTCTTGGAATGTATAAAATAGGTAAAAGGGGTAAAGAAACGCATCTCTTATGATAGTAAAAGCATATTTATAGTTTTATTCATATTTAAATGATTTGTATTAATTCTATATTAACTGGAATGACATCACCCATATCTGCTAATACAATATGAATTGGAAAGGTTTGAAAACTGTATTTTTTTTGACATTTTTCTTTGTGATAATCTCATCCCTCTGAAATTAATAAACATACAATTCATTTTCAAATGTATAGATAATATTACAGATACTTGTATCCACAAAACTTGTATCATTATATGTATCTGCAGGAATCTGGGATAAATTGCCTTATAACTGCTTTAATTTAGGAAGTTATTAATACTTGTTTGTTTCTCACATTTGGTAATAATAAATTCTTACAAAAACATATATTGTATTTTGAAAACTTATTTATTAGTATTCTAAAATGGAATTTAAAAATTCTATTATTGAAATACAATCTGACTAGCGACATGATTCCCTTTACCTATAGCTAGAATATTAAAATGTGCATTAAAATTAGTTTGCACTGGATGGTTCACTTCAATGATGTGCATTCTATTAGTTTGGACTAGATGTATATCATCTAGTCCGGCCAGTGACTGCTTCAATTCAGGAAGTTATAGCTGTGACTGCTTAGTTAGAAAGCAGTCTCTGGCTTAATCTAGCCAGTGACTGCTTTAATTCAGGAATTTATCAATACATATTTATTCTTAATGTTTGGTAATTTGAAAATTGAATTTGAGTACAAATGAAGACAGAAGCTATTGTAAGTAAAAATTCAGTTATTGAAATTCAATGAATGGTTCCATTTGCCCATAACTAAAACAAAAATGTGCATTAAATTTGTTTGGACTAGATAATAAAAACCATTCTTTCATAGGGTTTCAATATGAAAATCCTATTTCATCGGTTAAAACACCATTTCATTGAACATTTGTTTTACTAATCTCTTACCAAATTGTAATTTATGCTTATAGACCCTTATTAACGAAGCTTGACTTTAACAATTAGTAAATAATTCCCACCATTTTTCAAAAATATAAACATTAACATTTTTTAACTTTAAATATTTTAAACAATGTGCTACACTGATTTATTATTGAAAATGTAACTGTTTTGAAATTTAAAAAATATAAAATAAAACACAATATGAGCAGAAACATTTTTAAAAATAAGTAATGAAAATAAAAATAGGACAAAAAGTACATAGAGTATATAAAAAATGAAAACTAAATAAAAAAAAATATTTAAAAACACACAATAGAATAAAAATGTACAAGTAAAAAAAATAATAATCTTAAAACGTATTTTATTTCTTTTTCAATTCCCTCTTTGCAACTTCCGCCTTCACTTCCTGAGCTTGACTTATCAAAATTTCCTTCCGAATTTCATGGAGCTCGCCTTCTCTTCGTTGTCTCTGCTCTATTATGCCTCGTACAATTTCTTTTTAATTCTTCCGTCTGAAGCGACCAACGTCGACTGAAAATGAACCAGATATCCGAATGCTGGCTTCTGGTGGGTCTCCTGCATATTGGTAACTTCGTGTCCACGTCCAACATGGTTGTCTGCACCTCGTCCCTAGGCTGACCAGCAGGAACATTTTTCGTTGCCTTGGACGTTGTTGGCAAAGCTTCTGCGACTTCAGCAAAAATTTCACTTCTACTCGTATTGTTACTCAAACGGATCTGTAGATAATTGACTCTTAATTAATTCAATGTCAATTCATGAATATCACAAATTTACAAATTTTAAATTTCAACACATTTTCATATATTACTAAAGAAAAAAAAGTTCAATTGAACGGTTATTAAATGAATTTTCTATAAATAAATTCTATTTTCATTATACACATGAACATTTGACTGTACTTACCCTTTCATTAATAACACCATTAGCATTATATGGGTATTTCGGCATGTTTTTCATCTTCACGTTTGCTCCGGCTGTGCATTTATTTTTATTTACATCTTTGCAAGAGACAAATTTATACAATAATAGCCTTTTCTCTGTTTCCGTGTAGTTTGTTTTTCTTGTATTCATTTTACTACTTTTGTTAAACACAATACTTTCAGCTAAAACAAACAACGCTTACAACTGTAATTCGATATGTCCAATAAGATGTGCCGGAAATTAGCTCATAACACATTTTTTAACGCTCTTGACTTAGCATGGTCTGATCTTCTTATTTTACTTTTCATAAAACTTCATACCGGGCGCTATATATGAAAATCGATTCTTAAGGAGTAAACTAGTCAAAAAATCAATATGATGTGCTATCCATGCCCCGTTTGTCAGTTTATTATGAGTAGATAGGGGGGAAAACCATCATAGATTGTTATGTAAAACACACTTAATACGTTAATGTCCCTTATTGATCCTTAGTCATTTTTTTGCAAAAAATTTTATTTTTCAACAATAACACACAAATTATTTGAAAAGTTGCTAATTCTTGCAAATAAAAAATATATCCACGCAGGCAACTTATTAATCCTTTAATATTCATCTAAATCATTGAGATTTTGTAAATACATCCCAAAATATTTTACAAAATCGTCTTCAGGATTGAAAATTGCTGCATGTGCATAATTTAAGAAATTATTTTTTGAGCTGAGTAAAAATTTGAAGGGTTAATTTTAATTTTAATTTACAATATCTATAACTTGCATGAATGTAGATTTTTAAATCAATCCATATTTAATCAACTATAAATATACTTACAGTGGTTCACCAGTTGCAATATATCCTAATATTTGTTCTCTATTGATATTTCCAAAATAAACATTAGTTTTCTCAGTGAATTTTATTATTTTCAGACCATATTTAACAACCACTCCCGTGTAAACTGTGTGACCCCTACCGGACAATCTGAAACATGTCAAATTATTTGTAACGATTAAAGATGATTTCAACACACTTCTATTTTTTATTTTACAAGTACAACATCAATAAATTACATAGAATTAAGACAATACTTGTAATAAAAATTAATAAAGCAGTTTTAGTACAGTACAAAGTTTGATCCTGCACCTAAGCAATATAAGTAATCTCCTTGCTATTTCATTTTATTGCCATAAATAATTTTGCTACAATATATAACGCTTATTAATATCATATCACAAAGTTTTAAAATACTAGCTATGGAATTTGTAAACAACCTTGACAAGATATAATAGGCGTCTTCTTCACTGGTAGGTTTACCAAACATTTCCCCATCGAGTGTAACCATTGTATCAGCCCCAATTACAACATCAACATTTTCATTTTCTTTCTTTAATCTTTCTTCAACTTCCAACACTTTCTGTAAGGCTGTCTCTTCAACAAAATCAGAAAACCCATGGAATTTCTTTGGATCAAGATTCTCTTCAAACAATGAAGGGCATAATATAACATCCAAACCCTAGAATTTAAATCATTTTGAAACTATATTGTGTGGAAAATGACTATAAAGACAATCTTAAATAACACTTATCTGGTTTTTCAGGTCTTTGATATTTAGAAACAGACAACTAGTTCAGTTTCGCCTCGTCAAAAAATTTAATTTACAATATCACTTATTCCCAGTACAATAAGAACAAACAACGAACCGTCTTAATATTAAGGTACTATATAGCACCTGATTTATTGATAATCATAATTAGCTTAATATGAAAACTTGCAATGTATTTTTCTATAAAATTCATTGTGTGCACAATATTTCAATTATTGAAACAAAAATGTCTTAAAAATATCCTAGTTAAATGTTAGTTTCATACCAGCAGGACCATAAAAATTTAAGAGTATGGTTAGAACATGTTAAAATGAAGCCAAATTAACATACAATATTCCTTGCTAGTTCTTGTCGTCTCGGCGATCCACTTGCCAGCACTATCTTTTTCGTCTGTAGAATATTTTTGATTGGTTGTAACATTTTGATTTTGACTGGATACTATATCATATAATTAACGTGACGTACGAAAATGATCACCTGCAAGTAAAATTTGATATTTCTAAAAAAATGGAAAACTATAAAGGGATAACAAAATTATATTTAATCCTTTGGACTTGAGAAGCTTTAACTCCCCACTCAATATATTGATATAATCTAAGCAGCAACTGAGAGTCCTCTTGAAGGACTACTTATGTTTCTTTTTATTTGTCAACATAAAGCCACCGACAGTAGCTACTTAAATGCACGGAAAGTCTAGTGTTCCAACAAATAGTGTATTTGACCTAAGGCCGAATACCGAATACTCGGCCTGGGGCTTGACCGAATAGCTAAATATTCAACATAATTTCACATGAATTCAAACAGGTGCACCAACCATGCTAACGATAAAGTAGTATTAATACTGTCATTTAAACTCTGTCCTCAGATTGATAACGCACTGCGATTTGGTCTATGCACTTTTTAACAAGCTCATTGTTATTATGCACTGATATTTTTTGTTTTCGTTATATTTGGTTAAAGCAATGTTTTCTGCGACTTGATGGCAGAAGTTAGCAACACTTCTAGATCCCAGGTTACAAATAAATTTCTTCCCTACCCTATTGAAAAAAAAAACATGGCAACACATTCTGAAGTTTAGTTTCAGCTTATGACACCCAAATTATGAAAGCCTGCATTCACCTCCCATATACGCCAAATGAAAGAGAACCGTGGAGCTAAAACATATCAGTCACACATCATTCTGGGAGTGCTATTACGAGACAGTTACTGAAAAATTACCAATGGTGACGGAAACACTTTGATTGCTAAGGGTTACATTGGATGAAACCTTTGAAGAGAAACAACAATCCATTTAACTGGTGGGCTGAAATTAAATAAAAATTTTGCCAACTCTCTCGGCAGCCTTTATCTTGAACCACATAGCATCGACCTTATCTTCAGATGTCTCTATGAGGGATATTCCTCACAAAGAACATCACTGAGATCGGTATGATCACAATAAACCAATAGTAAAACAGTAGAGCGGGATGGGGTTTAATTATAAAATTTAAATTGAAGTCTATTGTTATTTTTTTGTTTGAGCCACAATGAGTCATAA
The DNA here is from genome assembly GCA_039881145.1 of Druceiella hillmani. Lineage (NCBI taxonomy): Eukaryota > Metazoa > Arthropoda > Insecta > Lepidoptera > Hepialidae > Druceiella > Druceiella hillmani. The sequence goes on along the minus strand of JAYKKI010000008.1, from coordinate 16,089,724 downwards.
AAAATTTTCTTATGTTAAATTCATCTTGATTTGATAAATTTAATTTTGGAACTCCTGCCAATTTGTAAAAACAAATTCAACCAAAATACCTAATGGATTACGGGAGAGTTTGATTTTCAAAAATGTACTGATTTTTTTATTTTCATTATTGCCACGGGCCAGTTCTAAGAACTTTCAATACTACTCTCATGCTAACATTTGGGCATCGCGTCACATGCTGTAGATGGTATGGTAGCTGTGTCACAACTCACTTAAGTTAATAAATTGTATCTGTTCATAAAAGACCGTCCATTTTAAAGTGCCTACAATAGAAATTTTGAAGTACCCTTGGAATGATTCCATAGATGAAATCTAGAAATCTTGGAATGATTCCATAGATGCTAGGTCTATCGAATCACTCGTGTGCATAGAGTAAGTCAACAAAAATTCTTGCACTTGCGTCTTAAATCCCATCCAAGAAACCATTATCCTTAAAACATAAGCACAAAACTTAGCAGTATAGAGATGATATGAAATGTAAAGGTATTTATATGAATTCTTTCTATATAATATTTATATGAAGATATTTATATGAATTCTTTCTAGATTATTTGAAAAACCATTGATCAGTTTATCATAAAATACACAATTATTAAACAAATGTGAAAGTGCTTTAACAATTTGTTTTCTCGTTATATCTTGTAGGTACTTGGTCATAATTTTTAGACAAAATGAAAAATTTGATCAATAAATTCTAGTTCAATAACAACATCATATCTCTAATCTGTTTAATAATTATGTACGACGCTTTAATAAAAAACAACTCAATCAAAATTATTTGTGCAAAAACATCGAAATTGTAGATTACACTTATGCCTAAAACAGTTATTGAATAGTTCGTAAGTAAAGCAAGCGAAATACTACATGAGTTGCGTTGAACAAATATCTATTATTTGTAATACATCAACCGGCCTGACAATGGTAAATTTTAGAAGATTTATTGCTATTATTGAATTTATTATTAAATAATAAGAAAACATTTAACAAACATAATACTACAAGTATAGTAAAAAAATATAGCTTAGGTATTCAATGCTGTCAGACAGCAAAATGAAAAGAGTACAAATATGACAGGCATAGGAGCATTAAAACAGTAAAATTACATATTAAACCTAGAATATTTTTTACATTTTATTGTTTGTCACTATCGGATCTTGACACTGATAGATGCAGTTAATTCACCTGCGACAGTAGAAATACTATTGTTTTAATCAAATTATTAGTTGTTTTCAAAATTTGGCAGAAACTAGAAACTTAGATTAAAGATGAATTATAAATTCACATTAAAGTCTTTGTTTGCTGCAGTTAAAGTGATATTTTCACAATTTGACGATATCATTGATATACATAATAACATATACCTGAAAAATGAAATGTAAAATGTAGAAACTCTATATTAAGAAGCTATTTCAAAGAAATGTTCATTTTGATATTTCTTGTAGTGACATAGGTACACATAGTATGAAATTTTACTGTCTTGTGATGAACAATATAAGTAACACCCGATAATAAATTTAAATTAAATTAATGCTCGTTGTTGATTCCGCACATTATTTTTTAAATAGATTCAAGAATAACCAAGAGAAAGTAGTTATGAAATAAAATTTTTAAAAACAAAAATATAACAAGGAAGATATTCATTTATGAACAATGATAAACATACATAATTTGCTGAAAATTAGTGCAAAATTAACTTTTTTCTTACAGTGGTAGATACAATCACACATGCCACTGAATAGAAGGTTCAATTATCTAATAAATTTTAGGAAAAATTTCACTTTGTATGTTATATTAATTGAGAAGATCTAAATCAGAAGATCTTCATAAACATTTTAGAGCCTTTTAAGCAAAGTTCTACAAGAGGGTGAAAACAACAATTGTACGAAGGTGTCAAACAACTTATTCCTATTAAAGGAAATGTAGCAAAATGTTCAAAATTATGGTCACTATTCCAATCAGCACAGCTTCTACTGAGATAAACTGTTTAAAGTAATTTAAGAAATACAATGGTTCAGAAAATGTCTCGAAATTAGCAGTTCATTCATAGACACCAAAATAAGTTACAACTTCAATTACGAAATAATCTTCAAAAATTTCAGTTAGTCGAAATGTCTAATAGTTTGCTTCTTATAAGAAATATGTATACTTGTCAAGATATCTCTACTCAAAATGACATTAATATATTATTAGTAAGAATGAAAAAAATATATATTGTCTTTATATGCATGATTAATGATTTTTATTTTATTAGCTCTAGTACATATTTCTTAATGAAATTCCTAACCACTTAACCTTTTTTTAAGAATTTGGAAACGACCCTCACAATCACCTGCGTGCCAACCATTTCATTTCAAGAGATTAAATCTTTGGAATAAACCACCGTGCCATGCTTTCGGAACCACTAAACTTTTTTAAAAAGGAATAAAAGATTCGTAATGTTTTATACAAGATAACTTTTATAAAGGAATAAATAAAGATTCATAATGATATTACATTGTAATAAAGTTACTGATCGCAGGTACCATTAAACTTGCTCATAAATCCTGGATATTGAATAGAATTGAGGAAAGTAAAAAAACGCAGCAGAAACGTCGACTAGAAGCCTTAAAAAATTGTACACAAACGAAATGAGAAAAAAAATCACTTAAAACTAAATGCAATTTCACTTTTTCTCTTCGTTTAAATGACTGAATGTACATAAAAACAACGTATTTAATAAAACAAATTCCGCTTGTGATTATTTTCATAAAAAATCGATTTGAAAAGGGTTCTTACTGTGAAGAAGTCGCTGTCAATTGGCTGTCAAACGTCAAATTTATAACCTCTCGTGCACAGAATAGAGTATCGTGATCTTTTTACTTATATTTTTTTAGATTTAAATTTCTTTTTAGTACGTTCGTGTTTGTTGTTATGTATTCAGTGTATAGTGCTATTAAAAATGGCAAATAAGCTGGGAAATTACAACTAACAGTTCCTTGCAAAAAACGTAGTTTGTAGGGAAATATTTTTCATATCAATTGTTTACAATAAAATAATTTAAATACATTGTTTATGTATATATTCTATAACCAGTAAACAGTGAAATTTTCATTGGTGCTGAACTACAATTTATTCCAAATTAAAGTTGTAATTCTACATACAGGATCTTCTTCTCTCAATTAGCTCTCGGTGGGAGAATTTTGCCAATGTCAAGTTAAAGTTTTAGTATATGATCTGTGGTTAAAGTCTACGAGTAAAGAAATGTATATTTCTTACTCGTAGGTTAAAGTAGTCTAAGCTATAATGACTGCATTATTCTCTGGATATCTGTCATAGTTGCTTTGGTAATAACATAAACTGCTGTAAAACGGGGAAGGAAAAAGAATATAAAAATGAAAAATTAGAGTTATCACATAAATAACTATTACAGTCGATGTGAACATATATAAGAGAACTCACACTAGAAATGCGTAGATCAGAGATTTAGAAAAAGTCGGGTCCGGATGTGCATCCAGTTTTTTGACCTAAATCCACGTTACGTGTTCGACAGACCTATATTTGTTTGGATTACTAGAATGGTTCATGCCCTATTCATGTACTATACAATTCGCTCATCGGCTGGAGGTTACATTGAATGAGACAAAAGCAACAAAGAAATGAGAAGACATTGCTGTTGAGATGTAATTATTTTATTCTGTTTGGAAATTTAAAAAAAGTAAGTTTTAAGTCATTTATATTACGATATTTACCATATCACAACGGTAGGACAGGGTCATAAGAAGATTTATTTATTTGGAGTACATTTAATTAATAGCTTATATAAGCTTATATAAATTTCTAGCTATGACAATTTGTAACTATATCTTATATACATCGTATCTTCTTTTGCCAAAGAAGGTGCTTAACAAAATATTAACACCTTTCAACTACATTAAACTACTCGTACTCGCACGCCCTCTTTTTCTTAGATAAATCGTCAAGCATCCCTTTTGTTTCATATTCCTCTTAAATTTATAATAGAAAAACAATTTTTAAAATTAAAATATGTTTTTAAAAATTGTTTATGTATGCAGGTAATATAAACGATTTTTAAAAATATGTATTAATCATAATTATTATAATAATATATTATTAATAATTGTTAGTTTTACTAACAACAACGAGTGAAGAGGTAAAACACAACTTTTTTAAATATTTTTAACGTTAGGGGTCTTCAGAGTAAGGTGGAAGCTGCAGTGAATGGAGTGGACAGTGGACGGTTGGACATTGGACAGACAAATATGCGGCCGCCGCATATGTGTACTGTGCTACATGTGCACGCATGTATCCGATCACCCGCGCACCGTTTTTCACGCTCGAACTCTATATATTTTTTATTCCAACGGATACGTCTTCGGCTTGCGCGCGGACCTACATCTATCAATTCGCTTCAAAATACAAGTCCATCTTCAGAGCACAAAAACACATCTGCTGATATATAAGCATAAGATATGTATTTAAAATTATATAGATTTTGTACTCGTTCTTATCTTCTTTGAGTGATAAGTTTAAAATAAGTTTATCGGAAACAGGTAAAAATGATCTGACGTGGATACGAGTTGAATATTATATTTTAGTAATTTATACATAAACAGAGAAAATTTAACAAATAAGAGATTATGAGATGATTGAGATTGCCCTCCCCTCAATCACAGATTGGAAAGTCTCTGACGCGTAGTCTAGTCAAATGAGCAAGAGCAGAACAGTGTCTCGAAAGCATGCAGGAAGCTACTGGTCTACAAGATATCACTTCTGAAAAATAGAAATTTGGAGGAGCAAGGTTTTAATGGCATATATAGTTGAAACTGAAACAGGTTGCACCTGTGATCTGAGATGAATCCTCTCTCCTGCCAGTCAGAGACCATCCGGGGCGAGCCAGAGCAAGGAGATCTTCAATGAAATTATTAGTGTAACATGGACGCAAGTTCACGACAGCGAACCGGGCCTTTGCGTTGACTATTTCTATGCTAGTTTGCCACAATAACAAGGGGCCCTTGCAATACAAATAGCCGTTCCCGGTTTCTCCAAATCAAGCGTGATATTATGCTTGATTTGGTGATTCAGGAAACTATAGTTTTTGAAAAAGGATTAGATAAAGAGTTAGGGAATCCCACTACGCTGAGCATACCTTAAAGCCTCCACAAAAGCCCGGAATTTCCCAGAGAACGCGGAAAAGTTCTTTAGAAGGCAAAAGTATGCCGAATGTGACGTAGCTTAGCGGTTGTATATATTCTTATCCAATCCATCTAGCAATTATTCGAGATGGAATTAAATAATGAATTGGCATTTGTGAACTCAACCAATTCCGAAACCCAAATTTACATTTTTTCTATGTATTACCGAGTTAAATGTAAAACCACAAAGAGCAAGTGTGAACTTTGGGTATATGGTTTAAGAGAGATTTCAACCATTGGGAAATCTGGGAAAAAGGGAAGGGTAATTTTAGTTAGTTTTGGGAATACGGGGTGCCTGGAAAACCTAGCTGCCTTCAGTTGGTAATAATCAGATAGGTATTGTCGGCGGAGTCTAACGGAGGATCTACTACCAACTGGCTCAAGTTAGCAACAAGTTATTTTATTATCAAAAGTATTATATACTTTTGATGACAGATCTTATGAGGAGTGAATCACATATCGTATAAGTATATTGAAAATAATGGAATTTAGAACTGAGCCTTGGGTAAACACTACAGTATGGTTTTATTTAAGAGAGGACCTCCATAAATTATCTTCTGAAAGGAGCTTTAGAAATTTATAATCTAGACTGATTCCGCTCATAAAGAATTTCCTCAATTAGAAGCTTCACGTTATCGAAGCTTGAGGAAAGGTATAAGAAGACTACTATAAGGAACTTTTGCCAGGAGAGAACAATTCGGATATAGGTGGAGTGAACGCTGAGTTTATTCATCATACTTTTAGTATCTCTTAAGCCAAATTGTTTACTTGAGAAAATTTAACGGTACTCTGCAGACCAGTCCCACCGATTATTTGTGAAGGATGTTTGGTTATATGCACTAAAAATTACAGATTCGTACTAAAATCTCGACATAGGTATTTTTTAAATACTCTAAAAAACAATAGAGCCATTCGTAAAAATGTTATTTCTGATATCTAAGAAAACGATTTATTCTCTCGTATAGTACTAAATGTATTTCCATATTATTATAATATGCTTCGACTGCACAATTAAATCTAGGACAAATAAATATTGTAATTTGAATATCAATAAATCAATCTCATTAACAAAAATCAATAATACTTCACAGATATATGTAAAAAAATTATAAAAAATGTGCATTGAATATATTTAGCGTTAATTTTGTAGAAATGCATTATTCACAATTAAATGAAACTACGTGATGTAGTATTATTTTCTTTGATTTCTTTACCACGACCTAGGTTTCGTTGTATTACATTTTCAGGTATTAGCAAAGATGAATCTTTGCTATTAGCCCACCTGAAGATGTTGTAATACAACGAAACTTAGGTCGTGGTAAAGAACTTAAAGAAAGTAGAAATAATACTACATCACGTAGTTTCATTTAATTGTGAAAAATGTGTATTATTAGAAACCATACCGAAATGAAACTTATTACATTTTGTGTATGTTGTAGAAAATAAATAAACTTTCGAAGATAGTATCACAAGACAAGAAATAAAACTATGGAATCATAAGAAACAAAATAAGGTCAAATTAAAAATGATAAAAAGGCTGGTGAATAAATTTAATAAAAGAAATTCTTTATTCAGTTTTCTAATACATACAATATTACGTCATGAAATAATGTTAACATTCTAAAAATAAATAATTATTTAGGATTTGAAATGTTTTTGGAACAAGAAAACAATTCATTTTACTCGTCTTATATATTTTATCTCAAATTACTCTAAAATGGTGAAAGCAACATTTTATCCTTGGCTGGGATAGTTAATTTCAGCAAACATATATCATCTAGAAATTGGAACATTTCACGCTCAAATAAATTTAAAACAATTGTTTTATTCTTACCAAGACGATCGTCATCAGCTTTTTGTTCATGTCATGTTTTGCATATGATATGTGCATGTGTAAGTATGTATTAATCTATAAAGTATCTTAATTGGCTTTTCCTCGCTTCGAAATGTTTTCCTACACATAAGAATCCCATATGAGTTAAGGTTCCAGTACAGACAGTCAAATATGAATGATATAACGTTCGTACTTTAAGTCACTCATATGTTGAGGGGTCAGGACTTAATATTCTTTTGGATCCCAGTTTTGCTTATCGTTTCTTTTTAACTTATGCCAGCAGTGAAGGGGCACGGTGAGCCATATTTTTATATCGTGAAATCATGTTAAATTATTTTTTCTATTTAAAAAGACGCACGGACACTTGAACATGTATATATGTCTACATCACCTCCATAAAGCTCGGTCATGTCATCCAATCATACTGATAATATGGCCACATTTTAAAATGAAGAAATGAAGAAACAAGTAAAATATAATTCTCGAAACTAAAAACTCTATAACCTGACTATTATGATTATTTAAAAAATCTGGCGCAATGAAACATTAAAACTACAAAATGTTTAATTAAAAGACATTCTTGCAGCAGTTGATATGTATCAGTAGCCGTTGTTTATTGATATTAACTAGGTGTATGTAGTGAAATAACACTAAAATATTTTGAATGGCTATTTTACCCTAAATTTTCTTATATAATTTAAGCATATGTTTTTTTTGAACATAGGATTACTTGTTATTGTTTATCAAGATTATAATTTCGGAGCTAAATAAAGGAAAATCAATTATTTCTATATAATCACATTTCACCTAGTTAATATATTTTATGAGGTTTAATGTATTGTATCTTTTCTGTGGTTTAATGTTTATCATCAGTTAGATTTCGATGGCTCGTAGTTTAATTTAAAATTGTCTATTATTAACCATAAACACATAAAGAATAAAAAAAAGTTATTTTACTCTACGCACAGAGCATCTACGCTCTATCTGTATTTTATACTGTTGGATTATAATATTTAGACTTACATTCTGATGGAAGGTAATTTTTAAAAAATGAAGGCCGTAGTGTCTTATGTACGGTCTCTGTTAGGCTGGTGTGAAGAAGAACCGAATGCCAAACTCGGTGTCAAAAGAGACAGGTAGTATGTTGTTTACTTTCGTTATGGTATTATCGGTTATGGCGGCAAGCCGCAAGTCGGTATTGCCTTATATTTGCGTTCAATTTGAGTCTAAATATGTTTGAAATATCATTGAAATCTGCTTCCAAGTTCTGGGGGTAAAATTTTAGCGTCATGTGAAATTTTGATGTGTATATGTTATTGTTATTCTAATATATTTCTTATTTTCAGAATTGAAGATGATCTATCGTCGGATGATGAACCTCCAGCTACAAAACGATTTAAAACATTAAAAAGATCATCATTTCCTCTCGTAATGTCCAACAATGGTATGCCAAGTCTCCGTTAAATATTTCTTTCCAAAATGAAAATGAACTACATAAAAATGAAAGATTTGACGTTGAATTGAAATCGAACCAAACGTCAAAAAAGGTGTTCATTAAAAACTTTGACGCTCGTGTCTATTTGTTTATTTTAGTTAGTGTTTATGTAAAAATCAGTGATATCTTCCAGTTTTAATGTTTCAATAATAAAACAAAACGTACGGTGGGGGTTTCAATGCTTTATAATACATAATACTAATAACTGTCTTCGGGATATAGATTGGTGTAAAATTTAGTTTCTGAAATACAATTCATTGAATTAATACTTTTTCTACATTTCGGTCTACTATCCAAACATTTCGATATACTGTGGTGTTAGCCAAAAGTATAAAGCCACCTAAAGACAGAAAATTACACTTCGATGTATGTCTTGAAGCAAACTGGTTTAAAGTATAACTTTTAGCAATGAACTTGTGTAAGATTATATTGTTATTTTTTTAAAACCCTCACTCATATCTAGTATGAATTTTTCCCTAAATTTACTATAGGAATTATTATAATATTGATTCCAAAGAAGTTTTTCCATAAGTAGTTTTCTCAGTTTTCTTAAATAGGTTTTTATTTTCACTAAAAGACACAGGTTCATAGGGTTTTTTATTGTGCACAAAATTTCTATATTGTTTTCAATGCCTTGAATTTATAGCTATTGCTCTTATGTATGCTATATACTTGACCTCGATCTTCATGATTGGCAATTTTAAGTGTATCAATATGGTCTTAACAATAAACATTTTTGGTGAAATTGCTGCAGCTGTAATGTAATTATAATTTTGTGAGTTCTTTCATTGGTATACTTTATTTCACAGAAAACAAAATGACACTGTTCCATTATATTCATTTGTTTAAATGTGCGTTCCATTTTTTTTAAATAAAGGGTACTTTTACTCTTTGAGCGTTTAAGAACAAAAGATTCTATTATGATTGATCAAGATAACATTACTTGATTGTATCTTTGAATTTTAAGTATTTCGTTAATGTTGCTTCATTTAATTGCCTATTTTCTATCTTATGAAAGAAATTGTTTTTTTTATATTATTTCAAATGACCATATCAAATCAAATATATTTAAAGTTTTGTAACGTAAAAAAAAAGAAAGGTACGTGTACTTATGTACGCGCGTGAGAAGTTATACTTCTTTGGCATCATTAAATAATACATACGGATAGATAACCTCAATTATATTGGAGCACTTGAAAAAGTCTATAAACACAATTTTTTCACTAATATTTACGAATAGTAAATATATTAATCAAAATATTGAATTTAAATCACTACTGAATATAATTTATCAGCACATATATAAATCGCACTTATATGAAACTAAAACACTTGTGTGAATGTAGACACTAGAAACATGTGGATAAATACTATGAATATGAAAACAGTGAACAGAGGCGACGATGGTGACGATGGTGCCAATAGCTTTTGTTTCGAGACTGCAACCGCTGCAACTTTATACTGTAACTTTTGTGTGACGAATCTTAAAATTTCACTCTCATCATTTTTTCATAACGCACCTAAAGAAGTATAACTTCAATAATTTTCTAAATAAGCTTTTCTAGGAAATTATTCATATTAATTAAGTCGCTTTTCATCCAACAGATATTCTACATTGACAGTTTGCTGTAAATTTCAGATTATTTCAATGACTCTCCAGATGAAGGTAGACGGAGAGTGCGGTATGTGCCCATCGTATTGGAAGATGACCCAAGCACATCAACACCGATATCAGTTCGACGTCCTAATGCCACTAGTCGTGTGAACCCACTTAAATTGGCTGACGTTTGGTCTGCCAATTATAGTGGGGATGCAAGCGTATTAAATGTTAAGAATGACTTGAGTCAAAATAACAGGCGTGGTACTCCAAATAAGACGGTTAAGATACTCACTGAAGACGATGACGATGATGATGAACCTGAAGTGAGTAGATTTTTATATAAATGTCCTGCTCTGAATTTCATTTTATATAACAATCTACTGTATATAACAATATACCAAACTTTATATAAGATTACACTGTACATTAAATATGGGTGGCTCTACTCTTGACAACCCCAATAAAAACCTGCATTTTTTCCGAAAATTTGTGATAAATAACGATTATATCTTTTAATGCATAATGTCTACGTTATTACCAATCAATTCTGGCCTGCCTCTACTGTTCTGTCAGAAAGTTAACGAATTAGATGTATTTTATCTAAATTTATTAAAATGGTTTTTTTATAAAGTAGCATAAATAATAATTTTAACCTCATCATCAAAATTACTTATTATTTATATTTCAACAAAAAATATTCCCATAATTTTTGTCTCCTGTGTTTCGTGCCTCTGCCCCTGGGTATTTTGAAATCTAAATGTTACGTTTGTGTATTTGTCGCTGTAAGTTAAAAGCTAAGCGTGATGGTTTTGATGTGAAGTTGGCAAAAGGCTTCATGCGAGCTATCCTCTCATTGATCTCGTGATGGACAGTTTGATCATGCCACTTGCTATATGCAGAGGTGTCAGTGAATGCAGTCTCTCCCCTGGTGAGTTTTATTTTGTATTTATTTATTGTGATACTTTATTTTAGGTGTATATTTATTGAAATTTGTGCGTAGTATACTGAATTTCGAATTGTCGTTATTTCCTTACGATAAATACTTTTACGTTTACCTCTGTTTTTTGATGAAAAAGTCTGTCTCACGCCTCATACGAAGCCAATGTAAAGGCATAACATCCACAAGAGATATTAAAATGTAAGATCAGAGGTTTGTTATGATTTTACATGTGCTGTATTATTGTAATACAATAGGTATTCGTCTTTATTAAAATGGTAAAAATGTAAGCTTTGAATAAAATATTTATTTTTTTTATAGGTTATGGCAGCCCGAAAACAATTAACTCGTAAGAATGTTTGCAAAAAAGCGTTTAGTGGAATGATTACTATACCAACACATACAAAATGGATCCCGATAAGTATGCAATTATTTACGTCAACTTTAGCGAAAATTATCAAACTAAATATGTTGAAGAAGTGTAATCCTTTCATTTCGGAGGATTCGCCACTTAGTGGTGGTCGACAACAAAAAAATTGAATATTGGAAGATTTGATGAATGATCTTAAGAAAAGTTGTTCCAACATCAAAGTTTTGATCATTCATGACTCAGATATCTCAAATAAAGAAGCATAACTCAAATCAACAGAAAACATAAAAACTTTCTCAGCATTTAATGTTTTATCAAGTTACAGGAAACATATTTCTTCTCAATCTTATATATTGAAATATTTAAATTGTTTCTGCGATCTTGATGTCTGCAATCATTTTGTGATCAGTACTTTGGATTATTCATCTATTAATTTGAAATCTCGTTTCCATATTGAGGGTGTATATGGGTCAAAATCTGATTCTGCTGACGTACTACTAGTACTAATATTTTAGAAAGACACGAAACAGTCTCAAAAATTTCCTCAGCCCTCTGACGCATCATTTTACGATAAGACAGGTCAGCTTGAAGACTAAACGCAACCCTCAACATTAAAAATATTGAGAAATGGCAATTTATAGCTAGTGAAAGAAGGATTGCAGAAATAGTGAAGTTCAGGTGATATTCTGTAAATTATGTGATAATGCTTTATAATTAATGACAATGATATTTCTTTCATCACATGAAGCGAGATTAT